>CM038222.1:32535761-33211343 GCA_021442155.1 Cymbidium sinense
TACATCATTTATTTTTTATACAATTATAACTATCCTAAATATGCCCTTAATCAAATTTTGGTAGAATAATTTTTAGAACTCTTAAAATGAGTGTAATATAAATTTGATCGATTATTTATATGCTATTTTTAGTTAAAATAAATTAAATTATTTTAAAACTACCAAGTCTAAATTTTCTCTATTAATTTTAATTCATTAAATAATTTTATAGTTCTGGCATAAATCCAAAATTTATCGTATAATTTCCAATTATTCCCTCTATAAAAATCAAAATCGAGATGCATTGGCGCCAAATAAATCTCGAAGAATAATCCGGCGATGGAGGAAAGTGGGAACTCCAGCTGCCACTGCTTCCCCTTCGGAAAGGTTGCGCAGACAGGCTACGCCGCCGTGTATGTAGGTTTTGAGCGGCAGCGGTTTGAGATTCCGGCGAGATACTTCAACTTACCGGTGATCGCCGATCTCCTAGAAATGGCAGAAGAGGAGTTCGGCGGAGCGCAGCCCGCCGGCGGCCTCTCGTTGCCCTGCGACCCGATTTTTTTCCAGTGGATTCTAGACCAACTTGACGACGATGACCCGCACGTCCTGGTCCTCGGGTTTCTGGCCTTCAAGGAGCACTTCGCCATCCTCGGTGAAGTAGTCGACTCAAGTTAATCGTTTATTGCATTATATTTTCGAGTGATGCTGAAAGTAACGAAAGCTTGGTCGAATTTCATCTCCTCGATCTTATTCATGTCAAATTATTTGTGCAATTTTATCTTTTCTGAAAATTTTCTGCTGTTCTAGTGCCTCATGGACAACTATTGTGTTAATATGAAATATATAAAATTATATTTAAAAGAATATTGCTGAAATGAATAAGCAGAGCGTGTTTGTTAGATGTGTTTATTTTCAATCAATAATAGTAATTTCATGATTTCAGTTTATTTATCGTGTTAACTAGAGGATGTTGATCATGAAGTTGCATTATGGGAAGAAGGTTAAGACTTTGAACCTAATTTAGGGTAAAAACATGAATCACATAACTAAATCTGATCATATTTGATTGTCGGAATCTTACAATGATTGCACTTAATTTATTTCTTTGCTAATTTGGATTTATATAAGTGTTTTCTTTAATTTTGAACCGATTAAATCTTTTTCTATCAACATCTCAATTCTCTTACCACCTTTATGACATTTTGCATTAATCAAATTTTAAATTGAAAACAGGTTCATTAATACTAAATTTATTTAACAAAGTGTCAAGCTTAAGTCTATAAGTACAGCTCCTTAAGGATTTCATTCAACTGCAAAGAAAGTGAAGACCATAATATGTCATCATGATAATCATTTATTATGTACACTCAAATTTTAATAAATGGGTTTCTAGTTGATCCGCTTTGAAGCTCAAAGCAACCCCAATGGACAAGAAAAATGGAAATAGGGAACACTCTAGATTCATTATGGGCTCTCCAAGTTCACTATATCTATGAACTCATCAAATTCATTATATATTTTCTAGGTTTACTGAGAACTCATTGGAGTCTTATTTAACTCGCCAGAATCATACCAACATTATTATTCATAATAAAGTTAGCGGAATTATACTAAAATAGACAATCATAGTTCACTAGAATCATTATAAGCTAGTGAATTTTCGAGAATTATATTGACAAAATCATACTGAACTCATCAACTATGGTGAACTCGACATAATCATACTAAACTTATTAGTCTTGGTGGACTGGCTAGAATTATACTAGACTTGTTAGAGTGATGGGGATCATTCACTCCACTTTCAAGACCTACTCACCTACAGTCCGCTAAAATCGAAGAACTTCATCAGGTAGTAACAAATCCCATCAATGGATTTGTATTCTTACCTGCTTTGAAGCAATAGAAATCTCAGAGCTTCTCTCTCCTTCTCTTTCTTTTTGTTCTTCTTCCTTCTCTTCATTACTGTATTATCTTTATTCTTTGTTTTGGGAGATCTTACAAGTCTTGCTAGTAAGATCATGACATCACCAAAGGTAAATTTAGTTCCAACATATTCGATCAAGATAATTAATTAGTGCTAATCTTGAAATATTGGTTAAAAGAAAAACCAGGGTCATAATGACAGTATTGAATCAAATTTGTGTGGCATGCATATATGCATCTTTCTCAGATATTCAATTTATGCTTCAAGAGCTTATTTAATCAGCTTCAGTAAGGCAGAAGAACTCCAAACCATTGGGCTTCACTTCAAAAATATTTGCATCTTTTATAATCTTTATAATGAAACTAATCTTCTTATTTTAGGTCGATTTACACATGACGCCTCTCTTATGCAGGTCATAGAGTTTATGTTGTGTGCTAGAAAATCAGTTGTGGTAGAATAAAAGTTTACGCCTTATTTTTATTGTGAAATCCAGCACACACACAGATGTTTGAAGAATGAACAAGAAAACTCCAAAATTTTTACGTGAAAAAATCCCTGTATAAGAGAAAAAAATCATGGGGCCTAGCCAAGTAAAAATCTTCCACTATATATCTGTTTCGGAGTACAAAGTTTTTCCGATAACGGGATTATAAGATTATATATGAGAAGGGCTGATAATGAGAATCATAAAATCAGGCAACAACAGTATCTGGCCGTAGTTATTGCCGGTTGATGATGGTGAAAGTCAGACCCGGTGATGGTCGGCGGTAGTGATGACCGAGATAGCCATGGTTGCGGTGGCGGCGCGGCGATGTGACGGTGGTTGATGATGGCGATGATCGATGGTAATTGCCAGCGGCGCGAGTGGTCGATAACGGCAACCCGGTGGCAACGGTGGTGTGATGACCAACGATATGGTTAATGATGACGATGATTGATGGTGGTTGTCGACTGCAGCAGTGAGAGGCGACGGTGGTTAACGACGATGGCCGACGACAGTGGTCGGCGGTGATGACCGGTAACGGTGGTTGACGATGACGAGGATCGGCGGCGGTGGCCGGCGGAGGTGGTCGGCGGTGGATACGCGCCGTGGTCGAGAAAGTGGTGACACGATTATGCTTGGAGGATTTTCGCTTTGTCTCTCTTCTCTTTGCTCCTCATGTGAAAAATGAGAGGCTAATTATAGATTAGAGGAATGAAGTTTCTGTAAATACATGCAAAATCTAAACAACTCCATCGGATGGCTCAAAATGATTCCCTTGATTATCTTATGTATTTTAAGTATTTAAATGCTCAAATAAAATCAGAATTAAAAAAATCTTGGGCTTGTTGGATCCGGCTCGTCAAGATGCTCGATTTGATCATAAACACTCCATATTTAAGAACTATTATGGATTTAACTGATATCCTAAAAGTTTCAATGATATTTTAAGTATTTGATATGGACTAGTTTTGACTTGGATCAGATTTCTTTTGACATTAAGATTTGTGTTTCGACTAGTAGAATTTTTAGTGTCATATAATTTTTCCCCTATTTTTGGATGATATTATCTCTATTATCCAAAAATATATGCCAAATAATTGAAAATAATAAAATTTTCAATGAAATTTGCGGGTTCATTAACCATATAGTTTGAGAGAATAGAATTTTATGGGTGCACAAGATTATGATCACGGAATCGGGTGCAGGGCAGCGGGTGCATCCGTGTTGACCTCCACATATGTGTCATAAATCAAGTCAAGCCTACAAATCAAATTCGACAGACTTCGGAGGTGATAATGTGCAAATCAGGGTCAAAATGCACTAGACGACACTGAAAATGGTCGAAATGATCTTCGATCGATGAACAAACTTTGTTGTCAAGTTCAGAACGTCGAAATTGATCAGAATATAAATATTGCAAAATCTAATGAGCAATCGATTAAGCACTCGAGCTATCTGATATCGACATGCATGCTCTGGAAGGCGCCAACAACCTCTATTTATCAAATTGAGCAAGCCGTTAGCTTCAAAACGTTGAAATCTATTAAATGAGACTATCCACGCTCAATCCGGACAAGTCTGTGCAAATGTTGAATGATTTGAAGTGACTGCACGTAAATCGAGGCTGAAATGCGTATGACGTCACCAAAATCAACCTAAATGACCTCCGATCGACGAACGGATTTCGCCATCGCATTAAGAATGTCAAAATTAGTCAGGATATAAATGTTGCATGACTTGATGAGCAACCGATCAAGCGCTCGAGTCGTCAACGCGGCTGCATGTATATCAAGGTTAGAATACGCCGACGCAAGTCAAACGACCTCTGTTTGCAAAATTGATTGTGACATTGGCTTCAAAATGCCAAAATCTATCACGTAAGATTGTTCGCACTCAATTCAGACAAGTCTACGAGAAACCGAGTGGTCAAAAGTGATAATGCGCATTTTGAGCTGAAATTGACTCAATTTGGCGCCGACTCGAACCAAATGATCTCTGATCGCGAAACGGACTGCGACATTGCGTTCAGAATAATGAAATTACCTTGAATCAATATATATTGATCATATGATGATGTTGGCATAAAATTTATTTTAAAATTGATTAATATTTCGAAAATTAATTAGGAAAAAAAATCTATTAATTTCCAATAACTCAAATCGGCCGTGCACTCCCCGCTCCTCCACAGCATGCAACCGCTCCCGCTCTTGTTCAAACTCCAACTGCACGCACTTTCGGCAAAACCGTTCCCGCTCGGCTTCACAGCAACGGCACTCGCACTCTTCAATATCCGATTTTCCTAAAACCGCTTGCATGAAAACCTACAACCGGCGGACGTACTCGGGACGGAAATTCTCAGAAGGAAAATAATTCAAACACTCCGTCTTCTTCTCAAAATCCTGCCTCTCTCTCTCTCTCTCTGTCGCAAGCTTCCTTCCATTGGCGATGGCTTCGGATCTACCTTGCGATGCAGACGGAGTGTGCATGGTTTGCAAGGCGAAGCCGACGGAGACAGAGGCTGTGCTCTGCCGTACTTGCGTCACACCGCGGCACGTCCCCCGCCTCTCCTGACCGCCGGAGACTCTCGTTTCTGCTCGCTCTCTCTCTATTGCATCTCCTACTGGACGCACGCAAGCCGGTCACTCCAATTCGTTCCACCCTGGCTTATCTCCCTACGTCTCTCTCTCCCTCTTCCACTCTCTATCTCACTCTCGTCTTCCAGCTCCTCTCTCTCCGCCCTCGGCTCCATCTCCCTCCACCGTAAAGAGCAAAACTGCATGCATGCAAAAAAAAAAAAAGAAAAAGAGAGTTACGTAACTCTCTCCCTCCTCTCCACTCTCTCTCTCTATATTTACGTCCCCTGCATGCAGCGACGAGCCTACGTTGATGACCCTTGGCCTACGGTTTTGCCAAGAACTGCTCCCGTAGCTTCTTTAAACCGCTCCCGCTCGCTGGCGATCCTCTAGACAGAAAAAACCGCAAGCATCAGCTCTGTCTGCCCGTTGATTTTCCTTCAAGCCGAGAGACCGAAGGTTCCCCTCTGTCTATTCCTTGATTTTTCATGGCTTCACTCCCCACGTGACTGCTGCCTCACTGTGCATCTCACCCGAAAACTCACCTTCTACCATTCTACCATGCCATCTCTACCGGAAAAGGAAAGAAAGAATAAGGCTGAAGAAGGCCGGCGACTCGGCGAGGTGATACATAGCAGAGACGGGCCAAGGAAATTCAAAGATGCAGCAGTTTATATGTATAGTAATTGCTCTCATGGAGTTTAGTTTGGGGAGTTCTGATCTCTAGTCCTGCTGCCTGTTGTTTCTTCTTTCCGCCTCTGTTCGGCACTCCACGGAAGTTGCCCTTGTTGGATCTACCATGGAAGATTTTGAACCTCTATCTAGCTGCTTAATTAGGTTTTTCCGGTTTTAGAGAAGATGGAGAGGTTTAGTTTGTCACTGAGAACTGCTTACTTAAAAAAAAAAATAGAAAAAAAAATCTTCTTTTCGATCGGGCTCTTCAGAAACTGAGAAGGATGGAGGTTCCGAAGGATCAAATGACATCTCTTCTCGACAGTCCCTTCAATTCTTATATGTATTAATATCAGGGATTACAACTGAGAGGATGATTAGTTTCTGTAATTAGCTTTAATACAGTGAGCTTGAGTGATTAAATCTTTCCTTGAATTGAATCGCTTTCTGTTCCAATTGGTTGTTGGGTGAGCCATGAGTCAAGGAGTGAAATCCTTTCCAATTGAGTCAACCCGGGTAAAGGAAGGAAGCGTTGGAGCTTTCTGATCCGTTGGATCTAGCGCCCTTTTTTTCTCGGCCGTTGGATGGGCTCCTTGGATCGTGTTCTTCTTGCTTGAGCCGCGTCGATTGACTTGCGTTATCTGGCCGCCTTGGATCGGTTTCTTGATCGACGGTTTCTCTTCCTTCTAATTTGAGTGGATTACGTTGGAGCAGCTTCGCTTGATCTGGATGAGATCTGATCCGTGGATTAAAAAAAAGCGCGACGGATCTCGATCGTTGGATGTCGCTTTGAATTAACCTAACGATATTTTGCTTTTGCTTTGTTTGTGCATTCAGTCGTAAGAACTCCCAGAGGAAGAGGGCGGATGGAAGCGGCGGGCTTCTTTGTTTCTCGGTAACTGCGATGGTTTCCGGTGAGGAAACCCTAGAAGAATCTGAGCAGGAAGAAGAGAAGAAAGGGAAAGAGGGAAAGACTGAGAGCTAAGTTCTTTCTGTAAAATTCTTGATTCTCCTTTTCTGTTTGGCTTTGGAGTCCTATTTATAGTTTTCTGTTTATGTTGGATCTAAGTTCTCTATACCCCTAACTACTTTTCGCGTAATAGATTTCTATTATCCATTATGGATCTTGCTTCTTTCAGGATGGAAGCGTTGGAGCGATCTGTTGTTGTAATCTTTCTTACTTGTTTTGGGTTTCTTTTCTTCTCTTGTAGCATGGCATCTGCAGGTTTTTCTTCTCTGTTGTAAAAGTGATGTTTGGAATGCTTCTAATCTTTGTATGTTATTCTCGTTGTTGGCTTGGGATATGTGTTCATATCAAATTCGTTCAAATCTTTGGGATGTTTCTCATTTCTTCAACATTACAAGCCTTGAAGCTTTGCGACTGCAAGATTATTCCCATGCAAATAATTATTCTGAGGTTCGCTATCTACATCCATTAGATCCTTTTCTCCAAATAACACAAACATTTTCGCTATCAACTAAAATGAGTTGAAGTTCAAGATTACCCTTCTATTGTGCGTAATGAGAATCGGGCCTCTTGCGGATTGAAGGAATCCCATCAAAGACTCCAAACGAGGGAGGACCCCTTTGATCACTCGAGATAACACTTTCGTTGGTTTAAATTGATATTCTTGAGGAAATTGCTGCTGCTTGAGATAAAAAAAATCAGTGTTGTCGAAGATAACTCTAATGCGTGGCCGAGCAAGCCAAAATACCCCCGATGCAACCCCTTACATGGGGATGACGCCGGGAGGCTGTCGAAATTGTCTAAATTCTAGACTTAAAAAAAAGAGAGGGAATGAATATATATCACATTTGTCTTTTTTCAGGTTTGAAGACCTCGTTGTCCTCAGCAGGGCGCGATAAGATGAAAATCGTGTGTCGAAGACACCACTCCTTCAGCCGGCGTCTGCAAGCCAAAACACCGATGACCCAATACTGGGATGATGCCGCCATTATGTCAAATCTTTTGACTTGAAAAAAAGAGGGTAAAATGAGCTCACTTAGGAGCGCTAAATAGAAAACCGCAGATAATTTTATAACGTCAAATGAAAAAAGGGAGGAGCTTTTAAAGCAAATTTTGAAAAGAATAGAACATTCATTTAAAATCTAAGTAAAATTTGGGGAGGCTAATATTAAACTCACAAACTCTAGTCGCAATTCCCTATGGCTTAGATTGAAGCGATAAAGTGAGTTTCCTTTTCTTGTAAATTTCTCAAAATTGAGCAAGCTTTAATTGGAATTTGGGGGGGACTAAAGCTAAACTCATAATAAACTTGTAATAAACTCAAAATCTAAAGATGAATCCAAATTGGGTTTAATAACTCTTATATTAATGTGAAGGTGATTATTATGCTAGCTAATAAATATAAGTGGGGTTAAAATAACAAACACTGAAATCAGCATAACTTATCAAAATGGAGGCAAATTGAGCATAATCAAGTTGGGAAAACTCAACAAGTAAACTAAGTGCAAGAAATGTGTGAAATTACAATCTAAATCAAAACACCTTCTTCGCCACCAGATCTGCAACCCTTTGTACAAGCAGACAGAAGACAATACTAAATCAAAATTTATAAAAATCATGGAGGCTTTCTTCAATCAAGAATTAAAGAATTTCATCCTGAATTATGATTTAAAAATCAACGAAATAATTAATTAGGTGAAATTATCTAAGCTATAAATTCCTGCATGTGCTCGGACATAGAGATTTCAAGTGTGAATTTTAATGTCTGAAAAGGCTGCGCAGGCTAAAGTTGGAATTAAATGAAAAATCTGAAATTAATATCATAATTCAAACACAAAATTACCGAAAATCACTTCACACCCGCATGTGCCCCGACACTATACTGAATGCCTAAATTCAAGTGTTTGAGGATGCTGCACGGGTTGCTTCCCAGTTTAGTCTTTGAACTGGGTCTGGGTTAACAAAACCTACAAATCTATAATAAGAGCTTCAAATTAGTGAAATATCTGAGAAATTGATTCTGTCAGATGATAGTAGATCTAATCCTCTATTAGCAGCTAAACATAATTGACATGATTTAATGCTCTTAAATATATCCAAATTAATCAATTTCTTAAATCAAATCAATTTTCAAATATCAATCTAAAATTATTTAAATGAAACTCTATCATTAAATGCTCAAATCAAACTCAATCTATCTACCGTCCACAATTATTTATCGGGGGTGACAAATTAAGCAAACTTTAGCTCACAAAGGAGCCAATGTCAAATCAAGTGTTCTGTTATGTTCACTTTCAATCAATCTCTCGCCAGTAAGGACATGGCCCGTGTCCTCTGAACTGTGTGGCTTGGCCAGTAGGCTCCATAGATGAAACCGTTATGACCAGAGTCCTCTAATCGAGTGATTTGACCAGTCTGACCTCATTATATTACGATCATGACCGTAGCCCGTATGCTCCCCAATGGCTCTGCCCTTTGAGTTGTGAATTATAGGGTATACTTGACAGGGCAAATAGCCATTTGTCAGCTAATGTGGACTTAAGATTGTCTCCTTAAACAAACACCACTCCAAGTCTACAAGAATTTCTTGGATGACGTAACCCATGTGTTGTTGATGAGGATCCTTTTGTCAAGTTGGGTCGACTACCTCCTCTGACTAAGTAGACTAGGGACCGTAGCTGCCCGGGATGACGGAACCATGAGATCTAGATTGGACACATCATCATTCCCCCAACCATCCGGTTTAAGCTGAAATTATAAATTTGATGATCTAAATTCGAAAACTTTACATGCATTCTTATCTGCTATGCATTAAGCTCTAACTAGCACTTAATCGAAAGTTCTCTCACTTATTGAGAGGGGTAATTAACTATAGGGGCTTGCACCTATAGGAAACCTGGAACCAGATCTAAAGTCCTCACCAAATGAGAACAAAATCTCTGGGTAGTGTCTTATCTACTATCTCATCTGCCTTCTGAAAATTACACCGACACTTTAAAATACTCTTTTCATTGAAGAGGTCGGTGGCAAATTTTTGGAGCTCTCAGATTTCTAGCGATTTCGCTTGGGACTGGTTTCTCTTTTCATCTTTGGCTAGTCGAATTTGAGCTATAGTAGCAGTGGAGCATGATAAAATTGATATTTAAAATCAATCAGCCATGAAATTAAATTTAAATATATCATATCTTATAACTAATATGTTTGCTCTATATATCAATGGATCTTCAGAACATCGTTTATCTTGCAGCTAGGTCGGAGAGCCAATATTCGTCTGGATAATGTTGTAATCAATACTGGGGATGTTGGAGCTATCATTTAATTTGATAGTGTAGACTTCCCAGCCATCACCACTGCAAAATATCCTCCACCTGAAGCATCTGCATATTGTACACACCAACCTGTACAATGGAGGAGGATAATTGGAATGGCTACTACTGCTACTGAGGTTCCTCAAAAGAGAGCCTTTGTACTTAAAATATTGATTCATTTTGAAGCGCCAGTCATGAAGAGAACTGTCACTGGGCAGAAACTTTCAGTCATGCCTGTGAATGCGACCACTCTTCCAGTTGAACCTTTCACACTAGGAAGGCGTGGTGATGAAGTCTCCTCTTCTAGAGAAAAAAATGAGTAGAAGGCAAAGGAGAAGAAACACTAAATTGTGAGCTTAGTAGTTGCTGTCTGAATCATAAGTCATACAACTAACCTTATAACCAGAAGCGAGTATTTCTACCCTATAATAAATTTAAAAATTTTGAGATATGTTAAAAGGAATAGCTCTACTGGTGATGTTAAATGATATTTTTGGGCTTAACAGCAGTCAGCTTCAACCTTTATGAAGAAACAACATGAAACTTTATCTACTCAAGCACATAGAGTTTTGAAGGTTGTTAAAAAAATATTTTATGAAGAACAGGTATCAAATATCAATTATCAAAAAAGTCAAAAATGCTCCACTATAAAAGCTACAATCAGTGGTAGTAAGAGCTTAAGACCCTCATAAGTAATTTCTATACGGTGAGCATCGGGGCGTGACACTTGAACCGCGTGTTTGGGAATCCGTTACCGAAAGGTCTCGATAGAAAGAAAAATAAATATGGAGGCCAAAGTCTCGAGAAGAAGTAGTAGCACAAAAGCTTCTTCATCTGGAAGCAAGCTAAGGCAAATGGAGAAAGAGAAATCTTGTGCATGCTCATGACCATTGTTCAAGTAGAAAATTGTACAGCCAGCTGTAGAACCAAAAATGAGTATTCCAGCCCATAACAGGTTTGATAGCCTAAGATGGATAAAGCGGAACAGCTCTACTGGTCAAATCAAATAGTCCTTTTGGACTCGACAATGTCATATCCTAGCTTCTTTAGTGAGAAAATTTAAAACTGTATATGCAAGAGTGCATTGAGTCCTCAAAGTTACTAAGGAGAAATGACTGATGAAAAGAAAATATCAAAGTCCTATCATTAGTGAGGCTAGAGTTGCTCCTCTAAAGAGACCTCCTCTTACAGTCCTAGCAGAATATCTACTAATTCAAGTCTCACACGGTGAGCATCGAGGTGTGACACTTGGACCATAGATCCAAGAATCTGCCGTCGAAAGGTCTCGACAAATAGGTAAGCAAATTTGGAGGCCAAAATATCGAAGCAAAATTGCCTTATAGAAAGACAACAATGCGACATCTAGATTGTACTCCCACAAAATTCACTCCTTATGCTAAATTATTTGGAGCTGAAGTAGTCTCGCCACTTGAAGTTGAACTACCTTCACTCTGAGTAACCATTCAACACAATATCACTCAAGATGAGAATGTTTGTCTACAGATGTGAGAATTTGATGGACTTGATGAGGTTAGGCACCAAGCTCGACAAAATCTAGAAGTTTACCGAGCAAAGATGTCTAAAAGCTTCATTATTATATGCTATCTCACAAGATTACCCTCATCTTGAGGATTGATCCGCTAACGTATTTGATGATAAGACCAGCGTTGATAGGTCGCTTAGTAAGATGAGCAATATTGCTTTTGAAATTTGATATCACATACGTTCCGCATAAAATAATAAAGGGACAAGTCTTAGCAAATTTTCTAGCTGCACATCTCATCCCTGCGGACTCTTCTCTTAATGACGATTTGCCCGATGAGCAAATTATGCTCATTCATGAAAGAAAAAAATCACAAATTTAAGAAATATATTTTGATAGGGGCCTCATCGATCAAATAAATCCAATATTTAAATTTCCCAATAGCAAGAGTAGAAATCGGCATCATCTTCATAACACCAGAAGGAGGGATAATGAGACGATCATATGGATTGACCGAGCCAAGAACTAATAATGAAGCTAAATATGAAGCATTAGTGGTAGGTTTTGAAGAAGCTATTTTCATAGGCATTCAAAACTTACATATTTTCGGTGATTCTCCGCTTATTATAAATCAAGTACTTGGCATCTATAGAAGCAACAAGCTTGAGTTAGCTTTCTATCACAAGCGAGTTCTTGAGTTAATGAAGCAGATACCAAATATCACACTAACTCGAGTCTCTAGATCCGAGAATAGAAAAGCCGACTGCTTAGCAAAACTAGCTAAGGAAATGACAAATATGAATGGTGATTATAACATGATCGGCATATTTACTCGACGAGTTCTAGAGCCCATAAAATATTAATCCCCGTAGGTAGAGGGGTTATCAAATCTGACCCAGAAGGATGTGACTCCAGTTGCTCCTCATACTCCCTAAAATCAACAAGAAGTTATTTCAAGAAGAGCTAAAAATGCCATTGCCTCAGAAAAGCAGTGTGAAGCCTTTGTTGCAGAAGAGTCACATGATTGGAGGCAAGCCTTCATCGACTACTCTAAAGAAAGAAAATTATCAAATAATAAATCACTAGCAACTAAAATTGAGATTAAAATGATACACTATGCTTTCGTCAACAATACTCTATATCGTAGATTCTTTGAACAAATGTGGCTACGATGCCTAGGTGTAGATGAAGCTAGCAAAGTGATAGTCGAAGTTCATGAAAGACTTTGTGGTGCACATCAGTCAGGTCCCAAGATGACAGTAAAGATTAAAAGAATGAGTTATTATTGGCCATCTATGGTGAGAGACTGTATTAATCACGCTAAGAAGTGTCATGAGTGTCAAGTACATGAGAATCTCATCCATCAACTTCCAAATCCATTACACCCAATAATAGCATCTTGGCCATTTGAATGTTAGGGTACATATGTAATTAGATCAATTGATCCACCATCGTCAGCTGGACATCGGTTCATCCTAGCAACGACTGATTATTTCTCTAAGTGGGCTGATGCTACTCCATTTAAAGAAGTTACTACTGACCAAGTGATCAACTTCTTCACGCATAATATAGTCTATAGATTTGGAGTGCCACGCTGAATAATTTCTAATAACGGCACGACCTTTAAAAGTGCAAAGATTTATAGATTCGTTGATCAACACAAAATTGATTGACGGTATTTTTCAATATATAATCCAAAAGAAAACGGCTTGGCGGAGGCCTTCAACATGACATTAGTCAAGCTGCTCAAGAAGATTCTTACTAAAAATAAGAGAGAATGACATATCAAGCTAGTAGAGGCTCTATAGGCATATCGAACTACCTACAAGACACCAACTAAGGCCACTCTCTATTCATTGGTATTCGAAACTGACAGTTCTTCCGCTTGAAGTTGAGTTGCCTTCACTTTGAATAGCCATCCAGTACAATCTAAGTGAAAATCAAAATGCTCGTTTGAGAATGGAGGAACTCGACGCACTTGATGAAGTTAGACTGCAAGCTCATCAAAATTTGAAAGTCTATCGAGCTAAGATGTCCAAAGCTTTTGACCATACGGTGCGGCCCCGAACGTTCCAAAAAGGAGAATCGGTCCTGGTGCTGAGAAGGCTGATTATTTCTAATCGAAAATTTGGTGGCAAATTTGAGCCTAATTGGGAAGAATCTTTTATCATTGAAAAAGTATACCAAGGAGGGGCATACCAACTCATCAACCTAAAGGGTGAAAGACCAATGCTGCCAATTAATGTGCGATACTTAAAAATGTACTATACTTGACGACTACATTCTCGAAGTACAATAGAAATCTCATGTATTTTTTTTAGTATATCTATTTAGGTTGACATCATGCATCATGCTGAGATCCCTAAATAAATACACTTTAGATGAAAAACTTTTTCGTGAAAATTCCCCTATTACACATGGAGAATTTTTAGATTTTCATATACAGATAAATCAATGTTGTATGTTAAAATCCCCTTTAGAGTACATCAATTCAAATATTGATGTATTTATGTATTTTCATCTTGAAAAATTCTCTTAAATGTGCTTTAAAATTCCCCCTGCAAAACAGGGGATATTTTTCAATTTATATTAAGTTTATTTGAGTTGACATCGTGTCATAAGATAAGATCCTCAAATATATGCTGATTCAGGTTAACATTGAGCGTTACGCCGAAATCCCTGAATATATCTATAACTATCATTATTAAAGTTGCAGAGCCTTGCAGAAATAAAAAGAATCTATTTCTACACATGAAAGGATAACCCTAAATGTCAAGAAATCTATCTATCAGATTTGCCAAATTCTGGAGATGAAGTCAAAAGAACTCCCGATTTCGAAAGCATCAATCAATTAAGTTGGAGAAACATCAACCTTTATATTCAAAAGTCTAGGACACGGATGGGTTCTGAAGGTCGTACTCAACAAGCCCATAAATGGTTGAGTTGTTGACGCTCTCCTCACTCAACAAGCCGCAAGATGAAGTCGAAAGAACGCCCAATTTCGGAAGCTTCAATCAATTAAGTTGGAGAAACATCAACCTCTATATTCTAAAGTCTAGGACACGAATGGATTGTGAAGGTCGGACTCAATAAGCCCATAAATAGTCGAGTTGCTGACGCTCTCCTCACTCAACAAGCCGCAAGAAGGCCATAATGAAAAAGCCCCCATTCGTCAATCTGATGACAAAACCATCAACCCACTACAGCTTAAGTTGAAGACTCGAGTAGGTTCTAAAGGTTAAACTCAACAAGCCCAAATATGGTCGAGTTGCTGACGCTCTCCTCACTCAACAAGCAGCAAGAAAAGGCCGCAGTGAAAGAGCCTCTGCTCGTCAGTTTAATGACGATAGCTGTTCAATTTCAAATCAGATCCAACTTAGTGATTATAAGCATCCAGGATCCAAGAGATCTTTCTGCTTGATCGATAGACCAAGGAAATATGAGGAAATGCTCAATGCATGGCTACCTCAAATTAATCTTCATATTATCTGTAATGTGATATTTCAATTTATTCTGAAATGATTTGATCAAGCTCAAAGAACAGATCAAAGCCTATCTCCTCATCAAGTCCATCAAAGCAGAACGCATAGGACCGAGGAAGCATTCTATAGTTCAAACAAAGCCGATGGCCGAACTAAAGAAATTTTATGATTATTTAGTCTGTTAAAGCACTCGGTGCCAGATTAATAACTCAACATTGACTCTACATAAGCCGGAAGGCTTGGTCATCCATATGTATCCTTCAACGTATTTGTCAAAGCAGCAAGCACAGGGTTCATGGAGTGCATACACTTCCTGATAAGTCAATGTTGATAAATCAGGTCAATCCTTCATCAAGTCTGTCAAACTCCAAGCTAGGACAGAAGGAATTTCAAATCCATTTAAGCATGGATAAATTGATTCCTCAATGGAGTCATTCATCAAAACAAGCAGACCAATTCCTCCGTCAAACCCAACCACGCATGAAGCTAGGGTTGGAGGAGACTCAAATCTGCAACGACATAAAAGAAAGAGATCTTCAACAAAGCCATTGAAGCATATAGTAGATGGTGCAAGAACTCTTATCAATCCGAGAAGTTGATTCGGATAAATCAGTCAAGCCCGTCATTTAGCATGTCCTGAATAAGGCAGCGTACTAATGATAAATCCTGTCAAAGCTCTGTAAGCTATCGCAATCAAAGCCGAAATGAGCTAAGTTCTATGGCCAGCCTAAATGCTCAGTCAGTTTTCAACAAATGTGACTCGCTCTATGCATGAATCACATTTGTTAGAAGGAATTTGTTAACCTCCACATATGAGTCATAAATCAAGTCAACCCTACAAATCGAATTCGACAGACTTCGGAGGTGACAGTGTGCAAATCGGGGTTAAAATACACTAGACATCACTGAAAATGATTAAAATGATCTCTGATCGATGAACAGACTTTGTCGTCGCGTTCATAACGTCAAAATTGATCATAATATAAATATTGCAAAATATAATGAGCAATCGATTAAGCACTCGAGCTATCAATCTATCGACAAACATATCTGAGTCAGGAAGCTGTGATAATATCTGAACGACCTTTATTCATGAAATTGAGCACGTCGTTAGCTTCAAAATGTCAAAATCTATCAAATAAGACTGTCCACGCTCAATTCAGATAAGTCTATACAAATCTCGAATGATTTGAAGTGACAACACCTAAATCGAGGCTGAAATGCATAGGACGTCACCAAAATCAACTCAAATGACCTCCGATCGATGAACGGATTTTGCCATTGCATTTAGAATGTCAAAATTGGTCAGGATATAAATATTGCATGATTTGATGAGCAACTGATCAAGCGCTCAAGTCGTCAACGCGCATGCACACATATCGAGGTCAAAAGATGCCGACCCAAGTCAAACAACCTTCGTTCGCAAAATTGATCACGTCATTGGCTTCAAAATGCTAAATTTTATCACGTAAAACTTTTCACACTCAATTCATACAAGTCTACATGAAACTGAGCGGTCAAAAGTGACACGTATTTTGAGCTGAAATTTACTCAATTTGGCACCGACTCGAACCAAATGACCTCTGATCGCGAAACAGACTGCGACATTGTGTTCATAATAATGAAATTACCTTGAATCAATATATATTGATCATATGATGATGTCAGCATAAAATTTATTTTAAGATTGATTAATATTTTGAAAATTAATTAAGAAAAAAAAAATCTATTAATTTTCAATAACTCAAATCGGTCGTGTACAGTCACTTGACCCCGCTCCTCCACGAGAAAATATTACATCCGGAGTCCACATGTAGCTTACGTGACTCCAATTAACTCGGACGTGTCCTGGTTTTCTATTTTAGTGCTTAATATGGCTATCGGACGATGGTGATCGCTGCATGGCCCGGCTTCGGCCGCCTCATTCAAATAGCGGGAGAAAAACAAGGCAGGCATCATTCCTCCCCTCCATGAGTTTAGGGCTTTCTCCACTAGCTCAGCTCTCACTCTCGATCGGCGAACATCCGACTGTCGCTCAGTGGTTTAACAAATCTTGCGAATAACTTCTATTGAGGTATTGTAGGCGACTACATGAGATATTTACACATGTGTTCCTGAACTTTAATGAATTTAGGGTTTCCTCTGTTCTTCTCACCATCGAGTATGTGAACATTTTAGAACATTTGAGTTTTTTAAATGAACGGGATGTATTTTAGTAGTTTTTGGAGATATTTTGCATGTATACTCTCTGTACTGTCAAGATGGTAAACACCGTTATTTTCAAAATTTTGAATTGATTATCCTTATGAAATGTTTAGTATATCACATGGTAGGATGTTTGGTCATGTTTCAAGATGAATTTTATGGCCTGATTAGGGATGATAGTATGTTCAGTCGATGACATTAAAATTATGTGGCCTGATTTCTGCATCTGTACTCTCTGTACTCTCATGAGAGTACAGAGTATTTTGGTCATTTTTTTCCAATTTATTTGGCCTGTTCGGAGGAAATATGTTCATTACAATCCATTAGAAATAATTTGGAGGCTGCTTGGTTAGTTTTTTAGTGTTATTTTGTATATGTACTCTCTTTACTCACTTAAGAGTACAGACAATTTTGGCCATTTTTTTCTAGTTTCTTTGGCCTGTTTGGAGAAAATATGTTCATTACATTACATTGGAAGTAATTTGGATGGATGTTTGGATGATTTCTGAAGAATTTCTACATCTGTACTCTCTGTACTCTCATGAGAGTACAAAGCATTTTGGTCATTTTTTTCCTGTTTCTTTGGCCTGTTTGGAGGAAATATGTTCATTACAATCCATCAGAAATAATTTGGAGGCTTTTTAGTTGATTTTTTTAGTGTTATTTTATATGTACTCTCTCTCAGAGTCTGAGATGATTTAATGGTCATTTTTTCCAATTTTTTTGGCCTCGTTGTTCAGATTATGTTCATTACATTCCAGTGGAAGCAATTTGGTGGATGTTTGGATGATTTCTGAGAGATTTTTGTATATATATTCTTTGTACTCTCATGAGAGTACATATAGCATTTTGGTCATTTTTTTCTTGTTTCTTTGGCCTGTTTGGAGGAAATATGTCTATTACAATCCATCAGGAACAATTTGGAGGCTGTTTGGTTGGTTTTTTTTAGTGTTATGCATATTTATTTGTACTCTCTTGAGTACAAATAATTTTATTTAATTCTTTGGCTGTTTGAAATATATTCATTACATTACAAGTAATTTGAGGGATGTTTGGATGATTTTGAGATTTCGCATATGTGATATCTCCTGAGAGTACATAACATTGGTCATTTTTCCTGCTTCTTTGGCGTTTGGAGAAATATGTTCATTCTGATATTAGGAATAATTTAGAGTGATTAATTAATTTTTAGTATTATTTTATATCTGTCTCTGCTCTCTTAAGAGTGATTTTCTAATTTTTCTAGTTTCTTTGGCCTATTTGGACAAAATATGTTCATTAAAAAATATAAAAAATCTAAAATAATAAAATATAAAAAATATAAAATAATATAAAAATATAAAAAATATAAAAAATATAAAATATAAAAAAATAAATAATAATTCATCTTTAATCACTTGAAATATATATGCATTAAAAATTATTATATATATATATATATATATATATTAAAAATTATATTTATTTATATATATATTTATTAAAAATTATATATATATATACTTATTTATTAAAAAATATTTATTTATTTAATTATTAATGCATATAAAAAATATGCAAATAAAAATTTTATTTATTTATTTATATATATATATATATTTATTTATTTATTTATTTATTTTTATATATATATCACGTAAATAAAAAAAATAAAACTCCCTCTCCCTGCTATCAAAAAAAAAAAAAAAAAAAAAAAAAAAAATTTCCGCCAGTTATCTGTTTGACGGATGACTTGCGCCGACGTGGCCTCCGCGTCGGCGCCAGTCATCCGTCGTACGGACGGCTAGGCTTATTTTCATAAAAAAAAATTTTATGATGCCTAAATTGTTAATTACATTTAAGAAAGTGTCTATTTTAAAAATTTTGCCCCTTCTATCACTCTGCCATGCCATCTCTACCGAAAAAGGAAAGAAATAAGAAGAAGGCCCGGCGACTCAGGTGATACATAGCAGAGACGGCTAGAGGTAATTTCATGGAGTTTAGATCTGATCTCTGCCTGTTGCCTGTTGCCTCTGTTCGGCACACGGAAGTTGCCCTTGTTGAATCTACCATGGAAGATTTTGAACCTCTATCTTAATTAGGTTTTCCGGTTTTAGAGAAGAAGGTTTAGTTTGTCACTGAGAACTGCTTACTTTAAAAAAAATAGAAAAAAAAAAATCTTCTTTTCGATCGGGCTCTTCAGAAACTGAGAAGGATGGAGGTTCCGAAGGATCAAATGACATCTCTTCTCGATAGTCCCTTCAATTCCGCTCAAATGCTTGGTTGTTTCTCATTTCTTCAACTGTTACAAGACTTGAAGCTTTGCAGCTCTGCAAGATTATTCCCATGCAAATAATACAAACATTTTCGCTATCAATGAAAATGAGTTGAAGTTCAAGATTACCCCTCGCTATTGTGCACGTAATGAGAATCGGGCTGCTCTTGCGGAGATTGAAGGAATCCCATCAAAGACTCCAAACAGAGGGAGGACCCCTTTCGATCACTCAGATAACACTCGTTGGTTGCATCGATATTGCTGAAAATTACTAAGGTTGAAGCCATCGTTGGAAGAAGCGAAAAAGCTATGCTGAATTTTGAGAAGGTAATTGAAGGTCTCGTTATGCTATACTCAATAGGGTATAATGAGATGAAAAATGTGTTGTGTACGTTATCAACAAGGCATCTAGTAGCAAAATACTCGATTCCTACGATGATCTTGAGGTGTTGAATAATAAATTCTAGACTTAAAAAAAAGAGAGCGAGAATGAATATATATTATATTGGTCTTTTTTCAAGTTTGAAGACCTCGTTGGCCTCGACTGATGAGATAAACCGTGTGGTGTCAGAACCACTCGTTCGCCAACGTGAAGCAGCCAAAATACGTCTGATCCCACTGGATGATCGAGGCTGTAGAAATTGTCAAATCTTTGACTTGGAAAAAAAAGAGTAAAATGAGCTAACTTAGAACGCTAAATAAAACCAAATTTAATTTTATAACGTCAAATGAAAAAGGGAGGAGCTTTTAAACCAAATTTTAAAAGAATAGAACATTCATTTAAAATCTAAGTAAAATTTGGGAGAAATATTAAACACAAACTCTAGCATTCCTGACTTAGATTGCGATAAAGTGAGTTTTCTTTTCTTGTAAATTTCTCAAAATTGAGCAAGTTTTAATTGGAATTTGGGGGGACTAAAGCTAAACTCATAATAAACTTGTAATAAACTCAAAATCTAAGGATGAATCTAAATTGAGTTTAATAACTCTTATATAAATATGGAGGTGATTATTATGCTAGCTAATAAGCATAAGTGAGGCTAAAATAACAAACACTGAAATCGGCATAACTTATCGAAATTGAGGCAAATTGAGCATAATCAAGTTGGGAAAACTCAACAAGTAAACTAAGTGCAAGAAATGTGTGAAATTACAATCTAAATCAAAATGCCTTCTTCGTCATCGGAACTGCAACCCTTTGTACAAGAAGACAAAAGATGATACTAAATTAAAAGTTATAAAAATCATGCAGGCTTTATTCAATAAAGAATTAAAGAATTTCATCCTGAATTATGATTTAAAAATCAACGAAATCACTAATTAAGTGAAATTGTCTAAGTTATAAATTCCTGCATGTGCTCGGACATAGAGATTTCAAGTGCGAATTTTAATGTCTGAAAAGGTTGCGCAGGCTAAAGTTGGAATTAAATAAAAAATTTGAAATTAATATCATAATTCAAACACAAAAATACCGAAAATCACTTCACACCCGCATGTGCCCCCACATTATATTGAATGCCTAAATTCAAGTGTTTGAGGATGTTGTACGTGTTGCTTCTTGGTTTAGTCTTTGGACTGGGTTAGGGTTAACAAAACCTAAAAATTTATAATAAGAGCTTCAAATCAGTGAAATATCTAAGAAACTGATTCTGTTAGATGACAGTAGATCTAAGCCTCTGTTAGAAGCTAAACATAATCGACATGATCTAAAGCTCTTAAATATATCCAAATTAATCAATTTCTTAAATCAAATCAAATCAAATCTATTTGCAAATATCAATCTAAAACTATTTAAATGAAACTCTATCATTAAGAGCTCAAATCAAACTCAATCTATCCATCGTCCATAATTATTTGTCGGGGGTGACAAATTAAGCAAACTTTAGCTCAAAAAGTAGCCAATGTCAAATCAAGTGTTATGTTATGTTCACTCTCAATCAATCTCTCTGGGCGTCCGTGTCTGCGTGAGCTTGGTAGGCTGATAGATGAAGCTTATGACCGAGTCCTCGATTGTGGTTTAGCCATCCCGCCCCATATTAATCATGGTAGCTTCATTATCAGATGGCTGCCCTTTGAGTTGTGAATGTGAATTTACTTGATAGAGCAAACAACCCTCTTAATGTGGATTTAAGATTGTCTCCTGATAAACATCACAGAATTTCTTGGGCGACGTAACACATGTGTGGATGAGGATCCTTCTATATTTGTTACCTCCTCTCCTATAAGTAAAGCGATTGCAGTTGGAACCATGGAATCTAGGTCGGGCACATCATCAATCCCCCAACCATCCAATTTAAGCTGAAATGATAAATTCCATGATCTAAATTCTAAAACTCTACATCTATTCTTATCCATTAAGCGATCCCATAGCAATGAAAGTTCTCTCTTTTATTGAGGGTAATTAACTATAGGGGCTTGCGCCTATAGGAAACCTGGAACCAGATCTAAAGTCCTCACCAAATGAGAATGAAATCTATGGGTAGTGTCTTATTTACTATCTTATCTGCCTTCTGAAAATTACAACGACACTTTAAAACACTCTTTTCATCGAAGAGTTCGGTGGTGAATTTTTGAAGCACTCAATCTGCTCATGGCACTCAAGTAGCAAACCGGGTTGAGCAGCAAATACTACAGGCTCCCTGCTCATCGGGTGGGTGTCTGAGCTTCGGACGGGCATTGTCGCTTCACGGGTCCACCAGCCGCAGCGTCTTTTTTATTTTTTTCAGTTTTTTTCGTTTCTTTCCTTGTTTTTATTTTTCCCTTTTTTTCCCCTATAGTGGGCCTATAAAAACCCTCATAGTGTCAAGTAAGGAGACACAACTCCCATATGCTATGGTGTTCCTCTGCATTGGATGAGAAATCATCTAGCAGAAGTTTAAGAGCTAGGATAAAAAAAAATTTC
This sequence comes from Cymbidium sinense, assembly GCA_021442155.1. Lineage (NCBI taxonomy): Eukaryota > Viridiplantae > Streptophyta > Magnoliopsida > Asparagales > Orchidaceae > Cymbidium > Cymbidium sinense. The sequence goes on from CM038222.1 coordinate 32,557,995, forward strand.
CTTTTGTTGTGACCTTTTTCTTAAGAGAAGGTCATTCATTTTGCTGATCAAGACCCGTAATTCATATGGTGAGGCTTTTTTTTCTCGGCGTCCAGCGTCTTGTCGATCCGGCCGACGGTTTGGAGGATCAAAGCTTCGTAGTTCATCTGACGAGGCTCAGATTTTCCCCTCGAGAGGCGTCTCGTCGGGCGGGTTTGGGCGATCAAGTTCATCACGGTGAGGCTCGATTTTCCTCGAGAGGTCAAGTCTCGTCACCGGTTAGTTTAGGCGATCAATATGTAGTTCATACATGAGGCTCCGATTTTCTCTCGAGCGTGTTGTCCTCGTTGGACCGACCAAGTTGGAGGCGATCGTGGTTCATACGATTGACTCAATTTTCTCGAGAGATTGTCTTCATCGGACCGGCAGGGTTTGGAAGCGATCAAGACTTCGTAGTTCATCTGGGAGGCTCGGTTTCTCGGCGTCCCATCCTGTCGGCGAGTTTGGGCGTTCAAGAGTAGTTCATCACGATTTTCTCGAGAGAGACTTAGTCATCGTCAGGACGTCGGGTTTGGAGGTGATCAAGACCCGTAGTTCATACTGAGGCGATCAAGGCCCGTATTTTCTACTTCTTCTTGTAGAAAATTAAATTTCTTGAAACTTCAATGGATTGTTCAACAGTTGACAACTGCCAAGATAGCGGGGAAGCGTTAATTATGAACCATCCCTCGAAAGACTCAGGAAGTCTAGCAGGTAATTTCAGAGTATTATTAAAGAGAAATAGTTTTTTTTTACTGTTTTGATCTCATATGTATGCTTATATTTTTTGTCAGATCGTAGGCGAAAATTTTTATCCAAAACTGTCCATGAGCAACAAAGTTAGGAAAGGATATGCCCAGGTATTTGGGTGAGTGAGTTGCTTCACACTGTTCTCAAATTTTTGTCTTTCTCTAATCTTTTTTATTTATTATGTATTTTCACAGGATGATGGCCGGAAAAAAACTAATAGCGTGACAGCTACAAACTATATATCATCCACTATCACAGCTGACAATTTAATGGTGGCTATTATTTCCAAAAAGTCTGATCGAGCACGTTCTCCTCCGCTAGGATACTTTCCTGTTTCTGAGATGACTCTTCGTGCGGAACTGCGATTCCCTTTGGCTCTTGAATTGATTAAGATCTTTAAAATATGCGACGTAACTGCTTTGTCATAATTTTCATTTTGATCTTTAGTGATCATCGTTGATTTGACTGTCTTCATTAAAGAGCATGGTGTTACTTTGAACATCAAATACTTATGATGAATGTGTAGATTCACATGTGATGCTCAGGGACGTTTTTCTTATCGAGCTATAAAGAATTAATTAGAATTTTCAGCATGAGATCCATCTAAAAATTTATCTAATGGGTTCTTTTTTGTGAAATATGAGTGGGGCCTCTCTGAGAGATGGGAAAGATTGAATGACCTTCTAGATCCATTACTGGATGAATATAATGAAATATTAACGACTCTTAATATTCCTGATGTGGGAATCTTAAAGCATGTGTTATATCACATTGACAAGTATATAATTGAAGATAGAATGTTCAAGGTTGTCCTTTCCATTCAGGTAGGGAGACCTCATGCTCTTCCACTGAAGAGATCAAGTAAAGGTGATGAAAGGTCTCCTCATATTCACAGGATTCTTTCAAGAAGCCCGTTACAAATCATGGTGATAGCAATATTTCTTCTTTAAAGAAAAAGAAGATATGTGTTGAAGTAACTACGTCAAATATTTGCAGAGAAGATGTTCATCCCTAGTTGGCTTCTGAGAGTTTAGATATCTTAACTCATAATGGTGGGATTCGTTCTCAAATATATTTACGAAGAGGTGTTAAAGCATTATACCTTTGGTCGAGCAAACGAATTAGTATGTTATCTTCTCCTTCTCTTTCTTTTCTTCTTTTTCTTTTTTTCTTCGTGTAATATTTATGATTTTTTGGTTGTAGGTATCTCAAACATTAGGGCTGATGGCTCATTTGGGTGTCACTCTAGACGAGTGGAATACTGAAATTGTGAAGATAAAATATTTGCAAGACGAGTATGAGCGAAAGATGAGTGTTAAGGCCAAAGAAGTGCCAGTTCTGGAGGATTAGCTAACCAAGTGTAGAACCAAGCTAGCAAACATGTCAACTTCTCTTTCTCTCCAGCATCAGGAGGTAGAGCGTACTCGTGATGAGTAGATTTAGGTGAGGGCAGAGATTTGCTAGAAAGAGAAAAGACTCAAGGCACTTGTAGGGGAGAAGAAAACATTATATGATCGTCTTTTTAAGAAGGAGCTTATAATGTCAGAAGCAGAAATAAATGAAATCTCTTTGAAGGCAGTGGAAGACTTTAAGAACTCCCTAGCTTATCATGATGTTATTGAGGACCATGTCCAAGAAGTTCGTAATCATATTCTTGACGTTGAAGTGAAGGACTTAGAGCATCAATGTTTGGAGGAAGGCTTCATCCGAGGATTCCTAAAAGGAATCTGCTTAGTACATCGTAAAACTGGAGTTAGTATTGAGAATCGTCTCCCGACAAGTATCGAAGACCCTTGCCATTAGGAGATGAAGGGGTTGTGAGTGAGTTTAAGAGAGCATCTTCTAGTGGTGAGGAGGACGTTGATATCATGTAGTATCACTTGAGGATGCATTTATTTCCTTTTATCTATGTATTATTATTATTTTTTGTATCAAGAATTTTGTTTCTTTCTTATATCATCATGTTAGAACTATCAATTACATTAAAAATTTTTAGGTGATTTGCTCTGTTTTGTTTTGACATATCCGAAGTGATTGGTCAGAATATTATTCGACAATGCTAACCTGTACGGAAGAGATCATGGTAAGTCCACCAAGGACTTTTTGGCCCCTAGGTATTAGTCAAAATATTATTTGGCGTATTACCTATATGGAAGAGGACGTTGAATGTGCACCAAGGACTTTTTGACCTATCCTAGGTATTAGCCAAGGTGTTACTTGACTTCTTAACTGTATGGAAGAGGTCGTGGAATGTCCACCAAAGACTTTTTGGCCTATCCTAGGCATTAATTAAAGTGTTACTTGCCCTCTTACCTGTATGGAAGAGGTCTAATCAAGTCCCCTTGGGATTGATCATTCCCCGATTGAGACATAATGTGAGTTGTGTATTTCTCAAGTGGGAGGATAAAGTGAAGGAGATTATTTATATGCAACAAGCTTGAAAGAAAATATCATAAACTCATTACTCTGATAAGGTTGGTGATACAATCATAAGATAATTTTAACAAAGATATGAGTTTGAAGAGGAAATAACAAACGAGATAAAATAAAAGTTGTAATAATTATGCAATAAGAATTATTGATAATATTTTCAGAGATTTTTGATGTTCCAAGTTTAAAGCAATATTTTTTCCACTGGATCCTTGAGCTTAAATGTTCCTTGCTTGACCATAGCAATAACCACATAAGGGTCATCCCAAAGAGGTGGTAGTTTATTGCGTTGAGGGCCTTCGCCCACAACTTCAATACTTTGCAAGACCAAGTCACCGACAGCTATGGGCCGGGGTTTCACTCTTCTGCTGAAGTAATGAGCTACCCTTTGGTGGTAGGAAGCAGTCCGAAGTAGGGCCATGTCACGAGTTTTGGGGAGTATGTCGAGGTTTTGATTCAGATTTTTTTCATTACCATCATGATTGAATGATTGAACTCTTGGACTTGGAATCCCAATATCTCCTGGTATAATAGCTTCTGTGCCGAAACACAAATTATATGGTGTCTCACTAGTCAGAGTTCGCGATGTAGTGCGGTAAGCCCAAAGAACATTAGAGAGCTCCTCAACCCATTACCTCCCAACCTTCTTAAGATTCATTTTTAGCCCTTTGAGTATAATCCTATTGGTAGCTTCAGTCTGTCCATTAGTTTGAGGATGGGCTACAGCCGTATACATCAGCTGAATGTGAAGATCTTTACAAATAGACGTAAAGACTTTTCTAATAAATTATGTTCTATTATCGGTGATGACATTTGCTGGAAGATCGAATCGACATATTATATTTTTCCAAACAAATTGTTGAGCATTTGCCTCCATAATTTTAGCGAGTAGTTCAGTTTCCACCCATTTAGTGAAGTAGTCAAAGGCTAAAATGATAAACTTTCGTTTACCTGATATTACTGGAAAAAGTCCCATGATATTAATTCCTCATTTAGCAACAGGCCACGGGCTTTGAAGGGATGAGAGCTCTGTATGTGGTGTATGAGAGATGTTAGAGTGCAACTGATAACTCACATAATTTTTTATGAACTCGAAGGCGTCTTGCTTTATCGTAGGCCAATAGAACTCTTACCTTATAATTTTAAGGGCTAGCTCCCTTCCTCCTAGGTGTTCTCCACATATCCCTAAGTGAACCTCTCTTAGTGCATAATCGACCTCTGATGGTGAGAGGCATTTAAGATATGGTCCATAAAAAGCTTGTTTGTGCAGTTGACCTTTGATAATAATAAAGTTTGCAACTTGCCTTCGGAGACGAGTTGCAGTAGTTGGGTCTTCAAGAAGGGTCCCTTTTTGTAGAAAGGACAGAATGGGGTCCATCCACGAAGGTTCCTTTATCTCATTAATTATTTGTATTACTCATGACCATTGGATACTAGGAAAATATATTTCCTCAACATGCCTTTTCTTAAATGATCTCCGTAGCTTAGGTATAGAGTATTTTCTCGCAGTATGTGAATGATTTGATGTGTCTTGATATGGGCAAGAAGTGACTTCACCAAGCTGGGGAATTGTGCCAGCTGTGGATTATGAGTATTAAAGTTTCCCTCAACCTAGGAGGCGACAAGCTGAGAGTTAGTGTGGATCATTAAGTTTTGAGCCTCACAATTGATGACAAGTCTCAACCCTATGATGAGAGCCTCATATTTAGCCATATTATTGGTTGCAGAGAATTTTAGGCAAAGTCCATACTCTGAGGTATCCTATTGGGGGGAAATAAGTAAGATTTCTGCTCCAGCACTGCTACTTTCTGAAGCTCCATCAACATAGAGGGTCCATTGAGGAGATGAAATGGGTATAATAGAAAGCTCATTTAGAGTAGGGGTAGTGCATTCCACTATAAAGTCTACGAGTATTTGAGACTTTATGTCTGACCTGGATAGGAAATAGATATCAAACTCTCCTAATAATACAGATCATTTGATTAACTTCCCAGATGCCTCTAGTTTATGTAGAATGTCCCTCAATAGTAAATGAGTGTAAATACCGATACCGATGGTGTGAGCTTGGAAGTATGGACACAATTTTTATGCTGAGAAAACTAAAGCCAAAGCCATCTTATCTACCAGTGGATAATGACTTTCTATATAAGAGAGAATTTTGCTGACATAATAAATTGGTTATTTTATCGCATTTTCTTCTCGTGCTAAAATTGAGCTTATTGCATGGGAAGAGATTGCGAGATATAAGTATAATATCTCTCCTTGGATAAACTTGGATAGTAAGGGTGAAGATGCTAAATATTCCCTTAGTTGCTCAAAAGTAGCTTGACATTCATTAGTCTACTGAAAATTATTATTTTTAGCTATCTTTAGTATTTTAAAGAATGACAAGTATTTATCTCCAGAACGGGCTAAGAAACCGGATAAAATAGCAATTCGTCCATTCAAGCATTGAACTTCTTTGATATTTTTTGGAGGAGCCATATCTCTGAGGGCTCTGATTTTCTCGGGATTAGCTTCAATCCCGCGGTGGGTGACCATGAACATAAAAAATTTTCCTGACGTAACCCAAAAGCACACTTGGTCGGGTTAAGTCACATGTTATAACATCGAAGAAGGTTAAAGCATATTTTTTAGTTAGAAATATATTGTGATTCTTCCAAGCTTTTTATTAACATATCATCCACATATATCTCCATTGTGTGGCCTAAAAGGTCTTTAAAACCCTTATTCATAAGGCGTTGATAGGTAACACTAACATTTTTTAACTTGAACGATATAACTTGGTAATAATATAAATTTTTATATGTTTGAAATGATGTGACTTCTTCATCAGTTAGGTACATTTTTATTTAGTTGTAATCTGAGTAAGCATCCAAAAAATTGAGCATTTGATGCCCAGACGTAGCATCGACCAATTGATCAATTCGAGGGAAAGGAAAACTATCTTTTGGACAAGCTTTGTTGAGCTCAGTGTATTCAATGTACATTCTCCAAGTTCCATTTATTTTCTTAACCATGACAATATTTGCTAGCCATGTAGAGTAATGTACTTGTCGTATGAATCCTGCTTCTAAGAGCTTTTTAAATTCTTGTTCAATAGTTTGGAGGCGATCAGGTGCAAAACTTTGCTTCTTTTGGATGAACGGTTTGAATGTTGCTTCAATCCTGAGGGAGTGTATAATCACATTGGGGTCAACCCCAAGCATATCTGTCAGACTCCAAGCAAAGATGTCTTGATTTTTATGCAAGAAGTCTATGTATTTTTCCCTCTATTCATTTGAGAGCAAAGATCTGACTTGCACTATTCGTAGAGGTTGATCATCTAACAATGAAATAAGGAGCAAGTCTTTTACAGGCGAAGCTCTTTGGGGGTATTTTTTCATCTCAAAAATTAAAATTTTTGATGTTGAAGGTCACCGAAGGGCATGGTTGAGCTTATCTGAGGTAATATGATTGTGTTATTTATTGATTTTCATATACCACTTCAACCCCAATTGGGATTGAAAATTTCATCTTAAGATGAGATGCCAAAGTAACGGCACCAAAATTTGATTGGAGGGGCTTTCTGAAGATAGCGTTGTATGTCGAATCTGACTTAACCACCATGAATTGAATTGAATGAGTCACTTGTCGAGAAAATTCTTCGAGGATAACCGGAAGGGTGATTGCCCTCTCCACTCACATAGGATGATTATTAAACCCATATAATGGTCCTGCAGCGGGTTGGAGCCTTTCCCAAACCAAGCTCATGCTAGGAAATATGGAGTAAAATAAAACATCGACAGAACTCTCGTTATCAATCAAAATTCTCTTAACATTATAGCATGGGTCACCAATCCCTGAGCTGATGATAAGTGAATCTTGATGGGAAACTTGGACTCCTTCTAAGTCTGAGACATTAAAAGTGATGGAATGAGCAATACGAGATTTCTTTAACTCTGGTTCTTCAGAGGTGGCAATGAGGACTTGATTAGATAGTAGTGGTCCTCCTATGATTGTTTCAATTTCTCCAACTATCTGGTGATTATTTTATTATTTTTGTGATGATTGTCTTGGTTGTCCCCTAGTTGGAGTTAAGTTTGCTTGATTTATTTGATTCTGCACAAATTGATGTAGATATCCTTGTTGAATAAACTTTTTGATTTCTTTTTTGAGTTATTTACACACCTCAATAGTATGTTCACGACTTCGATGAAAGTGACAATATTATTTCTGATTTTTTGAATTTGGTTTCAGCGGATGTGGCCACTTGATGGTCTCTTCATTTTGAATGGTCATCAGGACGTTAACACGAGATGTGTTCAGTGGTGTGTATTCCTTTTCTGGTCGTGGTTCACGTCATTGATGTGAGGGCCGTAGAGGGAGATCACAACTGTCTTATTACTTCTTTTGATGGGATTGTCGATCTGTATTCCCTGAGGTAATCTTATATTTTCTTGTGGATTGTTCAAATTATTTACGATGGGCATTTATAGCCTCATCGGCAAAAATTTGTGGTTCCACATGATGAACCAAGTCGGCATATGAGTGGACCGAATCTCGCATTAGTGACGAGTAGAAAGGCCCAGGAAGAAGACCTCCAAGGATAACTCTTCTTAATAGTTCAGGGATTACTCCAGGTATTTGGCGAGCCTCTAAAGAGAACATCTAGAAGTACTCCTTAAGTGATTCACTCTTATTTTGACAAATGCCTGAGAGATGAGAGGAATCTTTAATGATCCTCCATTTTTCACTGAACTGTTCTACAAAAATCTTAGCAAGTTCGTCAAAGGTAAGGATGGATCTTCTTATAAGGGAGTAGAATCAAGTGTGAGCCTAACCATTAAGGGTGACTTGAAAGACCTGACAAAGCAGTGTGTCAGGAGCTTGTTGGATATGCATGATGGTCCTGTAATGGTCGATGTGTTTATATAGGTCAGTTGCCCCATCATAAGAGTCGATGCTCGGAAGCTTGAACCGTACGGGAATAGGATGTTGAATAATAGCTTCAGTTAAAGATGAAGACTCCTGAAAGCCACGATGAGAGAGAAGATGGTTTCTATCTTTAAAATGAAATTCTTCTCGCACTAAGCGTTGTAATTCTGCATGTATAACGTGACGGGTGGAGTCAATAGGATGAGAATGTACCAAACTACTGACAATAATTGGTGGATTAGCAGTCGGTTGAGCTGCAAGTGATGAATGAGTAGAACTAATGGTGTCAATGAGGTCAACATCATGGTCTAGAAGTGGAGGAACTTCAGCCTGATGGCGAGAATGCCCCGTATTATCATTTTGACCTCCCCTGGCTAATGATTGATCTTGGGGGAGATGCGTTTGCTACAGTAGTGGCTGTCGTGTTTCTCGTAAAAGTCAGATTATCTCATTTAGAGACTCTTCTATTCTACGCACATGATCTTCTAAAGATATTTATGTTGCACCTTCACCGATTGGGTCATGTTTATCAGGAGAAAGTGAGGCAGAAGCTTGGCATCCTTGGTTCAAGGATTTATTTCGAGAGTGACAAGAGTTGGAGCGGGAGGCTCCGTTGTTGCGAGTATTGCGCCTTTGGCCATAATGCAGGTGTTCACAGAGATAGCGATTGCGGGGTTTGTTTCCCACAGACGGTGCCAAACTGTTGCGTGCTAGAAAACTAATTACGGTAGAATAAAAGTTTACGCGTTAGCTTTGTTGTGAAATCCAGCACACACATAGATGTTTGAAGAATGAATAAGAAAACTCCATAATTTTTACGTGAAAAAACCCCTGGAGAGGGGGAAAAATCATGGGGCCTAGTCTAGTAAAAATCTTCCACTATGTATCTGTTTCGGAGTATAAAGTTTTCCCGATAACGGGATTATAGAATTGTATATGAGAAGAGCTGACAATGGGAATCCCATAATCAGGTAATAATAGCTATGCAATAGTGGTTAGGTTGTAATAGTTGTTGGTGACAGTTGGTGATGGTGAACAGCGGCGGTCAGTGACCAACGGTGACGGTATCACATCCCAGATGACCCCCTACCCTTATTCTAGGTCAATCTGAAGTGTAACGAATAGGATGACTCGATTGGACACGGATTTCACCAACACGTTCTAACCTGTGCTACTGCGAAACGAGCAAGTGAAAGGTGTATTTAATCAAATCATCACAATTATTTACAATTCATCTGTGCCCCCTAGTCGCAGATTTTTCCATAAATGCTAGCTTATCAATAACCTGGGAAATCAACTGAACTACCCCATGCAATTCATCAGATCTACCTTCACCACTTGCTCTAAGTTGTATTTCACTCCTGTTAGAATTATCTCCAGCATGGAGTTCAAGGTCTGCAGCTAGTCTGGAGGACTGACCATCTAACCTTTCTGGCATTTCTTCAGGCAAATTAATCTGTAATTATAAAAATTATTTATTTGATACATATTTATTAAATATCATCATACATGCATGGAATTAAGAACATATGGATTCCTAACCCAAAATTAATCATCCTATAGCTCTGTATTGATCAATTCAACACTTATCCCTAAATCCAAATCATGCTTCCATTACTTTACTCATCAATCTTTTTTGCTTCTCAACCTTATTTCGATACCACTTACCCGATGACCCCCTACCCTTATTTTAGGGTCAATCTGAAGTGTAACATAATAGGATGACTCGATTGGACATAGATTCCACCAACATGTTCCAACCTGTGCTACTGCGAAACAAGCAAGTGAAAGGTGTATCTAATCAAATCATCACAAATATTTACAATTCATATACTAATTTATTCATATCACAATTACTGGAAGCATGAAATCTTTAAGTTTATAAATAAATACAGAGCAACTAAAGACATCAGTATTAAAATTTTATACGTACCCAAAAAGCCTTTAATCTTCCCAAAACTATACACCCCAAACTGTACAAATCAACAAAACGGTCTAGCTTCTACCCACCTCGTCTTTTCCTGAAATTATCAATGGTAGCATCATAAGCTAAAGCTTTGTGAGACAAGAATGCTAAAGTAAGCTCAGAACAAGACAGTAGGAATAATCGTGCATGTACATATAAATTTACAGAAGAGTAAAACTGGTAAACAATGTTGCAGAAAGGTAACAATGTAACTGAATAATATGCTGTAGATTCGTATTATATCAATGTCATGTCATAGGAGCAGTTATTTAATGAAAGTCATTTCAGTTCTATATCAAATCATTTTTCTAGAAATGTCATTTATAATTGCATAAGTTTTGACTTCATAACAAAAGGGTCATCACCAGTCGACTAAAGGCGAAGGTAAAGCGGTAGGAACCATACTTACCTAATAGCGACACGGTTGGACTTGCTCCAACCTCAAAATATCAGAGTCGGGGATACTAAGATCCCCTGCTCACGGCTCATCTCGTCAGAACTTTTACCTATCTGCGTAGATTTTTATAACATAGCCTTCATATCACAATTTTCCTGACATTTCCCTGTTTATCACATTATGCCTTTAACAACATATTTTTAAATATTTCTATATGTCCAACGAAATCATATGCTAATAAAAAAAATGCACTAACTGACTTATAATCATTGAGCAGTTGTACTGGCATACAATATGATAGAAATATCTATATATATGTCATTCATACATTTCCCTGTTTATCACATTATGCCTTTAACAACATATTTTTAAACATTTCTATATGTCCAACGAAATCATATGCTAATAAAAAAAATGCACTAACTGACTTATAATCATTGAGCAGTTATACTGGCATACAATATGACAGGAATATCTATATATATGTCATTCATACAATTTAAACAATGGCATTCATAAGACTATAGAAACTGAATTTAAATTAGCAATTATATCTCACCTCAGTATCTACACCAGTGTCGTGATGTGCTCCTCGATTCCTCCTCGAGTACATAACCTATAATGAAATATCTCTTCTAAATACTTCTAATACATGAAACTCATAAATGAAACTCATAATTAACACGGTAGTATCACCCAAGCTGCAATCTTATCCAAATTGATGTCTCCATATAATCTTTCAAATCGAACGACTCAAGGTAATACTAATGCCAATATTAATTATCTGATTAAATTAACAAACTAAAATTAACAAAAATGACAATCCTAAACTCCCATTTTAATACAAAATAATTCTGCAACTCACCTAGCAGTCAAAACCGATTTCAAAACTCCCCAATCATGCATTTCAACACCAAGGAAGGCTGCCAGCTGAAAGAAAAAGGAATAGGGAAAGAAATTCAGTAACTTACAAAATTCCCTAAGTTTCGATCGGCGAGCGAAATCCCTAGTCGATGGTTCAGATTTCCAACCGGGCAAGATTTACAAGTGGGACGATTCAGGAGCGACGGCGTGAAGCAGGCGGCGTCAGCGAAGATGCTCAGCGATGCGGTGCGCTAGCTGCAGTCCTTCTCGGCCAACGGTGAAAGCGAGCGGCGGTTCTGGTGGTGAAGGCGAATCGGCGGCTCGTCGTTTTGTGGGGCGCAATCTCGCCCGAGGAAGGAAAGGGGAACTCGATCGGAATGAAGCGAAACCATATGAAATGAAATAAATGAACGGGTATTACCTTCGATCGATCAAACCATACGCGTGTCGAATAATCCGCCTTAACCCAAAGTCTTCTGATATCTTCTGATAATGATTAATTAAAATTAATAAATTAATTTGGATATTACAGACGGTCACCGATGGTGATGACCGGCGATGTCAGCGAGCGGCAACGGTATTGGCTGGCCGGATGGTTGATAAGCAGCGATGATCGATGGTGGTGGTGACGCGGCCGGCGATGGTGGTCAGCGGTGATAGCCGGATGGTTGATTGACGATGATCGATGGTATTGGCCGACGGCGCACAAGATGGTCGGCAGCGATGGCGGCGGCGATGGTTAACGACCGACGGCGGTGATTATGATAGCGATAGCAGTGGTATGTGGTGATGACCAAAGTGGTTGGCAACAAGGGTGAGTGGGTGAGGCGTCTGCGTGGTTAGCGTGATGGTGGCTTCAGCCAGTGTTAACGATTATGCTTGGAGGATTTTTAAGATTTAGAGCTCTCTCTTCTCTTTAGCTTGGGCTCCCCTCATGTGAAGAATGATGGGCTATTTATAGATTAGAGGGATGACGTTTCTATAAATAAATGCATAATCCAAAGCACTCCATCGAAAGGCTCAAAATGATTCCCTTGATCATCTGATGTATTTTAAGTATTTGAATACTCAAATAAAGTCAGAATCAAGTGATCTTGGGCTTGTTAGATCTGGCTAGTCAAGACACTCGATTTGATTATAAACACTTCATATTTAGGAACTATTTAGAGATTTAACTGATATCCCAAAGTTTACAATGATATTTTAAATGCTTGATTTGGACTAGCTTCGACTTAGGATCATATATCTTTTGACATCAAGATTTGTGTTTCGACTAGTGGAATTTTTAGTGATATATCAATTAGCATTTAGGAACTATTTAGGGATTTAACTGATATCCCAAAGTTTCCAATGATATTTTAAGTGCTTGATCTGGACTAGCTTCGACTTAGGATCAGTTAACTTTATCAAGATTCGTTTTAGTGGGATTTTAGTGTGTATCATTATCGCATTATACTCTATTATCAAGAAATTATATATCTTAACTGTGAGGGTGTTAATCTTCAACAATATATGAATGAAAAATGAACATACATACCATATTTCTTCTCCTAGTTAATCTTCGAACATGTTTCTTTTGATTAAAGGTGCATTTGAGACAGCTTTCTCGCTTCTTTGCTTTTTCATAAATAGCCAGAAAGCAAAATAGCTTCATTTGACTATCAACTTTTTTGCTATTTTTTAAAATATTTTGTGGTAATAAAGCTATTTTGAGAATCAGAATTGTTAGAGTGTGGTAGCTGTCAGAAAGCTAATTTTTAAATCTTCTAAAAAAAAAATTGTAGCATACGCAATATTTTTTTCAAAATCTATTTACTCCACACATTTATAATCATCTTTTCAAAAAATTATAGCTACCCAAATATACCCTAAATATCAAATTCTCTAAATGGTTAGCCTTCTTAGATTTGTGGTTCCTTTAATTTTGCCCGTTGACATTTTATTCTTTAATTTGTGCATGACTATTTTGGATCATTATTGTTTTTTTTAATGTTTTGATCAGAATAAAATATATTAGTATAAATATTTTTAGTGTTAATAGTATTTAAAAATATTAAAAACATCCAAAAATTATTTTAAATATCTTTAAAATTGGTTTGATATAAAAACAAAAAAAACAATTAAAAATACACCAAATAAACGCATACTATATATATATATATATATATATAATATAAAACAAAATTGATCCCAATCAAATCCTTCTTTTCTTATTAGTGTCATCGCCTTTTATTATTATTATTATCTCTACCTTTGGGCAACTTAAATAATACATGGGATTTCAACTTTCTGGGCGTTGGTTTGCCGTTGAATTGCTCTATATCTGATGATTTTTGTTTTACTTTGTCTGATTCTAGAGATCCTTTCTTTGCCTGTTTCCTATCTTTATGTGCTCATGAATCTACGTCTTGTTGCGTACTAAAAAATTCATTACGTTAGAGTAAAAATTTACATCTTAGCATTGTTTATGAAATTCAGAACATACACAGATATTTAAAGAGTGAATAAGAAAACTCTAGAATCTTTTAAGTGAAAAATTTCAAAGAGGAAAAATGCTCTATAAGAATCTTTCTATATGTATTTATTTGAGTCAAACTTTTCCGTCTGAGATTATAAAATTGTATATGAAAAGCGATAATGGGAATTCCAAAATCGAATAATTCGTATAGTCGCGTTCAGTTGTAATAATTCTTGGTAGTAGATGATGGTGACGTGAGCAACACGGCGATGAAAGTCATGATGGAGGCAAAATGAGGAGATTGGCAACGGCAAAATCGGTGGCGGCGGTGGTTGACAAGTGGTGGCGCGATTGTATTGGGAGGATTTTGCTTTCCTCACTCTCTTTCTTGGCCTTTTCGTATGAAAGCTATTTATAGGTGGAGGTGGCGTGTCTGTAAATACATACAAAATCTGAACCACTCCTCTCGATCGGATGGCTCAAAATGATTCATTTGATCATATGATATATTTTGTGTATTTGAATGCTCAAATGAAGTCGGAATTATGAGATCTTGGGGTTGTTAGATCCGCTCAAGGCGTCGATTTATATAAAACTCGTGTTTAAGTCGATTGATAATAAGCGACTTGTCGGTTATCTTGATTTATAATCGATTACTTTCGACGTGAGATTAAATCTAGTGAAATTTTTTCATTAATATTACGTCTGATTCTCTTCTCAAATTATTCATTAAGGAGTCATTTTAGATCATTTTTATTTTTTATTTTATTTTATTTATTTATATTTTGATTCAAGATAAAATATATTTGATATTTATAATTCTTTTTTTTAAATAATTGAGACATCTAAAAATTATTTTAAATATTTTTAAATATAATGTGATTTATTTTCAAAAATAAAAAATACTAATAATATATTGAATCCCATTTAAAAAAAGGGTTATACATACATACCACACAACTCTTATATATTTACATATCTAACTCCTAAATTTAAATTTTTTGTATATAAAATATCACATCTAATTTTAAGTATTAGATATATAAATATATAAGAATTATATGATATGTATGTAAATCTTTTTTGAAAAAGTAATATAAAAATTAAAATATAAAATATAAAATAAATTGACCCCAAAAAGCCCTAGGTTTCTTGGGAACTTGTGTTTTTTTAGTCCAAGGCTCCCAATGGTTTGTTTTCTTTCTTGGATGACTTTTCTTTCTTATATTCTAAAGACACTAGGTAAGATGTATGTATATATATATATATATATATATATATATATATATATATATATATATATATATATATATATATATATATATATATATATATATATATCATATTAAGAATAAAATAATATATTTATTAAAAATTGATTTTTGTTGCATTTTCTTGTGCTTGTATTATTTTTTCATAGCGAAAAATTTTATGTTTTTTTAATTAAATATAAGGTATTTTTAAAATCATTTACCTTTATATAAATTTATTAGTTGATGTGATTGAATGTAGTTTTGAGTGAATTAATATGTATTAGAGATTGTCACTCCTGAAATATTTTATTATTATTTAAACAAAAAAAGTCTTAGTAGTGATTTTAACCTTATTATATAGCATCAGTTATAATCGATGCAAATATTAATAATGGTTTTAACAGCTATCTAAAAAAAAGGGTTTATTTTTAAAATAGGTACATTGTTAACCCTAATTAGTAATTTAGGCATCAAAAAACTTTTTTTATGAAAATAATAGTACGCATGACGACGGGAGCGCGGAGGCCATGTCGGCGCCCGGTCGTCCATTTGAACGACGACGCCAATGTGGAGAGCGTCGGCCATGTCGTCCGTCACGGTATCTGCGTGAAACTCGATCGTCGTCAACCGGACGGGCCTTAAATTTTTTTTTTAAAAATGTGTAGCAGTTCTCATATTTTGTGCTTATTAGAGTCACACGGTGTCGGAATTGAGCGAACTTTGTATCATTGGAATCGTAACGAAATTGTCTACAATTTTTATGTTGGTTAAAATTTGTGATTGCAGTTTCATGCGCAGCAAATTGTGCAAATCGCGCGTGCTACGGCCTGAAATGAAAAATCGGCGATCGTATTTTGTGCGTGTATGAAGTCATCTGTGAGAATTGAACAAAATTTGCATCGTAACGAAACTGTTTACAACTTTTTTGTTGGTTGAAATTTGTGATTGAGGCTCGATGCGTAGTAGATTTTGCAAATGCGGAAAGCGTTGAAGGTTTGGAGAAGCAATGTTATTGATTTAGAAGATTTGAATGTATTATATGATAAGCAACAATCTCACAAGTATTTTTACAAATGATATATAGAAGCTTTGATGAGTGGATTCACCAAAAAAATTCTTAAGAGATTCATTTCCTCTAAAACCAAAAATTATAATATTTAATATCATCTCACTATTTCTACATTATTCAATTCATTTTGTCACGAGAAATATTTTAAGTTAAACAACATACAAATTAGCGAAATTTGCGTGGCACAACAAGCCTTTAATGCTCTTCAATCTAATTGAAATATATGCTAATATATGTACAGTCCAAGTCAACAGTTGCGGTAATCACAATGATGCATGTATCACAGATATCTTATAAAAGCACTCGAGTAAGTACACATACAACAAAATGTAATCCGTATGGAGAATATAATAGTGCATCTAACTATCTCCGATGATGCTACGATGCGATGTGCATCTAGGGTGTAATGGGCGGTGATCATCGGTCACCGGAAGGCGATGCTCCAGTTTGGTCCTCGGTTGCTTGGATGGTTGTGAAGTAACATACTGATATCGGTGTCATAAAATGAGGCCCCATACGTAGGAAGGCGGTTCTTTGCCAAGGGTGCATCTGTGACCACGTAGCTCCCTGGTACGAATACTGTGGTGGCTGTGTAAATGTATATGTAGATGGTCCGATCACTGGTGGAGATGATGGACCAATATCCATCGCCGGCCCATCCGACTGCATTGACGATGAAGTACCTGGAATGCTAGTGTCCCCGTGCCGGCTATCAGAAATATATATGTTTAGGTGCAAGTCCTGCGCACCTCATACTCGTTGATTGATTGTTGAATCAGCTTGTGTCAGCCTCCCAAAATAGCGTCGGAATATATCCCGATTGATATATGCTCATGCGTTAATCCGAATTATGATGTAATTAGAAAAAAAAATTATTACGGTTAAGAAATCGGCTTATCATGAGTCGATCTCCGAGCTCGAGGGTAATACGTGTCAGAATGCCTTAGTGCCATATATAGTGGCGAAATCTCATTCATGATTAATGGGCACCCACTTCTGGGAAGAGTCTACCACCACAACTAACTCCGTCGCTTTCCCGCTATATATGCGGCGGTGTCGACCCGTCCACGTCTTTCCCTTGACCATCCACTTTCGCCGAAGAAGAATCTCGGTGCAACCTCGGTCGTGAGTGGAAAGCGGCTACGAGCACCACGATCGGGTAGGTGCCACTCAACTTCGTTTCCAACTAATCGTACTCTGGCATATATGTCATGTAAGCATATATCTCGACACGTGCGGATCTAAACTCCTATGGCTCCCGGATCACTGTTGAGATGAATATTGGGGTTCTTATACATAGAAAAGTTGGCCCATAAAATGCACTTAAAAAACATACGACTCTGCGCGGTAGGCCATCTAGCTCATCTCGGTAAACTCTAATATGGGGCGCGTCACCTCTCGGACAAACTCTTCATTCCAGTGACAACCCACCATCCCATGCCGGGTATGGAATATGTAACGTCGGTCTGACGAAAACGCTCCCACCCTGCGATGCGTAAGCAACCAATATTATGCCGGTTGCCTCATGGAGCTCCATAAATGAGCAACAGTTGCTCTAATGAAACTCCACGAACTTATCAAGATCCTCGGTGAGGCGGAATCGTAGGTGAATCTCCGAACAAATTGTCGGCATAAGAAGCGACCAATCAAAAAGAATGCTTCGACATGCATTAAGCGAAGCTCAGCGGATCTAAGTAAGAATCACATACGTCCGGCGCACCGTAAGGGCAAATAGGTCGTCGCTTGCCCCATTCGAACTCGATGTGATGATGGATCGGATCGTGGTAAAGGTGTGCGCTCGGGATGTGCTCCATCAACTCATCACAACAATCGGCCCACGATGCCGTCCACTCCAACAACATTATTAATAATAGCGGGCGTATATCTAGGATCATGCGGCATCATGCGGTGTGGCGTCATCGCCAATGGGCAAATGGAATGAATTATGCGAAAAGACCGCGTTCCACCATCGTGAAGGTGGTGATCTATCCGAATATGCGCATCGGGACACAATCAATCCAATTGCGTCGCGGTCATGAATCTAGACGGTTCACCCGGTCTTTGAACATAAGCGTGAGATGACATATCCGGAAACTTACGGTATGAAATTATATTTCAGTAAATAAAAAATATAAGAAAAATCCATACACACAGCTTGACTTATAAAATCTTACCAGATCAGGATGTGCTGCTCTGTGCCGACCACGTAGTGCCGCTATACTGGGGTAGGCTTCAGCCGGCGTAGGCCCATAGTCCACTACAGTCTCCTCTGCACATCTTCGCCTCCTGCGTGCGAGGCGAGCACCTTTCGGCACATCCTACCAACAGACAAATCAATTAAATTCAAACTAACGGGAGAGTGGTAGAATCTCTGCTGCGCGTAGAGCCTCGTCGGTCGTTCCAACGGTAGAATCGTAGAAATCCGTTCGGTTCGGCGATATAAATTTGCTCCATTCTGCCGTTTGACACGGTATGCGCCAATTGGCTGCATCACATTTTCTGCAGCAGAAAATGTGATACAGCGAATAATGCGCATACCGGTGTCAAACTATCAATCAATATATCGTCAGCAAACGAGTTCTCTGACTCTATTGGTCAAACCGACTAGCGGCCATCATAATTTAATTCGTCATGGAA
Organism: Cymbidium sinense; assembly: GCA_021442155.1. NCBI lineage: Eukaryota > Viridiplantae > Streptophyta > Magnoliopsida > Asparagales > Orchidaceae > Cymbidium > Cymbidium sinense. The sequence goes on from CM038222.1 coordinate 32,576,754, forward strand.
CCGCCAAAACATGAGACCTGACTAAAAATCAAAGCTAACTTACAAACTAGAACATAAAGAAAAGAGTGTACGTACATAAAAGAAGCGATATCAACAAGTTCGTTAATATTCAGCAAAGCAACCCATCACATTTTCTGCTTTTAGATAACACTATCCTTTACACAAACAGTTGAACAGATGACTTCATAATTCTTCAAAGACTAGAGACCAAAAACAGTAATGAAATTCGTTCCGGTTCCATGCACGAACGCGCGAAATCTGCTGCACGTCGGGCCGCAGTTGGCACTTTCAACCAACAGGAGAGTCATAGAGAAATCCGTTCCGGTTCTGATGAATTTATTCGACACCGTTTGTGCTTGATAAGCATTGTCCGCTGCATCACATTTTCTGCTGTGCAGAAAATGTGGCAAGCATAATTCGCATAATGGTGTCAACGGTGTCGAAATAAAATTCATATCGTCCGAACGGATTCTCATTTCCTGTTGGTCAAACGTGCCGACTGCGGACAGATTCGCGCGTTTATTTAACCACATGAGACCTGACTGAAAATCAAAGCTAACTCACAAACTAGAACATAAAGAAAAGAGTGTGCGTACATAAAAGAAGCTATATCAACAAGTTAGTTAATATTCAGCAAAGCAACCCATCACATTTTATGCTTTTAGATAACATTATCCTTTACACAAACAGTTGAACAGATGACTTCATAATTCTTCAAAGACTAGAGACCAAAAACAGTAATGAAATTCGTTCGGTTTTCAGTACACGAACAGCAATCTGCTGCGTCGGGCCGCGAGTGAGTTCGACCGACAGGAGAATTCAGAAAAATCCTTTCCGGTTCCGACGATATGAACTTCGCTCCATTCTGACACCGTTTGACACCGGTATGCGCAATTTACGCCGGCTGTGCAGAAAATGTGATGCAGCGGATATTAATTATAAACGTGTCGAAATCAAATTTCATCGTCGAACGGATATCACTTTCTCGACTATTCTGACGACATCTGCAGATCACATGTGCATTGAACGAGCAATTCATTACTGTTTATAGTTGAAGGAAAATAACTCCAATGTTTCAGAAACACCATAAAAACATTCCAGAACTCCTTGATTATTACAAAAGCCATCACAATTTACGAAGAGACTACAAATTTGGCTGAAGACAAAATAAAATTAACATAAAGGTCATCAATTTAACCATTGCAAAAAAATACGTCAAGTCATCCATTACAAAAAAAAACTTGAATAGAAAGAACAAAGGTAGCCTAATTGTTGAGAAACAAGGTTCAATCTTACAATGATAGAAAGTCTTCATATTTCAGGAACAAAGCTAATCTAGAATGACAACAAAGAAGCAGGGTTTAAGACAGAAAACCATAATCTCACTAAGAATTCATATGATGATGCAGAATTTCTTCACTGCTCCAAGCGGTTTATGGATTGGTCTGTCAAAAACAAGTATGAATGAACTTTAAAATTAAAAGTAGTAAGACATGAAATTCTGTGCTATTTTGTCCTACAGATGTATACATCTATTTTAACGTCCCACATAGCCCCTCAATAATCTTGAGTAGGTTTAAGGAAAACCTCTGCATTATGAACAAGCTGCAAGATTTTGGCACTTCATTGTGTTGTTGGTAATGTTTTATAGCAATACCAGATAATGAAACAAAAAATTACTCCCATCAGAAATCTTCCTCAATTAACAGCACGATCTACATTTTATACTGATACTCCCGAGTTGAGAGAACTATGATCAAAAGCTAAAGCTCAAAACTCAATCCTCTCACATGGCATATTTACACTTGTCCCAATAAAGACCTTATTCACATCATAATTTGACAAGCCAAGGGATCTTCCTTCCTAAGCTAAGTGCCATGCGATGATAACGTAAAGGTTTATAACATTCAGTGGCATTATTTACTTATTCAGTTAGAAAAAGTTCCGGCGAAAGACATTTTTAATCAAGTCCCTTCTATCAAAGGCTCTAAGGCTCAAAACTCAACCCATCTTATCTTGTTTTTTTCATCTTCATGATCTATGATTAGTTTTACGAGCACGATTGCTTTTAGTAAAAAAATGATAGAATTGACTTTTCACGATATAATATGATTATTGATCAAAGTATGATTTAATCTTCTAAATTTCTTATAATTTTTTTAAAAGATAATTAAATTATTATGTGTGGTTTTATAATTTCATGATAGCATCAAAAATTGGCAAGTAGCTATTTAAATTGGTAGCATTTAACCTTCAAATGTTAACTTTTCAATGTTTTAATTTTATCCATTAAACTATATATTAGCATTAGAAACCCTAGGCTAAGATATATTGCATTAATTATAATGTTAAGATTACATAGATATGGATGAACAATTTATCCATAATGCGATCATCACACTCTACTTGCGAAATTGCTCTATTATGAATATTTTTATACATTGATTGATTCTTGCGTATTTTCATCCATAGTATTTACGGTCGCGCACGTGGTCATAACTTCTTAATATCCGGTGGGGTGTACTCGAAGTTCCCGGTGATGTGTTCGCCACTCATCACGATCGGGATGATATGGCGTTCCCTCGTAGGTTTTGCGGTAGTAATCAAGGTGTAGTAGGCGATACGTGCTAACATATATGTTTGCTAACCAGAAATGGCGTGAGGACATGGCATGTGATAAGCTTGTGGTCTCTGCATGTACATCTGACATATGATTCTCATCACTCACCTTTATATGTTATTCTTTGGCATCAAAACTTGGTACTCTTATTGTTAATTCGTGCCGAAATCTCCTTGCCCGTGTTCACTACGTAAAGTTGCCTTAGTCGGAGAGAACAGTCGTCTTTGGTTATCGATGTTCTTGAGTCAGCGCTCATGACGTAGCGGTATGTTATAATATACCGAGAGTGCACGGTTACGTGCTCTCGAAGTTCTTTGTTGAAGCATTTAACTGCATTTGTAGTCATGGTGTCATACCTGTACCCATCATCATGGGTTATGGATATTTGCCCCTTAAAGAAGATCCATCTGCATCACTATCGCCCCCCTCATCATCATCAGTACTTGTTGCATAACCCATCACCTAGGTCACCTCGGATCACGCTTTTGAACTTGTACCGATTACGTAGGCACAACCGTACTCTTCTTCTTTATGCAGTTTCATGCAAATCAAGTGTGATGAATTCAGTACTAATTGAAGCCCTGTGATGCTCCTCATTAATGGCAACATCTCTTTCCTCACAATTTAACTCCTGAACTTCAACAATTACTACATTGCACCGCCGCTTGATGCATTCACATACTTGTCGTCAATAATATGTGTAGCGATAAATCCACCAATAGAAAATACATAAGATTAACACGACTTTGCATTACTTAATGATCTCATGATTGCTTTTGGAGGTTAGTCCCGTGGGATCGAATTGGTCGATTTTTTCACCAATATAGATCGGAAAGAAATTATCAACAACATTATTCATCATAATAAACTATGCAGCAGTTCAACTCATATTCAACTAATACAACTCAACCGGCAGAATTCCTCCTCTCCCTGAAAAACATTTCAAGATATAATACTGATGCGCATTGTAGTTGGCGATATTTTGCAAACTCATAAAGGACAAAGGAGAGTAGATTCTAATCAGTAAAGATGAATATTGTGTCTACAATGGAATTGCACCAAAATCATATTGGCGAAGACATATGGCTACCACAACTCTCAAATCACCAAACGATATTCACCAAAATCTAAGAGAAATCGCATCTCAAAGTTTAGTAATGATAAATTATCAAATAAATTATCATTAAGTAAATCAAATATGTTCAATTTTCTAATTATTACATTTCAAATTTAATTCAATCATTATGTGGAAGGAGACCCATGAAACTTCGTGTGATAAGTGACCACGTAATATGAAAACAAGAATGTGACTGAGATTATTTTGTAATAGGAAAATATGTTTTTAGGATTTTATAAATCGGTTAGTCAATTTAGATGCATTTATATTTATTTTTTATTTTTTTTAATTATCATATTTATGTATTTATATCTATCATGATTAAATTATTAAAAAATCTATAAAAATCAAAATATCTCCTCTTTTGATGCAAAATAATGAAATGGAGATCTTATTCTAAAAAAACTGAAATATGTTAGAAACATGTTTGAACTTCATTCAAACTCTCATTCAAAAATAGGTTCAAACTCTTATTTGAAAATATATTTGAAAAGTGTTTGAATATGGCTTAAATATGTTTTGAAAATTCTTTTCCAATATGTGCATAATGTTTGAATAACTCAAGCTATAATTATATTTGATTGCCACAACCAAAACATAACAAATATGGTTATAATAGAGTCAAGTAATATACATAATGCTTCAAAATGACAAGCATTACTTCATCATGCAATATTCAGTGACACATTAAGAATTATAATTGATCCAAGCAATTATACTATTCTTAAAATTACAATAAATTGAATTAGAAACTATTATGAAAGGAATAACACATGGCTATGAATATCTCAAAAGATCAAATCTAATGTGAAGAAAAGTGTTGCATTAAAAAATATAAATGTAGCTAAATAACTCAAGGAAATAAGCAAAATCGGCACCACAAGCATCAGTTACGCATTTAGGGAAAAATTACCTTAATCGGTATACTAAGAAATAACCCGTTTTACGATTGGCACTCGGCGGATGGCGGGAGCTCTCTCTTGTGGCGGTGACCTCCTAGCGGCGTGCTTGATTCGAAATCGAGGAGTAGCCGAAGATTGGGAGGAAAAGACAGATAAAATCGATGCCTAAATTACTAATTAGGGTTAACAATGTGCCTATTTTAAAAATTTTGCCAAAAAAAAAGTCTTCATGATTATAAAATCACTACAAAAAGCTTTAGTAGCAGATCTCTTTTTAAAGCGATTTTGTAGCTATTTGAAAACTGATATGACTTAACTTTTTAGCAGAGTTTTGCTTTAAAATCTCATGAAAATGTTGCTTTTTTTTCTGCTAAAAATATTTAAACATATGATTATTTTCTTTTATTTTTATAAGGCAAAATTTTTAAAATAGGTCTGATAATTAGACATTAAATATTTAAATATGAAATTTTTTTTTTAAGAAAATAGCGTAGTCGTCGTTTGAGACGTAATTAAAATTTTTTTTTCGTGATTTTAGGAAGCACGGGAGAAGGAGGGAGAGAGAGAGAGAGAGAGAGAGAGCAGTTTTATTAATTTTTTTAATTAATATAATTATTTAAAATATTTAAAATATATAATTTAAAAATATTTTTTATAAAATATTTAATAACTAAATATTTATATATTTAGTTATTAATTAATTAATTAATTTATATATATAATTAAATATATAATTTAAAAATATTTTTAATTATATATATAAATTTAGAAATTTATTTAATAATTTTTTAATTAATTAATATAATTATTTAAAATATAAAATTTTATTAATTTTTTTAATATATAATTTAAAATATTTAAAATATATAAATAAATAATTTTTAATAAATAAATAAAGAAAGGAATAAATTATATCAATATTTTATAAATTATATAAATAAAGTGATTATATACATATTTAGTTATTTATAAATTATATAAATATTTTATAAACTATATAAATATTTTATAAATTATATAAATAAAGTAGTTATATAAATAATTTAAAAATATTTAAAATATATAAATAAATAATTAGTTATTTATATATATATATATTTATTTAATTAGTTATTTATTTATTTAAAATATATAATTAGTTAAATAAATAAATAAATAAATTTTAAATTATATAAATATTTAGTTATTTATATATTTATAAAATATTTAGTTATTTATATATTTATTTATTTATTACATAAAGCCAATAAATTATATAAATATTTTATAAATTTTATAAATAAAGTAATTATATATATATTTATAAATTTATTTAATTATTTATATATTTAAATTATATAAATATTTTAAGTTATATAAATAATTTAAAATAAATAATTTAAAAAATTTTTTATAAAATATTTTAATTATATATATATATATATATATATTATATATATATATATATATATGTATATATATATGTATATATATATATATATATATATATATATATAAGTCTATAATAATAATAATAACAAAATATAAAATATAAAAATAAAAAAAAATTTTTAATAAATAAATAAAGAAAGGAATAAATATATATAATAAATAAATAAATCTATATATAAATAACTAAATATTTTCTAAATATATAAATCACTAAATAATTTATAAATATATAAATAACTAAATATTTTATAAATATATAAATAACTAAATATTTTATAAATATATAACTAAATATTTATATAATTTAAAATTTTTTTTATTTAACTAATTATATATTTTAAATAAATAAATATTTTTAAGATAAATAACTAATTAAAATATATATGTATATATATATATATATTATATATAATATTTTTTTATTTTAAATATTTTAAATTATTTATATAATTTAAATATATAAATAACTAAATAATTATATATATATAATATTATATATATATATGTAACAATATATATGTATATATATATATGTATATTATATATATATATATATATATATATATATATATATATATATATATAATTACTTTATTTATATTTATAAAATATTTATACAATTTATTCTTTCTTTATTTAATTATTAAAAATTATTTATTTATATATTTTAAATATTTTAAAATTATATATTAACAAAAATTAATAAAATTATATATTTAATAATTATATTAATTAATAAAAAAATTAAATAAATTTCTAAACATATATATAATTAAAAATATATTTAAATTATATATTTAATTATATATATATAAATAAATAAATTAATAACTAAATATATAAATATTTAGTTATTAAATATTTTATAAAAAATATTTTTAAATTATATATTTTAAATATTTTAAATAATTATATTAATTAAAAAAATTAATAAAACATATCTCTCTCTCTCTCTCTCTCCCACTTTTCGTGCTTCCTAAAACCACGAAGAAAAAAATTTTTTATTCCGCCAGTCGTCCGTTCGACGTGGATACACCTCGATGCCAGTCATCCATCAAATGAACGACAATGACTATTTTCTTAAAAAAGAAAAATTTCATCCTAAATGCCTAATTAAGATTAATATTATGCCTATTTTAAAAATTTTGTCTTTTTATAATTGTGCCCTTAAAGATAGCATTGTGGTATTTATTGTGAAAGAGAAAGACTGCAATTATTATTATTATTATTGGATAATTTTTGTTTAATTCAAGTACCAATTTTTTTTACTTATAAAGCTTTTTTGAAGGGTAATTAATTTTATCTTGAAAAAAAAAATATTTTCCCTGATTAAGAGTGTAAAAGAGCCGAGCTTGACCAAGCCGAATCCTTGTTTATGTTTGGCTCATTTAAAAATTATCTTGTTTATCTTGGGCTCATGTTTAAAATGACTCGAAATTTTATTATTCGTGTTCTGCTTGAATTATTCGAAATTATTCGAAATGCAATAATCTAAAAAATATGTGAGATTAAGGATTCTAATATGGGCCAATATTTTACATAATAAAAACTATAAATATACAAAACAAAAAAAAAAACCCTCGTAAAGCGATTAATAGTATATTATATTGATCGTCGAAAATTCGATCAAAGCGCGAATCTGGCATTTTGAACGCTTGATCTAAGCAATTTCAGAAACTTACAAGCCCGTCTCGATGAGACGAACATAACATCAACATACGATCGAGCTCGAATCGGATCAGTATCGAACATAAAATGGATCGATCCGCCAAATGGTCACGGGACATATTTATAGTCGATCGGCGGCTCGTCAAGACGAATCCAACGAATCCAAGATCACCCAATTCCGACATCATTAAGGCACCCAGATCATCAAAATACACCGTCTGATCGAGGGGATCGCTCTGGGCCGTCCGATAGGAGTGGTTGGAGTTTTCCACGAATTTACAAGCCTGCCACTCCCAAAAATCTATAAATAGAGCTTCATTCTTACCTTAAAAGGGACCGAATCCGATTTGCAGAAGCTCGAGAACCACGGCCTTGAGCGATCTATCATATGCGAGGTGTGCACGAAGATCGGAGATCGCCTCAGGGGACCGCCAGCTCCTTTCTCCGAAGATCAAGAGGTTGCTCAAGATCGTTCTCGCCGATATTTGGGAAACTTCTCCTTGGGTTGGAGTTGAGATATTGCTCGAATATTGTTTCCTTGAAAATCTTCTCAAGCGAAGCGAGGCGCTCTTTTGAACACATAGTGAAAGTTCTGAGGCCCGGGCAAGGCCGTGGTTTTCCCCAACGGGTTTTCCACGTATAACCCCGTGTTTCATCTCCGCTTGTGTGTTGGATAATTTTGAGCACTGACGAAGATCTCCGTCTGAATAAAATTCTCAGTTTGGCGTAGAGAACCGTTCCCCATTGCTATATCTCAATATGATTGGTAAGCGGTGAGGGTGAGCCTCTTTGGAAGATCAGCGTTCAAAGGATGGAGGATTCAAGGCAATTCTCTGCGAGAGGAGCAAAAGCGTTCCAACACGCTGGAAGAGCACAGTTCCGGACCCTCGGCATACTCAGATTTTCTTCACGAGAATGATTGCAGGAATGCCGGATCAACAAGTAGAGAACCCTTCACATCCATCTTGAACCGGATGCGAGCGCGTCGACATTACGGGCATTGATCCAGGAAGTCATTACGCATTCCCTCAAAGTTGACTCAACCTGGCCGGTGAACACGAAACCGAATCTGTGTAGATGGAAGTTCGGACCCTCGATGGCGAGCCTTAGTCCTGCTACGAGGGCCTCGTACTCAAGCACGCAACATATATATTTTTTATTTTATATGTTTTGTATTTTCTTATAATATTTATTTTACGATATGGCTCATTTTTTTTCAAGGTGCGTGGACCAAAATTGGCTTATTTTATTAAATATTTAGCAAAGGGTGAACATTATTATTATTATTATTATTATTATTATTATTCTTATTATTATTATTATTCCATCATTATATTTATCAAAGCAACTACGAGGTATCTTACACTTTTTATTTGGAATGTTTTGCATAGTAATTTTAAAATTATTCAGGATGCTAAGTCAATTTTTTTTTTCTTGATGCGAAAACAAAAAAATAGTTATTCTGTTAAATATTATGTAGCGAAAACCATATTATTACTTATTACTTGTTATTAGGTCACATTAAATTTATCGGAGCATATTTACCGAACCTCCTAACTTTACTTATATAGAAATACATCATATTTTCATTAGGAGCCGTTTGATTGGAAGAATTTTGAATACAAAATAAAATAAATATATAGATTTTAATTTTTTTGGTATTTGGCTTGAAGTAAAGTAAAATTTTCAAGATAATGTAATGTATTCCAAATACATTACAAAGATCATTTTTGGTGTATTTGGAGTTCGGCCGATTTGGGCGAATTCCAAATACACAGGCCAATATAAAGTGTTATGCGTATTACCTCCGTATGGCGGCCGTAGTTCATAAACCGCGGTCACAACCCAATCGCGTGGTGTCAAAATATTCAAAGTACTTTACTATGGGCTCCAAAAATTCGTCATCGGCCCCTCGATAATTTTTAATATTGAATATTGAAGAGAGTGTGATTTAAATGTGTTGATGTAATTTTCAGAAAGCAGATGAAATAGTAGATAAGTCACTACCCAGAGATTTCGTCCACATTTGGTGAGGACTTTAGATGTTCCGGTTTCTATGCTCATAGTTAATTACCCTCCCAATGGCGAGAGAGAACTTTCGATTAAGGCTAGTCGTTAAATTGCTTAATGTGTAGCGTATAGTAGCAGTATATGGAGTTTCAGAATTTAGATTATGAAATTAATCATTTCAGCTTAAACTGGATGGTTGGGGGAACAATGACGTGCCCGATCTAGATCCTATGGTTCCGTCATCCGGGGCAATCGCGGTCTCTAGTCTACTTAGTCAAAGGAGGTAGTCGACCCAACCTGACAGAAGGATCCTCATCATCAACACATGGGTTACGTCATCCAAGAAATCCTTGTAGACCTGGGGTGGTGTTTGTCAGAGAGGCAGACTTAAGTCCTTAGATGATAGATGGTTGTTTCTCAAATATACACATGATTCACAACTCAAAGGCGAGCCATTGAGAACATCTGGCTATATCGTGATCGTAATATAATAAAGCCGGACTGGCCAAACCACCTGATCAGAGGACTCTGGTCATAACTGCTTCATCTGTGGAGCCTATTGGTTAAGTCACGCAGTCAGAGGACACATGTCACGTCCTTACTTTCATGAGATTGATTGAGAGTGAATATATCAGAACATTTGATTTGACATTGGCTCCTTTGTGAGCTAAAGTTTTCTTAATTTATCACTCCCGATAAGTAGTTACGGAAGGTAGATGGATTGAGTTTGATTTAAGTTTTTAATGATTGAATTTCATTTAAGCAGTTTCAGATTGCTACTTAATTTGATTTGAAAAATTGATTAATTTGAGTATGTTTAAAAGTTTTAAATACATCGCTCCGTTTAGCTTAGGATTAGATCTTCACGACATGTCGGTTTCTCGAGATATTTCAGCGATTTGAAACTCTTATTATAGGTTTTAGGTTTTGTTAACTTTACCAGTCTAAGACTAAGCAAGCAACCGTAGCATCCTCGCACTTGAATCTAAACATTCACCGTAGTGTCGGGGCCCATGCAGGTGTATCGTAATTTTAAGTAATTTTATATTCAAATTAAGAGCTTTAGATCCTCTCAACTCTGTTTAACTGTTAATAGAGTATTAGATCTACTATCACTTGATAGGATTTGTTTCTCAGATATTTTACTGAGTTGAAATTCTTATAATAGATTTTTAGGTGTTGTTAATCCGAACCCAGTCCTAAGACTAAACCGGGAAGCAACCTACATAGTATCCTCAAACACTTGAATTTAAGCATTCAGCATAGTATCGGGGCCCATGCGGGTGTATAGTAATTTTATGTTTGAATTATGAGATTGATTTTAGATTTTTCATTTAATCCCAATTTAGCTTACGCGGCCTTTTTAGACATTAAAATTCGTACTTGAAATCTCTATGTCCGAGCACATACATGAGTTTATAGCTTAGTTAATTTCATCTAATTAATGAAATCATTGATTTTAAAAATCATAATTATAATGAAATTTCTTAATTTTTGATCAAAGAAAGCCTTATGATTTTTATAGATTTTGGTTTAGTATCGTCTTCTGTCAGCTTGTACAAAGAGTTGCAGATTTGGTAGCGAAGAAGATATTTCGATTTAGATTGTAGTTTAGAACATTATCTGCACTTAGTTTACTTATTGAGTTTTTATAATTATCTATTGATTATGTTCAATTTACATCACTTTTGATAAATTATGACGATTTCAATGTTTATTGTTTTAGCCACACTCATTTAGCATAGTCATCTTCATATTATAAGGTTATTAAACCCAATTTGGATTCATCCTTAGATTTTGAGTTTATTGCAAGTTTGTTATGAGTTTAGTATTGGTTCTCCCCAATTTCAATTAAAGTTTACTTAATTTTGAGGAATTTACAAGAAAGAGAACTCTCATCTTCAATTTAAGCCATAGAGAATTGCAATTAGAGTTTGTGAGTTTAATATTAGCCTCCCCAAAATTTTACTTATATTTTAAATGAGTGTTTTATTCTTTCCAAAATTTGTTTTAAAGGCTCCCCCTTTTTTCTTGTTTGGCACTTTTAGTTTAAAACTAGCTGCAGGTTTCCTTATTTAGCATTCTTAAGTAAGCTCATTTCACTCTCTTATTTTTTAAGTCAAAAAATTTGGATTTCGGCCTCCGTTATCCCCATGTCGTGGTGTTTTGGCTTCTTCGGCGCTGTTGACTAGCGGTGGTGTCTTTGTGATAAGTAGGGTTTTCATCTCGTCGTGCCCTGTTAAGCACAACGAGGCCTTTAAATCTGAAAGAAGATATACAATGCAATATACATTCCTCTCTTCTTTTTTTTCTAAGTCTGAAAATTAGACAAAATTTCGGTAGCATTTCATCTAGGGGAAGCGACATTTAATAAGTGCTGGCTTACTCGGTACGCCCTGTTGAGCGTAGTAAGCGTTATCTTGTGACATCACAACATATTTTTCATCTCATCGCATCCTGTTGAGCACAACGAGGTCTTCAAACATACAAAGAAACGCAAACATATATATATATATATATATATATATATATATATATATATATATATATATATATATATATACATATTCACATTCACAAATCTCATATGCTCGACGCATTTTTCTCAGTAATGCTCGCAAGAGAAGGGGTATTTAACGAACGTAAGGAATGGACAAGAAAATCGAAAGAATAATTAAATTATTGATGATATTCTTCCCGCCAAAGCAGAATAAAACGGACGGCCGCTAAGCGCGAATGCCGAAATCGAAAAGAATCCTGGACGATATTCCCTCGATCACAAAACCAAAATCAGCCAAGATAAAGCGGAGCGGCCAAAACATGCGAGCGGGCTGGAGTGATTTTGCGGGCTGCTGGCAATGGGCTAAACAGGTCAGCGGGCTGTAGGAAGCAAGCTAATGGCTTGTAGGAAGGATTTCCTGGCTGGCGGGCCGGTGGGCTTTGCGGAAGGGGCCGGGCCAGAAGCTGGCTGGCGGGACGGTGTGCGAACCGGGCTGCAGTGCGCGGCAGTGGGCTTGCGTGTGGAACGGGAGAGCGGGCCGATGCGTGGAACGGCGAGGGCGGGCCGCGATTGCAGGCCGGAGCGGTGCGGCGGAGGCGGGAGAGCGGGCTGCGGCGGTTTGTGGGTCGTGCGCAGCTGGGATCGGCGGTGAGATGAGCGGGACGCGCAGTTTTGCGGTGGAGTGATTGCGCAGGCAGGAGCAGAACGCGCGGGCCGGAGGGATTGCGCGGTTTTACGGGCTCGTGCAGCGCGGAGGCGGGACGCGTGCAGCGGGAGGAGGAGCGGGACGTGTGCAGCGGGGGAGGGGATTGAGAGGAGAAATTACCTGTGTTAAAAAAAATTTCCAACGAGAGAGGGAATCCAGGAGAGAGGAGAAACGTGGGAGAGAATTAGGAATCGCTGCTGGAAAAATAGAGGGAGTATGTTTTCAGTTTTTTTCTTTTTTTTTGAAGAAGTTGGCCAAAAAAAAATTTAAAACATAAAATGGGGGAACGGTTAAGCATAAGAGAGGGTAATTTAGAGATTTTTAGTTAATTTTAAATTGATTAAACGAAATTAATGTGAATTTCACACGCGAATACATACATATATCAATTTAAGGTAACTCGATTTTCAACGATAAGACTAATTCAATCGGGCCGTTTGGTTCAAATCGACGTCAAATTGAGTCCCTTTTCAGCTAAAAATGCATGTCGTTGCTTTCGACCCCTCAATTTTTGTGCAAATTCGTCAGAATTGAGTGTGAACAGTCTTACTTGATAGATTTCAGCATTTTGAAGTCAATGACATGATCAATTTCATGAATGAAGATCGTTTGATCCTCATCGGCACCTCCTGACCTCGATATGCGTGCAGACACATTGATGAGTCGAGTGCTTAATCAGTTGATCATCAAGTCGTGCAATATTTATATCCTAACCAATTTCGACGTTCTGAACGCGATGGCCAAGTCCGTTTGTCGATCGGAGGTCATTTGAGTTAATTTTGGAGACGTCGAGTGCATTTCAGCCTCGATTTGCGCGCTGTCACTTCAAATCATTCGACATTTGTACAGACTTGTTCGAATTGAGTGCAAATGATCTTATTTGATAGATTTCGGCATTTCAAAGCTAATGACACGATCAATTTCACAAACGGAGGCCATTTGATCCTTGTCGGTGCCTCCTGATCTCGATATATGTGCAGGCGCGTTGACGACTCGAGCGCTTGCTCGATTGCTCATTAAGTCGTGCAATATCTATATCCTGACCAATTTTGACATTCTGAACGCAATGGAGAAGTTTGTTCGTCGATCGGAGGTCATTTGAGTTGTTTGGGTGACGTCCAGTGCATTTCAGCCTCAATTTGCATGCTGCCACTTCAAATCACTCAACATTTGCACAAACTCGTCCGAATTGAGTGCAGAGAGTCTCATTTGATAGTTTTTTGATATTTTAAAGCTAAATACATGATCAGTTTCACGAATGGATGTCATTTGGCTTGCCTCGACGCCTCTTAACTTCGATATACGTGCAAGCATATTGATGACTCGAGCGCTTAATTGGTTGATAATTAAGTCGTACAATATTTATATCCTGACCAATTTCGATGTTTTGAACGTGACAAGAATCAATCGGATCATTTGAGTTGATTTTGACGCCCTTCAGATTTCATCGATTTGCATGATGTCAAGTCCGTCAATTATTAGACTTGTGGGCTTGACCGAATGACATGTGGTCAACGTTTACATTACATTTTTTTTAACAAAATAGAAAATTACAAAATCATGAATTTATAAAACCGAAAGTAACTTTTATATCAGTATTCTTTACACGCATTCTTTTTCTAACCAAACAATTATTTGATGCACGATAATGTGTACATCAATTTTCTTTTTTTCTTAAGATTTAAAGGAATATTTTAAACACATTTAACACCAGTATATAATACACATATAATAATATTTTGAAAGCAATTAAATAAATGAAACAATAGCCAATAAATTATATATTTTAGCTCTTTTTAATTTTTTTATTATACTCAAAATAGTTATTTACATGTATTATGTATTAGTGTTGAAATTGTTTAAAATATCTCTTAGATCCTAAGAAAAAAATTAGTCTACGTAATGTGTTGACTATGTATATCAATACACAATAAAAATTCAAATATGGCTCTACATCTAAATTTTGCATGTAAAAAATTCTTCACTTTCCTACTATAAAACAAATTAAAACTTTTTTTCTTTACATTTCTCTTTTCAATTCCATTATTTTTTTCCATTATTTATTAAATTAAAATTCGAAATGATAACCATATCTACATTTTATTTAATTTACATTTATTATGGAAGTAAATCACGAATAAAAACTCATTCTACAAGAAAAAAAAAATCTTAGCCGTTAATACAATTTTGTTAAGAAGCGTGATATCGTTATTGTTAAGAAGCCAAAACGAAAGAGAAATCACCCATTTAATAGTATTCAAAATTATAGATAAAAATAAATTTTTTAAAAACCATTGAGAGAGATTTATTGTTTCATATAGCTGACCTTTTATATTGAATTTTAAAAATATTAAATCTTATTTCTGGACTCTGATTATGACAATGCGTGTTTAGGTAGTTTATAATTATTTAAGTTGACATATGCTACCTCTAAATAAAAATTAATTTCACTTTATTTAAATAATAAAAATTAAATATTTGGATAGCAGAGAGCTCCATTTAGATTTGAGTTCTCTGGTTTAGTTTTGAAAATGAGTTTGAAAAAAAAAAACTCCAATTAAGACAATAATATATTTAAAGGTGATTTGAGTTCTTGATTTTTATGATAAAAGTTAATAATAGTGACTTTTCAGAGCGATAAAATTTATACCTCTATTTTTGAAGAATTCAAAATCTACTCTTTTATGCTGTGTTTGAGACAGCAGAGTAATAGCAGTGCAATGCAAAAATACGCTGCACTGTTATTTGAAAATCACATTATAGTTGCGTTTTGAAAAATTTGTAATGAAAAAGCTGTGATTTTCAACTTAAATTGATTGTGCGCAGTGATTGTCAGGAAATTATGATTTGATTTTCTTAAATAAATAAAATTTGTAATACTCATCGTAATTTTTTAGATAATAATTTATTTTGTAGCAGTTTTATCATTATTTTTTTAGATAATTATAATTATTCCAAATAAAGCCTTAATTTTTCAAAAAAAAAACTCTTATTTTAATTAGGTCACTATGTGAGTAAGGAGATTTTATTAATTTGTCTTTCTAGAATTTGGAATTTGCCTCCTTCAATAGCAAATTATATATCCTATAGGACTTAAATTTCTTCTTATTAGGTCAAGAATGATTCAAACTTTATAGGCAATGTCTCCCTCTGTAAACCTCTCACTCCATCCTGCTGAAACCAAATTAAGCATGCAACCTTCCTTTTTGGAACAGAATGCCAGCAGAGCTCTCCTTCGTCGGTTGCAAGAGTCGAAAGCCTTTGTCCCAGCTGGAACCTAGCACGAATGCTTCTCTTCACTGTAGCTTGCGTGTGAACTGTGAAGATCTTCCTGCACTGTAGCAGCACCGAAACTCCCCTTGTCTGAACACCTCTTTCTCCCTCTCAGTTTACTGCTTGAACGCCAAGTCCCTCTCTCTTTTATAGATGGAGAATTACAAGACCTCTAACATCAAGCATATTAAGATTTGATTTTGCTGCCAGTAGTATTGTTTTCATCCTTCTGAAACAAAATCAAGATTGGCCTGGAATCTATTTTATCACAATTTTTAGTCAACGAGATACTTTGATCTTATTCGGGCCAAAGCATCAAATATATAATAATCAAATTAGGATTCTGATTTGCTTGATAACCCAAAGTTAAGCCTTTATGCAGGCCGAATTTCCAAATTTAGCGAAGCTAGGGAGCTCCCTCAAAAAGTTTGCCAAGGCATGCAACATAACTAAAGTAATGAAGACTCTAAAGTTCTCAATAGACTACGATCG
This sequence comes from Cymbidium sinense, assembly GCA_021442155.1. Classification (NCBI taxonomy): domain Eukaryota; kingdom Viridiplantae; phylum Streptophyta; class Magnoliopsida; order Asparagales; family Orchidaceae; genus Cymbidium; species Cymbidium sinense. The sequence goes on from CM038222.1 coordinate 32,593,473, forward strand.
AAGCCTCACGCATATCAGCACAAGAAAAAGTCATAAATGCTGGTACATAGTCAAGTAAGCTTTGTCATAAATTGTTAAATTAAAATTTATTTGGAAATCATCTTGGCCACTACGACAACAATCTTTGATCATTATCAGAACTATTCTCCAAACATTATTTAATATATAATAAAAATAAAATTGATCTAAAACCTCTGAATTAAAGCTTATTTTAAAAATAAAAATAATTATTAGCCTCTTGTTATTATGACAAGAGTTAGATTATGGTTGATGATGAGATCATAATTTTTTTACATCAAAATTATTGCTCTCTCATAATAAAAATTGATAGACTCATACCTTTTAGATTACAAAATGATAAGATCTTAGTTGAGTTAATCAATCTTTCTATAAACATATTTCTTAAATCTTATATAAGTCTTCCAAAATAATGAGCCTATTAGTTGCTTAATAAAAGATGCTCCCTCTTTATTGAGAGAGAGAGGGGCGTAATGAACCAAAGGTATTTATGCTTATGATAAGCTTTAAGGTTTAGGCTTCATCCTCAAACTTAAATATATAATGATTTAGCATTAGAGATAATATGTTATTATTCAGGAGGCGGAGGGAGTGTGGGGGCACTGGGGGCACCCATTGGTCCACCACACGCGATACGCTAATTAAGGGATTAGCCGATTAGGAACCCTCGTCATTCCAATTTTCAAACCCTCGTCCGCTCGTCTTTCCTCCCTCCGCCACTGCTCTGCCATTCCATTTGAAAGGAGCGGAGCAGCGGAGGAACAAAAGCATAGCTGGGTCGATGGCTTGAAGAACTACTTGATTCTAGTTCGGCGCTTCTCTCGTGAAGAAAGATGACCGAACTTTAGAGGTTTGGCAGGCCTTTTTCTTACTTTTTTTTCTTTATTTTTACCCTTGGATATCTACTTTAAGCTTTTTGAGGAGATGGTTTTGTTGGTTATGCGAGTGTCCAAGCTTGTGCATATTTGTCTAGGGTTTATGATTTGGCAAAGTTTTGTTGAATGAAGTTATAACTTTGCTCTTTGATTGTCTCGCTCTTTGGTTAGGCACGCGTTGGGGTAAAATTTGGATCAGGCAGTTTTGTCTTTTTTGTTATTCGATTTCTATTTTCCTCTTAAAAAATATAATTTCATGGTGCAATGGCTTTGGATAAGAGAGCGAGAGCCTTCTGTTAATGAATCGGTTGTTTTGTCTTTGTTTGGCTGGAAATAGTGGAGTTTGTGCAGAATCTATTATGAATATTGATGCTAGAAATTTTATACTAAACGAGATTTTATTATTGCTTCATTCAACTTTCATGGAGGTTCTCTATGAACTTTCTCGGCCTTTTCGGGTGGTGCTAGCGGGAGTACGGATACGCGATATAATTGTTGAGGTTTACTAGTTACATGTTTGATGGCTCCGTTTTTATTTTGCTAGCTCAAGGCTCTGAGATCACTAGAAACTTTAAGATTTTGCAACATAAGTGAATTAGTGGAAGCGATCATCTGGTTGATTTTCTTGCTTGAATTGTATACAAGGAAACTCGACGCGCTTCTGCTTCTCTAAATCCCATGAAGGCGAGTGCAACATAAGATATGTGAATATTTTTTATTTAATAAAGACTGAAAGTGTGCCTTTTTTGAAAATTTATTGATTTATTATTTCTTAATAAAGGCCGACGGTGTATCTTTATTAAAAAATACTATTGATTTATTTTTAGGTATATGCCAACTGCGTGCCTTAATTTTAAGAAATTATTTTTTTTAAAAAGGCCGAAAGTGTGTATTTATTTTATTTTTTTGAAATATGTTCAAAAGTATGTCATCTCATTTTTTATGCATATTAATCTTCAAGACTTTACATCATTATTTTAATCTATTCTTTTAATTAGATATTGAGCGATATTTTAAAAGAAAGATTGAACAAGATGAGTCCAGTTATTCACATCTTATTATTGGTGAAAGTAGTAATACAAAATCTAACCAAGTGCACACATAATTCAACGTAGAAAATATTGTAGCAGATCCTGGATTAAGAAGAAAAATTTCAGAGTATCATCTTAATGATTGTGACAGAGTTAGAAGAGCATATCTTCAAAAAGGATCATGTCAACCTCGTGATCATGATTTCCTCAAACATAAATCGGAAATAAGTTGCGTAGATTTAATCCAAAATGGTTTGATGAATATAAAGGTTGGTTAGAGTACAGTATTGCAAAAGATGCAGCATATTATTTATTTTGTTATCTTTATAGACCTGATATTGATGAACAAGCAAGTGGTGATAGTTTTGATAATAAGAGATTTAAAAATTGGAAAAAAAAAGAAAGATTTGAAGTTCATAATGGCCAAGTTAATAGTGCCCATAATATTGCTCGAAGAAAATGTGAAGATTTAATGAATCAGGATCAACACATTGCATTTTCTTATGGAAGACATTCTGATCAAAATCAAAGGAGAACACGATTATGTGCCACAATTGATTATGTAAGCTTTCTTTTATGCCAAGGATTAGCTTTTCATGGTTATGATGAATCAGAGGATTCTGAAAATCAAGAAAATTTTTTTGAACTCTACACTTTTTGGCTGAGCATGATGAAAGTATTAATAAGGTTGTCCTTAAAAATGCTCCAGGAAATAATACGTTAATTGCTCCTGAAATTCAGAAGGATATTACACATGGAGCTGCTATTGGGACTTCAAATACTATTATCAATGATTTGGGTGATGAGTTATTTGCAGTTCTTTTAGATGAATCTCACGATGTATCGATGAAAGAACAAGTGGCTATTGTGATTCATTATGTTGATAAGAGAGGTTGCATTGTTGAGCGCTTCTTTGGTACTGTATATGTTGGTGAAACAACTGCTCCAACACTTAAATGTGCTATTGAGGCACTTTTCTCAAAGCATAGATTGAGTATATCGTGAATACATGGTCAAGGTTATGATGGGGTAAGCAACATGCGTGGTGAGTTTCATGGATTAAAAGCTTTAATCTTGAAAGAAAATAATTCAGCTTATTATATTCATTGTTTTGCTCATCAATTACAATTAGCACTAGTTGCTATGGCTAAAAATCATATTTGGATTGCTATATTTTTTAATAATGTATCTAATTTGATAAATATTGTTGGAAATTCTTGCAAAAGGAGAGAAATTTTATTTGAAAGATAATTAAACAAAGTTGTTGAGCAAATAAGAAGTGGAGAACTACAAGATGACAGGGGTTTAAATCAAGAAATAACTCTTCAACGAGCTGGAGCTACGCGTTGGGGATCACAATATTCTGCATTGATAAATATACTTATTTTATTTGGATCTATTATAGATGTTCTTTATATAATTGTAGAAGATGATTTAAACAGTGAACAAAGAGGTGAAGCAAATGCTCTGCTTGATTCAATTCGATGTTTTGAGTTTTTTTTTAATCTGCACTTGATAAAATCTATATTAGAAATCACAAATGAGTTATCTCAAGTTTTACAAAAAAAGGATCAAGATATTATAAATTCTGTGACTTTAGTTAAAGTGTCAAAACAAAGACTACAAAATATGAGGGATGATGGTTGGAACATTTTATTTGAAGAAGTTCATGCATTTTATAAAAAAAAATGATATACTTGTGCCAAATATGAGTGAAAGATTTATTATACGTGGAAGAACAAGAAGATATGCTTAAGGAATCACAAAGTTACACTATTATCAAGTTGAATTATTTTATTATGTTATTGATATGCAACTTCATGAGCTTAATAATAGATTTGATGAGGACAATACTGAATTATTTTTATGTGTGACATGCTTGAATCCATGTGATTCTTTCTCAGCTTTTGATAAAAAAAAATTGATATGCTTGACAAAGTTTTATCCTACAGACTTCTCAAGCTTTGATATTATTATTTTAGATAGTCAACTTGAGAATTATATTATTGACATGAAATCCAATGATTCATTTTTGAAGTTGAAGGAAATTGGAGAACTTGCACAAAAGTTAGTAGAGACAAAAAAAATGATATTTATCCTCCTGTATATTTGCTATTAAAGCTTGCTCTGATATTGTCAATCGCTACAAAGAATCGTTGAAAGAGCATTTTCGCATGAAGATCATCCGCATAATAGAATGAGAGATTCTTGGATGAATGATTGTCTTATTACATATATTGAAAAGAATGTATTTAAGAGTGTTGATAAGAAATTGATTGTACAACGCTTTCAAAATATGAAGATTCGGAGGGAGAAGTTATAAATGGTATGTAATGTAAAAAAAATTTATGTTATTGCAAGGTTTGATTTCTTTATTTTGTTATATGAGATGCTTTGATTTTTAATTTTATATAAAAGTAAATTATTTATTATTTTATTGTACCCCCTCTGAAAAAAATTTCTAGATCTGCCCCTGTTATTATCTATCCAAGTTTTCTAAATGAAGATATAATCATAGTTGTCTCATGTACGATTCGTTGGGAGGAGATAATATTACGTGTGTTGTTCAGATGCAGTTTTGTATCTGGACACCAAATCAGGTGCAGACACCTGGTATTTAATTTATATTTTGTCATTTGTCTACAACAGATTAATATTTTTTGTTGGGAGAGGCCATCTTTATTGTGCATTTAATGAAGGCTCTAAAAGTTTTTTTTTTTGTTATTTCTTTAATACTTTTATTGTTTGCAATTGGAAGCGGACCCATTAACTACTTCGCATCAATGATTTATCATCTATTTGAGATATTTATAGTTTTTAAAAAAATTGATTATAAAATTATTATGAAGAAATAGACTTTTTGAAAAGCTAATATAAGTATTATAAAAAATTTCTTTTTTGAAAAATTCAAATAACAACTTTCTGACAGTCATCATATTTTGATAATTCTAATTTTCAAAAACAACTTTTCACTATAATATTTTTAAAAAATAGTTAAAAAGTTTACAGCCAAATGTAATTGTAGTTGCTTTCTAACTATTTTATGAAAAACATTATCCCAAATATATCCTTAATCTGAACTCCATTGATCATCAATTCAAAATTTTTCAAAATCATTTAGCTAGATATAGCTACTTCATATTCAATTTTATGGTTATTCTATATGATTTCAAATATGTATACATCAATTTTAACTCTTAAATTGATTTTTAATTTCAAACTAAACTGAAAATTTATATCAAGTTAGGTTATTCTATTTGAATTTGGCTCCTTTATTATTTTTTTTGCCAGTTGAAATCAATTAAGAGAGCCCATTAAAAGCATGATATAATTAATTAAATAAATAATATATATATTTAAAATACAACCACTATGAGGATTTGAACTTGTTTGGAATCTTTAGTGAAAAAGTCCCATGATCACTCTATACATTCTCCATAATGAAGAACCATTACCTACTGTTGACCTCCACATATGTGTCATAAGTCGAGTCAAGCCTACAAATCTAATTCGACGGACTTCAGAAGCTACAGTGAGCAAATCGGGGCTCAAAATACACTGGATGTCACCGAAAATGGTTGAAACGACCTCCGATCGAACGGACTTCGTCGTTGCGTTCAGAACGTCGAAATTGATCAGAATATAAATATTGCAAAATCTAATGATCAATCGATTAAGCGCTCGAGCTATCAATATGTCAACACGCATATGGAGTCGAGAAGCTACGGCGATGTCCGAACGACCTCCGTTCACGAAACTGATTGTGCCGTTAGATTCAAAAATATTGAAAACTATCAAATGAGATTGTTCACACTTAATTCGGATGAGTCTGTGTCAATGTCGAATAATCAATAGTGGTTGTGAGCAAATTGAGGCTGAAATGCACTAGACGTCTTTGAAAATGGTTAAAACGACCTTTGATCGATGAACGGACTTCGCCACCACATTCAGAACGTCAAAATTGATCAAAATGTAAATATTGCAAAATCTAACGATCAATCGATTAAGCGTTCAAGCTATCAATATGTCGACGCATATATTAGAGCTGGGAAGCTGCGACGATGACCAAAGGACCTCTGTTCATGAAATTGATTGTGTCGCTAGCTTCAAAACATCGAAAACTATCAAATGAGACTATTCACGCTTAATTCAGATGAGTCTGTTTAAATTTCGAATGATTTGAAGTGACAGTGCGCAAATCGAGTATGAAATGCACATGATATCACTAAAATCAACTCAAATGACCTCCGATCAACGAACGGACTTCGCCATCACGTTCAGAACGTCGAAATTGGTCAGGATATAAATATTGTATTACTTGATGATCAACCGATCAAACGCTCAAGTCGTCAACATGTTTGCATGCATATCGAAGTCAGGAGGCACCGACACTAGCCAAATGACCCCCGTTAGTGAAATTGATTGCGTCATTAGCTTCTAAATATCAAAATCTATCAAATGAGACTATCCACGCTCAATTCAGATGAGTCTGTACAAATGTCGAATGATTTGAAGTGACAACATATAAATCGAGGATGAAATACACAAGACGTCGTCAAAATCAACCCAAATGACCTCTGATTGATGAACAGACTTCACCATCGCGTTCAAAATGTCAAAATTAGTCAAAATCTAAATATTGCACAACTTGATGATCAACCGAGCAAGCGATCTAATGTGGCTGCTGCACAAATATCGAGGTCGAGAGGCGTGAAAAAAATGACGCCGGATTCGCGAGGTGAAATTGATTAGTAGTAACCGAAATATCAAAATCCAAGTAAGCACTCAATTGGACAATTCCGCGAAAATCGGGGTCCGAATAATGGCGCTCATTTTGAGGAAATGGATTTGATGTGACTCGAAATAAAGCGATCTCCGATGGTGAAGCGAATTTCGTTGTCAGGAGCATCAAAATAACAGAGGGATGTGTGTGTGTATATATATATATATATATATATATATATATATATATATATATATATATATATATATATATATATATATAGTAACTATATATTTTTGTCATTGTTAAATTTAGATTATAGTTAATTGGTATATTCATTAACTTAAATTTTAAAATAAAACCTAAACCCACTCAATCAACCTCTCTCTCGTTCGATTTCTTTTGTCTCCCATCTAGCCGCACAGGCGAAGGTCCCCGATGGCGCGTTTCCAGTTCTTTAAACCCTCGCAAACTTCAGTGTCCACTGTTTCTCTCATCCCAAGACTCCCTTCATCCTACTGTTCTTTTCCGTGGAATCGACACCGTACTTCCACCAGCTGCAGCCTTCTAGCCTGCCTATTCAGGGATCAATTAACGGAGACGCCTCTTCCCCCACCATAGTTGAGAACCTTCTGGATTACCTAAATGAGTGTGGATGCAGTTCCACACCAGCAGTGAAGCCAAGAAGCAGTTGATTGCTGCGGGGTTTCAGCTTCTGAACGAGAGTAGTGACTGGAACCTGCATCCAGGTGGTCGATACTCCTTCATGAGGAATATATCTTGTTTGATTGCTTTTGCCGTTGGAGAGAAGTAGGCAACGGGATTCATGTTGTTGCTGTCCCTGAAGGGCTTCCATTGGCTGTTACTTTGGCTCTTGCATACTCAATAAAAAAAATGGTGGATGACAAGGCCTTGGTGCGGAGGCTTTCTGCTTGTGAAACCATGGGATCAGCTACCACAATTTGTAGTGATAAAACTGGAACTCTAACCTTGAGTCGGATGACTGTTGTGGAGGCGCATGTTGGTGGAAGAAAGCTAGTTCATCCAGAAAAAACTGAAGGCTTATCTTCTTCAATACAATCCATTTTAATCGAAGGAATTGCACACAATACAACTGGCAATGTATTTGAGCCAGAGGATGGAGAGCCTGAAGTTACTGGCTCACCCACTAAGAAGGCAATACTTTCTTAGGGAGTCAAGCTAGGCATGAAGTTTGGTGATGCATGATCGAGATCTACAGTTCTTCATGTCTTCCCTTTTTAATTCAGAGAAGAAGCGAGGAGGTGTTGCAATACTGTCGGTTCTGAAGTTCATTTGCATTGGAAGGAAGCTGCTGAGATAGTTCTAGCCTCATGCACAAGTTTGATGGACACAGAGGGTCAGCTGCTGCAAATGACCGAAGATAAGATGGATGCTTTTATAAAAAAGGTATTGAAGGTATGACAGCTGTTAGCCTCCACTGTGTTGCTTTGCATACAGATCGTATATCATGGACAATGTTCCTAGGGAAGAAGCGCGAGGCCGTTGGAACTTACCATAGAACAATTTAGTTCTACTTGGTATCATAGGGATAAAGGATCCTTGTAGGCCCGGTGTCAGAGATGCAGTGGAGCAATGCACGAAAGCTGGTGTCAAGGTACGTATGGTCACTGGAGATAATCTTCAGACAGCCAAAGCAATTGCTTTGGAATGCAGAATTCTTCAATCAAAAGCTGAAGCAGTAGAGCCAACTATAATAGAAAGGCAAGTTTCCCGTCCCTATTCTGAGAAAGCTAGAGAAGAAATTGCTGAAAAGAACTGCAATGGGAAGGTCCTCGCCAAATGACAAGCTTCTAATTGTGCAAGCTCTAAAGAAAAAAAGAGAGAAAATGGTACTGTGAAAATACATATATGCTTATATTTTTTTCTGTACATTTCTATACTCCGCTAACGCCCATTAGGGCATAGCGGGTACAAAAAGACCGTTGTGGTGTTGCAGAAACTTCTTCTCTTCATCGGAGTTAAGCAAAACCGTCGATATGACACTATGCCGAAATATTGCGAAATTTGACTATTTGTTGCGTATATATATTTCTTTTATCTTGGTGATTAAAATTGTTATGCTCGTGAGTAACAAGATTGAAATGAGTGCTTAAAACACCAACCGCATCATCGGGTGTGTGCATGCTAATTTCGATGTAGCCCCTTATGTGGGAATAATGTCGGAATACTTCCGAAGTGCTGCCGAAATTTCGTCAAATTTTTGGAACTTAACAAAAATATGATTTAATATTAAGTTAAAATATAAAATATAGAGTTCTAAATAAATGAATTTGAAATTAAATATAAATAGACTTGAAATGAATTTAAAGGAGATTTGAGTACAAATAAAATTAAAAATCATATTTCAAATAAGAAAATAAGGATCATCGGGATCTTGTGCTTAAAGTCAGGAAGCACAAGAGATTAGTTAAGTGCCATTTTCAAGTTAAATTGAAAATCAAATGAATTTCAAAAGAGATTTTCACTAAAGATGGGCAACCTATTAGCAAGTATAATTAATTCTCATAAAAAACTACAAGTCAAATAATATCTAAGAATTGAGAAATTCGATAATACATATCATACGGATCTACGACTCTTTTATGCAGAAGAGCATCACGATACTAAATCAAAATCTATAAAAATCATAGGGCTTCCTTTAATCAAAATTTAAGGAACTTCATTCTAAACTATGATTTTCAAAATCAACGAAATCACTAATTAGGTGAAATTATCTAAAACTATAAATTCCTGTATGTGCTCGGACATAGAGATTTCAAGTGCAAATTTTAAATGTCTGAAAAGGCTGGACATGCTAGATTGAAATATATTAAATATTAATCTGAAAATTTTAATAAGATATTAGATCAATTTATAATGCCTTCTTCCCCATCGAATCTGCAATCCTTTGTACAAGCAGACAGAAGGCGATACTAAATCCAATTCTATAAAAATCATAGGACATCCTTCAATACAAAAATTAAGGAATTTCATTCTAATCATGATTTTCAAAATCAATGATTTCATTAATTAGATGAAATTATTTAAGCTATAAATACCTGCAAGTGCTCGGACATAGAGATTCCAAGTGTAAATTTTAATGTCTGAAAAGGTTGCGCATGCTAAATTGAAATAAAAAAAATATAAATCTGAAATCAATCTCATAATTCAAACATAAAATTACCTAAAATTACACACTGTGGCTCTATGTTAAATGCTTAAATTCAAGTGTAATAGGATGTTTGCGAGTTTTTCCTGTTTGGTCTTGGATTTGGTCAGATTAACAAAACCTAAAATCTATAATAAGAGTTTCAAATTAGTGAAATATAAACCGATTATGTCGTGACTAGATCTAATCTAAGTAGTACAGAGTTGACAGGATCTAAAGCTCTTAAACATATCCAAATTAATCAAGTATTCAAATCAAATCAAATAACAATCGCGGTTAAATTAAACTCTCATCATTAAATTCAAACTCAATCCCATCCATCTTGTTTGTCGGGGTAAAAGAAAACTTCAGCTCATGGAATAAATGTCAAATCAAGTGTTACGCATGTTCACTCTCAATCAATCTCTTGTCGATGGATGTGGCATGTGTCTTGACTACGTGGCTCATAGGCTGAAGATGAAGCGATTCTGACGAGAGTCCTCGACGGTGGTTTGGCCAATCGACTTCATTATATTACGATCGCGTATAGCGGTATGCTCCCAATGGCTCGCCTTTGAGTTATGAATCATAGAGTATACTTGATAGCAAAGCAGTATCTCGGTAAGTGGACTTAAGATTATCTCAAACAGCCAGAATTACATTTGGGCGGCGTAACGTATGTTCTTGATGGAGATCATTTTGTCGAGGTTGGGTCAACTATCTCCTCTGACTAAGTAGACTAGAAACAACGACAGTTGGATGACGGAACCATGGGATCTAGATCGGACACGTCATCATTCCCCCAACCATCCGGTTTAAGCTAAAATGATGAATTTCATATCTTAAATTCTAAAACTCTAAATGCTGCTACTATACGTTACACATTTAGCGATCTAACGACTAGCTTTAATCGAAAGTTCTCTCTCACTCATTGAGAGGGATAATTAACTATAGGGGCTTGTGCCAATAGAAACCTGAAACAAGATCTAAAGTCCTCACCAAATGAGGACGAAATCTCTAGGTAGTGTCTTATCTACTATTCCATCTAACTTCTGAAAATTACACCGATACTTTCAAATTATTTTCTTCAATTCAATATCAATAAATTGTCGAGAGGTGGGTGGTGAATTTTCGGAGCCCACACCTATATATATATAATATCTATTTATAATTTTTTATTTTAAATTAAAATGAGCCGAACTCAATCAAACAAAAAAGCTATTTATATTCAACTTATTTATTTAATAAATAATTCAAACACAAACTATTTAATGAGTTCAGCATCATAATTGATTTGATTTCTATTATTTTTAAAATATAAAATTAAGTCAAATTAATTACTTTAGAGACAATTCTAGCAAGAATCAAATATAAGTAATGCTAAAATGTAAAAAATTAATTGATTCAATCAAATTTGTTATGTTCTTACTGTTTATTTTGTGTTTATTCTTTTACTATTTAAGATCACTTTTTTATGTTTTTATTTTATTTGATTTATATTTTAATTTAAAATAAAATATATTTAATGATAATAATTATTTTTGAAAATACTTAAAATATATAAATTTTATTTTGACTGTTTTTAAAAATATTCTTATTTATTTTAAAAAATAAAAAATAAAAATATTATATATATATATAATATAAAAAAAGAAAAATACAAATTAAATTGATCTCAAATGTGCTCATATCTATTTTTTTTCAAGATATTTATTTTTTGTTCCAGTTACGTATTGCTAGAAATTGATAACTGAATACTATTGTATTTAATCACGACATTCTAATGTCTAATATTATTCGCTGATTCTTTTTAGTATAAAATAAAAAAATTAATTATCGTAGAGCTTTCTAGAACTCATCCACCGCACGCGGGATTTTCCGCAGATCGGGTCACACGTGTCCATAGCACGATCTACTTGCAGCCGGAATTACTATAGAGGACAAGAGCCCGTTAAGCAACAAAGAACACGAGCGATAAAAAATGGGGGTATTATTGTAATTATGACGATGTTCTATTAGTCACGCGGGAACGCTCCATAAGTGTTTCCTCCTATTAGGCGGAAACAAACAAAGAAAGCAGGGTTCTGGAGACGCCGAGAGAGATCCGAGTCTGAGAAGCATGTAGCCTTCTCTGGCTTCCTATATTTTTGTCTTGCTCCGAACAACCCTAATTTTAAAGCGAAGAAGAGAGCAGTTTTGCAGCAGAGGAGAGAGCCGAGTTTGGCTTTTTGGTAAGTTCGAGTTCGATCCTCAACGATAAGACTCGTTTTGGACGAGATGTCAAGCTTTGTGCCGGGAAAGATGAAGAGGAAGGGGTGCGACGAGGTCTACGAAGATTTCTCTGATTTATCGCTCTCTGCTCCGGCTACGAAGATCAGGAGGCTGGTAAACCGCTCTTTTACGTTTCCTGTTGATAATTCTTGTTAAATTTTAAATGCATATGTTCTAGGTGGTTGATTTGTAAATATCCCTTCTATTCATCTGCTGGGGATTCCTTGGTTTCGTTATAATAGAATATTTTTGATCTCCTGAATAGTTCTATTTTATTTATTTATTTATTTTTATTTTTATTTTTGATACACACTGACATTGGGATTTTAAGAAAATCTAAAATTGAGAATTTTCGCTTTTGACTCTGTGTATTGAAAAGATTTAATGTTAAGTATGCTGTGGTACCACTTAGTCTTAAACAATTTTACCTTTTGGAATAAACAAAGTTTGTTCTGCGGAAGTCTAAATTGAATTTTTGTTGGTTCCTTTTCGGATCATGAACGTTCTCATGGGTTTTAACAGCATATGTTGATTGACTTATATTGTTGCTTATGTGATGTAGTAGATTTGAGGATTTATTTTTTTATTGTGATATAATGATGCTATAAAGGTTTGATTGACTTATTTAAGCTAAAGTTTTCCTCTGCAAATATCACTCAGATTTTGTTATGTACATGCAATAGCTTAGGCCTCATTCATAGGAACTACTGTTCTGGAACATGTCTTCACTTCCTACTTCGTTTAAAGATATCTTTTTTTTTTTTTCCTCTTCTGTTGAAAATTAGAACTTAAGTCCATGCTTTTTGTGTTTTTAAACCGTTCTTTTAATTTGTTTTTTTTTTTTTAATGTTGGAAAGGCTCTTAAACGGGTTAGAGTTAACTAGCTGTTAACCTTCTTATTGTAGTGACTTTCTTTCCTCCCAGAAACCTGTTAATTCTATTCTTCTTATAAGAAATTGATACTGTGAATTCTCTTAAGAACTATAAAGCTGAACTTTTAAAAGTTGAGGCATCTTTTAGTGTAAGAATTGGAAATGACACCAACGTGACAAAATCAGTTAAAAATCCTCAAAACCAATTAGGATTAATGACAGTAATCTAAATATTAAGCAGTATGAGTAAATGTGTTTGTACAAGAAATTAAAAGTAAAATACTAGTCATACAATTTTTAAATGGTTTGGCAAGAAACTCAACCCAACCAACAGCTAGGCTATGCTTCGATGCCCTGAGATTTGTATTCCAAACCTCACTTCATAAATAATTAGAGAGCTTTAACATAAACAATATGTATTTTCTCACATGGGCGAGTATTACTCTAAATTAAATTGCCAATTGTGTTGTTTGGATGCAGCTTCTTGCATTGATCATAGGGTTCTTAAGTTGTTTGCCTTATTTTTTTATTGTTTTTTGTGATTTAGGATGCTGATTTGCCTCCGATTATGGAAGACCGGTGTCCAATTGGAGGTTCAGTGCTTGAACCCCGACTTTTAGAAGGGGATATGGATAATGCAATGCCAGAGCTGGCGTTGGCTACGAAGAAGGCTGTTTTCCCTCCCATGGTAAACGAAGAGAGAGCACTTGTCTTATATAAGCCTGTGCATTCCCATATTGGTGGTTCGTTAAAGATGGATCCAGAACTGATCAGCGGCCTTAAGAGTAAGTATATTCCAAGTCTTAAAGCTTTGTCATATTATATTTTTTTTATACGATATAAATTGTGAATATTCATTAAGAAGGTTTACATACTGAGAAGTTGTTTGAATTTATAACTTATACTCAATTTTCATATGTTCATTTGCTTCTGTTATATTGATGTAGTCATATTTCCGATTTTGATAACGGAGATTTGCATCTTTTGAGGAAATAGATGGAAACCATGCTAGAGTGATTACAAGTACAAATAGGCTTACTAGAGTGCATTCCTTTTGTAAGGCGATGTAATACCTTGTACTATGAGCTCTTGGCCCCTTCATAGTTTAGTGGTTAGATGATGGTTCCCTTGTGATTTGTTCTCGCATCACACTCTTTTAATTTAGGATCAGAAGGGCTCTAAAAAAGTTTTGGTAATATTTTAACAATTTAAAAAGCTTCAGTCCATGGCTTATTTTTCTGATGGTTTGTTTAGCTCACTCAAATCCATAAGGTGGAGCTTAATTATGATGTAGATGGTGGTTGAATTCGAGAGTTTGGCAGCAATTTCTAAAGTCTTTATCAACTAGATTAATTGGCTCCCATTTTAGCAAGCCAATTTCTAGGTGTTTTTATGTTTTTATGATAATTGAGTTCTTAAATTAGCTTAAATAATGCTATTGTTCATGTAACTTCACAAAGAGTTAACATTAGATTACCGACATTAGCTTGTATGACATTCAGTTCCTGATAAATGTGAATAAACGTATTGCAGATCCTGCTTTCTGGTCTTGGTATCAGAACTTGGTTGATGAAGAGTTTGTTGCAGAACAGGAATCATCCTCTATTAATTCTTTAGCTGTAATTCCATGGGTTCCTTCTCAGTTTTCTACACCAGGGCTGGAAATATCAACCTCTGAAAGTGCTACGATAGATGAGGCGATGCAGGTAGGAGCTGATGGCGAATCAATGGAAGTTGATGGCGACCATGGGCAAGTGGTAGATACTGGTGTTGGACCCGGAAGCTTCCCTCAACGGCAGCAACATTGCATGATTCCAGAACAGTTTTATCTTACGTCTGCTCCAGTATTAGGATCATGGTAAACTAAATGAACTTGGAAGTCTGATGCTTTTGCAGCAGAGGCTGTTATTTGGTTGATTCCTAAACTGTGCAGGAATTAGCACAGCTCTCGCTGGACTTCCAGTTCAGCTTATACTCCTTGTAGATCTTATCCCTTCTGCACGTTCACTCGTAGTTCTTGTTTTTGGTTATACCTTACTTGCAAATGGAATTGGTTATTGTAATCATGCAATTAATCATGAAATAGAGAGAATTCTTTTCAGTTCTGTGTGCTAACTGCTAAGGCGGTAGTCTTCATTTTGGACACAGACAAAAGAGGCTGCTTCGTGAATTTTTAAACTCTATTTATTTCTTGGGCACACTGTGTGTGCTGCAGTCTTTGTTGAAAACAACTGCTATGCTGTGAAGAGGACAAAGAGCAACTCGGTTTTTTTTTTTTCCCGGCATTTACATACATACCACGTAATTTTTATATATTTGTATATCTCACAGCCGAAGTTTGATATTTATATGTATGTGTTCTTTGTCTAAGATTGTTGGTTGAGTTTTTATTTCTGGAATGTAGGGGTGTGTGCATTTATTATGAAAATGGTTCTAAAAAAATATTTATATGTATAATATTCAAAATTTAGCATCATATCAAAAGTATTATTATTATTATTATTATTATTATTATTATTTAAAAGTGAATATATAATTTCATATATATATATATATATATATATATATATATATATATATATATATATATAAAATAAGAATTATATATGTAAATCTCTATTTTTTTGTGTGTTTGGTCCATCATTTTAATAGTTTTTTCGCATTGATATTGATACGTATTACATGTAAACTAATACAACTAAATTTATAGATTATTCAATTAGCCATTTGATCGACAGACGTACATGTGGGGCACAACCTATCACTTTATTACTAAAAACTCATAAATTATGATTATTGGGATTACAGTTGCCTCTCAAATGTTAGGAGAGTCAATTATGAATCAAAGGTAGGGGTGTGAGTCAAGTTGGATCGTGAGTTCACTCGAATTCGGCTTGTTAATGAGCTTGTAAATTAAGTATATCTAGCCATGAGGTTGAGCTTGAGCTCATAAAAAAGCTCAAAAAATTTTGAGCTTGAGTTTAAGTCTAATTTAACTCGGCTCGGTAGTTTATCTAGCCTGCTCATTTATATAATGGTGAATTGTAATTAACGTATATTAAATTATCGATTTAATAATTTATCGAGTTTTTAAAATGAGCTTTGAGTTTGATTTTTTTTAAATCGAGTCCAGCTCGAGCATGATAATTGAACTCAAGTTGAGCTCGAGTTTAACAGGGTTTAAACAAGTTTAATTCGATTAAAATAAAATTTATCACTCGATTTATTTACACCCCTAATCAAAGGTAATTACGTTATTTCTTTAGATGTAGGTATGACATTTTAAATCATAGTAATCAAAATAGCAATTTTTCTTAAAATTTTGGCAAAATTTTTAAAATAAGTATGGTTTAAAATATAATTAGTAATTTAAGTAACATTAAAAAAAAATTAGATATAGGTATAGTCGCTCATTTGGTGAGCAATTTGCATGTTACGTGGCATCCATGTGGAACCGCCAACACTGGGACTGGCTAGCCACTAGTTCTTGGGCTAGCTCGGAAGAGTTATTCAGAATCAGGCTAGCCAGGCATCAAATGGGGCGATCCCCCATTTCAGCCAAGTATTATCTTTCCGCACAAGCACCCGAGGCCACCTAGCTCTTCAACCGCCCTCCCACCTTCGATCGCCGATTTCGACCGCATTGGACCACGCTTTGTTGGTCTACGACCATTCGAATCTTTTTTTTCCTTGCCCTGACCAAATCTTTTTCATTGCCCGACCATGTCATATTTCGTCTCATTTGAGCGGTGGAACCGAATATTGGCTTCCGGCGACAATTCCGGGGGCTCCGTTCCTTTTAGGGAAGTTTTCGGGGACATATTTTGTAGTTCTTGGCACATATTGTCGTCGATCTTCATAAACACACGGTAAATCTCTTGTTTTTTCATGTATAATTAATTAGATTGTGTGTATTGCTAGAATTTAGTTTAGGGTTTTAGTTTAGGGCTTAGAGTTGTGGTTTAGGGGTTTAGGTTGTAATTTTGGGTGATCACTCATTAGAAAGTTTAATTATTGAAAATGATTGTGAAATAGTTTGTGATGATATTAGTAGGATTCCAGCCGTTGTAGTCGACCTATAAGGTTAGAGCCAGTCACCTTAGATGATTTGCTCACATAATGTGTTGATTGAGTTAAATGTTATTTGATTTATGTAGTATGTCCTACATATAAATTTATTTGCACAATATTTTTCTAAATTTAGGTAATAATGATATGATCGATTTTATTTTAGATATTTAATTCACCTCGACTCATCTTGTCAAGAATGAGTAGAGAGTTGGTTTCATTGATCTTATTCTACGAAGGCGAACTAAGTATTGATGATCAGTTCATTCCAAGTTATATGGGTAGTTAAAATCATTCAATTAAGGTTCTGAGATACAACATCTTATTAGATTTGAAACAAAGAATTATGAGATCTGTGGTATAAATATTCCCGCCTTCATCTATCCTTTTTGAAGAGGATAAATGAAAACAGAAATATACGCATGTTGGTTAGGACACCATGCAGATCCGCAGATGTGCTTATTCAGGTGATCGGGTGCGTCATCAAGGAATAGTATACTATCCTAGGAGATAAAAATCATTACCCTTTAATGGACCTAATCACCTCAATAAGGACTCCTAAGGATAATGGACTTACATATGTACCAGAGATTCTTCTCCAACTTTACATGAAAAAATAAAGCAGGGTTTATTTTAAACCAGGTTCGTTAAGTTTCCTATAGGGGCAAGCCCCATAGCTAATTGCATCCTCAGGGACGAGATCCCTTAAGAATACTCTCGATTAAGGTAAATGATCGTTGTCTTTAAAGATTTCATTAGAAAAGGACTCTCAATCGATTAGTTCATTTTTGAAGATCAAATGAGATTGATCAAAGAGAGGGAGTTATTATGGAAGCTTAAAGAAAGATAAGTAAGAGATGCCCACGATGCTAGGAAACCTAGCGAGCATCTCAAACTATCATATAGTTGGGCTTTACATCTTTAAAATTGATTTAATTTGTTTGAGTTGCATTTTTCATCAAAAAATTAGGACTTATGATTCCATAACACAATATTATAAAAAATGCTTAAAAGGTGAAGATTTAAGCTTATGGCCTACAAAGGGAGAAGCAACCTCAGAACCTAAATCTAGAGAGTTTTGGCGAGGGCCGAAAGTACAACCGAAGTCTAAGGCGAAAATGGGTATTTGATTTGCCTCCACAAGAGAGGACAAATCACCCGACTGCTTGGACTTACAACCGCCTGGGGGTGGCCGCCAACTAACTCCTCCTACGATTTTAAATACATGTAGGCAAGTCTTGTGCTTATGCAAGATAGCTAGGTTGTTATTTATTTAGAAAGAGACTAAGTCCTTAAGCTCACTCCCTAAAGAGACTAGATCATGTTAGGACATGCTTCAAATGACTTAAATCTAATGTAATTCAGATTTCATTTTATTTTCATTTTTGGACAATTATTTTGACTTAGGCTAATACGATTCATATGCCTAATGCATGAGAAATGATATTATTGGCCAAAATTAATGAGAAGGGAGGAGGTGTGTTTACATCATGGCTCTCAAATATCAAGCTATGTTTCTCTGGCGAAAGTGGAAGCCCTCCAATCAAGGTGAAGTAAGATGTATTTGCGCATGATATTGTAAAAGAAATACTCATCCAGCTAAAGAGTTGTTAATTCTTTTATCTTGATTTTAAACCTAAGTTTTATGTGGGGTTATGAATTCTTTATTTTTAGTTTTGAGTTGTTAGAATTGATAAAAGATTTATTTTTTTTAAGAGTCTAATCCACATCCAGGCTATACATAAAGTAAGGAAGAAATTAGAAAAATAATGTCACTTAATGCACAAGCTAAACAAATCATCAATTAATTTATAAAGCTAATAGCAAAAAGAAAAAGAGATTGTTCTGGTCGGGTATCACCGTACAAACCCGAAAATAAATTGGGTAGCCGAACTCTACCCTTATACAACCTGGATTACAAATGAATTAAATTACAATTAAGCAAGGAATTCATTGTTATGAGAGTCTTCAAGCTTCATTCCTTCATTCTTCTTTTCTTCTTTCTTCTTCTTCTTTTCTTCTTTCTTCTTTCTTCTTTAGTTCCCTCTTTTGGATGGTGGATGCTCTAAGGCTTCACATGATGCATAAGATAGGATCTTATGACCAATATTCATCTTAATCCTCATAATGATCATTCCATAATCCTAATTGCAAAATTTACATGAAAAGAAAAAGAATAAAAATTTAACTAACACATGCAAAATAAAGGTTAGCTAAACAAACCACACAAAATTTCAAGCATGTATATTGGACTTATCATCCCACACATGGGTGACTAAGTCCACCTGGCCTATTGGATTATGCTTAGGGGTATAAACACCTGTAAGCAAAAGTATTTATATTTTTATTACAATGCCCCTAAAGCACAATCCCTTGTAGAAAATAATAGTTAGACTAAGTTCGCCCTACCATTCATTCTATGAGCATACACCCTAACATCCAATCTAAAATATATATCACAAAACAAAGGCAAACATCAAATCATGCATCACCCTAACCTAAAGCTAGAAAAGCTAGAAGTTGTGACTTAGCCTAATGTGTGTGCTTTGGAGGTTTAGGTGGTATGCTTAGCTATTGATTTAGGTTCAAATTTTCTAAGTGTGAAGCATGTTCAACTTAGATGAGGGTTTCATTTAAACGGTTTAATTATTTTGGGTTGATTTTATTTCATGTTTTGATTATGTTCAAATGAATCCTACAATTAATTACTAAGTTATAAAGAGAGGAAAAGAGAAGGGAACTTCTCTTTCCTTCCCTATCCTAAGTAATTTTTAAGATAGATTCACATTTTAGTTTTGTTTAGTGAATATTTTGATTAAATATTTTAATTAATCCTAAGTTTAGATAAACTCTAAACAAACCGATTCAAAAAGAAAGATATTTTAAGATTAAATAAAATAAACAAAATTCACAAAACATATATCACTTCATTTCTTTCCCAACATGTGTAACATGCATATGAATGAGTCTAAGCATATCTATACACATAAAATGAGAATATTTAACACACTTTATGATGCATACTAAGTAATTCATTTAAGGAAATTTGAAAGTTTATTATGCATGATTTTCATTAAGTAGAAAATAGTTTCTTATCCAATTTTCGCATGCACATCTGAAAGTAAGAAAGACATAAGTGAGTACAATGCCATTGTTAACTAGAGATGTAAGGTACAAGACCTACTTAGAGCTACTTAAAGCCTCGCTACCTTGGAGTTGTCCAGACTAATATACCACTTTCCTTAAATACAAACATGTGTACAAAATAAATGAGATAGAAAAGAAAGAATGCAAAATTTGTATTAGTTGATTCATTTTGTTTATGCAATTTATATATACAAGCATAGGTACCCTTTTTAAGTGATAGCATAAGAATAAATATGATATGAAATTAGGTAAGTGTAAGGTTTTTTTTCAAATGAACCATACATCTTACCAAATCTTATTCAAAACTATGCTTGAAGAGAAGAGAAGGGAAACCTATACTAAGCACATCCTTATATTCTCTCACATGCAAGCTTATAATTAAAATATAAATAACACATTTTCAATTTTAGGCATTTGATTTATATATTTTGAAAATAATTTGAATTTTGTAGTGATAACAGTCATTCATATTCTTATTTTAGCCAACACATACAAATTTGACATAAAGTAAACATTTTCATTTTAAATTTGAATTTTAAAAAGTATGAATGGATGACACCATATGACACACATATTTAGCATGTTGGGAAAAGAACTAAAGTAATGAAAGCATGTAAACACATTCACTTCAATTAAATCTTAAAGACAATCTTATGAAATAAGAGAGCTTAAAGTAAACCAAAGTTCATTTCGTATGATTTTTGTTTGATTTAATTTTGAAAGTGTGAGTTGAGTTTGTTGTCCCTAACCCATTCCCACATGTGTTTGATATTTTTTGTTAATTTTTAGATGATTAGATTCATTTTAGATTTTAATTAGGTTAAGGTATGAATTAAATAAGTTAATTAATCCTTGCCTACACCACCTTAACATAATTAACCAAATAATTATGAGCTAATGAGATAACCTAAAAACTCACAAGGAGTTTAAACTTGCAATGCACCTAATAAGAAAAGGGCCTAATACAATTTGGCTCATAATTAATGGTTAATTAAGTTAAGAATTTAACTTAAGTAATTTCAAAATACCCCTCACACATATGAGTTGAGTTTTGATTTTCTTAATTGAACTTTTGCTCTTGAACACATAAGCATCTACCTAAAGTAGATTAATTAAGTTTTGGAAGGTTTTAGAATTTTTAGAAATTAATTAAGAGAGTAATTAATGAATTAACCCTTAATTAAGAGAGGATTAAGGGAAGGAAAGGAGGTTTAGGGAATAGCTTAGAGAAAATTCCCCAAAATTATTACATAAGCCTCCTATTCACTGGATCAAGCCTTAATCAACTTTAACAAGGGGGAGTCAAAACACTAATCACACCCTTAATTATTCTTAATTAAGTTAAAGGAGTAATTAGGAAATGTATTTGTAATTCCCCCAATTAAGCCTTCAATAAATCTAAATAAAATTAGGAGAGACAGAAGTCATCTCCCAAAATATACTCAAGAAGTTTGGGATTAATTAGAAGATTAATTAAGAGATAATTAAAAAAATAAGATTTACATTAAAACCCCAAAATTAGATAAAAATATAATTCAAAATCCATTAAAATCAATTTTAAAATATTTTAGACAAAAATATCTTTGAGTAAAAATTTACTTCATATTTTTTTAATTTTTATTTAGGGAGATATGAATTTTTGAAGCTCAAGGGATTAATTAAAATTAATTAAAATCTTAAATAATCCCCTTAGTTCACAGCATGACATGCGGCGGCGGCGGTCAGCATGCTTTACATGCATCGTGTTGTGAGCCACCACTTAAACATCGCATCAAGGCGATGGCGTGGTGGCAGGATGCAGTTTGATCACTGTCATTTGATTAAGGATCACACCGTGGTTTCTAAAGGGATAAATGATTTATAAAATGTGTGTTTAATCTTAGTCGTCCATCCAAAATGCGCGGATGGATGGCTGGGATTACCCTAGTTCTTCCGTGAGGATTAATGGAGACCGTCCATGATCTAAGGGAAGATCCGAGCTCAATTGAGCTAGGATTAGGATAAAACTTTACCCACTCCATCTTATGCTAATGGTAATCCTATCTAACGGTGGAATTCTCATGTCATGACAATTTCTTTAACAAAAGACCAACACCTCCTAAGCCTAGTGGTCGAAAAATATCATACCTCACCAAAGGTGATCGTCGGTGCTCGTGTTCGATGAGTTAGCTTCGTCTAGTGGAGACGAATCCCCGTTGAGAGTTTTAAGCCTTGGGGTTGAGTAGATCTCTCTATAGACAAACACATCTTCCTCTTGCTTACGGCTTTGATCAAATTCAACCTCTCCTTACTTTGGGAACTTGAATGAGAGCTTGGTTGCACTCGACTTGATCCCCGGAGGGAGTGTGCAAAGAGAATTGAAGTGGTTTTGAGTGAAGAGAAAGCTAGGAAATGAATTGAGCTCCCCTGCTTTCAAAGGATGAAAATCGAGAAAGCTTGATTTCAATTCCCTCCTAGGAAGTTTAGGAATGCTCTTTAATGGCTCCTAACACTCTCTAGGACTCAATCGACAATGAGAGTGTTGAATTCAAATGGAATTAGAGGAAGTATATCTCCTCCTATGGCAATCGAACGGCCGAAGCATAGCTTGTCGTTGTGATCCAACTGACCATATAGAAAGGGTTGTTTAGGCTGTTTGAAGTTGTCACATGGTTGGTTTGAGCTTATGAGTGGATTAGTAACCTCCCATGTGCTTCAAATCAAGTGGAGGGAGATTTTTGAATTAGCCTATTTGAGCTAGGGGTCAGTTTTGGCCTTGGGTCCATTTGGGCTAACCCAAACTCATTGGGTTGGGTGCACCACTCTCCATTGGGTTCACTTGACCTATTAGGAAGGTATCATGTTGATATGAAGAGGGATTGACCAAATTCCCCATAGTTTTGACAAAATTTGTTCTATGGCCTAGAAGTAGAATGGTCATTTTACTGAATTTTGAATTTGGATATGTTGGGTAAGTGGAGAAAATAAGTTTGGCCAAGTCTCATTGGATTTGGAGTTTATTTGATAAGATTTGGCTCATGTTGACCCATTTAGACCAAAATGAGTCAACTTGGGTCAAGTTGACCAATTGGTCAAATTGGGTCAATCCAAGGGTTGGGCAAAGTTCATATGACCATTTGAAATGTTATGGTGGCTTTGGTTTGAATCAATTTGGTTTAGTTTTGAATTTGGCTCATATGACTTTATTTAGGTCAAATGGGTCAGGTTGACCAATTTGACCCATTTGACCTATTTGAGCTAGGTCAAGGGTAGGTTTAGGTTTCGTTAGTCATATGAAGTGGATTGGTATCTTTGTTTCAAATCAATTTTGGTTAAGTTTGAATTTGGCTCAACATGACCCCTTTAGGTCAAGTTGGGTTTAAGGTCAATTGGGCTAGGTTAGGTCTAGTTGGACAATTGAGGCTTTGGTCAAGTTCGACATGTGATTTGGAATGAACTTGACCTATTGGTTTCAATCAATTTGGCTTAGATCAAGTTTTGACACATTTTGATTTTTTAGGTCAAGTTGGGTCCACTTAGGTCAAGTGGCCAATTAGGCTAGGTTAGGCCTAGTTAGCCAATTAGGTTTTATTCAAGTTCAACAAGTGATTT
Source organism: Cymbidium sinense (assembly GCA_021442155.1). NCBI lineage: Eukaryota > Viridiplantae > Streptophyta > Magnoliopsida > Asparagales > Orchidaceae > Cymbidium > Cymbidium sinense. Next base: position 32,617,238 of record CM038222.1, read on the forward strand.
GGAATGAACTTGACCCATTGGTTTCAATCAATTTGGTTTAGCTCAAGTTTTGACACATTTTGACTTTTTAGGTCAAGTGGTCAATTGGGCTAGGTTAGGCTCAAATGTTGACTTGGAAAAGTTCAAACATAGGTCATGAATGAACTTAGATCAATGGTTTCAATCAATTTGGCCTATACTAGATTTTGGTTATATTAGGTTTTATTTTGGCTAAGTGTTGACTTGGCCAACCCTTAGGTTTGACTTGATTTGACCCAATTTGATTTATTGATCATCCCATGATGATTATTGATCATGATGAGAGGCATAAGTCCATTTGATTGAACTTGTATATGGACTTATGATTGAAATATAAATCTATTTGCAAGTGGTTTAAAGTCAAATGAGTTTTGATTCATTTGACAATTTCATATTCAAAGGGATGATATGAAAGGATTTAAGGTTTGATTTTTGAATTGAATTTTGATTTGGTGATTGAAGTTTGTATTTTTGAATTTGTTTTGATTGATTTATATTTATATTTCATCTATATATGTGAATATAAATGAGAATATAAATGAGTTATAAGAAAATCTCATGAATTTGAATTGGTTTGATCATGAATTAGGCTAAGTCCATGAAGGAAAAACTTCAAGGACTTAGGAAAATTTAAATTTTGGAATTTAATTTGAGGATTTGATTTGATTGATTTGTATTTATATTTCATTTATATATGTGAATATAAATGAGGATATAAATGAGTTATGAGAAAATCTCATGAGTTTGAATTGGTCTAGAGTTGATTTTGGATTAAGTCCTTAAGAAGGGAATTATAGGACTTAGAAAATTTTATGAATTGATTTTGAATTTTGAGTTTTGTTTGATTGGTTTGAATTCAAATTTCATTTATATATGTGAATATAAATGAGAATATAAATGGATTATGAGAAAATCTCATGAGTTTGAATTAGTTTAGATCATGATTTAGGTTAAGTCCTTAAAAGAAGATTAAGGACTTAGGAAATTTTATACTTAGGAATTTCATTTGTGGGTTTCAATCATGGGTTTAAATTATGGATTTCAATCACATGGAGTTGATTGGAGTTTGGAGAAAATCAAATAAGATTGATTTAGAGTTTGACTTGAAAGAAGGAAGGTGGAGAATGGTTCAAGCTAATGGTAGAAAAATTTTCCCAACACCCCTAAAGCATGACCTATTCCTATGGCTAACTCTTCTAAGTCTCTAGGGCTAGGTTAAGTATCCATCTAATCACTAGATGTGTCTTAAGACTAAGGAACTCTTAAAGTCTAAGAGGAGTCATATGTCTAAGATGGAGGGGTTGAGAGCTTATTCTAAAAATGAGGCCAACAAGATCATTGCACATTGATTTAGAGCGTCACACAATTAGTCTGAAATGTCATTGTCCGGTGGGTAATGGATTTATAATATCTATTATTTTTTATGATAAAATTTGTGACGTTGTACTGGACGAAGCTTCTTATTAGACATTAGTGTTGTATGTGGAAGTCGAATATGATAATATTATATCCATATCAACTGATCCGTTGTTGAGGCCAGCCGATATACCATCGACCCATACACAAAATTTCATCACACCTGCTCCTTTGATGACACAAAGCAACTTTGACGAAATGATTCCCACGTAATACCTTGCTTATCTTTCCCAACTTACATTGTTAAATTTTCATGGTGATTTGTGTCTTATTACTGAAGTATGTCATAAAATTATAGATCAAGCAATAATATTATTTATCAATCAGAGGAATCATATGCGTCTCAGAGTGCTGCAGATGATGATGTGTACGAGACTCTGAGCAGTGGCTCAAGTAGTGACTTTAAGTAGAGTATCAGTGATGATGATTGTGCACCTGGGTTAGATGCTATGGTTGGTAATGTAGCTAGTCAGGACCTATTAAAGAACCATTCATTCCAGAATATTGAGAGTGAATGTGAAATATTTACTAATAATGAGTACGTCTAGATGTGCTAGATCACCAGAGAATGGGACAACAATATTTACTTTGATGGTCCATCTGATGAAAATGTCCTAACAGATGATGTTGAAATCTTAGGTGATCTTGTTGAAGGAATGTGTTTCACAAGTAAAAGGAACCTTCAGTTTGCTATTATTGGATATTGTATAGTTAATAATATTCAATTCCAAACAGTCTCCTTAAACCATAAGAACTATACTGTGATATATGTACATCACGATAGTTCTAACATAGTATGTAATTGACGTATGCATTATAGCAGCAACGGGCATCTAAGGAGTGCCTGGAGAATCTTCAGAGTTGGGGATGACCACAGATGTATTAATGCAGTGATCGATAATGGTCATCGGCAGTGTAGTTCCAAATTCGTAGCTTACTTCATTATACCTATAATCAGGCATCAAATTGATCTGAAGCCTAAGGAGATTATAGGTAGAATGGAATCAAAGCTTAATGTAAAAGTATCTTACATGAAGGCCTGAGATGCCAGGCGTAAGGCAATAAAAGTAATTTTTGGTAGTTGGGAAGAGTCTTATAGGATTCTCTACCTCTTCATGGAAGCAGTTTCTTCTACTTTATTTGGTACATTATACAGAATACGGTCTAGCAGTGCATAGTGATTCCTGAGACTTTTTTGGGTACTTGGTCTTTCTATTTTGGGTTGGGGCAGTTGCCACCTTATCCTCAGCTTAGATGGTATATTTCTGTTGGGCAAGTATCGTGGTACATTACTGACTGCAGTTGGAATAGATGAAAATAATAATTTATTTTCTGTTGTCTTTGTTATCGTTAAGCCTAAGTCGAATGATTTCTAGATGTGATTCTTAATGTGTTTACATGAGATATTCCTTGTGGTGTCAGCTAGACGTGATTTGTGCATAATATCTGATAAACATGCTGGCTTGTTGCGTGGGTGCACAGTCATTTTTCCTGGGCCGCTCATAGGCATTGCTTGTGACATATGTGTAAGAATTTCAAAAAGATTATATGTAGATTAGAAATTTATGATGTGGAGTTTCTTTGCCAAAAAAAATATATGGCTAGAAACACTGATAACATGTGTGAGTTCAATCGCTAATACAAAAAATTTGAAAGAAGAAGCCTACAAATGGCTAGTGGAGCGAGGCCCAGTTAGATGGTCACTAGTGCATGATGGTGGAATGCGTTATGATACTATGATGATAAAAGCATCTGAATGTTTCAATAGTGTTCTCAAACATGCACGTGGTTTGCCAATTCAGGTGTTAATCACTACTATTTATTACAATTTAGTTGCATTATTTATGAGAAGATTTGCCACTACAACTCAGCAGCAAGAAGCCAATTTATCTATGTTCACTAAACGGATTTCAACCATGTTACAGAGTTATGAAAGGGAAGCTAGATGTTTCCCAGAATCGATCAACATCAACTCTAGGGAGCTGTAATTATTTGATAGGTCAAGCTGATCATTTAGAGTTGATTTATCAGATAATGATTAGTGTAGCTACAACTGTAATAAGACAATTATATATCATTTGTTATGCCCTCATGCTATTGTCGCATTGGGGTTCAGAAGATTGAGTCACCTGACAGGTGTTTCACAGTATTACACTTTACATCTATATAAGCTCGTATATTCAGCTGAGTTTCATACATTGCTTAACTGCTTTGACTAGCCAGCTTACAATGCTGAGCAAGGTATTATCGAATTATTGCCACCTAATTTTCGTAGAAGGTCAGGTAGACCACACACTAGTAGGGTTAGAAATATAATTGATGAAAATAGAGTTAACAGTAGCAGATCATGTAGTCTATGCAAGACAGTTAGCCACTATAGGTCATCGTGCCCATATAATGTCAACAGTAGAAGGTATGTTATAGTTACAACAGCTACACATTTATATATATTATGCTCTTTATTAGAATTTTTAGGTAGGTTACAGTACTCTTTTTTAGCTTACTTTACATTATAGTTTTTCATTTAAAATTTATAATTGCCTGACATTGACAACTATATATATTTCTTTCAACAGGTACGATGGCCAAGGAGCACCCTCCTCTCCCCTAAGTTAGACGTATGCATCAAGGCCACACTAGGGAGGACACCACACAGTCGGAGCAGCCTCCTCCAGAGGTCCACTCTAGGATAGAATCCTTAGTGGTGAAAGACAGCCACTCACCGAGCATGTAAGTGTTATTTTAATTTCAGTTTCTACATTACATCTACATATGAGTACATTACATCTGCACAGGAGTACCGGTTTGACTAATGTTTGATCCATTTTTTTTATTGCAGAGCACTATTTTAGAGGCTGCTTCCCACTTGCTTATGCTGAAGGAGTGACCCATCACTTGTAGGAGATTCATCTCTCGCCGCAAGAGGATAGTGCTAGTCGTACATTCCATTCGTTTGGATCATCATTTACTTACTGCTCTGGTTGAGAGATGGTCTCCACAGACCAATACCTTCCACCTTGTCGTAGGTGAGATGACAGTGAAGCTTCAGGACGTAGTGATGATTATGGGTTTATGCGTTGATGGGTTGTCTTTTTTAGCTTACTTTACATTATAGTTTTTCATTTAAAATTTATAATTGCCTGACATTGACAACTATATATATTTCTTTCAACAGGTGCGATGGCCAAGGAGCACCCTCCTCTCCCAAGTTAGGCGTATATCGCAGGCCAGGGGAGGACACCACACAGTCGGAGCAGCCTCCTCCAGAGGTCCACCCTAGCATAGAATCCTTAGTGGTCAGCACAGAGCCACTCACCTCGATATTGTAAGTGTTATTTTAATTTCAGTTTCTACATTACACCTGCATATGAGTATGTTACATCTGCATAGGAGTACCGATTTAACTAATGCTTGATCCATTTTTTATTGCGAAACTATTTTAGAGCTTCCACTTGCTTATCTTTGAAGGAGTGACCCATCACTTGTAGGAGATTCATCTCTGCCCTGCATGCAGTAGGCCTATAGTGTGCTAGTCAACTACGTTTCATTCGGTTGGATCATCATTTACTTACTGCTCTGGTTGAGAGATGGTCTCCACAGACCAATACCTTCCACCTTGTCGTAGGTGAGATGACAGTGAAGCTTCAGGACGTGGTGATGATTATGGGTTTATGCGTTGATGGGTTGTCTGTTATTGGCTCAATTGTGGTTGGTGAGGGGAAGAGGTGGCTTAGCTGGCTAGACTGTTGCGATGAGTTGTTGGGTCGACATCCCCTATCAGATGTGGTATATCATGACCTGATTAGCCCACACATCACATCAACATTCAGGATGGGTCAGGCACAGGCGCAGACGTGCATGCCATTGAGGTGACTTAGGCGATCTTTCCATAGAGAGTCTTATGTCAATCTGAGCATCGAGGAGTCCAGCAGGAACCTGTGTGCCTATATTTTGTTTCTTATTGGGTGCGGTGCTTCATACTACCAGACACATCAGGATCTGAGGTCCATTTGCAATATCTTCCACTACTTGAGGACCTAGATACATTCATTATACTATCTATAGGGGGAGCAATTCTAGCACACCTGTACAGGGAGTTGTACGAGTCCACTAGACCCAACAGGGCCAATATGGTTGGCTGTCTATGCCTTCTACAAATATGGTCTTAGGAGCATCTTCATTTGGGGAGGCCGACCTTGCATGTGCCATATCCGAGTTATCTCGACCGGTTCAGCATTGGATTGAGGTATATTTTAATTCATGCAATATCCAAGCAAATTTTTGCTTAGATGTTTGTTTATAATGTGTTGTGTGCATATGTGGAATGAGCGATATGTTCGCGAGATGTCAATGGAGAACGTGGCATTATATAGGAATGAGCTGGATGGTTTGCTGCATACACAGGTATGACTTGTAGAGTAGTTATTCAGTTTAATTTCTATAATGTGTATGCCAATTAATATAATTTTTAATATGTGCAGGTGATTAGGGAGCCATACACTGAGTAGATCATGCAATGCCTATTAGGTGCATACTCAGCAGGCTCTGATATGTGATTAGCACGAGTCCCGCTCATCAACCGGAAAAGGGTAGAGTGGAACTTACCTGATCGAGTGTTGAGATAGTTTGGACTCATACCTAGAGTTAATGTGGCACCAGTAGACCCTACTTTCAAAAGGGTCGATGGTCGAGGTAAAACAAATGTAGACTAGGTTGATTACCATCAGGTACACATTGTCGCTTAGGAGAGGCCGATGGATTACGTAGTCAAGGGCTTGGACAAAGATGAGGACAGACTGACGGCTATCAATCAGTACATGTACTGGTTCAGATCTTGGGCTTCTCTCTATTTATTGGCCGCCCTGACAGATCCTCTCACTACTTACTTTCCCAAAGCACTTGTAGAGTGCATATATGTAAGTTTAACATAAGTATTCTGCTAATTCCAATATGTTACATACCTACTTGAGGCTAATTTTAAATGCTATTTTTTTCATACAGTCAGAGCACATCTTGGCAACTCTCTTTCAACTGTACAGATGAGCATGAGTTACAGGGAGTTGTAGATAGGAACGAGGTGTTATGTAGAGACTTGAGGTTATGGGTACATATCAACGACCAATGTTATAGACCAGAGCCTACAGAGAATGTCTCACAGCATGACTGGGGTGCCAGACCATCTACATATGATGATCTAGATCCTTCTACGTACCAGCCTACCTATGAGTCACAACCACCTTTCTTCCAGTCCGGGACTATCCTTGAGACTTACGAAGATCACGCATTGGACACCATGCGTGATCGTCCACGTGCATCGATCGGATACACCTAAGAGTGGTGCGATTTCACGCAGATGACAGAGGTGTTAGTTGTTTTAGATAGTGTGTCATGTGTGTCTGCAGTACATATATTCATTTATGTTTTATTTTTCTTTTGTATTGTGCTATAGTAGATGTTTTATTTCTCTATATAGTATATGTGATCTTTATTGTATTGTACTTTTTTGATAATCCTCTGTGTTTGGACACAAGTAATAGCTCTAGTATACATATCCTTGATGACTTGAATATGCTAAATATTAACTCCTCTCTTTTCTACTCTCCAAGAAAACTTCTCATGCAACTTTATCACATGCTTTCCCTAACATATTGATTAATGGATTAAAACTAATCTTTGATGTAATCCAACTGAAATAGAAAAATATATTATTAATCCTTTATTTGTTTGGACACAAGTAATAGCTCCAGTATACATATACTTAATGACTTTAATATGCTCAATATTAACTCTTCTCTTTTCTACAACTCTCCGAAAAACTTCTCTTAGAACTTTATCACAATGCAACCTCTAAATAAACAAATACCATATGTAAATCTCCTATAATTCTCCCTAAACCTCTTCATAATAAAGCAAAAAAAAAAAAATTGTTCCAGAGCTGGGCAATTAGCTGCGTTATAGAGGTAGTGTCTGTGCTTCAGGCATTCTGAGCGTTATAGAAATGTAAGCAGTTAAGCTGACTAGCTCCTTCCCAAATGGTACTTTGCCACGCTCATTGGCCTCTAAAATGAGTATATACCTATATCTAATTTTTTTAAGATACTTAAATTACTAATTATATTGTAAATCATACTTACTTTAAAATTTTGTCCTAAAATTTTTCAAAATCACAAAATTAGTCTCTCAGCGTGCTGTCACATTTTTTTCTACTATTTTTTCTTAGAAATTATGCCTTTCCTTTTCTTATGTGATTTAGGAGCTATTTAATTGACTGAAAAAAGAATACAGTGTAAAATGAATATAATAAATTCTGAATATTTTACAGTTGTTTGATTATATGTAAAGTAAATACATGAAAATTATATTTTTTTTATTTGATTAAATATATGTAAAGTAAAATAAATAATTGTATTCTAAATACTATTATATGTAATTACATAATTTTTTCCATTAATTAAATTATTAAAATAATAATTTATATATATATATATATATATATATAATACTTGCTAAAAAAAAAGGTTATGATATATTTATAAAATGAAAAACTGGATACTGTGAAATACCTCTATGCAACTTTAACTAATAAATAAATTTATTTTAATCATATCTGCTATATAACTTAAAATATTTTTTATTTACTTTCAAAAAAAGCTCAATATATATCTGATTAAAAATTAAAACTAATTAGATTTTCTAATGTAGAATTTCCAAAATTGAATGCATATCTTTCTTGAACAAAAAGATATACAATGTGATGATATGTCACCTACAAGAGACCTCTAATTAATTTTTTATAAACTATGATAAATTTAAATATAAAGTCATTTATATATCATTTTTATATATTTATATATCAAAGATACAAATTTCAATATTTATATAAATAATATTCAAATCTTTAATATTATCAAAAATAATATCATTTTTTTTAATAAAATACATCTTTATATATATATATAAATATTATATATTCAAAATTTTTAGATATATAAATGCATAAGAATTATGTATTACATATGCAAATTTTCTTTGAATCTAAATTTAAATAATAATTATTATGGCTAGTTTAAATTGATTTATTTTTTTAATATTTCTCAGCACATTAAATAATAATTACTACAATGCTAAGCTAATTAAGTATTAATTTGAATTTTAATAAAGTAATTAGTCATTGATAAGTACAAACACTATTAATTAATTAGCAGAAAATAAGTTTCGAGCAACCTGAGCAAAACAGGGGGGATGCCCTCAACACAATGAAGTAGATCTGTATTTGAATAGGGAAAAATGGATTGAAAGCCATGTAAGACAATTATCTATTAAGTCAATGCTCTAAATTTGATGAAACATGCTCAACTCTTTCAAAAATAGGAGATTTACATTTGAATCCTTAACAATAGTGAATATTCTGAACAATTTTATTGCATAAAAAGAGATTTAGAAGGGTTATGAAAGAATGTTAAGCATGTTATACGTGGTGCAAGATTCTTCATCCTCTGTGCTGAGATTATCTGCAAAACATTTGGGATCAGACCTGAATATAGTTCAAAGTAATGCACTAATTGTAACACCGAAGATACAAACAACACTGAAATTTAACTAACCAGGAAAGAATAAAAAGAGAGAATGAAGGTCATTAGAATGAAAATCGACGAAAAAACTAGCATCTTTGGCCAAGCAAAAATAAATAAATAAAGCACATAATACAAAGTTAGTGTTTTTACCAAAACTCACAAACAGATGTTACTCTAGTAGCATAACTATGAGAAGAATTAACAATACCCATAAAATATGTTGCGATGTCCTGACATATTGAATCAATTGCATTTGTAACTTTAGCAAATAGATGGTAAACATAACAAAATCAATAATCGTATGATATTTATTCATTCCAATGTGATGATATGTAACCTGTCTTAGGAAGGAAAGAAATAGCACCGGTTGCATAAATAATGATTTAGCATGCCACTAATTATGAAAAGAGCAAAATGGAATGAATGCTACTGTAAAGAACATTGCATTTATATAAAGATTGCTGATATCACAATATGATTGCATCTCAGATTCCAGCATATGAAAAATGAAATTTAAAAAAAAAAAAAATAAGAATCGAAGGAGGCCTACATGCTTCATGTAGTTGAGCTGATAATCCAATCAACAACATGAAAAACATTCACAGATCATAGAAGTACTTTATCACAGGAGTAGATAATCATGGTAAAGGTCTGGCATGTCCTTGGACAACAAAGAAACTAAACGGCCTATATACTAAGTATGATACTACATTAATTTCAAGGTAAAACAAGTAGCAGCTTTAACATCAAATGGTTATTAATGTAATAACCACATTCTTTAACAACAAATAGTTTGTTTGCATTAAATATCAGGAAATTATAATTAAAAAGACAAAAATGTATGCATTGGAATCAAGCTTTCAGTTATAACTTACCCAAAGGCATCACGTAACATCTAGCATTCATCTCTAAGAAATGTTGGAGCCTCCATGCGGTTTTCTGCCCAAGCATTCAAGCGCAGGCGGAAACTTGCTACATATGAGACAAAAGATTGCCATGAATTTTCAGCACTGTGAGTTCATGCAACAAGAAAAGATGGAAAATCTGGAAAAATATTAAACTGCAGCTGCTATATTGTTTAAATATATCAAGACATAATGACCAAACCTAGAAGTATAGTAGTAAGAAAGAGAAGATGGTTTGCTAGTAACCACTAAAGTTGAACAAACATAACAACAACAAACAAAGAAGACATATAGTAAGTAAAGTCATGAATGAACAACTATTACAAATGACACCAAAATATAAATTGTCAAAATACAAAATCTTCATTCGTAGGGCTACAGCTCAAAATCACTTGTTTAGCTTCTTGCGCATCCATCAAGCATTCGCATCTGCTAGTTTAGAAAGAAATGAGTGAATCATCGTTGTGTTATTCGGTAACATATCATAGATAACATCAATTTATTTCTCAGAAAATCCTGGAATGCTAGATAACTCAGACATTAGTTCAACAAATATTTTTCTCTCCTCGGATGCTCTTGTTGAACATTGGATAGCATTGGCAACTTGGGCCACACTATCAGCTACCATAGCATTATACTCACGAATATGTTCTCCTTTTCTTTCTTGGGAGGCAACCTTTAGAAGACGAAGATGTTGTTCTCTTTGCCACTCCCTCATAATCTTCTTTTATATCCACTTATGTCCATTTCGTTCATTGTGTTGTATTCATATAAGCATTTAAGAAATCTATATTATCATCATCTAGGTTGATTTGCTAAGTCCCTAATGGAATCTTACTATTTCCAGATTTAGCCCAATCTCCAGTGGCATGCCCTTCACCACAGACCTTCTCCAAATTTGTATAATTTGCAGTAGGAATATTCAGAAAAGTTGCGTCTTTTGGAGAAGCCTACAACATAAACAAGAAGACTTACTTTTACATTAACAATTTAATTTTTTTTAAATAAGATGCTTCAGTTAAAGCACTACCTGAATGTGATATGCATATTCTTCTGGACCCATCAAAATAATTTTTTTGCTTTCATCCCATGATACTATAGATTTATTCTTCAATTCTTGAATATGATTTCATATACTACGTTGATGTTGAACTTGATTTTTACATTGCTCACCTATAACATCAATTCCTAATGTTTCTTTAAGCTTTTGAGCAACCCCTTGGTAGATAGCGTCCTTAAATCCATTAGAACTTCGCAGATTTGCGTCAACATACTCCGACATGATCTGTAGAAGCCCAGTTATCCATTCTGCTGTCAAGCTCCATATAAATTTTTTTTCTCTTTCTAGTTTTTGAAGCAGAAGCAATTGATTGTTGTGTATCTATTACCCTTACAAAAAATAAATAATATACCACGAAGAATTTGTTTACATATGCATTAGTCAAGTCAGCATTTGCAGTCATAATAAATATAGAAGTGAGCATTTCTACCTATAAAAGTAAATAATTTTGCTAAAAAAAATACAGAGAACATTACAATTTATAGTATATATATATATATATATATATTTGTATTAATATGCATTTATATCAAAAAAGGTACAACTTAATGCAATTTTCAACATCCAAAAAAGATATACAAATCAAAAAAGTATATGCTTGGCCAGATAAATTTATAGTAGTGCAAAAATGAGTCATATAAAAGATGTACAATTGTTGTAATATCTTCAATACCCAGCATTCTCCATCTTATTCCACATAGTCAAAGCTATTTGGTCTCTTTTTGCTAACCATTCATGTGACTCATTTGCAATAAGTTCATATTGTTTTCTAGCACGGATCATTCTAACCCATTCATTCTCTGATGGAATGAATTCATCTCCACCTTCAGTTATAATCCAATTGTGTAGTATGCAGCATACAAGAATAATATCAACTTGAGTTTCTAAGAGAAAGTAAGGCTCACATTTTATAATTATAAAATGATTCTTTAATGAACTAAATGCACATTCCACTGCTGTGCACAGAGAGGAATGTCATAGATTGAATACTTATTTGCTATTTCTTGGTTTGCTGGACTAAACTCTTTTAGGTGATATCTTGTAGCACGATATGAAGATAGAAAATCATTTTTAGTAAAATACCCACCATCCAGTAGATAATATTTATTTGCAATTTTAACAGTAGACAAATAGTAAGAGTACTATGAGTACTTATTAAACTTAATATGAAGTAAGTTCTCTATACCTTCGGGAACATATAGATCATCTAGTCGTTCTAATGCATTTTTAAGAACAGTTGCATCATGCGCTGAGCCCTCCCAACCAGCTAGGACATATGCAAACTTTAAGTCAAAGTCTATTGCTGCTAATACATTTTGTCTAGGGTGAGGCTTTCTTCCTCTAAATGTTGATTCATATTGTTTTGGTACTTTAGCTCGAATATGTGTTCCGTCTATAGCGCTAATACAATCATATTTTATATAAAAAAAATTAAGATAGTTATCATCAAGCTAGATCCTATAATAAAAAATATGAAGTTCAGTTATACCTTTAAAAAAGGCATGAACCAATTATTTGCTTATATCTTTTGTGGAACTTGAAGAGAAGATGGTCTAATCAATTCTTGATGCAACTCTCCTATGATATGTTGTGAAGAAAAATTCCTATATATGGGGAGTCGCTTTCAAATCTATGGGGAGAAATGAAAGAGACAAGCATATAGAAATTCATCTTTTAGGGGCCGCAGATCCATGAATGTCTTATTCGTGATCGATGCGTTATCAAAGAAATATATTCTCGAAAGGCAATCACTACCCTTTAATGAACTGTCACCTCAATGACTCACAGGGCGATGAGTTACATATATGAGATTCTTCCCATACTTTAAATGGAAAAGTAAAGCAAGGTTTATTTTAAACCGAGTTCGTTAAGTTTCTTACAGGGGCAAGCCCCTACAGTTAATTACATCCTAAGGGACGAAATCCCTTAGGAAAACTCTTGATTAGGCAAATGATCATTGTCTTTGAAAATTTTAATAGGAAAGACTATCAATTGATTAGTTCCTGTTTTAAGATCAAATGAGATTTATCAAAAGAATGAGTTATTATCGAAGCCAAAATGGAAGATAAGTAGGAAATGTCCATGATGCTAGGAAATCTAGGGAACATTTCAAACTATTATATAGTTGGGCTTTACAATTTTGAAATTGATTTAGTTTGTTTAAGTTGAATTTTTCATTAGAAATTTAGGACTTATGATTCCTTAGCACAAGATTAAGAAAATACCTAAGAGATGAGGAATTATGCTTGTGATCCACAAAGGGGAGAAGCAACCTCAGAACCTAAATCTATGGAGTTTTGGCGAGGGTGGAAAGTACAATCTAAATCTAAAACAAAAAATGGGTATTTGGTTTCTAGAGAGACAAAACCATTATTTGGACTTCTGACCTAGAGTGGCCTAACTCCTCCTATGATTTAGAGGTAGACCTAAAAAGAGTTGGTTAAGATGTATAAAAAATGATCTTAGTATACTTGATTTAAATGAGAATTTAACACATAATGGGACCAATGGAGGCAGAAGGATTCATGTCAACCTAGTGGGATTAAGGCTTGTTGTTGTTGTGTGTTGTTGTTGTAGGTAAGTCATTATGTTTATCGCAAAGATATATTTGTTATTTATTTAGAAAGAGAGTCGAAACTCACTCCCTAAAGATATCTAGATCATGTAAAGAGCGTCTTGAAAAATTAATCAGATTCAAATTTTATTTTATTTTTATTTTTGGACAATTATTTTGACTCAGGCTAATATGATTCATATGATTAATGCATGAAAATAGAGTTATTGGCCAAAATCAACAAGAAGGGAGGAGGTGAGTTTTCACCATGGCTCTTAAAATCAAGCCAAATTTCTCTGGCAAATGTGAAAACCCTCCAATCAAGAGTGAAATAAGATGCATTTATGTATGATATTACAAAAAAAATACTCATCCAGCTAAGGGTTGCTAATTCTTTCATCTTGATTTTAAACTTAAGTTTTAGGTGAGGTTATGAGTTATTTAATTTTTATTTTGAGTTGTTAAGTTGGATAAAAGATTCATTTTTTCACCTCACATTTAGTCATAAATAAAGCAAGAAAACTAGAAAAAATATCATTTAACGTAAAAGCTAAGCATCAATCAATTTATAAAAGCAAAAGAATAAAAGATCGTTGTGGTGACTTCGCAACCAAAATATCAAATTGGGTATTGCTCTACCTCTATACAAGGGATTACAAATGAATTAAATTACAATTAAGCGAGGAATTCATTATTATGGGGTCTTCAAACTTTTTTCTTTCTTTCTCTTTCTTCTGGTTCTTTTTTTTGGATGGTTGGAAGGTAGATGCTTTAGAACTACATAATATAAGATATCTTTATATGATGCTCATCCTAATCCCCATAACAATCATTCCAAAATCTTAATTACATAAATTTACATGAAAGGAAAAAGTGAAAATCTAACTAATACCTGCAAAACAAAGATTAACTAAAACAAGCCACACAAATCCCAAGCATGTATATTGGACTTATCACCTCACATATGAAAGATTAAGTCCACCTGGCCTATTGGATTATGTTTAGTGGTATAAAGCACCTACAAGCAAAAGCATTTATAATGATAACGCCTCTTAAGCACAATCCCCTACATAAAAGAATAGTTAGACTAAGAACATCCTATCATTCATTCTACCAAAGATACACCCTTCATCGTCTAAAATATATACAACAACAACAAGCCTTAATCCCACTTGGGTCGGGTGGTACATGAATCCTTTCGTCTCCATTGTGTTCTATTATGTGTCAAATTCTCATTTAATTCAAGTATACTAAGATCATTTTTATACATCTTAACCAAGTCTTTTAGGTCTACCTTCTTACATAAAGCAAATCTAATGCATCTACTCTCGTCGGCATCGGACGCTTTATGTGGCCAAACCATCTAAGGCGACTCTCCTAATCTTATCTACCACTGGAATACTCCAACTTTTTCCGACATACTCATTTTGCATTCTATCTCTAAGGGTAAAGCCACTCATCCACCAGCATCCTCATCTCGTAACTTAACTTAGTCTTATGTTTCTCTTTTATTAAACATTCGCACCATAAGTCATCGGTCTTACCACCCTCTTATAAAATTTTCCCAAGTTTAAGTGGAACTTTTCTATCACATAATAGGGAGGCATTCCTCCACTTCAACCATCCAACTTGAATTCTACTAATAATATCTCCATCTATTTCACCATCATTTTGAATAATAGAGCCTAAATATCTAATCACTCTTATTAATGACTTGATCACCAAAGTCACACCACTACCACTAAAACTTCTACAACTAAAATTACACTCCATATATTCGCTTTAGATCTTAACGAAAACCTTTAGACTCTAAAGTTGACCTCCATAATTCAAGTTTCTTGGACTCCTCTCTGTCTTATCAAGAAGAATGTCATCATCAAAAGCATACACCAAGGTACATCTTCTTGTAAATGCCTAAGAACATCCATAACTAAAGTAAAAGATAAGGGCTTAATGTTGATCCTTGATGTAATCCAAATAGGAAAATAGTTTGTCAATCCTCCTTGTGTTTGGACACAAGTGACATACATATCCTTAATGACTTGAATATAACCAATATTAACTTCTTCGTTAGAACTCTCCAACATCTCTTGAGACTTTATCATAAGCTTTCTCTAAATCAATAAATATCATATGTAGATCCTTTTATTTTTCTATGCTTCTCCATCAAACCTCTTAACAAATGTATAACATCCATAGTAGATCTACCGGCGATTGTGAGAAACTTACATCACATCGTAACCTATGCTCATTACTCTCTCCCATAATTTTAATGTATGACATTAACATTAACTTAATTCCTCTATAATTTGCACTCTTGCATCACCTTTATTCTTAAATATAGGAACCAACAAACTCTTTCTTCACTCATCGGCGTCTTTTAGTCTTTAAAATAACATTAAAAAGATTTGTAGCCAAGAAATTCCTTGATCACCTAAACATTTCCACACTTATTGGAATATTATCAGGTCTCTTGCTTTTCCACATTTCATTTTCTTTAAAGCTTCACTAACTTATTTACTAATCTGACGATAAAATGAAATTCTCTATTTTGTTTAGGGTATTAAGGTTCTTAAAATCAATTCTTCGGATCCTTCAGTTTATTAAAATACCTCATCCACCTATTTTCAATATCTTTTTTTAAAAGACTTTATTATTTTTCTAATCTCATACCCTAATAATGCTTTTACTATCTCTTTGGTTGTAACTTATATCATACATCTTTTCCTTCTTTGGTATCTTGTATAAATCACTAAAATTAAATTTTTTGTATATATTTTCTTAGAATCTCTACAGTCATTTTATATCTTTCCCAATTCTCCGAAGTTTTACATCTCCCAAGTTTTATAACAATCTTCTTATTTTTTATCTTTTTCTTCGCTCGACTCCAACCAACTATTCTTATTAAAAGAACTTTTCCTTTTGATTCAGACATCTTTAGAACTTGTTTAATAGACTTGAAGTGATGACTTATAATGTGTGTCTTTGAAGGTTTGTGTGATATTATCTACGCTTTAGTCCAAATTTTTGAAAATATGTTCAACTTAGAAGAGGATTTCACTTAAGTTATTTAATTACTTTAAGTTGATTTTATTTTATATTTTGATTTGGTTCAAGTGAATCCTATAATTAATTACTAAGTTATGAAGAGAGAGAAAGAGAAGGAGACTTCTCTTTCTTTCCCTAACCTAAGTAGTTTCTAAAATAAATTCACATTTTAGTTTTATTTAGGTGAATATTTTCATTAAATCTTTTAATTAACCGTAAGTTTAGATGAACTCTAAACAAACATATTAAAAAAAAAAGACATTTTAAGATTAAGTAAAATGAATCAAAATTCACATAACACACATTATTTCATTTCTTTCCAAACACGTATAATATGCATATGAACGAGTCTTAAGCATATCTATGCATACAAATGAGAATAACTAACACACTTTATGATGCATGCTAAGTAATTTATTTAAGAAAATTTAGAAGATGAATATGCATGATTTTCTTTAAGTAGAAAGAGGTTTTCTTATCCAAATTTTCACATACACACAAAAGAAAGACATAAATTGAGTCTGACGTCATATTGTTAGAGGTGTAAGAGAAACCTATTTATTTCTTAAAGTCTCACAACCTCAGGGTTGTCCAGACTAATATACAACTTTTCTTAAATACAAACATGTATATAAAAAAAATGAAATGAAAAAGAAGAATGCAAAAATTGTGTTAATGAATTCATTTAGTTTATACAATTTATGTATGCAAGTATAGGTAACCCTTCTTAGGTGATAGCATAGAGATGAATAGGATATGAAATTAGATAAGTGTTAAGTTCTTTTCAAATGAACCATACATCTTACCAAATTCTTATTCAAAACTATACCAACATAAGAGAGAAAGGAAACATATACTAAGCATATCTTTATATTCTTTCACATGCAAGCTTATAATTAGAATATAAATAGCATACTTTCATATTTGATATTTGATTTCTATGCTTTTTAAAAAAATAATTTAAATTTAGTAGTGATAATTATTTCTACTTTTTAACACATTACAAATTTGATATAAAGTAAACAATTTCATTTTAAACTTGAATTTAAAAAATATCGTGAAATCACATGGCATTTAACATGTTGGGAAAGACTCAAAGTAATGAAAGCATGTAAACAAGCTCACTTTCATTAAATCCTAAAGATAATCTTATGGAATAAGAAAGTTTAAAATAAATCAAAGTGTGTTCAATATGATTTTTGTTTAATTTGAAGTTTGATTTAATTTTAAAAATGTGAGATGAATTTGTTATTCCTAATCCATTCCCGCATGTATTTGATATTTTTATTTAATTTTTAAATAATTAGATTCATTTTTATATATTAATTAGGTTAATGTATGAATTAATTAACTTAATTAACCCTTACCTACACCACTTTAGAATAATTAACCAAAAATTGAGTGATGAGATTAAAACTCTGAATTTAAATTTTGATGCCTAAGAAAGGTCTGTCTAATTTGACTCACAATTAATAATTAATTAAGCTAAAAAGTTTAGCTTAAGTAATTTCAAAACACCCATTCATACATATGAATTGGATTTTGATTTTCTTAATTGAACTTAGGCTATTAAACACCTAAACATCTACCCAAAATAGATTAATTAAGTTCTGAAAATTTTTTTAGAATTTTAGAAATTAATTAAGGGGATAATTAATGAATTAACCCTTAATTAAAAGAAGATTAATGAGAGAAAAAGGGGTTTTAGGGAATAGCTTAAGGGAAATGTCCTAAAATTATTCTATAAATCTCTTATCTACTGAATCTGACCTTAATCAACCCTAATCATGGATTAAAACCATTAATCATACCCTAATTATGCTTAATTACATAAAGAGAGTAATTAAGAAATTCATATGCAATTATCCTAATTAAGCACTCAATAAATCTCAAAAAAATTAGGGGAGGCAGAAGTCATCCCCTAAAATATACCCAAGAAGTTTGGGATTAATCAGGGGTTTAATTAAAAGGTTATTAACAAAATAAAGTTTCCAATAAAACCCAAAATCAGATAAAATTATAATTCAAAACTCATTGAAATTAATTTTAAAATATTCTAGGTTGAATTATCTTTCCATAAGATTTTATTTCATATTTTTTGAATTTTATTGAGAGAGTTATGAATTTTAGAAGATCCCTAGATTAATTAGAATTAATTAAAGTATTTTAACTAATCCATACACGGCGTGGCATTGGCGGTGGTCACGCTTTACGCAGCTGTGAGGGATTCACTTAAATGCCATGTCGGGGTGGCGGCGCGGCGGCGGACGCGCTTTGATCTCTGTCGAATGATCAAAGATTGGACGACCAAAGATCTCCCCGCGATTTTTAAAAGGGATAAAAGAAATCTAAACATGGGAATAATCTCGGCCGTCCATCCAAAATGCGCAGATGGACGACTGAGATCTCCCAAGATCTTCTCTCTTGATCAACAAAGACCCTCCATGATCTAGGGGAAGATCCGAGCTCGATTGAGCTCGGATTCAAACCAAACTTAACCCACACCATCTAAAGCCAGGGAGCGGCACATCCAACGGTGAGATTCACTTGAATTAAAAATTCTCTTCACAAAGGACCAACACCTCCTATCCTAGGTGGTCGAAAAATTTCATACCTCATCGGAGGTGATCACTGGTGCTCGATTCCCTTGGAGGAGCTTCGTCTGGTTGAGACGAAACTGTGTTAGAAGAATGTGCTCTTAGGGTTATGTGAATTGCTCTATGGACCAACTCCCCTTGCTCCCCTTTGCGGCTTTGATCCAATTCAACTCCTCCTTGCTGTGGAAACTCCAATGGAAGCTTAGGTGCACTCGACTTAGCTCCCTAATGAAATATGCAAAGGCAATTGAAGTGGAATTGAGTGAAGAGGAAGTTTGAATATGAGAGGAGCTCCCCTATTTTCTAAGAAAGAAAATTGAGAAAGCTTGATTTCAATTCTCTCCTAGGAAGCTTAAGAATGCTCTCTGATGGCTCCTAAAACTCTTTAGGGCTCTATCGAATTGAGGAATGATGGATTTGAATTCAATTAGGTGGAGTGTATCTCCCCCTTGAAGGATCGGATGACCGCAATCCATTGTGCCGTTTTGATCCAACTAATCACAATGGGAGGGCTGTTTGATCAGTTAGATGCTTGCACATGGTCAATTTGAGGCCTTGAGTGGAATGCTGACCTCCCATGTGCTAGAATTTGAGTGGGAGATGAATTTTGAATTAGCCATTTTGACCCATGAGATCGGGTTTGGTCTAGGGGCCAATTGGGTGACCCAAACCCATTGGGTTGGGTGCATCACTCTTCATTAAGTCCCCTTGAGCTATTAGGAAAGTATCAAGTGGATATGAAGAGGGTATGACCAAATTACCCATAGGTTAAGCTAAAATTTATTCTATGGCCTAGAGGTAGAATGGTTATTTTGCTGATTTTTTTACTTTGGATATATTAGGTATGTGGAGAAACTAGGTTTGGCCAAGTTTCATGAGATTTGGAATTCATTTGATAGGGTTTGGCTCATGTTGACCAATTTATGTCAAAATGGGTAAACTTGGGTTAAGTTGACTAATTGGTCAAATTGGGTCAAATTCATATGACCATTGGATATATTTTGGTGGCTTTGGTTTGATTCAATTTGATATAGTTTTGAATTTGGCTCATATGACTTCAATTAGGTCAAATAGGTCAAGTTGACCTAATTGACCCATTTGACCTATTTTGGGTAGGTCAAGGGTAGATTTAGGTTAGGTTAGTCATATGGAGTGGATTGATATTTTTGTTTCCAATCAATTTTGGTTATATTCAAATTTGGCTCAACATGACTAATTGAGACTTTGGTTAAGTTCAACAAGTGATTTAGAATGAACTTGACCCATTGGTTTGGATCAATTTAGCTTTAGATCAAATTTTGACACATTTTGATTTTCTAGGTCAAGTTGGGTCAACTTGGGTCAAGTGGTCAATTGGGCTAGATTAGGCTCAAATGTTGGCTTGGTCAAGTTCAAACATAGGTCATAAGTGAACTTAGATCAATGGTTTCAATCAATTTGGCCTATGGTGGAATTTGGCTATGTTA
Organism: Cymbidium sinense; assembly: GCA_021442155.1. NCBI lineage: Eukaryota > Viridiplantae > Streptophyta > Magnoliopsida > Asparagales > Orchidaceae > Cymbidium > Cymbidium sinense. The sequence goes on from CM038222.1 coordinate 32,637,876, forward strand.
GGTTTCATTTCAGGCTAAGTGTTGACTTTAGGTTTGACTTGGTTTGACCCAATTTGATTGATTGATCATCCTATGATGATTGTTGATCATGATGAGAGGTATATATGAGTTTGGTTCAATCTAATTTGGTTAGGATTAGAATTTGGCTCATAAGGGTAGTTTAGCTCACTTTGAGTCAAGTGAGCCTAAGTGGGTCAAATGGCATGGTCAAAACTTGATTTGAGCTTGATTAAACTTGTATATGGACTTATGATTGAAATATAAATCTATTTACAAGTGGTTTGAAGTCAAATGGGTTTTGATCCATTTGACAATTTCATATTCAAAAGAAGAATATGAAGGGATTTTGGGTTTGATTTTGACTTGGGTTTTGAAGTGATTGAAGTTTGTATTTATATATACTCATGATTATAGGGTTGGGCGAGAAAATCAAGAGTTTGGCTTGATTTGAAATTGATTTGGCTAAGTTCAAGATTTTGACTTAAAAGGCTTAGATTGGATTTTAAGTGGATTTGAGTTTGATTTTTGGAATTGATTTTGATTGTTTGTATTTATATTTCATTTATATATATGTGAATATAAATGAGAATATAAATGGATCATGAGAAAATTTCAAGGATTTGAAGTCATTTAATCATGCTTTGGGCTAAGTCCATTAAGAAGGATTTAAAGGATTTAAGAAAATTTCATGAGGTTTGGAGTTTGAATTTTTGAATTTGATTTTATTGATTTATATTTATATTTCATTTATATATATGAATATAAATGAGAATATAAATGAGTTATGAGAAAATTCCATGATTTTGAATTGATTTGATCATGATTTTGCATAAGTCCTTTAATGGAAAATTTAGGGATTTAAGAAAGATTTAGATTTGGAATTTAATTTGAGGATTTGATTGATTTATATTTATATTTTATTTATATATGTGAATATAAATGAGTTTTGAGAAAACCACATGAGTTTGAATTGGTTTAGAGTTGATTTTGGCTAAGTCCATTAATGAAAAATTAAGGACTTAAGGAAATTTTCATGAATTGATTTGGAATTTAATTTGAAGATTTGATTTGATTGATTTGAATTTATATTTCATTTATATATGAGAATATAAATGAGAACATAAATGAATTATGAGAAAATCTTAAAGATTTGATTTGGTTTTGATCATGATTTTGGTTAAGTCTTTAAGAGAAGATTAAGGACCTAGGAAAATTTGAGCTTAGGAATTTTGATGGATTTTGATCATGAGTTTCAATCATGAATTTCAATCATGGAGTTTGATTTGAATTTGGAGAAAATCAATTAAGATTGATTTGTAGTTTGACTTAATGAAGGAAAGTAAGGAATGATTTAAGCTAAGGGTAGGCAAATTTCCTAACACCCCTAAGGCATAACATATTCCTATGACTAACTCTTCTAAGTTTGCTAGGTTACATGTCAATGTAGATGTGTCTTAAAACTAAGGAACTCTTAATGTCTAAGGAGTCCTATGCCTAAGATAGAGGGGTTGAGAGCTCATTCTAAAAACGAGATCCACACATGCATTCCTGCATTCAAGTATCTACTAATAGTTTTCCCATATCTTTGAAAGTTGAAACGAATGACTCGATTATGAATACTATGCCTAAGTGTATGTAATAACATAATCACCTGCTCTTCTACACAGACGTTGAATGTGTCTGTAAGCAATCTTCTTGTACACAGTAAATTACATAATTCAAAGAAGTGTTCTTTCTTCATTCTAACCATATCAACACAGTCGGAGTCAGATTCATGATATACTCTGGATAAGTATGTCCAATGCTGAATATTTCGTTCGGGATTAGAATTTTGCTTTTGACGCCTAACCTCATGCACTACTACAAAAATAACACTAATTGCGGCAGCGATAACCTCATGGATTACGAAATGGTTCCAACCTAACTCTGTTTCATCCCAAATATTATTTGAGTTGGACAAACAGTATTCATCATCTTCTAATTGTTCATTCATCTATATTAACATAAATGAGCGCACACGTTAATTAGGTCACAACCTCTGTGAGGCCATAATATATAGATGAAATTATAATTCTAAACTAATTTTAAACCTATCAATCATCTCCTCTGTGAGGCCACTAATGCATTATTAATTAATAATATTAACTAATTATGCAACAATCAAAATAATATTAACTATACTAAATTATGCAATATTTAGTGACAAGAAAAAATCATATATGACTTGTACAGAAATCTCACTATCTAATGTATTATGATAAGCAAAGTAACTAATGCAAAAAGTCAATAGAGATTTTATGTTGAAATCATAAAGCACTATTGAACCATAGGTGGGCTTCAAACACTTTAAGAAAGAGCCAACTCAAAACAATTTGAAACTTCAACAAGTGCCTAAGTAACTCAAGATCAACTTAGCACAAGCAAAATAATTAGAAGATAAGGTAGGGAGAAGAGAGGAGGAAGGAAAAGAGCTAAATAGAACAAGAGATGGATTTATATAGGCATAAAAAGGGGTGGATTGGGGTGGCCAAAGTTGTTAAGAGCAAGATAAAGAAAAAAGAACTTACGTTTCTAATAAGTATTATTATAATGGATTTCCAGATATTTTTAAAATGAAATTGTTATATTATATTATACAAACATACACGCATATACATAAAAAAGAATAGAAGTGCATGCAAGTTTAGAATCGAAATAATCAGATTGTGAAGACGTGAATATAAATTTAGGAAGGCTGAGGTGCAAAATTACAATAACAATCTCAAGTAATAACATGTACAGAAAATAGATTGAGATGAAAGAATTACCCCAACAGAGAAATGCAAATATAAATCTAGGAAGGCTGAGGTGCAAAATTACAATAACAATCTCAAGTAATATCATGTAGAGAAAATGTAACAGAAAATACACTAAGATGAAAGAATCACCCAAACAGAGAAATGCAAGAAAGTTTTTAGGCAGGGAGGGAACTAAACTATCTTGATTTATTTGATAGGAATAGACAGAAAAATTAATTACTGCGTGCACCCTTAGAAGTTATACAAAGAAATAAAATGACCACAAAAAATACAATTAAGACAAGAACATTCCATCTGGATAGACTGATGTTCATAAAAAAATAACCTTATTCAAGAATTATCTACATTGGCTTAATCAAACTTGCTAAAGTACTTAATTAAGAGCAGGATCAAGAAAAAATAACTTACTTAGGAGCCCTAAATCACTCTTTCGCAGCTGTCTCCAGCGTCAGAAGGTTTGGTGACAGTCACGCGAAGCCCTAAATTGAACCTCCTCACACTGTAGCAAAGAAGAGATTCATTGCAGACGGAATTGCGGGAAGTAATGTGCAAGCCGAAGAAGAAGAAGTGAGGATCGGCCGGTAAGAAGACTCCCAGAGTCTCCCGGAGCTAAAGAACATACCTACAATGTTGAAACCCATGCGAGCGGCAACGAGAACCTCGAATCGCTGGCGATTGGCAACAAGAAGCGAAGAATCGTGCCAGGAAGGAAGCTCAGTGAGGTTTCGCGAGATGCCAGTCATCCCAGCTATGTATTTCCTTTTCCCTCAGATTCGGCCGAATTCCTAATGCACGGGAAATGGCTGTTTCGTGTATTCGAAACTCTTTATTTTTTTACTTCACTTTTACAAGGTAATCTAACTAATTAATAAAATTATTACTCTACCTGTATTTACATCACTTTATTCTAAAAATAAATAAAACAAACATCCCCTTAAACAAATATGAGAACAGTGCGTGTATTTTTGTTCAGAGAAAGTTTTTTTTTTTTAAAGTGATTATATGGCATTATTTTAAGCTTTTTTGTGGTAAAAGTGTTTCTTTTTAATCTTTGCAGGGTAATTTTTTGATCTCTTATCTGTTGTCTCAATGGCGTTCATCATCGTTTTAATAAAATAAAAATAATATATTTTTAAAATATAAAAAATTTTTTTAATAATAAAACTTAAAAATAAAAAAATGATCCAATGACCAACCAACTAAAAAAATAATCTAAACATTCGAAGAAAATCAAGTAATAAAAAAGTAATAGTGGCCACTATTCATTGGTTAATGTGATAAAAAGGAAAATTAATTATCATCTAATTACTATAAGCATGTCCCTAGGATTGAGATCGTAACAGGCAAAAAAAGACTAAATCTTTTAAGTATTTTATTAATTCCAATTTAATTTGTAATTGTGTTCGTCAGTAAATGAATCAAATATATGATAGTTCGATGAGAGTTCATTCACGATTATTTGATTAATTAAATAAATAAATTTAAATGCTTTTGTAAATATTCTATTATTTTTTGAACGGACTTAGAATAATTTTTCGCTCAATTCATTTATGTTTATGAACTCTATCATCCAATTGAGACTTGTTGCGTCTTCGTGAGTAGAATAAAAATTCTGCTAAGCTTTATTGCACACACATATTTGAAGAATTAATAAAACTCAAATTTTACGTGGAAAAAAAAAGGAAAACTGGCTAGATAAATCTTCCACTTTGAGTACAAAAGTTTCCCGATAACGGATTACAATTATATATGAGAAGAGGCGTGAGAATCTGAATCGGAAAACAGAGATGATGGCGATGGTGTGGCGGAAGACGATAGTAATCGGCGTCGGTGGCGATGATGGCGACGATGGTTGGCCGGCGGTAACGATAGTGGTGAGCGGCGAGGCCCGGACAATGGATCAATGGCGGTGGAGGCGGTGGTTGGCTAACGGGTGGTCGGCGTCAGTGGTAACACGATTATGCTTGAAGGATTTTCAAGCTTCTCTCTCTTCTCTTTTTGCTCCTGTGTGAAGAATGAGCTATTTAGAGGAATGACGCTTTACGTAAATACATAAAATCATCAATCACTCCATCGACACTCAAAATGATTCATTTGATCATTTGATGTATTTTAAGTATTTGAATGCTCAAATGAAGTCAAAATTATGAGATCTAGGGCTTGTTAGATCCAACTCGTCAAGACGCTCAATTTGACTATAAACACTCCATGTTTAGTGTTTAAGAACTATTTAGGGATTTAGCTGATATCCTAAAGTTTTCAATGATATTTTAAGTGCTTGATCTCGGCTAGTTTTAACTTAGGATCAACTTGCTTTTGACATCAAGATTCGTACTTCAACTAGTAGTATTTTAAGTGTCATATCAGTTCCCCCCCCTATTTTTGGATGATATTATCTCAATCATCCAAACATATATACGTTAAATACTTGAAAATAGCAAATTCTTCAATAAAATTTGTGGGTCCATTAACCATACATTTTGAGAGAACAGATCTTCATGAGAGCACAAGATTATGATTACTGGGAGGTGGACCTATGCTCGGGCAATGTTTCGAGGTTATGAACCCTTCCAAACATTACTGGCCTTTGCAGGCACCGTGTATCCTAGCATCCACGGGCCAAGGCCAGCGTCGGCGAGCGTGGCGTGTGGACGCTAGTCTATTTTGGTCCGATGAGGGATTTTTTTTGTCCGTTTTAGTCCATTTTGATCCGTTTTAGTCCGTTTTCTGAGATTCTCACCCGGTTTTTACGATTTTTCTTTATTTTTTACCTTTTTGCCCTTATAAAGGGTCTTTAAAAATCCCCCTATGGTTAAGGGAGAAGGCACACACCTCATATGCTTTAGTTTTCATCTTCTTCTTAAGGTCGTTGAGGCCATCAGCGTAGTTCATCTGGCGAGACTCCGGTTTCTCTCGAAAAAAGGCATTATTGTCGAACCGAACCGGGGTTCGGCGATCAAGGCCCATAGTTCATACTGACGAGGCTCGTTTTCTCTCGAAAGAGATGTCGGTCTCGTCGGTTCGGGTTGAGGTGATCGAGGCGTAGTTCCTACTTGTAGGAAATTGGATTTCTTGAAACTTCAATAGATGGTTCAACAGTTGATAACTACCAAGATGGGGAAGCGTTAATTAGAGATCATTTGAGCATTTAGTTTGGCGGTGTATCCTTAGAGAGGAATAAATTCCTCTTTTTTCTTTTTTCTTTTTTTTCATATGTATGTGTATCCTTTTCGTTAGATCGTAGGTGAAATATTTTATCCTAAGCTGTCCGTGAGCGAGAGAATCAAAAAAGGATATGCCCAAGTATTGGGGTGAGTGAGTTGCTTCACAAAATTCTCAAATTTTTATCATTTTTCTCTATCTTTATTTATTTATTATGTATTTTCACAAGGTGATGGCCGGAAAAAAACCCATAGTGTGACAGCTACAGGCGATATACCATCCACTGTCATATCACATAGTTTAATGGTGTTTCGCAGGAAATTTCACTTTCATAATGAGTTGGTGGTTATTGTTGCCAAAAAGTCTAATCAATCCCGTTCACCTCCGCCAGGATACTTTATTATTTCTGAGATGATTCTTCGTGCAGGACTGTGATTCCCTTTGGCTCCCAAGTTGATTGAGATCTTTAAAATATGTGGTGTAGTTTTATCACAATTTTCATTTCGAGCTTTTCTAATCATCGTTGGTTTGACTGTCTTCTTTAGAGAGCGTGGTGTGCTTTGAACATCAAAAACTTGTGTCGAATGTGTAGATTCACATGTGATGCTCGAGGCGTTTTATCGCTAAAGAATTGGATAGAATTTTCAGCACGAGATCCATCTAGAAATTGGTCTAATGGATTCTTTTTTGTGAAAAATGAGTGGGGCCTCCCTGAGAGATGGGGAAGATTTAATGACCTTACAGATCCATTGCTGATTGAAGAGAATGAAATCTTAGCAACTCTTAATATTCCTGATGCAGGAAGCTTACAACATGAGTTACATCACATTGGCAAATATATAGTTGAAGATAGAATGTTCAAGGTTGGTCTTTCCATGCAGGTAGGGAGATCTCATGCTCTTCCACTGAAGAGGTCAAGTAAAGCTGATGAAAAATCTCCTCATATTCATAGGGTTCTTTCAAGAAGCGTTGAAATCCGCGGTAGCATGTTTCAAGAGCAGCGCATGCCAAGTGACTACATCAAATATCTGAGAAGGTGTTAGCCCCACTGCATCCGAGAGTTTAGCTATTTCAACTCATAATGGGGAGTTCATTTCTGCGCACATTCGAAGGTGTTAAAGCATGTATGGGCGTAACGGGATGAATTAGTTGTCTTCTCTTCCTCCTTCTTTTCTTCTTTTCCTTTTTTCTTTGTGTAACATTTGTGATGATTTTCTTTTGTAGATAGCTCAAACATTAGCGCTGATGGCTCATTTGGGTGTCGCACTAGACGAGTGGAATACTGAATTTGTGAAAGTAAAATATATGCAAGGCGAGTATGAGCGAAAGATGAGTGTTTAAGGCCAAAGAAGTGGCGACTCTGGAGGATCAGCTAAGCGGGTATAGAATTGAGCTAGCGAACATGTCGACTTCTCTTTCTCTCCAGCGTCAGGAGGTGGAGCACACTCGTGATGAGCTGACTAAGGTGAGGGCAGAGACTCGCCAGAAAGAGAAAATACTCAAGGCACTTGTAGTGGAGAAGAAAGCTCTCGAACTGGAGAAGAAAGCATTATAAGATCGTCTTTCTGAGAAGGAGCTTATAATATCAAAAGTAGAAGAAAATAAAATCTCCTTGAAGACAGTGGAAGACTTTAAGAACTCCCTGGCTTATCGCGATACTATTGAAGACCATGTTCAGGAAGCTCGTAATCATATTCTTGATGTTGAAGTGAAGGACTTGGAGCACCAATATTTATAGGGGCTTCATCGAGGGTTCTAAAGGAATCGCTTGTCGCAAAATCGAGCTAGCATCGAGAATCTATCTCCCAACCAAGTATCAAGACCCTTTAGATTCGTAAGATGAAGGAGTCGAGTGAGTCCAAGGAGCATCTCTAGTGGTGAGGAGGGCGTTGATATCATGTAATATCATTTGAGGATGCATTTTTTTTCTTTTATCTATGTATTATTATTATTTTGTATCAATTTTAATTCTTTCCTAAAAATTTTTTATTTTTTTTTGTTGATATGCTCTTGTTTTATTTTTACCAATCAGGTGGTGGTGAAATATTATTCGACGATGCTAACATATATGATGAGGGCGTGGGAAGTCCACCAAAACCTTTTGGCTTATCCTATTAATCAAAACATTATTTGACATCTTACGTATGGAAAAGGTGGGATGTCCACCAAGGACCTTTTGGCTTATCTAGTATTAGTCAAAACATTATTTGACATCTTACCTGTATGGAAGAGGCCGTGGGATGTCCACCAAGGACCTTTTGACCTATCCTAGGTATTACTCAAAGTGTTACTTGACTTCTTACTTGTATGAAAGAGGTCTGATCAAGTCCCCATGGGATTGATCATGCCAGGCATTTCTCAAGTGGGAGGATTAAATGAAGGAGATTGTTTATATGCAACAACCTTGAAAGAAAAGTTGTAAATTCATTACTCTTATAAGGTCGTGATACAATCATAAGATAATTTTAATACATATATGAGTTTGAAGAGGAAAACTATCTTTCGGGAAAGCTTTGTTAAGGTAAGTGTAATCAATACACATTCTCTATGTTCCATTTATTTTCTTAACCATGATAACATTTGCTATCCATATATGGTGATGTCCAAGGGAGCATCTCCTAGTGGTGAGGAGGACGTTGATATCATGTAATATCATTTGAGGATGCATTTTTTTTTCTTTTATCTATGTATTATTATTATTTTGTATCAGAATTTTAATTCTTTCCTAAAAAATTTTTTTTTTTTTTTGTTGATATGCTCTTGTTTTATTTTTACCAATCCGAGGTAATTGGTCGAAATATTATTCGACGATGCTAACATATACAGATGAGGCCGTGGGAAGTCCATCAAAAACCTTTTGGCTTATCCTAGGTATTAATCAAAACATTATTTGACATCTTACCTGTATGGAAAAGGCCGTGGGATGTCCACCAAGGACCTTTTGGCTTATCCTAGGTATTAGTCAAAATATTATTTGACATCTTACCTGTATGGAAGAGGCCGTGGGATGTCCACCAAGGACCTTTTGACCTATCCTAGGTATTACTCAAAGTGTTACTTGACTTCTTACTTGTATGAATGAGGTTTGATCAAGTCCCCATGGGATTGATCATGCCCCGACTAAGATACAACGTGAGTTAGGCATTTCTCAAGTGGGAGGATTAAATGAAGGAGATTGTTTATATGCAACAACCTTGAAAGAAAAAGTTGTAAATTCATTACTCTTATAAGGTCGGTGATACAATCATAAGATAATTTTAATACATATATGAGTTTGAAGAGGAAAACTATCTTTCGGGAAAGCTTTGTTAAGGTAAGTGTAATCAATACACATTCTCTATGTTCCATTTATTTTCTTAACCATGACAACATTTGCTAGCCATATATGGTGATGTACCTCTTGTATGAATCCCGCTTCTAGGAGCTTGTTAACTTCTTGTTCAATAGCCTGGAGGCGATCAGGAGCAAAACTCCGTTTCTTTTGGATGATCAGTTTGAATGTTGGATCAATCTTGAGGGAGTGCATGATCACATTGGGGTCGACCCCCGGCATATCCGTCAGACTTAGGGGTGTGCATTCGGTCGGATTGGACGGACCAGTTTTTTAATTTGCTAATCCATTCGGTTTGAAATTCATAATCGAAAAATTCGATCCGTATAAGATTTAATATAATTCGAACCAATCTAATCCAAAAAAATGTTCGGATTTTCGGTTCGATTTTTAAAAAACTGAAAATAATTAAAATAAAGAAAATGTTATTTAATTAAAATGATATATTTCAGAATTTATTTATGATTTATATTTTTTGAAATATATATACTCATATTTTTTGAAAAAGGTATATTTTTTTGAATTCTGATTTGAAAGACTTTGTCACTTTGTATTTAATAAAAAATAAATATTAAATTTATTACTTAAAGAGCACTAATTAACTCACACCACACCTGTAATGTGATAAAATATATTTCTTAAAGAAACTGTTTCTTCAAATATCTTTTTCTTTCACGCTATTTTTAATAGCATAACACATTTGCCATTAAACCAATAAAATTTATATGCTAACATAAAGAAAATTTTCAATTGCAGTATTATATTATTACAAACATTCATAAACATTCCACATTTAAAAAGAATTATAATTACATATCTCAATAAACATTCATGAACATTCATAAACATAAAACATTCATAAATATTTTCAATTTCTCTAATTCTCTTCCACATTTACGAAAGTAAGCATGATCAAGATTGCCCGCATTCGGTGAAAGAGTTCCATTTTAACCTTTGCATATTTCTTTTTCAGCTAAAATGATAATCTACAAAAGACAGATATAAGTGGTTATTGAACTTCGATAAGCAATAACATTAAAAGATTTAAAGATCTAATCATCTAAAAGAGGTGGAAAGCAACAAATATAATAAATACATAAATATAAGAACTTTTAAGAAAAAAATCGACAGTTTACTATGAGGTGCTCAATGCTCATAGTTTCGATTAATGGCTTGAAATATTAAAGCTTATAATTGCATTAACTCTACAAATGTTTTTGTGGCAATTGGAACAGGGGTGGTATATTTTATTATGATTAGAAATAGGAGATTAAACAAAAGAGAGATTAAAAAATGAAAGTAAAATTCAAAAGAAAATAAAGGCTCAGGCTCGTCAAAAAATTACTAAGAGCAATAGAATATGTAAGCATCCAAACTTCAGATTGGAGGGTTACAATTACATACTACTAGCGTAGTAAATGAAATATAACATCAAAGCCATCATTGAAATCGCCAAACATTCCCAAACCTGCAGTGCATTCACCGAAAGTCTAAAATAACACATCCCAAGCAATTAAAATTCAAATATTACCTCACTCAAAACAAAATAAGCAATACCAACATAACAGAAACTACATAACCTGCCTCCAGAATAGTAAACAACTCCAAGTCACTAAACGAGAGTTACGAGACAAAACCTGCCTCCGGATTAGTAAACATTAAACAACTCCACCATAATAACAAATTATAAAATAATTCATTACTCCATTCACATTCAGATTTTAGTCGATAACAAAATGGAATTGCATGTCAATGGATAAGTGATAAGTTGGAGCAGAGCAATCCATGCTCACATTCAGATTTCAGTAAATAACATCAAAGCCATCATCTTTTATAAACACTAAACAAGTTCATTTATTAAAAGGGAAACAACCAACACCCTGACCAACACCCAAGAAGAGGAAACAAGAAAGCCGAAAGCCATAGGGAGACCAAGAGGGCATCCAGAAATAACCATCAAAGGCTCAAAGCCACCACCAATGCAGTAGGAAAAAATACCACATCCCGCACCACCGACCAAGATGGCAAGAAGCAAATATCAGGAAACACTGAAACAGCTAATAGGATAGCAAAATAAGTAAAACTATAAGAAGGATTCAATACCAATAGCCAATGTAGAAGCATCAAGCATCCAAGGCAAGATAACATCCAATCCCAAGTCACCAAGCTAGAGAGACTAAGATAGCCACAACCAGCTGAAACCAGGAAAAGGAAAACAACCAAATAGAATTGAAAAAAACCAAAGCTAAGCAAATCCTAAAGAGGCCATTAAGTTTAGGGCGACAACAAGCTTGCACTATTTTTGGTAAAGAGGAAATAGAAAAACCAAAGCTAACCATTAAGCACCAACCAACAATGATAGTAAGAACTATTACTTACTAATTACCAAGCAACAATAAAAAAGTAAACCAGGAAAAGGAAAAATCAAAATGTATCATTTCAGTATAGCATGCATTGATGTATATGATATGAGTATATTTGTTATTTTGTAATCTGTATGAGCGTGCACAGTTTGTATCGTATCAATCCATGTAGATCATCAAAATAAAACCACTGTAGTAACTTTGGATCGTCCACTGTAGCAATATAAACACCATATAAATATTTTTTGCACTCCATATTATTTCTACTAATTATCCTAGGCTAGCCTTCCAACATAAATGCAATCCAAATAAATTCTCCAATGAAATATAAAGTCTTAGCACAAATGTGAAATGTGAGTTGCAAGAACTAAACATTTAAATGAATCTTCCACTGATTATCATAATTAATAAGTTTCAATAGATATTTGGATCGCATTATGTTGTGCACCAAATGAGCAAAAGAATTTGATTCAAATACAATAATCATAGTTTTAAGAGGTTGCATGATGAAAATATGATCCAAGTTCAATGTGGAAGAGAATTTGGATTAAGTTTGACAGCTCACCTCATACACAATGAGAAATGAGAATGCCACTCGATATATTGTTAATAAATGCAAATGAAATTTATACAATCTACCTTCAACTGGAGAAAGAACACTTAGGTTGTGTAGACGAATGAAGAACTAAACCACAAAGGATGGGAGAGCTTGCTTAAAAGCATAAATGAATCCTCATAAACGAATGAAGAACTAAACATCTAACTTCCATGTTATTTTACTTCAAAGTTTCAATATGAAGGAAATCCAAGATGAATCCTTGCATGCATTTCGAAGCAACCAGCCAACCACCCCTTTTAACTTGACTATTTTGAAATATGTGTGAATTGTGATCACTTGAATGAAATGTATTCATATTTTATTGCATGCATTTTGAAATTGTTTTATACCCTATTTTGTCATTCATGTACTTCAAAACTTATGCCATTTTCTAATAAATAAATAATATGAAAAGATCGAAATATTTCATGCGTCATGAGGCAACATCAATGCTTCAACTCTAATGCTTTAACATTCACAAAGCGTTTAAAACTAAAAGAGATAAATATTTGCATAAATTTTGAAACAATCAATCTCTTTGCTATCCTCATTAGCCCTAAACAACATAAAAAATAACAAAAACACTAAGACAGAAGTTCATAAACCGAATTATGCACAGATTTCATAGATGTAAAAAACAAAATAATCCATTGCTAAAAATAACATAAAAACAACAAAAGTCATAGAACAAATCAGCCAGCAAACATAACAAAATAATCCATTACTCCATTGATTGCGGTCGCATGCTCCGCCTCCCTCAGAATCGAATAGTAAACAATTCCAACTCCAACTCTCCAACTCTCCAAACTTTCAAAGCAGAAGCCACAAAACACTAAACAGAATAAAAAAAATCCATGAGAATTGAGACAAAACCTGCATTCAATTAGAGAAGAAGGAGAAGCGGCCTCTTGATTGTGAGATGACGTGAGGCGAGAAGGGAGAAGCCGAGAAGAGAACAGAAAATAGATGAACAGAATGAAAACGTCCACAGCTGACAGCCCTACAACGAAGAGTCGAACAAAACAGAAGTTGAAGAGAACTAGAGAAGTAGGGATAAGACCATAAGAAGAACTAGCGGCTGAATGGGGATTTTCCATTTGTCGATTGCCTTTGACCTTTGGAGTTTGGCCTTTGCGGCTTTGCCCTTTCGCCTCCCTAGGACCCTAATTAATTTTTTGCACGGGGCACGAGCTGCATGACCGCTATGGCGCTAAGGCCTTTTGACTTTCGAGTTCCGACTAATTTTGGATTTTTGGTTTTTTGATATTATAAATTTTTAAATCCAAAAATCAAATTTAGCTAAAATTAAATCCAAAATCCAAAATAAAATTAAAAAATTGATCCAATTTAAAAATTTTGGTTCAGTTTTAAATGGATTTTCGGTTTAAACCGAATTATACACAGCCCTAGTCAGACTCCAAGTGAAAATGTCTTAATTTTTGTGCAAGAAGTTTATGTATTTTTCTCTTTGTTCTTCTGAGAGCAGAGATCCCACTTGCACTGTTCGTAGTGGTTGGTCATCTGATAATGCAACAGAGAGCAAGTCTTCAATAGGCGAAGCTTTCTTGGGTTCTTCTTCATCTCCAAAATTAAAATCTTCGATGTTGAAGGTCACAGAAGGGCGTGGTTGAGCTTGTCTGAGGTAGCATGATTGTGCTATCTCTTAATTTCCATAGGCCACTCCAACACCAATGGGGGTTGGAAATTTCATCTTAAGATGAGACACTGAAGTAACGGCACCGAAAATTGATTGGAGGGGCCTTCTGAAGATAGCGTTATATGCTAAATCTGACTTGACTACCATGAATTGGATTAAATGAGTCACTTGTCGAGGGAATTCTCTAAGGACAACAGGAAGGGTGATTGTTCCCTCTACTCGCACAGGGCGATTATCAAACCCATATAATGGTCTTACACCGGGTTGGAGCTTTTCCCTAACCAAGCCCATGCTAAAGAATGTGGAGTAAAATAAGACATCAACTGAACTCCCATTGTTAATCAAAATTCTCTTAACATTATAGCATGGGTCACCGATCCCTGCGCTGATGTCAAGTGGATCTTGATGAGGAACATGGACTCCTTCTAAGTCCGAGTCATTAAAAGTGATAGAATGATTAATACGAGATTTCTTTAACTCTGGCTCTTCAGAGGTGGTAATGAGAACTCAATTAGATAGTATTGATCCTTCTGCGATTATTTCAATTTCTCCAACTGTTTGATGACTATTTTGTTATTTCTGTGATGATTGCCCTGGTTGCCCCCTAGTTGGAGTTATGTTTATTTGAGTCGATTGATTCTTCACAAATTGACGTAGATATCCTTGTTGAATGAGCCTCTCGATTTTTTCTTTGAGTTGTTTGCATGCCTCGATAGTATGTCTATGACTTTGATGAAAGTGACAATATTATTCCTGATTTCCTGAATTCGGTTTCAGTGGATGTGGCCACTTGATGGTTTCTTCATCTCGAATAGACAGCATTATGTATTCCTTTTCTATTCGTGGTTCACGTCGTTGTTGTGAGGGCCGTGGAGGGAGATCACAACTACCTTGTTGCTTATTTTGATGGGACTATTGGTTCGCATTCCTTAGGGCGCTCTTATGTTTTCCTGTAGATTGTTCAAATTATTTGCGATAGGCATTAATAGCCTCATCAACAAAAATTTGTGCTTCCACACGATGAACCAAGTCGGCATATGAGCGGACCGTATCTTGCATTAGTGATGAGTAAAAAGATCTCGGACGGAGCCCTCCAAGGAAAACTCCTATTAATAGTTCAGGGTCTACTCCAAGTATTTGACGAACTTCTAAGGAGAACCTCTAGAAGCATTCCTTAAGTGATTCACCCTCATTTTGACGAATGTTGGAGAGATTGGAGGAATCTTTTATGATCCTCTAGTTTGTAATGAACTGTTCTACAAAAATCTTGGTGAGTTCGTCAAAGGTATGAATGGATCCCCAGAAAGTAGAACCAAGTCGGGCCGACCAAGGGTGGCTGGAAAAAAACAACAAGCGTGTCGAGCTCGTCGAATATGCATGATGGTTACTGTGATCGATGTGTTCATATGGGTTAGTTGCCCCATCATAGGCGATGCTCGGAAGCTTAAAACCTACGGAATAGGATGTTGAAGAATAACGTAAAGGTGAGGACTCCTCATGCATGAGGTGAGGGTGAGGATGATTTCTGTCTTTAAGGTAAAATTTGTCTTGCATTAAGCATCATAATTCTGCATGTATAACATGATGAGTGGGGTTAACAAGACAAGAATGTGCCAAGCTACCAAAAAGCAATTGTGGCGATTAAGCACGTGATGGATGAGTAGAACTTGCTTGTCCAAGGAGCATCACGCGGTATGGAAGCGGAGGAACTTCAGTGTCAAGGAGATTAGCATTTTGACCTCTCACGGCTAACGATCGATCTTGGGGGAGATGTGTTTATCGTGGTAGTGGTTGTCGTGTTCCTCGTAAAAGTAGGATAATCTTATTTTGAGACTCTTCCATTCGACGCATACGATCTTCTAAAGAGATTCCTATCATGCCTTCATCGATAGGGTCATGCCTATCAGGGGAAAGTGAGGCAGCAGATTGGTATCCTTGGTTCAAGGATTGGTTTTGAGAGTGATGAGAGTTAGAGCAGGAGGCTCTGTTGTTACAAATATTGTGCCTATTGGCCATGATGTGGGTGTTCACAGAAATTGTGATTGATGGGTTTTCTTCTCACAGATGGCACCAAACTATTGCTTGCTAGAAAACCAGTTACGATAGAATAAAAAGTTGCGTCTTAGCTTTGTTGCAGAATCCAGCACACACACAGATGTTTGAGAAATTAATAAGAAAACTCCAGAATTTTTACGTTAAAAATCTCAAGAGAGGAAAATCAGGGCTTGCTTGATAAAATCTTCCACTATGTATCTGTTTCAGAGTACAAAAGTTTCCCGATAACGAGATTACAAAATTGTATATGAGAATGGCTGGCAATGGGAATCTCAAAATTAGACAACAACAGCTATATAGTCACGTTTAGGTTATAACAGTTGCTAGTGGTAGTAGATAATGGTGAAACGGGGTGGTGATGATGAAGGTCGTCATGATGACGAAGATGGCCGAATGGTCATTGCGATATGATAGTAGTGTACGGCGGTGGCGTCGGTGGTCGGATGATGACGATGATAGATGGCGATAGCGGTGGCGGCAACGGTGAGGATGGCTTATCGGCGATGAGGATCGGCAGTGGGCCGTGGTTGGCAACCCGGGGGGTGGGCGGCGTCAGTGGTGACCGCGATTATACTTGGAGAATTATCAAGCTTTAGAGCTCTCTCTCCTCTCTTTTGCTCGGGCTCCCCTCATGTGAAGAATGAGGGACTATTTATAGATTAGATGAGTGACATTTCTATAAATATATGCAAAATTCAAACCACTCCACTCCATCGGACAGCTCAAAATGATTCATTTGATCATTTGATGTACTTTAAGTATTTGAATGCTCAAAGGAAGTCAGAATTATGAGATCTTGGGCTTGTTAGATCCGGCTCGTCAAGACACTCGATTTGACTCTAAATATTTCATATTTTAGAGTTATTTAGGGATTTAAATGATATCCCAAAGTTTTCAATAATATTTTAAGTGCTTGATCTGGGCTAGTTTCAACTTAGGATCAACTTGCTTTTGACATCAAGATTCGTGCTTCGACTGGTAGTATTTTAAGTGTCATATCAAGACTCATTTTATGGCTTGATTAAAACACATGTGAAATTAATTAATATTATTTGAATTAAATTATTAATTAATAATTTTTAAAAAATAACCAATTCTATCATCTAATTCTTGTATATATATTCAGGTTGACATCGACTTTTATGTCGAAATTCCTGAATATATCCAAAATTATTATTATTAAGTTGCAAGTTCTTGCAAGAACAAAAAAAATATATTTCTACGTATGAAAGACAGCCCTAAATATCAAGAAAAAACTTTTCTCCAAGATTTGTCAAATGTCAAAGATCAAGTCAGAAGAACTCCCAATTTTGGAAGCTTTAATCAACTAAGTTGGAAAAACATTAATCTCTACATCCTGAAGTCTAGGATGCAGATGAGTTCTAAAGAGAAAACTCAACAAGCCCACAAATGACTGAGTTGCTGACTCTCTCCTCACTCAACAAGCTGTAAGAAAATATCGCAGTGAAAGAGCCCCCGTTCATTAGTCCGATGACCAAATTACTAACCTATCACTGCTTAAGTCAAAGACTCCAGTAGGTTCTAAAGGTTGAACTCAACAAGCCTATAAATGGCAAGTTCGACGCTCTCTCCTCAACAAGCCATAAGAAAATGGGAAAGAGCCCCTACTGTCGGTCCAATGATGATAGTTTGTCAAACCATACAACTTAGTGATTACAAGCAATCGAGAATTTTCTCGATGACAAGACAATATGAGAAAACTCTCAATTTAGAGCTGCCTCAAGTTAATCTTTATATTACTTGTAGGGTGATGTTATAATTTATTCTCAAATGATTTAATCAAGCACAAAGAACATATTAAATTCAATCTCCTCATCAAGTCTGTCAAAGCAGAAAGCAGAGGACCGAGGAAGCAATTCCATAGTTCATATATAGTCGATGGCCGAACTAAAAAAATTCTGTGGTTATTCAATTTGTTAAAGCACACATTGCTAGACTGATAATTTAATATTGACCTACTATGAGTCAGAATGTTAGATCATCTATATGCACCCTCCTACGAGTTAGTCAAAGTAGCAAGCATAGAATTTAAGGCGTATATATACTTCCTGACAAGTCAATATGGACAAATCAGGTCAATTTTTCATCAAGTCTGTCAAGCTTAAAGCTATTACACAAAGAATTTTATAACTCAAAATAAACAAACCAATTCTTTCATCCAACCCGGTCGAGTGTGAAGTTAGGGTCGGAGGAAATCCAAATTCACAAAGATACAAAAGAAACAGCTCTTTAGCGAACCTGCTGAAGCTGAAGTAATTTGAAATTCATGGGTGATATAAAAGGTCAACCAATTTTCAACAAATATGATTCAGTTCATATGCGAATCACATTTGTTGGAGGCATTTGTTGACCCACTCTTTCCCTCAACCACAAAGAAACATGAACCGCAAATCCCTTTCACGCTCCCGCATTCATCTCCCTCAACTACAAGCACCAGTAGGCTCAATCCCCTATGCCCAACCATTCCCTCCAAGCTTAGCTTCTTCATTCAATTTCTCTTAAAACCAAAGCCTTCTCTCTCGGTCTTTCAACCACAAACTCCTGATCGCGATCCCTTCGTTTCATCTACGTTCAACCGAATCCCCACTCTCTCGATTTCCCTCGATCCTAAGGAACCAAAGCCTCCTTCCCATCTCGTTCATCCAAACTTGCAAGAAGTCATAAGCTCTTGATCTTTTCCCTCGCCTGATTGGAACTCCTCTCCTCCAATTCTCCTCCAATCGAGCTTCCAAATTGCAAGCCGCAAGCCTCTGAAATCCTTCCCTCTCATTCGTTCCCTCGAAGCCGCACGATTAACAGGCAATCACATGTTTCTCCCTCTCCCGTTTGACCTCTTCATTTAGCTGAAACCCTCTCTTCCTCCCTTCTTGGTCGAACAACCCAAACGAATGACTCGATTCCTTTTTATTTCAACTTCCACTTCCCTTAATCACAAGAAATCATAAGAACCCTTCGTCGATATGGATCGAAACATAGCGAGTTGATCTCTTCCCTTCTTACTACAGCCAAAACTCTATCTCTCATGGAGCCAACATCCAACCTTAATCTTCGATTTTTTTACTGGCAAAGCGATGATGTTGGCCCTCTCGATTCCTCTTCCTCTCAACTTCACCACTATACTCAGTCAAATCTTAGTTACTGCTATGTTCTTCTCAACTACCTTATAACCGAAATCATGCAAATTTATTATTGTGGTTGTTGGTGAATGTGCAATAAAATGAGTTTGGATGTATATGAAAATTATCTATATATATATGTGTTTGTTTCGTTATGCAGGTTTGAAGGCTTCGTCACACTTATCAGGGATGACGAGCTGAAAACGGGTCAAGGTGTTTCAAAATACTAACTGTCACGGTCATCAGGGCATGACGGGTAGGCCCAAAAAATTGTTAGATGTAGCCCCTTATGCTGAAATTTTGACTAAATTTAGGACTTAAAAAAAAAGGGAGATGAATATTTGCAAATATATTTTCTTTTATGCATGTGATTGAAGTCCTCGTTATGCTCATCAAAGTATAACGGGATTGAAATTTGGCCAATATGCTTCAAAACACCAACTGTCACGCTCATCAGAGCATGATGGATAGACCAAAATAGTTCTGATGTAGCCCCCTATATGGGACGACGCTGGAATACTGCCAAAATTATGTCAAATTTTTGGAATTTAAAAAAAATATATAAATATAAAATATAAACTCCTAAAGAAATGAATTGAAAATTAAATATAAATAAACTTAAAATAAACTTGAAAAAAACTTGAGTACAAATAAAATTAAAAATTATATTTCAAATAAGAAAATAGGGATCAAACTCAAGTGAACGTATAAAACTTGAAATAAACTTGAATTCCTTTGATATCCATAAAACGAATCTCACAATATTTTGCTTACAATAATCAAAAAGGAGAATCCTAGTGAATCATTGAAGATTTATGGTGAGATTAAAACATAACTTATGAGCATACAAATGTGGTTCAAGTGAGGCTTGAAGCTAACTCAAAACTCATAAGAAACTTGCAATAAATTTGAAATTTGGTTATATATATTGATCTCTTGATATGGAGTTTAAAATAAAGTCAAATTGGATTTGATCGCTCTTACATGAAGAAGATGATAAACATAACTTGCATATTCACTAATGAATTTGGTCATGCACGATCTTTTCAATAAACATTGATATTATTATAACTTATTCTAAGTGAACTAATACTGATTTAAATTGAACACAGTCGAACTTGGAGAATGAAAATGAAGCTTGATAACTCGCTTACACTCTGTAGCAAACTATAAGGGTTAATGGTTAATTAGCTAGGAAGAATTAATTGAACTTTATGACTTATATTATATCATGTGTAAAAATGATTTAAAGAAAATAAGCCAAACACAAACATAACTTTGAATTCATGCTATACTTGTGGGGAGATTACATAAAGCTAGAAGGCTAATTTTCAAATGAGATAGAGCCCAAATCAAGCTCTAGAGTGAGATTCACAAAGAATAAGTCTTCTTATTTAATCCATATATCGAGATGTCTAATTTAGAATAGACTAAAGAAGGCTTCAATTAAACATAAAATTGATACATATGAGATTTGTTAAGTATTATTTTCAAGTTAAAGTGAAAATCAAATAAATTCATAAGAGATTTTTGCTATAACTAAATATCCTATTAGCAAGCATGATCGAGACTTTTTACTGAATAATCGACTTGTATTCAAAAGAAGCTTGAATTCAACTAAGCTCTCTTAAAGAAAGTATAACCGTTTGTATGAGTGAGTATCAAATTTAAATGATGAATTTGCAAAGATCTAATAGGTCTTTAATGAGCATTAGTCAACCATTGAAGTTTAGGAATTATGAGAATAAATAAAATGCAAGTAAAAATACAATATTTTAAGTGCAAATATAAACTTAGTTCTGCGATACAATATGCCATCGGATCTATAATTTTTCGTACAAGCAAATAGAAGGCAATGCTAAATTAAAATCTCCATAGATTTTGGAACTTCTTTCAATCCAAAAATTAAGGAATTTCATTCTAATTATAATTTTCAAAGCCAATGATTTCATTAATTAGATGAAATAATCAAAGTTATAAATATCTGCATGTGCTCGAACATGGAGATTTTAAGTGCAAATTTTAATATCTGAAAAGGATGTGCATGTTAAGTTGGAATTAAATGAAAATATAAAATCAATCTCATGAGTTATAAATAAGATTATCTAAATTAATAAAAATTGCATGAACCTCGACATAATGCCGAATGTTTAGATTCAAGTGTCTGAGAATTCTGCACCTTCCCGGTTTGGTCTCAGGACCGGGTCCAAGTTAACAAAACCTAAAAATCCAATCATTATAAAAATTTTCAACTTATTAAAATATCTAAGAAGCTAATTCTGTCATATGGCGGTAGATCTGATCCTCTATTATTAAACTAAGTGAGTCGATATGATCTGAAATAATAAATTAAATGATCGAACAATACATCAACTCTGATGATGGCTGTGTTGAATGAAAATTTCAACCGGAGGGGATACTTCCATCAAAGTATTATTATAATTTCATATCAAATTAACTCAAATTAAGTATCAATCTAAATATGAAATCTAATGTATCATTAAGCTATAAATGTCTAAATGAAATTCAATTTAAAAACTTAAAGCTAAAAATTCAACCCACATTCCAATGAGTAAAGACGTGGCACATGTCATGATTGCTTTGGCCCGGTAGCTCCTATGATGTAGTTGTAAGTCTTACGTCGATGGTTGCCGCCAAATGAAACCAAATCATAATATACTTGATATGATCTGTTCTTTGAGTTGTGAATATACTTGATAGAGAAAAAGCCCTGTAAATAAGGTAGACTTAAGAATGTCTCCTTAAATAAATATAGTGATTTCTTGGATGGCGTAACATGTGTGTCATAAAGATCATTTGATCATGTTGGGTTGACTACCTTCTCTAACTAAGTAGATCAAGGACCACGATAGTCCGGGATGACGGAACCATGAGATCTAGATCGAGCACGTCATCATTCTACCAACTATATGTTTTAAGTTAAATAATGATGAATTTCAAAAATTATAAACCCCAAATTTTAAACTTCATATGCTGCCACTATACACTAAGAAATTAATGATCTAACGACTAGCCTTAATCGAAAATTCTCTCTGAGAGAGGTAATAGTGCTTTGCTTTATAAGAAACACCCAAATCTAAAGTCCTCACTAAATAATGGTGAAATCTCTGGGTAGTCTCTTATCTACTATCTCATATGACTTCTAAAAAGTTCACCGACACATCATGTGAGAGGTCGGTGGCAAATTTTCGGAGCCCACAAGAACTATAAAATTGTTATTTCATATTAATAAGGGAGAGTGTAATCATTATTTTAAGAGCAAATATAAGTATCTTAATTTTTATCTTTGAATTTTGTTTCCTATCAACAAAATGAAATAAAGTATCTATATCTTGATAGAGGATACATATACAAGGCGATCAAGGCTTAGTTCATTAGACTCCGGTTTTCCCCGAAGAGGTCAGCTGCCCTTGTCGGACCAGCCGGTTGGAGGCGATCAGGCACAGTTCATCTGAGGCTCCAATTTTCCCTCAAAGAGCGTCAGACCCCCGGACCGGCCGGTTGAGAGCAATCAAGGTCCTCATATAGTTCATCTGGCGAGGCTCTAGTTTTCCCATGAAAGAGGCGTCAATTGCCCTTGTCGACGGGGTTTGGAGGCGATCAAGGCGTAGTTCATCTACAAGAGCTCGGTTTTCCCCGAAGAGGCATCATTGGTGACGATTGGGCGATCGTGGTTCATAAGCGAGCTCCGATTTCCCGAAAAACGTCTTGTCGGACCACCGGGTTGGATCACGATCAATGCCGTAGTTCATACGAGGCTCCAGTTTTCTCGAAAGACGTCAGCCTGCGACCGGCCGGGTTTGACACGATTTATCAGCGATGATGCGGCGGTGATGATAAGCGGCGCGAAGTCAGCGAGGATATGGCTGATAGTGGTGTCAGCGGAAATGGCCGCAATGATGGTGGGACCGGCGACGGTGGTTATGGCCGGGTTCAGCGGCAGCAAATGATGATAGTAATAGCAACGTCGGTAGTCATGAATGGGATGATGGTAGTACCGGATATGCCGATGATGGGTGGCGGTGATCGATGAGTGGTTGCGGCCAAGAGGATGATTTGTAGCGGCTATTGATAATCACGGTGGTACTCGGTAGTGCGGGATGACCGATGAAGATGGTGGTATGACCGTGGATTGCGCGAATGAGTAATGATTTTGACCTATTGAGGTTGTTTGTAGTGTGACTCAATGATGTTAACTTGTGGAAGAGGCGTGGAAGTCCACCATGGACTTTTGACCTATCCAGTTGTTTGTCGAGTGTGACTCAATATTAATATGGAAGAGGTTGAATTGAATCCAGGATTTTGACATATCCAGGGTTGTTTGTCGAGTGTTACGATGACATTAACTATGGAAGAGGAATTGAATCGAGGATTTTGACCTATCCGAGGTTGTTTGTCAAAGTGTTACTTGATGGCGTTAACATGTATGGAAGAGGTTAGGATGTACACCAAGGACTTTTTTTATCATTGCCAAAGTGTTACTTGACTTCTTATATGGAAGGAAGAGGATCAAGTCCCCTCGGGATTGATTATGCCCCGATTGAGATACAACATGAGTTATATATTTCTCAAGTGGGAGGATTAAATGAATGAGAAATAAGCTTGTAAGAAAAAGCTATAAATTCATTACTTTGATAAGTTCGATGATACAATCATAAGTCGATTTTAACACAAATATGAGTTTCAAGAGAAAATGACGACAACAATAACAAGTCTTCATCCTACTAAGTGGGGTCGTTACATGAAGAGAAAGCGACAAACGAGACAAAATAAATGTTATAATAATTATGCAGTAGGAATTACTAATAATATTTTTGAAGATTCTCAGTGTTCCAAGTTTGAGGTAGAGTTTTTCCTTTTGGATCCTTGAGCTTGAATGTTCCTAGCTTGACCATAGCTATAACTACATATGGTTCATCCCAAAGAAGTGAGAGTTTATTATATTGAGGGTCTTTTTCTGACTTGAGACTTTAGGACCAAGTCACCAAGATATGGGGACGAGATTTTACTCTTTGAAGTGAGCTACCTTTGGTGATAAGAAGCGGTGAGAGTAGGGCCATGTCATGAGTTTATGGAGTCTAGTGCTGAGTTTTTCTTCATTACCATCATGATCGAATAATTGAACTCTTGGACTTGAAACTCCGATATCTACTGGTATAATAGCTTTTGTGTCGAAACACAAGTTATATGGTGTCTCACCAGTCGAGGTGTGTGATGTAGTGCGGTAAGCCCAAAGAATATTAGAAAGCTCATCAACCCATTGCCCCCCAGCCTTCTCAAGACGTGTTTTTAGTCCTTTGAAGATAGTCCTATTGGTAGCTTCAGTCTGTCCATTAGTTTGAGGATGTGCTATAGCCGTATGCAGCAGCTGAATGTGAAGATCTTTGCAAAAGGATGTAAAGATTTTTCCAGTAAATAGAGTTTCATTGTCAGTGATGATCTTTGCAGGAAGACCGAATCGACATACTATATTTTTCTAAATAAATTATTTAGCATTTATCTCCTTGATTTTAGCGAATGGTTCAGCTTCCACCCATTTAGTGAAGTAGTTGACGGCTAAAATGATAAACTTTTATTGCCCTCACGCTATCGGAAAAGGTCTCATGATATCAATTCCCCATTAAGCAAAAGGCCACCGGCTTTGAAGGGATGAGAGTTCTGTATGCGGCATGTGAGAGATGTTAGAGTGCAACTGATAACTTGCATATTTTTTTGTGAACTCCAAGGCACCTTGTTTCAAGAGCTGGCGTCCTTCCTCCTGGGTGTTCTCCACATATCCCAGTGAACCTCTCTTAATCGTGGTGGCCTCTAAAGGTGAGAGGCATTTGAGGTACGGTCCAGAGTAAGCTCGCTTGTATAGTTCACCTCCGATAATAGTAAAGTTTGAAGCTTGTCTTCGGAGACGAGTTGCAGAAGTTGGGTCTTCAGGAAGGGTTCCTTCTTGTAGAAAAGACAGGATGGGGTCCATCCATGAATGTTCCTTTATCTCATTAATTGCTTGTATTACCCATGACCCTGGGATGCTAGGAAAATATATTTTTTCAACATGCTTTCTCTTAAATAGATCTCCAGTAGTAGATGTAGTAAGCTTAGCAAGAGCGTCAGCTCGAGCATTTTTCTCTCGCAGTATGTGAATGATTTGATGTGTCTTGAAATGAGCAAGAAGAGACTTTACCAAGTGGAGATATTACGCTAGCTGAGGATTATGGTATTAAAGTTTTCCTCAACTTGGGAGGCGACAAGCTGAGAGTCAGTGTGGATTACTAAGTCTTGAGCTTCACAATCAAAGGTGAGTCTCAACCCTATGATGAGAGCCTTATATTCAGTCATATTATTAATTGCAGGAAATTTTAGGTGAAGTCCATACTCTAAGGTATTCTGCTGGGGGGAAATAAGTAAGATTCTGCTTTTCGGTCTCTGGCTCCATCAGAGGGTCCATTGAGGAGAGAAAGGTGTAGCAGATAGCTCCTCTGGAGTTGGGCGGTGCATTCCTATAAAGTCTGTACTTGAGACTTTATAGCGTAGAGGTAGAAAATTTATATCAAATTCTCCTAATTCTACAGACCATTTAATTAACCTCCCAGATGCTTCTGGTTTCTGTAGGATGGCCCTTAATAGTAAATGAGTGTAAACATCGATAGTATGTGCTTGGAAGTATGGATGCAATTTTCGTGCTGAGAAAACTAAAGCTAGAGCCACCATATCTGTAAGTGGATAACGACTTTCTATATCAGAGAGAATTTTGCTGACATAATAAATTGGTTGTTGTATCCCATTTTCTTCTCGCACTAAAACTGAGCTTATCGCATGGGAAGAGACTACGAGATATAAGTATAGCATCTCTCCTTGGATAGGCTTGGATAGTAGGGGTGGAGATGCAAAATACTCCTTTAATTGCTCAAAAGTTGACTGACATTCATCAGTCCACTGAAACTTATTATTTTTAGCTCTCTTTAATATTTTAAAGAATGACAAGTATCTATCCCCAGAATGGGCTAGGAAGCGGATAACGCAGCAATTCGTCCATTTAAATATTGAACTTCTTTAATATTCTTTGGAGGAGTCATATCTTTGATAGCTTTGAATTTCTCGGAGTTGGCCTTTATCCCATGGTGGGTTACCATAAATCCCAGAAATTTTCCCGACATAACCCTAAAAGCACATTTGGTCAGGTTGAGTCGCATGTTATAACGCCGAAGAAGGTTAAAGCATATTTCTAAGTCAGAAATATATTGTGATTCTTTCAAGATTTTCATTAATATGTCATCCACATATACCTCCATTGTGTGGCTTAATAGGTCTTTAAAAACCTTATTCATAAGTCATTGATAAGTAAGACATTAATAACCAAACGCATAACTTGGTAACAGTATAAACCTTTATATATTTAAAATGTTGTAACTTCTTCATCTGTTGGGTCCATTTTTATTTGGTTGTAACTAGAGTAAGCATCTAAAAAACTGAGCATTTGATGTCCAGATGTAGCATCAACCAATTGATCAATTCAAAGAAGAAGATGAAAACTATCTTTCGGGCAAGCCTTATTAAGGTCAGTGTAATCAATACACATTCTCCATGTTCCATTTGTTTTTTTAACCATGATAACATTTTCTAGCCATGTAGGGTAATGTACCTCTCATATGAATCCCGCTTCTAGAAGCTTGTTAACTTCTTGCTCAATAGCCTGGAGGCGATCAGGTGCAAAACTTCGCTTCTTCTGGATGATCGGTTTGAATGTCGGATCGATCTTGAGGGAGTGCATGATCACATTGGGGTCGACCCCCGACATGTCCGTTGGACTCCAAGTGAAGATATCTTGATTTCTGCGCAAGAAGTCTATGTATTTTTCCCTTTTGTTCGTCTGAGACCAGAGATCCAACTTGCACTATTCGTAATGGTTGGTCATCTGATAATGCAACAAAGAGAAAGTCTTCGACAGGGGAAGCTTTCTGGGGTACTCCTTCTTCTCAAAAATTAAAATCTTCAATGCTGAAGGTCACAGAAGAGCGTGGTTGAGCTTGTCTGATGTAGCATGATTGTGCTATATGTTGATTTCCACAGACCACCCCAACTCCAACGGAGGTTGGAAATTTCATCTTGAGATGAGATAATGAAGTGACTGCACCGAAAATTGATTGGAGAGGCCTTCCAAAGATAGTGTTATATGCTGAATCTGACTTGACCACCATGAATTGGATTAGATGAGTTACTTGTCGAGAAAATTCACCAAGGACAACAGGAAGGGTGCTTGTCCCTCTACTCATGTATTTATCAAACCCGTATAATGGTCCGCAGAGCTTTTTTTTCTAACCAGACCCATGCTAAGAAATGTGGAGTAAAATAAGACATCAACAAAACTTTCATTGTCAATCAAAATTCTCTTAACATTATAGCATGGGTCACCATCCTCGTGATGACAATCTTGATGAGGAACATGGACTCCTTCTAAGTCAGTCATTAAAAGTGATGGAATGATACGAGACTTTTTTAACTCTGGCTCTTCAGATGTAGTAATGAGAACTTGATTAGATAGTATTGGTCCTTCTGCAATTGTTTCAATTTCCCCAACTGTTTGATGATTATTTTATTATTTATGTGATGATTATCCTGGTTGCCCCCCAATTGGAGGTATGTTTGTTTGATTCACTTGATTCTTCATAAATCGATGTAGATATCATTATTGAATGAGCATCTCAATTTCTTCTTTGAGTTGTTTGCATGCCTCGGTAGTATGTCCACGACTTCGATGGAAGTGACAATATTGCTCATGATTTCCTAAATTTGGTTTCAGTGGATGTGGTCACTTGATATTTTCTTCATCTCGAATAGCCATCAAGAGGTTGACACGAGACGTGTTCAGCGGCGTGTATTCCTTTTTTGGTCGTGGTTCATGTCGTTGATATGAGGGCCGTGGAGGGAGATCATGGTTGCCTTGTTGCTTCTTTTGATGGGACAGTCGGTCCGCATTCCCTGGGGCGCTCTTACATTTTTCTGTAGATTATTCAAATTATTTGCGATGGGCATTAATGGCCTCATCGGCAGAGATTTGTGTTTCCACACGATGAACTAAGTTGGCATATGAGTGGACCATGTCTCGCATTAGTGACGAATAAAAAGGCCCTGGAAGGAGCCCTCCAAGGAAAACTCCTCTCAACAGTTCAGGGTCCACTCCAGGTATTTGGTGAGCTTCTAAGGAGAACCTCTGGAAGTATTCCTTAAGTGATTCACCCTCATTTTGACGAATGTCGAAGAGATGGGAGGAATCTTTAATGATCCTCCTGTTTGTAATGAACTGTTATACAAAAATCTTGGCAAGTTCATCAAAGGTATGGATGGATTCCCTTGGAAGGGAGTAGAACCAAGTGCGAGCTTATCCCTTGAGGGTAACTGGAAAGACCTGATAACGCAGTGTGTCAAGTGCTCGCTGGATATGCATGATGGTCCTGTAATGGTCGATATTATCATGTGGGCCAGTCGCCCCATCATAGGAATCAATGTTCGGAAGCTTGAAACCCACGAGAATAGAATGTTGAAGAATAGTTTCAGCTAAAGGTGAGGATTCCTCATAGCTGTGGTGAGGGAGAAGATGATTTCTGTATTGAAAGTGAAATTCATCTTGCATTAAACGTCATAATTCTGCACGTATAACATGATGAGTGGGGTCAACAGGATGAGAATGTGTCAAGCTACTATAAAGGATACGGGTTGAGCCGCACGTGATGGATGAGTAGAAAGTCAAGGAGAGATCAAGATCACCTGCCTCTACGGGAACTGGTCAAGGAGATTAGCATTTTGACCTCACACGGCTAACGATCGATCTTGGGGGAGATGTGTTTACCGCGGTAGTAGCTGTTGTGTTCCTCGCAAAAGTCGGATCATCTCATTTTGAGACTCTTCCATTCGACGGACACGATCTTCTAAAGAGATTCCCATCACGCCTTCAACGACAGGGTCACGCCTATCAGGGGGGAGTGAGGCAGAAGCTTGGTATCCTTGGTTCAAGGATTGGTTTCGAGAGTGACGGGAGTTGGAGCGGGAGGCTCTATTGTTACGAGTATTGCGCCTATTGGCCATAACGAGGGTGTTCACAGGTTTTGTGATTGAAGAGTTCTTTTCCTACAGACGGCGTCAAACTGTTGTGTGCTAGAAAACCAGTTATGATAGAGTGAAAGTTTACGCCTTAGCTTTGTTGTGAAATCTAGCACACACACAGATATTTAAAGAGTGAACAAGAAAACTCTAGAATTTTTACGTGAAAAACCTTGAAAGAGAGAAAAAATTACGGGGCCTAGCTCAGTAAAAATCTTCTACTATGTATCTGTTTCAGACTACAAAATCTTCCTGATAACGGGATTACAGGATTGCATATGATAAGGGAACAACAACTATGTAGTCACGTTGGTGGTAGCGATTCTTAGTGATAGCGAGATGATGGTGAAACGGCGAGGACATCGGCCCGGCGATGAAGGTCATCATGATGGAGGCAGAGCGAGAGATTGGCGGCGAGGATCGGCGGCGGCGGCGGCGGTGGTGGTTAACGTCCATCGAGTGGTGGCAGGATTGTGCTTGGAGAAACTTCAAGCTTTAGGGCTCTCTCCTCTCTCTTGCTTCGGTCCCCTCATATGAGGAATGAGGGGCTATTTATAGATTGGAGGAGTGGAGTCTTTATAAATACATGCAAAATCCAAACCACTCCACTTCATCAAACGGCTCAAAATGATTCCCTTGATCATTTGATGTATTTTAAGTATTTGAATGCTCAAATGAAATTGGAATTGGCTCGTCGAGACGCTCGATTTGACTATAAACACTCCATGTTTGAAGGCTATTTAAGGATTTAACTGATATCCCAAAGTTTTCAATGATATTTTAAGTGCTTGATCTCGACTAGTTTTAACTGAGGATTAACTTGCTTTTGACATCAAGATTCGTGCTTCGACTAGTAGAATTTTCAGTATCATATCAATATATATATTAAAATTAAATCTATCATCAAGTTCATATGTCACCTATGAAAGCTAAAAACTTAGAAAATAAACTCATATTCCTGTCCTGAAAAAAAATTTTTAACTCGATTATTGAAAATAATACATATAAAATAAGACTTGATTGTAAGATTAAAAAAATACCACATCCCGAAAATAAAAAATAAAAACTTCAGCTAGTAGCATGCTTGCTCTATTTCTAAATTCATCTTTAGAACTAGAGGAACATCTAGAATTGCTTTTCTAAGTTTCATGTTGTTCAGCTATATTTTTAATCACTTATTCTATTGTTAAGAAGATTGGAATTTGATTTTTTTTTTCCTGGAAATAACTAATAAGAAAATTGGTTTTCTCTCAAAAGTTTCAAAATTATTTTTTTCTAGTAGTCATTATGTTATTAGGTATTAAGAACATTTATATGCATAGCATATAATTTTATATCTTTACATATCTAATATTTAAAATTTAATTTTACATAAATAATATATAATTCTTTAATATTACATTAAAAATATTATTATTGCATACCAGAAAATCAGTTGCGGTAGAATAAAACCTCACCTTAGATTGTATGGAAATCAAGCACACACAAAAATAGTTGAAAAGAGAATAAGAAACTCTATAATTTTTACATAAAAAAACCCTTGAAAGAGGGAAAAAAAATTAGTGTTTCAAAGTTTTCATATGTAGCTTTTGGGCTTGATTTAAGCTCATTTCGATTTTTGACCCAGCGTTGTTGAACTTCTCGAAATTAATTTAATTTGATTGTATACATGCTTTAACTTTAGATCCATGCTTTATTTATAAACTTTAGAGAGATATATCATTTATCCCCTTATTTTTAAATGATAAAACTTATTTTATCTAAATACATATTAAATTTTAAAATAAAATAACTTTAGCTAAAAATTATCACGATTTGTAATTATATACGTTATGTATATCAATTTATTTATTTATTGGTTATTAATATTTATTTATTTTATTTTATTTTATTATATATATAATGATAATTTTCATAAATATATAAATTATTTATTATATATATATATATATATATATATATATATATATATATATATATATATATATATATATATATGTTGATGTCATTTTGTTCGAAAGAGAGGGAGTCAAGGGCCCCCCAAATTGCCCTCTTCTTTTTTTTGCCCTGTGTGTGTGCGCGCACGCACACGAGAGAGAGAGAGAGAGAGAGAGAGAGAATGACGGAAAGGGGGAGGGAGAGAGATGTGGCGAGAGAAAGAGAGTAAGAAATTCCCCCTCATAATAATAATATTTATTTATTTAGAATTTGAAATTTTTTTACAAGTATAAATACCCCAAAAGATAAATAAAATTTCACACCTTACTTTCTTCTCTTTGGTAGCCTCTACTAATCTGTATTGACCCTCTCGGCTCAGGTTCTCCCCGATCTGGTTTCCAATAACCTAATATTCTTATCTCAGCTCCAATGTGCTTCCACTTTCTTCTCTTTGGTAGCCTTCACTAACATGTATAACGATGTCGACCTCTCATCGCAGGCTCAAGTTCTCTCCGATCTCGAGGTTTCTAATTGACTTGGTTATGCGGCGCGCATCCCGAATTCAGGCTCTAGTGTACTTACATTTTCTTCTCTTTGGTAGCCTTTAATGATTTGTATAACGGCGTGCATCCCGAATTCAGGCTCCAACGTGCTTCCACTTTCTTCTCTTTGGTAGCCACCACTGATGTGTATACCAATGTTGACCCCTCTCACAGCTCAGGTTCTCTCGATCTCGAGTTTCTTGACTAATTATGCATCCCAATTGGATTCATTATCTCTTATCTTTGTTAAGGTCCCCAAATGACGAGGGTAATCATATATATATTTTTAGACTTTGACTTCAAAAGAATTATAATTTATATATATCTCCTGTGATTTTTAG
Source organism: Cymbidium sinense (assembly GCA_021442155.1). Lineage (NCBI taxonomy): Eukaryota > Viridiplantae > Streptophyta > Magnoliopsida > Asparagales > Orchidaceae > Cymbidium > Cymbidium sinense. The sequence goes on from CM038222.1 coordinate 32,669,908, forward strand.
TATATTTATATCTTTTGAGACTTTTGTCTTCTGAGATTTTTAATTTATCTGCACCATCTAAGGCTTTTGTCTTCTGAGATTTTTGATGTACGTGTACTTTCCAAGGCTTTTATCTTTTGATATTTTTTATGTACATGTACCTTTTAAGACTTTTACCATTTGAGATTTTTTAATATACATGTACTTTCTGAAGCTTTTATTTTCTAAGGTTTTTGATATACATGTACTTTCTGAGGCTTTTGATGTACATATACATTCTAAGACTTTTGTCTTCTGAAGTTTTTGATGTACCTGTGTCTTCTAAGACTTTTTTCCTTCTAAGATTTTTGATGTACATGTACCTTCTAAGGCTTTTGCCTTCTACGATTTTTGATGTACCTATACCTTATAAGGCTTTTACCTTCTGAGATTTTTGATGAGTGGAGATCTAATCAACTATTTGCTCTCTTGAAATCTTTCTAGTGAGGACCTTGTCCACTACTTAGCTTTCTATTGAGGCTTCCTTAGGGGAGTGCCTTCCATGGGAGAAATCCATAAAGAATTTTTTGATCTATCTAAGGTTATTTGTCAAAGTGTTATTGTATGATATTTAACATGTATGAAAGAAGTCAATAGTTTTAACTCTCATCCGAGATTATTTTCTCAAAGTATTATTCAATGACGTTAACTTGTGTGAAAAAGGTTAAACATTTTAATTCTTCCGAGATTATTTGTCAGAGTATTACTCAATGATGTTAACTTATGTTGAAGAGGTCAAATCAAAACATCCGTTTAAGGTTGTAGCCAAAGTTACTCATCGATCATTGCCTTACTTTTTTATGAGTATAATTGAAGAATCATAATTTGCAAAGCTATATTTTTTTAATGTCGAAAGTACTCCACATCATTGACTTGTTTCTCGAACTGATAATCAATTAGATATCCAAAATATTGATTTGGATGATCTTTTGAGATTAAGGGTTACCCCAAGCTTCTGATAAGAACTGAATGATCAGCATTTGATGTTTTTTCATTCTTCATATGTGTTTTTCCCGAGTAAGATTTTTTTTATCATATAGATGGTGTTGCTCTTAATTTAAAGTCAGATTGTCAACCATTGTGAAGATGTAAAGTGAATATTTTTCACAGACGACGTAAAACTATTGCGTGCTAGAAAATCAATTGCAGCAAAATAAAACTTCACGCCTTAACTTGTAGGAAAATTCAGCACACACACAGATAGTTGAAATGTGAATAAGGAACTCCATAATTTTTACGAAGAAAACCCCAGAAATAGGGAAAAAATCATGGGGCCTAGCCCAATAAAATGTTTCACTATATGTCTGCTTTGGAGTACAAAGTTTAAGTTTTTTCGATAATGAGATTACAAGATTGTATGTGAGAAATCCTGACAATGAAAATTCCAGAATCATGTTACAATAGCTATACCACGATAGTTTGACTGTAACGGTTGTTGGTGGCAGTCGACAATGACAATTGCGGTGATCAACGATAATGGTGGTGATAACGAACTTCGAACTTCTAGATCTCTCCTAGCTTTCTCCCAAGTTCACTTTTAGATTTTCCCCTTCATGACAAGAATGAGGTTCTATTTATAGGATTTTGAGAGTCATTTTGATTATTGTAGCCAAAATCCAAAAATATTTTATCAGACGGTTCATATCGATTCATTTGATCATAGATAATTTTTTTATGATTTGATCATTCAAACGATATTCGATTTTAGTGATCTTAGGTTTGTTGGATTCGTTTCGTTGAGCCGCTCGATTTGACTATAAGCACGTCAAATTTGAAAGTCATTTCATCATCTAGTTAGTATTTTGAAATTTTCATACGTATGTAGCGGGTTTGATTAACTCATTTTTAAAGATTATCAACAACTCGTCTCACTAAGTCGTTTAATTTGATTATATACATGCTTTAACTTGAGATTCATGCTTCATTTGAAAATTTTAGAGGAATATATCAATTATCATTATTAATTTTTTTTTAAAATAAAATGTATATTTTTATATATAAAAAATATTATATTTATAAATATCAAATTTTAAGTATTGAACATAAAAATGAACGAAACATCTATCAAAATCATTATCACACTGCCCTATTTTTCTGTGGTATTATCTAACCACCACAACTTCAGAATATAAATAATTAATTAATTAATGAGAGAGAGAGAGAGAGAGAGAGAGAGAGAGAGAGAGTATTCTTAGTCCATCTGCACGAATTTGTCATATACCCTCTCTGTATTCTCCGAAAATAATAAAGTTGGAATGGCCGTTTCTTTTGTGATCCTTCTTATGAATTCACTGAAATCAGCCACTTTGCAGGCTTTATTCATTTTTTTTTGTTATTTACTATTTTGCTTCTTTGATTGGATGCAAATTGAAATTCATATAAACTAAAAATTACATTTTAAAAAATAAAATAAAACTTCCGATTCTATTATCAAGTCAATGCTTGGTTGGTGGTAACCCAAATTTATTAGTTATTGTGCGATAATATCTATGTGAAAAAAATAATAATAAATTTGACCAATAAGAGATATTGAAGAGATTAAAAAAATAGGACTCTTGGATTAAAAAAGGCAAGGTTATTTATTCGATTCTAATATGATTTTTAGGTGATGAAATTTATCAAAAAATATGAACACTTTCTTATAATTTTTTTCTCAATCTTAAGAAAAAATGATAAAAAAAAAATCAAATTATTGTCAAGAATCACTTATTTTCTCTATATAAGAAATAAAAAAAATATTAATTTGTCCTCTATAAATAAAGAAAAAACATAATTTTTTTAACTCAATGCCTTCTCAATCAAATTTGGTTTGTTTCTCACTTTCATTTCCATTTCATTTCCCCTCTTTCAATTCATTCAAACTAAACAAAGCTTATGTGATTCATTAGAGCATCGTGACTCATTAGATTTGGTTTAATATTTTGTGATTTTTTGCAGCATTAACAATCATAGTTGTTTGATCTCATTTTAAAATAGAAATAAAAAATCAAAATTATTTGAAACAACCATTTTCTTTTATTCACGAAGAGATACTTGAATCAACTAGCTATTTCTCATTTCCATTTTCTTTTTGCATTGATATTGATACGATTTACATTTAGACTAATATAACTAAAATTATCGATCTGGCTTATAGAAAGTGTTGATCTATGTTTTTCAGTTAGCCGTGTGATCGACAGACTTACATGTGAGTAACAACCGAGCTCATTAAAAAGTTTGAAAATTTTTTTAGCTTGAGTTTAATCCTAGTTTGACTCGGCTTAATGATTTATCGAGCTTACTCATTTATATAATGACAAATTATAATTATCAAATTATTGATTGAATAATTTATCAAATTTTTTAAATGAGCTCGAATTTAACTTTTTTTAAATCAAGTCGAGCTCGAACCTGATAATACAGCTCAAGTCGAGCTCGAGCTTAACAGTATTTAAATAAATTTAGTTTGATTAAGTCAAAATTTGACTCTAGACTTTTTTTATACCCCTAATCAAAGGTAATCACATTATTTCGTTAGGCTGTAGGTATGACCATTTAAAACATATTTTTCAAAATAGCAACTTTGCTTAAAATTTTTCATAGCCACACAAATAGTCTCTTAGCGTGCTGTCACGGTTTTTTTTTTTTCCTTCAATTTTTTCTTAGAGACCGCGCCTCTCATTTTCTTATGTGATTTAAGCAAAAATGAGAACAGTGCGTGCATTTTTTGTCCAGAGAAACTTTTTTTTATTTTTTTATTTTATTTTTTTAAGTGATTATATGGCATTATTTTAATTTTTGCAGGGTAATTTTTTTATCTCTTATCACTGCTGTCTCAATGGCGTCCATCATCGTTTTAATAAAAAATAATAATATATTCTTAAAATATATAAAATATTTTTAATAATAAAAAATAAAAATAAAGTAAATGATCCTATGACCAACCAACTAAAAAAACAATCTAAACATGCGAAGAAAAACAACTAATACAAAGTAAAGAGGCCACTATTCATTGGTTAATGTGATAAAAAGGAAAATTAATTATCATCTAATTATTATAATCATGTCCTTGGATTAAGATTGTAACACGCAAAAAAAGACTAAATATTTAAGTATTTATTTAATTCTAATTTAATTTGTAATTGTGTATAAAGCTGACGCAGTAAATGAATCAAATATTTGATAGTTCGATGTGAGATCATTCACAATCATTTGATTAACTAAATAAATAAATTTGAATATTTGTTTAAATATTCTATTGTTTATTGAACAGACTTAAATAATTTTTCGCCCAATTCATTTATATTTGATATATCTCTCTAAAATTTATAAATCAAATATGAATCTCAAGTTAAAGCATATATATAATTAAATTAAACGACTCAGTAAAATGAGCCAAATAATATTAGAATCGAGTCAAATCAAGCCTAAACGAGCTCAAATCAAGCCCGAAAGTTATATATAAAAACTTTGAAATATTGACTAGATGATCAAATGACTTTTAAATTTGACGTGCTTATTGTCGAATCGAGTGGCTCGACTAGACAATCCAACGAGCCAAAGATTACTCGGATCAAGATCATTTGGGGTGGAGGAGGAGCTATGCTTAAGGAGAAAGTTCGGAACTAAGTCAAGCTCATCATCACCATCATCATCGACGCCGATCGCCACCAACAACTATTATAATCCAACCAATGCCGCAGTTCCGAACTGACTGTAATTTTCATTATATGGATTTCTCACATACAATCTTGTAATCCCTTTATAGGGAAAATATAAACTTTGTATTCTAAAATAGATATATAGTAGAATATTTTTATTGGGCGAGACCTCGTAGTTTTTTCTCCTTATTTTTAGAGTGTTTATACGTAAAAATTCTGGTGTTTTTTATTCTCTTTTCAACTATTTATGTGTGTTAGATTTCTCAACAAAGCTAAGACGTGAAGTTCTATTCTATCACAACTAGTTTTCTGGCACACAATCATATTTATGAATATTATCATTTAAAACATATTAAGATGTTCGAATAACCAATTGAGACTCATTTTATGGCTTGATTAAGACTCATGTGAAGTTAATTAATATTTTATAAATTAAATTTTTAATTAATAATTTTTTTCAAAAAATAACATTTATTTTAAGATTTGACTTGCTGCTAGTTTATAAGCTTAATGTGGCTGGTGCTTTTGGCCGATTGCAATTGAAGTTGACAAATGATATTTTTTTTTTCCCTTTCCCAAGAGCTGCTATAAAAGAAAATGTGAGTAGCTAATAAAATGCACAATAATATGGCTAGTTAATTGACACGTCAAAGCTCAAATTGAGTGCTTCATTTAAGGCTTAACATAAACAATTCAATAAGACTAAACAACCTACTCGTTTAAAAGATTGATAACCATTAAATGAATCGTGCATGCGCCAACTTCTAGGGGTATAAATGGGTCGAGTCGAGTAAAGTTTTGACTTAATCAAATTAAACTCGTTTAAACCCTGTTGAATTCGAGCTCGAGCTCGACTCGATTTAAAGAAAGTCAAGCTCAAGCTCAACTCGAATGCTTGAGCTCGTTCAAAAAGCTCGATAAATTAGCGAATGAACGCGATAAATAATCAGTAGTCATTATGAACGAAGCCATAAGTTTCATCAATTCGAAGTCAAAGCTCAAACTCAAGCTCGAACAAATTTCAAATTTGTCTATGAGCTCGTGGCTCGATAAGCTTGCCTTGCAAGCTCATTAACGAGTTGAACTCAAATGACCTCGCGAGCCGGGTTGACTCTGTTATAGCCCTACCAACCTCAAACCAAGCTCAAATAAAAAGGATTTTAAATAAATCAAACTTGTACACTATCCTAGGAGCTCAAATCAAGCTCGAGCCGAATTTGAAGTGATTTTTGATAAATAAGCTCAAATTTGAATAATCTCCTTCCAGCTCAACTTGATTCACTTGCATCCCCATGATTTAGGCCCCAAATTTTGAAAATTTTTTTTATACTCTTTGTTGCACACACGAACATTTTTAGTTTACAATTTTACTTAATTTAAATTCTAAAAATAATAGAGTTTCAACTTATGATATGTTGCATATAATAATTTTTCGTATGCATTTTATACATATTGATGAGAATACATTAATTTAATTATATATATAAGTTGTTTCTAATTTTTTTTATGCAACCTCAATTTGTTAACATCATGTGTAGGTAAACTTTGTAGCACTTAGTTATACTGTGATTCAAAATGAATGCACATTGAGTGTTTATTATGTTAGAAATTTTGAATGTGGGTTTACATATTGATATGGCACTGAAAATTCTACTTGTCGAAGCACGAATCTTGGTGTTAAAAGCAAGCTAATCCGAAGTTGAAACTGGTCGAGATCAAACACTTAAAATATCATTGGAAACTTTGGGATATCAGTTAAATTCCTAAATAACTTTCAAACATGAAGTGTTTATAGTCAAATCAAGCGTCTCGACGAGCCGGATCTAACAAGCCTAATATCTCATAATTCTGACTTCATTTGGGCATTCAAATACACGAAATACATCATATGATCAAAGGAATCATTTTGAGCCGTCCGATGAGGATGAGTGGTTCGGATTTTACATGTATTTACAGAGACGTCACTCCTCCAATCTATAAATAGCTCCTCATTCTTCATATGAGGGAGGACAGGAGGGAGCTTTAAAGCTTGAAAATCCTCCAACCATAATCGTGCCACCACTCGACGGTCGCCGATCACCCCCGTTGGTTACCAACCACCGCCACCGGCCGCCGCCGTCAGCCGCCGCCGCTGATCCTCGATGTCGTCAATCTCCGTCGGTTTCCATCATGACGGCCTTCATCGTGAGTGGTTGTTCCCTGCTGTTCACCATCATCTGCTACCACTAGCAACTGTTATAACCTAAACGTGACTATATGGTTGTTGTTGTCTGATTTTGGGATTCCCATTGTTAGCCCTTCTCATATACAATTATATAATCCCGTTATCGGGAAAACTTATACTCTAAAACAAATATATAGTGGAAGCTTTTTATTGGGCTAAGCCCCGTGATTTTTTTTTCTTTTTTCGAGGTTTTCCACGTAAAAATTCTGGAGTTTTATTATTAATTTTTAAACATCACGTGGTGTCTTGGACTCCTGGCTAAAGCGTAAACTTTACTCTACCATAATTGGTTTCTAGCACTAGCATTTGGTGTTGTCTGCGTGGCGATTCACATTATTTAATCTTGTATGAAGACTAAGTTTCCCAACAAGATCAAAACTACCATCGAGGTGGAGCATTTCAAGCTTTTAGGGAGCGCAAGCAAAGAATGAAGATTCATCAAACTTCGTTCCTTCAGATTTTATCGAAAATTAGGGGGCAACTCTTAATCTCAGAAGATCACCCATGTTAATATGTTAAGCATCTAATCGATTACCATCCCAAGAAACAAGTTAAAGTTGGAGGATATTTCAACATTGAGAAGAGATATAACTTTGCTAATTATGATTTTTCAATCATACTCATGGAAAAATAAGACCAAGGTTAAAGAGCAACTTTAGCTACAACCACAAACGGATGTTTTGATTTGACCTCTTCCACACAAGTTAACGTCATCGGGTAACACTCTGATAAATAACCTCGGATAGGTCGAAAATCCTCAACGGATTCAATTCGACCTCTTCCGTACAGGTTAGCGTCATCGAGTCACACTCTGACAAACAACCTCGGATATGTCAAAAATCCTCAGCGGAGTCCATTCGACCTCTTCCATATAGGTTATCACCATCAGGTAACACCCTGACAAACAACCTTGGATGGGTCAAAAATCCTCAGCGGATTCAATTCAACCTCTTCCACATAGGTTAACGTCATCGAGCAAAGAATATGACAAACAACCTGGGATAGGTCAAAAGGTCCTTGGTGGACTTCCCACGGCCTCTTTCACACGGTTAACGCGTCATGTAACACTCGATAAACAACCGGATGGGTCAAAATCTCGCGGATTCAATTCAACCTCTTTCACACATATTGCGTCGCCGTAACACTCGATAAATAACCTCGGATGGGTCAAAATCTCGGTAATTCATTAAACATCTTCCATACGGTTGCGTCGCCGAGCCACACTCGACAAACAACCTTGAATAGGTCAAAAAATCACGTCGTCGTCACGCCCGCAGACTACCGTGGTGTCACTGCCGCCGATCATCGGCAATCTCCGTCACCACCATGTCGCGGTCATCCCCCGCTACCGTCGGCTTGCGTTGCCGGTTGCGCTGCGACCACCGTCGGCCGCTAACCACCGTCGCGGTCACCACGCCGACCATCGTCGACAATCTCGCGATCACCGCCATCATCGCGGTCATCCACTGACGGCTGGTCGCCGCGTCGACTACTGCTGGGTTCATTGTCGACCCATTGCCTCCGCCAGTCATCGGTCCGCCCACGTGACCATCGGCGATAATCTCGTTCACCACCATCATCGTGGCCATCTTCGTGGTTACCACCATCGTTCAGGTCATCCCAGCCAGACGATACTCCTCCGCTTTCGTCGCTGCCGTCGCCGGTTATCATCGTCGATCATCGCTCGAGGTCCGGTCACAAGGCGGTTGGCGTCTCTTTCGAGAGAAAATTGGAGCCTCATCGTATGAACTATGGGCCTTGATTGCCTCGAACCGGTCTCGGCGAGGGGACACCTCTTTCGAGGAAAAAGCTGGAGCCTTGCCGTGATCCGTTCGAACCCGTCGTCCGACGAGTCGGTTGACACCTCTTCGAGAGAAAACTAGAGCCTTGCCGTATGAACTATGGGTCTTGATCGCCTCCGAACCCTGTCGACGAGGTCAGTTGACACCTCTTTCGAGGGAACTGCCGTATGACTGGTCTTGATCGCCTCAACCCGGTGGTTCGGTCGATTGACACCTCTTTCGAGCCATGATCGTAATTTTTGATCAACATGAAAGTTGTGGACAGTTTTATTACGATTCCAACGATACTAAACTCGCTCGATTCCGACACCAGATGAGTCCAATATGGATAAAAAAATGTGGCTGCTCAAAAATTTCAGGTTGTCGCTACAGTTTTTGCGCGCATTCGCAAAAATTACTGCATATCGGGTCACAATCGTAATTTTTAATCAACATGAAAGTTGTGAAAAATTTCGTTACGATTCCAACGATACCAAGCTCAGTTGATTCCAACACCGGATGAGGCCGATATGAGCAAAATATTTCAGCTATTCTTAATTTTTTTTTTAAAAAAAATTAAGGATGAGCTAGTCGTCCGTTCAAAAAAAGACTAAGCTTATTTTATTAAATTTTTTTCGGTGCCTAATTTGCTAATTAAAATTATAATTAGGCCTAATTTAAAATTTTAGCCTTTCATGAGCGGAGTGTTTGAGGGTATATTTTGTGGATATAAGAATGTTAGATATTTGGTGATGATGTTCTCAACATTGTTCTCAGTTACATTTATATTTGTACTCGAATGCACACCCAATGCTAAAATATAATGCGAAGAACATCATAGAGTTAAATTTGAGCGCTCACTTTACCTATAAATATTACATCCATATTTAGCCTCTTCTGTTTATTATCAGAAGCACTAATATTTTGTCAGAGATTTTTGTTGGATATTTGACTGCTTTTTTCCTTTAATAATAGCTTAATTTAAAAATATTTATATTTAATATAAAAAAACCAAACGAACAAGTTATTACTTGACGTAATAAACAAACCAGGATGACTGATAACTTACACGGCTCTTTTGCCCTCGCCGTTCATACTCTCATTTGCATGCAAAGTTGAATATAAATAGAGAGATTATATGTGCAGAATTCTGATATAATTTAATATTTGTACTTCAATAATATAATATTATATAAAATTCAATTAAAAATAATTATTATGTATTTACTACAAATTAATATATATTATTATGTATTAATTTACTATTAAATATTTGATAATACACATTAATACGTATTAAGTCATAGTTAATATATCAGTCAAATAGTGCTATATTATTATACTTTAGATATTAAATTTATATCTAGACTTCGCATACAATAATTTTTAATATAAATGTGGAGAATCAACTCTGTGGAACGGTGATCAATAAAAAGCATATATTCCGCCAAAATTATTAATAAATCTGATAAAAATATTTACTGATTGTTTCAAAAGTTGAAGAGAAATTTTTCATATTTTTCGTAAACTCTTCTCATACATTCAGTGAAGTACTAATGTATAATACAAATACACAATTGTGTGCTGTTCTTCATCTAAGTTTACTGAAGATAGTACTTTACTGTGCACTTAATTTAAAATAAATTACTTTGCTGTACAGCACAAGTATTAATTGTGAACATCTTACTAAATGAAGGCTTCTACAATGAAATATATTGCCTCAAAATCAGAACGAGTAGAAACAAACTTTCATATCTAGAAGAACGCACCTTAAAATTAAATGAAAATGGGATTAAATTGACGAGAAGTACCCTGTAAGCATCATATTTATAGAGAAATTCATTACTGAAAATCCTAAATTTTCATCTTTTGACTAAATGATCGTCACTCCTTACATTGTTTATAGTTTTTTTTTAAAAAAATGATCTTTATCTTTCTCGTCATGAAAATTTATATAGCTCTAAAGTTCTTATATATAAATAGAGAGAGAGAGAGAGAGAGAGAGATTTTAATATGTGCCGCACCATAATTAGTCTCCATACATAAAATTATATTCATTATTCACGTCTAATAATTTCTCCAATATAAGTTAATCTTATAAGAGTTGTTGATTGGATGAAGACACTAATGACTTAGGGGCTGTTTGATTGCTTGAAAAAAGAATGTAGTGTAAAAAGAATATAATATAGAAGGAATGCAGTATATTTATTATTTATATTATTTTAAATTATTTGATCTACAAGTACATGAGTTTATTTTTTATTTATTTGGTAAAATAAATGTAATGTAAAGTAGTTTGAAGGTTTTGGGTGGCAGGTGGCGGATGAAACGGCGTATGGTGATGACGATGGCGATGGCGGCAGCGATGGCGACCGATGGATGGCGACGGCCGTGGCGGGCGGCCGGCGGCGATGGCATACTCGTTAATTGATAATTTGAAATTCAGTTGGACGATTATACACCAAAATTTAATATTTTTATGAATTCTAAATGCATTACATCATTTTAAAATTTTACTTTGCATCATGTCAAACGTAAAAAAAAACTTAAACTCTTATATTTATATTACTTTTCAACCAAACAGCCCCTTAAATAAGTTTGAATAAACGTACTATATCTTGGGAATTGATTAATTTTTAACTCGCATGCATATTTGAATGATCATGGATGCCTTATTCAATTGACACAAGAGGCTTTATGTTCCTTCAAGATATTCTTTAAAAAATAATTGAAAGAAAATGAGTTAGAATAGCTGGTATTTACTTTGAGATGAATAAAATACATTAAAAAATAAATTAAGATTTATATTATAGTTATCTCAAAAGAAAATTAATAACTTTGAGACTTAATCCAACTAAAAATTTAATCAAAATATTCTACGTCATTTTTCAAAACTATTAGATCATTCACAAAAGTATGAGTTTAATTACACATATACACAAATCTTGAAGATTCTATGTGGCGTATTATGACTTCAATCATCTGCCTAAGTTAGAATAAGAAAAAAAGAAAAGAAAAAAGATAGATTTTATATTTGGGCTGTAATCTAGAGCTGTAACTAGTTTAGCCTATATAAGTACCAAGGTTTACTCCTTTTCATACTTTTATATTAAAAACATTATGATTGAAACATTGCATTTTCATCTTTCAAAATTAAGGCTACAAAATCTCTCTAACAGCACAGTATTTTAGCACTAAACATCATTAAAAGTCAATCCAATAAAAAAGAACTAATGATGTAAAAATGCCATGCCACTCAATTTGGATCAATTAAAATTTAAAATTTACACGTTGGATGAATTATTAGAAACATAAACGACAATTTTTTATTTTTTATTTTTTTAAAGTTTTTATGCTTAAGATATCAAGGCTCTTAGATACAATACAATCACAAAGTTAATTACAATAAGTAAATCCAATTTCCTCCCATGCTTATAGCGGAATCATGCCCATTGGATCTCGATCCTTATGATATCATGGCCGTCCAATTCCAAAAAATTATCAACAAAAATTACTTTTCTTCAAGCAAAAAATAAGACAACTCATAATGTTAAACCACTCCCTTCTCATTTTTTTTTGTGCATGAATAGTGTGAGCATTGCTAATTTATATTAAATAAATCATGATATAGAATGTCAAATATAGAAGATACAATGATGTAAAAAAAGGTTAGAAAGGATGTTCTTATTTGGAAATATGATTTTATCATATTCATACTGAATTGACAACCAATGAGTAGATTATTGTGATTTTGTAATTTAGTTTTGTACAATACAAATTTCTAATAAAAATGATCCCTCATTTTCTCAATTCGTGTGTCACTATGTCAATAATCCATGATGAATTGCAAACCAATTAAAATTTGACCATAAAGCATATGGTGCATAAGAAAAAAAAAATTATAATTTTGGCATCAAACAATTGCTAATAACTATTTATTAAAAATTCCATCATTGCATTAGAAAGGAAGTTAAGAAAAATGTGGATATTAAGCCCAAGAAGTTTACCATCGAGTAACCATTGATCCTTGTTGCATACTAGAATATTCATGATGATAGAGTGAGAGAGTTTGCCTTAAATATGTATGAAGATTTAATACATACACTAATAATGGAGAAAAATGCAAAATACACAAGAATTTTTTATCTAAAAAACTCAAAAAGAGATAAAACTATGAGACCTAGCTTAGTTAAATTACTATGTGCTTTAAATTATAGAAAATCATTTTTTTCTACAATTGGAGAAAATGTGATTACAAGATTGGGAGTAGTCATTTGGTCTTGTATAGTTGTAATAAAATTTATGAGAGAAGAGGTGAATATATGATGATGATGATTTAATGATGATAATCAAGCTATGATAGGAATATGACAATAATTAGATGATGACATTGGTAGGTAGTGCTTTTTAGAATCGTGCATTTGATAGAGCTTTAGAATTCTTCAGATCATTATGTTCTCTTCATAGTCAAGTCAAATACGCTTTCATATGGAGAATTGAGATATATATATATATATATATATATATATATATATATATATATATATATATATATATATATATATATATATATATATATATATATATATATATATATATATATATATATATATATATATATAATATTTTAGAGTGACATTTTGGTTATTTTGGAAAAAGTTTTGAACACTTTATCAAATATCTTATGTTAGTTCTTTTAATTATAGATCATTTACTTGATATTTAAGTATCTTAATGACTTCAAAATTGAGTAATCTTATATTTTTTTAGAAATTTCTCATTAAAATACTTGATTTGATTGTAACCATGCAAGATTTACAGATCATTTAATTCTTCAATGAGTATTTCGAAGTTTTCAGTTACACTTTTGATTTGAGCTTATTTGGAATCAAATTAGATCATCTTTGGTGTTGTTAGATTTTACATGTCAAGATGTTCATTTCAACTGTAGTTTGCTAATATTGAAGCTGGGATGATTATAGATTTTATTTTAAAAAAATTTAATATGAATAATGCATCGAATAGTATCACCACTTGACTATTTCAATCAAACCATTGCCACCCGACTACTGCTACTATCATCACCCGATCGCAATCATCAAACTATTGTTGGTTAATCTTTACTATCAAATGATTGTGACTTGATAGTTGTTGTGGTATAGCATAAGCCTATCATTCACAATTGATTAGCACCACCCAATTGTTAGTCCCATAGTATTGCTTGACCACTCACAATCAGATCACTGTTAACTTACTACCATTATTGGCCAATTATGATCTCCTAAGATAATTTGCTGACTATAGTCTCTTGATCACAATGACCCAACTACAATTGCCAGACCACTATTTGGTCGCTAGACTATTGTCACATGACTATATGAAATATTCAGTTTCATTAAACAACAATCTTTTGACCATTATTGACTAACTATGATTACCTCACTAATGTCACTTGATTACGACATTTAGATCATTGTCAGTAGACTACGATCTCATTAACATAACTTGATTATACTCTTGTGACCATCATTGCCAAGTTATAATCGCTTGACCTATGTTACTCAACTACATTAACACCTGCATGCATGAAAAGCTAATGCTTGATATCTTATAGGGCTGATGCACATCATTGATTTATGCAATCTCTTTGAAAATTGATGCACACTATCATCACATAACATCACTTAGAAGATTGATGTATGCCATTGATGTCTATTGACTTCATCTCCTATCGTTGTCACCATTGATGCTCATAGTTGCTTATAAGGCTCATGCTTGTTGTTAACATTACTATTGACATATTCTACTTCCAACAATACATATTATGCCATCACTAATAAAATTGATGTATGTTATCAACAATAACTTTGCTCTTGATATCAAAATTAATATTTATATTGAATTTCTTGGTCTGTCAATTTACTTTGGACTTGCTTTCTTAAAAGAATGACCATGCATATTATAAATAATCTCTAGAAGATAATTCAAATGGATCAAATTTTTTTAATTTTTATGTTAATTTCTATGAAGTAATTTATTCTTTATAGCTTATTTTTGTTATATTATATTGATCTTTTTTCTAATTATGGGTAAGAGACATCATTTGTAATCATTGATTTATACTAGCAAAATTATTTTAATTAAGTTAGACTCTCTGATTTTTTTTCTTTTTTAATTTTATTTTACTTAAAATTTTTTTTTCTCTTTTTTTATTAATAGGTGAGCAAGATCTTCATTAGAAATCAAGATGATAAATACTTTAGATTTTAATTCTTTTCAACTTGTGAATGCCTCCCATATTTTTACTCTAAATTGGATCATAATATGCATAATACCAACTAGCAAAATGTTATGAAAATGAGATTTTAAAATAATTTTATTTTTGTTACAAATTTGAGAGAGGAACACAGTTGAAGCTAGACAATACTCTTCCACCTAGGGAGAGCGGCTTCATCCTAAGAAAATTATTTGTAAATTTTTAACATTTTCACGGTAAAAAAGAAATCTAGTAAAGAACGATGTAATCAACACTTGGATATGGAAGCCAGTCTAAGACAGGATGGATAATTAATGACAGGAGTAATTGAAACCGATTCTTGCCCGTCTTCTTCCCATAAAAATCCCGACTTGTGAGGGTTGTTTCAACACGCCTTCTATAAAAAAAAAGAGAGTCATAGAGTAAGTTATATGCTGCTATCGAATTTTGATTCCTGCAACTTTCCTTATTCCTGGTTCCTGATTCCTGACAATGGTGGCGCACCGAATCACCGCCGATGGAGATTGCCGGCGGCTTGTCTTCGCATATTACATCACCGGCCATGGATTCGGACATGCCACACGTGTGGTCGACGTAAGATTGCGTCTTCTCTAAATGCCCATCTTCTTTAGGTTCCCAATATTTTATACAAA
This sequence comes from Cymbidium sinense, assembly GCA_021442155.1. NCBI lineage: Eukaryota > Viridiplantae > Streptophyta > Magnoliopsida > Asparagales > Orchidaceae > Cymbidium > Cymbidium sinense. Next base: position 32,685,480 of record CM038222.1, read on the forward strand.
CTCTGAGTGTCAAGGCGGCAGAATCAAGATGCAAACTGAACGCCCCAGTGGGCCAACCCCTGTTTTCATTGATAAATACCCGCACTTTTGAGTAGGATTTTGAACGAAAAGAAATTGTTTCGTTTCTTCTTGGTTCCCACCATCTTTCATCTCCTTTCTTTCGGTTTCTCCCTTTCACTCACCTTTCGGAGTTGGGCTATGGGGGAAGTTTGCATTAGTGATGTGGATGAAGTGGTTTCAGTTAAGTTGGAATGCGCCATCTTCGCTTACTACGTCACCGGCCATGGCTTGGGCCATGCTACCAGGGTCGTCGAGGTGGAGTTGATTCATTTCCCCTTCGTCTCTCCATTCTTGTTTGGATAAAGGAATTGGGTGTTGGGTTCCATTCAGAACAAGCGCTTTTGAGTGTTAGTAGTAGAATTATGGATGAATTATTTAATTGATGAAGCTGGAAATAGGTTATTTTGCGTAAGGTGTGATTGTGACAAAAATGGTTTTGTTCACCGTAAAGTTTTCATTTTTAGTGAGAATAGGGCGTGGAATGATAGCATGAATATCCTGAGGAGAGTAGTCACGTTTCTTGGCTTACATTATTGTTCGTGGAGGTCGTTCATGGTGAATTTTTGTTTATCTGGTTGCAAATCTTACATCTTGGCAGGTCGTTCGGCATCTTGTCGAAGCTGGTCATGATGTGCATGTAGTTACAGCAGCTCCAGAGTTTGTATTTACAACTGATATACAATCTCCAAATCTTTATATTCGAAAGGTAATTTGTTGAGAGTTATTTAGCTGTTTGTTTCAATATTTTGCTGATGTTGTGATGGCGATGCTTTTGGATTTAGCTTCCTTGAGTTGGCATATTATTCATTATATGTGAGGTATTGGCTGATTTTTTATTCACTATGTGAAGTATCTTGAGACAGCTGTTGTGCCTCGTGCCAACATTTTGGCAACTGAAGTTGAGTGGCTAAAGTCCATAAAGGCTGACTTAGTGGTAACTGCATTGCTTCTCCATTTGATAGTTGTAATCTTCTTAATAAATCCATCTATTCAAAATTCCTGCGCAGCTTATTATATTGTTCCGAAGCAATGACTGTGTATATAAAAACATAAAATTTGTTTTTAAAGTTATATTCATCCATGCTTCGAAGAAATTTTTTGTTGTAGTTTTAATTCTGTTGTTCTGTGGAACAGATTTCAGATGTTGTTCCTGTAGCATGCAGGGCAGCAGCTGATGCAGGGATACGTTCTGTTTGTGTTACCAATTTCAGGTAAATGTTTTTATCATTTATTATGTTCTGTAATATTATTTAGTAATGTTATTCTTGCATTTGTTTGTCTTGTTGTTCGTGAGGACCAAGTCAATAGGAACTATAAATGCCATAAAACTTCAAATTCTGTTTCCCGGGCTCAGTATAATTTTTCTCTTGCAGTTGGGACTTTATATATGCTGAGTATGTCATGGCTGCTGGAAATCATCTTCGATCAATTGTCTGGCAGGTGATGATCAAACTAAATCTTTTGAACAATTTTTAACTCCATTCCATTCAACTTTTCTGGTTTATCGTTTTATAAATCTTCTAGAACCATCTCTTGGCATGAAGGCCCTCTTGATGGCATCAAGAAATATTTTTGTTGATTTTAAAGGTTTTGGACATGTCACCCTCAGACTTTTCTGTGTTTGAAACATCCTTTTGATGTCCTTTATTTGAGTAAGCTTTTATTCTTTGGAAACAATGATTTTTTTTTTCCGATCTTCTTTCTTCATTAACTTGTTCTTCCTTGACTTATATTTTGAGATGATTGAATAAGGCTTGCTCAACTCATTTTCTCTTTAGTCATTACTTGTAATCTTCAGGTGTAACTCCTATCTGTTTAAAAAGTTGGGATATGATCCACCATACTTCCACTCAGTAGTTAGAAATTAGTAATAGGTATTAGCTTTTGTTGATGACTTCAATCCCCTCGCAGGAAGGCTTGCTCTTTATCTAATTGGCTGTTTCAGTTTTGTTCTGCCAGCTTCCTGCTTGAAATGCTGTCATACTTGCTTAAATATGGTCCTCAGGCTCTTATTTTCATATTATACTTGTTAGACCTATTCAAATTACTGGTATTCAGGAAAATAGCTTCGAGGCATCAATCTGTGTGCATATAGATTAATAAAATATATCGATGACTAAAAAAAATTATCTCACTACTAGAAATGTGAGCTAGTCTTTAGTCAATCCGCTCCATCTTCCACAAGCAATTGACATTCTTTATCCCTTGTTTTTTTCTTTTTAATAACATGTTCAGATAGCTGAAGATTATTCTCATTGTGAATTCTTACTACGGCTTCCTGGTTATTGTCCAAGTATGCCATCTAATAAGTCCATTATGTGTTTTTTGTAGTTACTTTTTTGGCTGGCTGGCTACTACTTAGCTTTTTCCCTTCTCTATAACTCATTCTTCCTTTCTTCAAATTTTCAGTGCCTGCATTTCGAGATGTTATTGATGTGCCTTTAGTTGTCAGAAGATTACATAAATCTAGATCAGAGGTCTGAATATCTCAATGAGAAAATAATCTTAACATTTAATTTTTTTCTTTATTCTTCCATGAGTTATTCTGATATTCTTGTTGTACAGGTGAGAAAGGAACTTGGCATTGGGGAGGATGTGAAATTGGTTATTTTTAATTTTGGTGGCCAGGTAGGCCAAGCTGCCATCCTGTTAAAGTTTTTCTCATACTTTTTTGGTATAGATTTTTATCTTCTCAAATAGTAATTGATGGTACATACCAAGTAGCAAACACTTGCATCATATTGCATTGCACATGTATGATAGTTGGAGGTACTTATACTTTCCTCATTGTTATTATGCGAATTGGAATATTATCTTATTCGTGAAATATTCATATGTACCTTGCTATAGTAGACAAGCCAAATCGTCTCTCTTTGAAGTTAATTGTATTAGGGGGACTTGTTTACTTTGCTTGCTTGCAAAGGATCAAACCTTGGTTAATTTATGTCTGTAGAAAAGTTGAATTATATTTCTCCAGCATCAGACATTTTTTAGCATGAATTATATTGAGGTTTAGGCTTTACATCCGGAAGGTTTGAGGAAGACTCATACTTTGAGACTTAAAACCTTGCCTTAAGGCAAGACAACTCAAAGCACATTTTTCTGCTGGGAAAGGGAACCAGAGCAAGACAAAAGACAAAAATAACCAACAAAAAAAAGAAGAGCAAAAAAAAAAAAACATTAGATTTACATAGAAAACTTAAAATCGGAAAAAACAATGGAGCCAAACCATAATAAGAAATTCACAATGAAAATAAAATGAGAAGGTTTTATAGATCCATGTGCATTCAAGTTTCTTTGGTAGCTTGCATTCTACACATGCTCTAAAAAAAATTATGTCTTAAATATATATTGTGGACTCTGAAAATTTGTCACCGACCTCTCGATGAAGAGAGTTTGAATAATATAAGTTAATTTTTTTGAAAGTAGTTGAAACAATAGATAAGACACTACCAGAGATTTCTCCTTCATTTTGTGAGGACTTTAGATCTGGTTCTAGGTTTCCTATAGGCGCAAGCGCCTATAGTTAATTACCCCTCCCAATGTTGATAGAGAATTTTCAATTAAGGCTAGTCATTAGGTCGCTAATTGCTTAGCGTATAGTAGCAAATGTAATTTTGAATTTATGAAATTCATCATTTTACTTTAAAGCAGATTGTTGAGAGAATGGTGACGCGCCCGATTAAGATCTCATGGTTCCGTCATCCCGGATTGTCGTGATCACTAGTCTACTTAGAGGAGTTAGTTGATCAAACCTGATCAAAGGATCCTTGTCAGCATCCATAGGTTGCGTCGTTCAAAGAAATCTTATAGGTCTGGGGTGGTGTTTGTCTAAGGAGACAGTTTTAAGTTCACTTTACCTACCAGATGACTTTTTGCCTTATCAGTTGCACCCTGTATTTCACAACTCAAGGGGCAGAGCCATTTAAGAACATACGGGCTACAATTATGACTATAATATAATTGTGTCATTTAATAACAAACCACTCGGTCAGAGTGGTCATAATCGCATTATATGTGAAGCCTACTGACCAAACCATATGGACAGAGAATACGGGTCATGTCCTTACTGACGTAAGATTTTTTGAAAGTAAACATAGTAGAATACTTAATTTGAGATTGACTTTTTTGTGAGTTACGATTTTTTTAATTTGTTACTTTCGATAAACAATTACAGGAGGTGGATGGATTTTTGCTTTATGTATTAAATAATAAATTTCATTCAAGCATTTATTCTTTTATATTTTTTCATATTTTCATGAAATTTGAATTTATATTGATTTAATATTAAATTTTGAATGTAATTTGATTGTGATATCTCCTCCGGTTGAAATCTATATCCAACACAATCATCATCAGAGTAAAACTTGTTAACTCTACTTATTTACTAGCAGAGGATTGGGTCAGCAATTTATGTGTAATTTAAATTTTTAAGAGATTGATCATATAGAAGACCTTGTAAATTCAATTACAAACATTACGGATGGGGTCTATATCTAACTTGATCATTTGAATTGCATATGTGATTTTAAAAATGATGTTAAATTTAGACTAATGATCAATCTAGAGCTGTCACTTGTGTCCAAACACAAGGAGGATTGACAAACTATTTTCCTATTTCAGTTGGATTACATCAAGGATCAACATTAAGCCCTTATCTTTTTTACTTTAGTTATGGATGTTCTTACGAGGCATTTACAAGAAGATGTACCTTGGTGTGCTTTTCGATGACATTCTTCTTGTTGATAAGACTAGAGAGTCCAATGAAACTTGAATTATGGAGGTCAACTTTAGAGTCAAAGATTTTAGTTTAAGCAGATCTAAAAGCGAATATATGGAGTGTAATTTTAGTTGTAGAAGTTTTAGTGGTAGTGTTGTGACTTTAGGTGATCAAGTCATTAATAAGAGTGGCGAGATATTTAGGCTCATTGTTCAAAATGATGGTGAAATAGATGGAGATATTATTAGTAGAATTCAAGTTGGATGGTTGAAGTGGAGGAATATCCGGCCTATTATGTGATAGAAAAGTTCCACTTAAACTTAAGGAAAATTTTATAAGATGGTGGTAAGACCCGCAATGACTTATGGTGCGAATGTTGGCCAACAAAAAGAGAAACATAAGACTAAGTTAAGTGCGAGATGAGGATGCTGTGGATGAGTGGCTTTATCCTTAGATAGAATGCAAAATGAGTATGGGAAAAAGTTGGAGTAGCTCAGTGGTAGATAAGATTAGGGAGAGTCGCCTTAGATGGTTTGGCCACATAAAGCGTCGTCGATTAGGAGAGTAGATACATTAGATTTGCCTTTATGTTAAGAAAGGTAAGTGAAAGACTTGGTTAAGATGTATAAAAAATGATCTTAGTATACTTGAATTAAATGAGAATTTGACACATCATATGACACAATGGAGACGAAGGATTCATGTAGCCGACCCTACCTAGTGGGATTAAGGCTTGTTGTTGTTGTTGTTGTTAAATTTAGACTAATATTGACTTTAGCCTACACAATATATTTAGACTTTATGATTGAACATTTAACATATAGGTCGGAGCACATGCAGACAATTCAAATTTATTTTATATGAACCTGCGCAGCATCCTCAGACTCTAAATTTATGCGTTTAACATAGTGTCGGGGCTCATGCAAATGTTTTATGATTGTTTACATTTCTCTCCTAGACATTGATTTTGAATGATAAATTTATCTTGTATTGCATGTGAAACTCAATATTTCAAGCTATTTACATGCATTTTGATATTATTATTTAAATATAATTGTCGCATAGTGTGTGTCTTAATTTAGCTTGCTTGCACTAATTTGAAGTCATTAAATTTGAATGTAAAGTTGCTCCGAAGTACGTGCAAGATTTCATTTAAAGTTTTAAACAATGCTTTCTGTCTGCTTATATGAAACGTTGCAAATCCGGTGGCATTAGGCGTTTTGACACTTGGTTAATTCAAAGCAGCATACCATTGATCACATTTGTTTTTTTTTTTTTTTGCTTATTGAACTTGAAATATTCAACAAATCTCATTTGTGCTTGTTGATTAGCTTATAAGCTCATTGTAAGTCTGCTTTAGACTCTTTTGGCTATCTTTAATTCATCAGATGCATCACAATTTAAATATTTAGTAAATGGTTCTATTCATGCTCATCAGTGAACTATTTTATGTCATTCCTGCTCCTAAGCTGGCTTCTAAGCATTTATTTTGCCTATAAAGTAATCTTGCTTGTCTGACGCAAATCCTTCTAGTTCATTTGGAGCTCAACTTATGGATTAGATTGTCCAGTAATGAATGACATTCTTGTTCATAAACAATCCATTGAGTTCTCTGAGTTCCTTATGTGTTTTTGTTGACCTACAACTATGTGCCACATTAAATTAAATAAATAAGGTGGATTTTTAAATCCCTCAAATCGCGATCCGAACCGATCAAATTCGTTTTAATTCGACGACGCTGCAATGCGTCGAAAATATTAAAATGAATTAATCGAAAATTTTGAATCAATTAAGGATCGACGGATAATTAAAATCAAATTATCATGAAATTGCGCATATCAAAGTCGGGAAGCTCGACATTATCTAAACAACCATAAAATAAATCACCGCCGAAATGTAAACCTATCAAACGACATCTTCCGCGCGTCGGCAAAAGTGGCGGTCGAATTAATTTACGACGCACAATTTAGACTTGAATTTATTTCGACCGCCGACATTATTTAAACAACCTCGACGAAAAATTGATCGCCATTGTGTTCTGACAACAAACAACTTAAATTGACACCCATATTGCTGGATTTGTCAAAGTAATAAAATCGCAATTAAAATGATTAACAGTTTTAATCCGCTAATTATCTCTTAATCACGAATTTCCTACTTCCAATCCCCACTCAACCAATGGAGATGTGCCAACAAAGCCCTAAAGAAAAAAAAAAGGGAAAATGCGTCGTTCGCGATCGGCTCAAAAGAACGAAACCCTTGCGTTGACCCTCATTTTTTCACGATCCTCTCGGTTTCCTCGCTCTCCTCTCGTTTTTTTACTCGGATCCTCTTCGTTCTCTGCTCTAAGCACACGACGCTCCTTCTTTACAGCATCTCCTCTCTCATGATCCTCGAGCGACCTCCTCTTTCGCTCCTGATCGAAGCTCGACGACGGCATACTCGCGATCCCTCCTCTTGAGTTCTGTTCTCTTTTCTCTCTGAACGCTCGACTCTCTCGGCTTCTCGACAGCTCTGGCATTCTGTTCGTTTCTCCAGAACGATTCTCGATTCTCCGTCGTTTTCTCCCAGAACGCTCCATCGATTTCAGATTCCTCTGATTCGATTCTCCTTCTTCTCCAGAACGCCTTCGATTCAGATTCTCCGTTTCCCAGAACGCCTTCGATTCTCGATTCTCAGACGATTCGATTTCTCTCCCCAGAACGCTCGATTCTAGATTCTTCGACTTCTCCAGAGCGACGACTGTCTTCGGCTTCTCAGAACGACGAGCTCCCTCTTCTCCTTCAACTGGCCTGACGACGGCTCCCTTTCTAGAAACTTCTCCTTCTCTCTCTTTTAGTAAATCGACACCTCAGGGTTGTTTCTCTAACCCCAAGCTTGTTTTATGCATTTGAGCTTCTTTGGAAATTAGGGGCTTTTGCTAAACATGCTATGTCTTATCTTGGGATTATCTAAGAGTTTCCTTTAGGGATTTGATGATGTATGGCCCAAATCTCATTTCTTATTGTCTTTATTCACTGATTATGTGATGCTTAGCCTACTAAAATTGCTTTGGGATGATGTATGGCCCAATGTTGTGTTGCATGCTACCTTCTAGGGATACACGATTTATTTTTTTGCTGAAATTGATTATAAGGAAACCAAGGCGATTTTCCCAGAAATGTGATGTTTGCTGAAATCATTTCTATGAGAGGGAAAATAATTAATTTGTTGTTTGAAGTGTGCTATTTGTTGAAATGTGGTGTTTGAAAGGGGAAATTGGAATTCATGTCTACAAGATGGGGAAAGCTATTAATTTGTTATCATGCATTTATCTTGAAATCAAGTGGAAGTTGTATTGTTTCATTAGTTAGTAAGTATGTTGCTTGGTGAAAAATTTCGCATATGGGAAATTAAATTGGTTTTAGCTAAGAGGAAATTAGATCATTTTTGTTGTCATGATGATATTTGTTGAAAAATTCAACATTTCTCTTGTTTGAAATTTTCTTTTACCGGAAAATGAATTAATTTGTTGTAATGGGTATGTGCATGTGAAATTTTTTTTTACCTAAGGGAAACTAAATCGATTTGTTATTTAATGGGCATAAGCATGCCGAAAGTATTTTTTATGAAAGGGAGAACTATTAGCTTATCTAGAATGAGGTTTGCTAAACTTTCTTATCTAAGGGAAAAATCAATTACTTCTGCTGATGAGATATGATGCTATTCTCCCATGAATTTCGCTTCACTTTGATTCAATTTATTTCATATAAAGGGAATTATATGTATATCATGCCTCTTCATATGCAAGTTGAAATCAAATTAAGTAGAAGGATTTGGTTATACCATTTTTATTATCTATGAGCTTCATTCGATACTGCATATGTGATCATATTAACAGTGAATTTATGGTTATCAACGGTCTCTGACACGACCCACCATGCACGCCTTTCTTGTGGGGCTTCGCCTCTCAGTACCCCTGGAGAGGTTGAGAAACTTTGATAAGCACGAGATAAGGATTCGTGTAAAGCTATATTATGCTTAACCCCACGCGCCTTTCTGGCGTGGTGCAAAACTTTCGGTAGGTGTCTCACGACATTTACCATGCACGCCTTCTTGGCGGGGAAGTCTCCACTATGCGGATGACGGAGGTTAAATTTTCAATAAAAAAAAGAGTTGAAATGTGTCATATAAATGCTTATACTTTAATTTCATATACATGAATGCAAATTTATTACTTTACGTTATAAGATGCTCACATTTACGCGGAAACTTGATAGATGCCAGTTCCTGATAAATGCCGCGGTTACGCGAACCATGCACGCCAAGCGCAGGGCAACAAACTTTCGGCCGAGGTGTCTCCATTACCACCATGCACGCTTCTTGGGCGGTGGGAAGCTTCTCGCGACTCTACGCGGGGATGACGCCGAGGCCAAAAATTTTGATAAATAAAATGTGAAATGTCAAGTATTTAAAGAAGAAAAGAAGACATGCATATGATTATTCATGCCTATCTCATTCATCATATTATATAACAATTACGATGCTACCTATGCTATTTTAGTTTCTACTGAATCTTCATAAGATATGACAATTACTTACTTAAAGTTCAAATTCATTTTCTGTTACGATTATTATATGACACTCAATGCATGGAAAGATATAAGTGCATGTCATATATCATTTAGAAAACAAATGACAAGGGCTTCATGCTAAAATGCTTAAAATGATTCAGGTATATTTAAAGTGTTATCTCATTATTCGGTTTGAATGCCTTTAATATGCAAGATAAATGAAATCATGACCTTATGAATGTTCTTTTGCTTAACTATTCGATCCATGCTATACATCCTTGGTCTTAGACCGGGTCCAGTTAACAAAACCTAAAAAATCTAATGATGTTATAAATCTTGAAGTTAATTAATGAACGACTAAAGATAAATCTATCGATCATCATAACGATTGCAGTTCAAGATCTCGAAGAAAATCTCAAACTCGATCCTCTATGCAACCCAGTTGTGAGGTTTGGAGAATGATTGATCTTGAAATAATTAATCTCCGATCCCTACAAAGGAAATGAGTCGAGGATCCATCCGGTTTGGTCTTAGACCGTCCGTTAACAAAACTCAAAAAATCAAACCTATTTTCAACTTGACATTCAATGTCCATACAACATTTTAAAAGAACAGATACTCGTATGTATGTTGAAATGTTCAAACACTAGGGACATGTGTAAGTAAAACAAAAATACAAAAGAACACATGCTACCTTCCGCTTCTTTCGTCGGTTAACAAAAAACCAAAAAATGTGATATTATAAGAATTTCATTAATAATATCCGAGAAGTTTAATGATATAATACATATAAACCAACTAACATACTTTCAAAATTCAAATTCTCGGAAGAAAAGTCCCAAACCCGATCCTCATGTTCAAACTAGAGGACAAGGTTTTGAAGGATTATACTTCTTGAGATAATGAATTAGATCCTCTGTAAAACCGCAGAGTGACAAGGTCATCAATTGATATTGATGTGATTGGAGTAATTATAATTAAAATTTCAATGATAAATGATCATATATTCAAATCTAAAATCAATCATAAAATGATCAAAATTCAAAGAAAATAACACAAAAAAAAGGGAAATAAAAAAAAAAGTGAAATGAATTATTTAAATTAAAACTAAAAATAATAAAAATAAAAATTAATCCACCCTCCAATTGTTCTTCTGACAAATTAAGAAAATTTTTTGCTCACAAAGAGTCAAATTAAATACATAACTACCTTCACACTCAAAATATTCCTCAAGGACGCGTGGCTGTCCTGTCCGGTGGCCTGATATGACACCACATAAATGGTTCACGACTGGCCGGGTGGTTCATGATATGGCACCACTAAATTACGCACACGCAGTGATGTTCTAACTTTTTCTTTGAGTGTGAAATGTAGAATGTATTTGGAAAAAGCTCTATGTTAAGGGTTGACTTATATTTGTCCCCAGACAAACTCCACCCAGTCTACAAGGATACTGACGACGTAACCCATTATTCGTGAGGATCTTGGTCGTTGGTCATTACTCCGACCAGCGGATGCGGATCGCGATGCCGGATGACTAACCATGGGATCTTGATCAGGCCATCGCTCCACAAAAGTTTTAAGTTAAAATAATAAATTTCATAAGTTCTAAACTCCACTCATCGCAATTATATACTCGTTTTAACGATTCATCGATATTTTAATCGAAAGTGCTTCTCGATTGGGAGGTAATTAACTATAGCTTGCCTATAGGAAACGAACCAGATATAAAAGTTCTCACCAAATGAGAACGAAATCTGGTAGTGTCTTATCTACTATTCATCTCTAAATTATCACAACTTAAACAACTCTTTCTTTCCTTTTTTATCGAAAGATGTCGGCGGCGAATTTTCGGATCCCACAGTTTTATTTAAGTTATGTTCTCATTTTGTCTATCAATGAGCCTCCAAGCTCATTGCAAATCTTATTAATGTTTTATTTTGAATTACTTCAACGCTTAATTGCTTAACAAAATATGTTGTTCAGGCTCGTCGCCAAGCCTTCGAGTTCATTGCGAATCCCATTCAAGCCTTTTTGTTTCTTTCTTAAATGACTTAATTCATGATATAACATGATCCATCATTAAATAAGAAACCTTGATCATGCTTGTTGGCAAACTACCTAGCTCCACTGTAGGTTCCTTGCGAATTTCATTTAAGTTCTCTTCTAAATTGAATGTGGCCATTCAAGTATACCACAAGTTTTGTACATTTTAATATGTAAGATACAATAGTCCAGTAGTTATTTGAGAAGCCATATTTATGCACATAAATGAACATTGAATTATAAGTTCCATTTGAATTTGATTTTAGCAAGTTCATTTCTTATCTCAAAAGTTTGCTTTAATTTAATTGTTGATTTAAACTTTAAATATTCTATTAAATCATCTTATTTGAAATTGTTTTTATTGGTTCATATTTTAGTACTTGATTCCTACTTGAATCTCAATGTCATGTGGGCAATTACTTATTTGAATCTAAATTTTTACTTATCTTGTGATAATCCTCTCTTTTATGTGCTATATGAGTGGGTTGGAAGTGGGAATGAGGAATCCTATGTATTACATAGCTCAAATCTTGCTTTGATATCAAATATCCATTCATGTTATATTATTTTCCCTTTGTCTAAATTATGGAATAAAGTTAAAACGAAAAATCAGTAAGGTGATTTGTTCATTTGCATCACTTAGCCATGTTTAACTTGATTCTTACTTGAATATTGATGTCACATGAGCAATTATTTGGTTAGATCTAGATTTTCAGATCTATGTGTTATTAGATTTGGTGTAAATGCTTGATATACATATGGCCATGTTCTATTCATTTTATGAAAAGAAAAGAATGGAAGGAAGAATGAATTCAAATCTTGACTTTAGGCTTGCTTTTTTCACTATGTTTATTCTCAAATTAATCCTCTTTGAAGTGGAAATGATATATGAAGTTGCACATGTATAGAACCAAAGATTATTAGGTTTGGTTTGCAAGTTTCAAATGATTTTTCAAGGGTAGAAAGTTGCTGTTTTTGTTGCTGCAAGCTAAAGTTGGGATAGATTTTGTATTGAGTATGTTATAAGCATGTTACTAGGCAATTTCCTATGGTTTGAATCAATTTAAAATGAGAAAGGAGTATGACATAAAATCCACATAATCTCAATTTCATAGTTTCTCATTAATGAATAGTATTGGCATAAAATTTCATATGGTGTTTATCTTATCTGTTGTCTCCAAATAATCACTATATCATATAAAATGAGTTTTGGCTTGTTCTTTTGTGAAAGTCAAAGTTTCATTACCTCATGATAGTTGATTTTGAATCCTCTTAAATGGTGAACTCATCATTATGTTAAAGTAAACTTGATAGTGATAGGATTCATGAAATATACAAGATATTATCTTTGATCTTTTGATAAGAAAGAGAGACAAGGAGATTTGAATCCTTTTATGAATTGGTATGGATATCTTTATTGCTCAATGTAAAAATGATTTAAGTCTCATTCACATTTCTCTTTCTTTTATCAAATCAAGTTTTTCTTTATATGGTATGACAAAGTTTCAATTTTTTTTTAAAAAAGAAAGGGGAATCTAACCTTGCATTCCTCCCATTGTTTGGAATTGAAAGCTTACTTGTATGACCATCCAATCATATCATCTGCTAATTCTTAAAAATGGTGTTATCATTTGCTATGAAAACTTATCATGTGATGCTTCTACTCAATCAATTCTTACCTAAAAGCTAGGATTATTATAGTATCAAAATAAAATCAGCAAGTGCATGAAGTTTAAATCGATCTAAGCCCCCCATTCATGTGAATATCTTTCTTCTTTTATTTTACAATCTTGTTGGCCAAATTAAACATCAAATTAAATAATAATGTTTAAACTTAGAACATCAAATTAAACATGACTTACGGATTTATGCGATACTATTTGAAATCAATTCCAATTGTTGGTGAATTCCTTTAGAAGTTGGTAGACTCCTTTAAAAATTTGCAACGTTTCTTATAAGAGGGATATGAAGGAAATGAGAGAATAAATTTTCATGAGGGAAAATGCACTCTTATTTATAACAAATGCTAGCTTAATCCTAAACCTTCTTCCTAATGTTATCTAAGCCCTTTCGCATGAAGTCAAAATTATTTAAATTATAAAAGGATAAAAATGAATAAATAGGATTTGTATTATCCCATTAATGTCATATGGGTTTATGCATGATATTAAAGAGGAGAAAATTTTGCCTTCTCTTCTTTCTTTTCACGGCATCATGTTATGTAGAATTAAAAAAAAAGACATAATAATGCATGCATTAATGTATAACAAAATGAGGAGAGAAAGTTCATGCCCCTTTAATTTCATTTGTCATTCCTTTTTAACTTACTGTGGGATCCGAAAATTCGCCACTGACCTCTTTCCTCTTTCGGAAAAGAAAAGAGTTGTTAAGTTGTCGATAATTTAGAAGGTAGAATAGTAGATAACTACCCCTGTAGAGATTTCGCTCATGAGAATTTTTTATATCTGCCTGTTTCCTAAGAAGCTCCTATACAGCCTCCTAATACACCGGAGACTCGATTAATTAACAATCGTTAAAGAACGAGTATATAATTGTGAGTTTTAGAACTTATGAAATTTATTATTTTAAAACTTTTTGTGGGGAATGATGACGCCCTGAGATCCCATGGTTCCGCCGTCTCCCGGTCGCCTGCCCCTGCTCAATGAGGAGAATGAATCTAACCCGACCGATCCTTGTCAAGAACACATGGGTTACATCGTCCCTCTCAGAGATTCTGGGTGAAGTTTATCTAAGGACAAATATATAAGTCCACTTAGCCCAACCAAATACATTCTACATTTCATTTTAAAGAAGAGTCTGAACATACCGGCGACCGTAATTGCTAAGCATATCGGCGAACCACGAGGGCTGTGTCAGAATCGCCATTTATGGTGCCATACAAGAAAAAACCACGCGACAGAGGACACGCCACGCCCCACGCTTTAGAATATTCGGGTGAAGCATGTATTTAATTGACGCTTTTCATGAAGCAAAATTTTCTTAATTGTCATTACCCAAAGAAACAAATGGAGGGTGGATTTATTTTATTTATTTTAGTTTTAATTTAAATAATTCATTTCATTTTTATTTATATTTTGTATTTTCTTTGAATTTTGATCATTTTATGACGATTTTAGATTTGAATGATCATTTATCATCGAAATTTTAATTATAATTACCTTTCTAGATCATTATATCAATCGATTATTCTCTCATTTTCGCGCCTAAATTCATTATCTTAAGAAGATAAACCTTCAAACTTCCACTCTGGGCCAACATATGATCGGGCTCAGACTTTTCTTCCGAGGATTGAATTTTTGTGTTTACGTCATTCTATTCAGATATAATGTATATTTCTTGATATTATTAATAAATTTTATAATATCAAATTGTGTTAACGGAACCAAGACCAAACCGATACGTAAATATCTCATTATTTTATATTGACTTGATCAGAATACGCATGAAGTTTACAATTTTTTGTTATAACCTGACCAAGACCAAAACCGATATGTAACATCTGTCATTTTGTATTTGACTTGAGAATGCAAGTAAAGAGTTTTGATGGAATTTTGTTATTAACCGACCATCAAACCATGTGAACATCCCATTTATGTTGACTTAATTACTCCAACATACGATATCTCGTTTAATTGTATACATTAGTGTCTAAGTCGGAGTTTATATGTCGAATTTTGATTTTTTGAGTTTTTAAGACCCTAACCAAACGATATGTAAGATTTGTTGTTTTTATACCTAACTAGACATGCCCCTCGTATTTGAACACTTCAACATACATACAAATATCTGCTTTTTAAAAAGTGGACATTAAACAATAAAATGAGGCTCAATTAAGCTTTTGCATTTTTTGTTATACGACCCTCAAGACCAAACCGATTAGAAGATTCGTTCTTTATATTTGAAGAATTACTAAATACGCATAACGGAGATATCCGTTTCAAAATCATTTTACACTAAGCAGTTTGATGCCAAATTTTGATTTTGAGTTTTTAACTACCCAAGACCAAACCTAAAGATAACATCTATTTTGTATTGATTCAGAATGCAAGTACAGTTTTGAGCACGATTTTGGTTAATCCGGACTGTCCAAGCACCAAACCTAAGTATAACATCCGCCATTTCAGATTTTGATTGATCAGAATGCAAGTGAGTTTTGATACGGATTTAGGTTTTTTAACGGCCCCAAGCACCAAACCGATATGATCTTATTTGAGCCAAAACTCCCATTTTATGTCACAAATCAAGCATATATACAAATAAATTACGTTTATTTGATCAAATGAAGGATAGACCCAAAATAAATATTGTTTTGCCAAAAATCCTCCCTATATAAGAAATCAAGAAACATAAAGAAAATGAATCATTTAAAACTATAATATAATGAATTGGCCTGAATGAATTTAAGATTGATGAAGAACTCTTTCTTTACGTGACAAATCAAGAAACATAAATAAAATAAATCATTTCAGTTTCATTTGATCAAATATAAAGAATGCTAGAATGAATTTAGACACTGATTAAGAACCCTTTCTTTACTGCAAGAATCAACAAAAACATAGAGGCAAATAAATCATTTTGCCCATATGATCAAGATATAATGCCTAAAATGAATTTAGCAGATTTGATTAAGAACCCTTTTACAAAATCAAAGAAACATAAAGCTAAAATAAATCATTTTGAAGGCCTATACGATCAAGATAGAATCCTAAAATGAATTTTGTGATTTGATTGGCTAAAATCCTCTCCTTAACAACAAATAAGAAAAAAATAAATAAATCATTTTGCCCATACGATCAAGTATAGAATGCCTAAAATGAATTTGTGACTGAAAGAAGAACCCTTTCTTTATGTGAATCAAGAAACAAAAATAAATAAATAAATCATTTTCAAGGCCCATATGATCGAAGATAGGTAATGGGCCTAAAATGAATTTGCGATTTGATTTAAAAATTCTCCTTACGTAACAAATCAAAGAAAAAATAAAATAAATCATTTTGCCCATATGATCAATCACCCATAACCCATTTATTTTCTCGATAAATATAGAGAAGACAAATATATAAAGATATATCATAATTTAAGAGAGCAGTTAATTAAAATCTACATCCTTCATACGCAAGCCTCATGACAAGGGAGGACAAATATTCATTAAATTTATTACAAGATATATGAAAAGAGTTTATTTTCGAAGTGATAAAGATGCATACAAGCATTACGCATAATGTTATACGACAAAAATGATATTAAACTGATTTCAGACGCATTTATTTACAAGACCACAATACTTAATAGAATATGATAAGAGGAGAGGTTGGAGGCCTATAAATAAGAGGATTTTCCTTTCACAAAATACCTACTCATTTTTCTCTCCTTATACCACAAGTTTAAGCTTTCAATCTTACAAAGAGGTTAAGTTGGCCACATATACTTGTGAGTTTCTTTCTAACTCAACCATTTTTTTGATATCTTCGATATACGTATATAGTAGATTTAATTTATATGTATTTTCCAAGTCTTCACTGTCTCATGAAATGAAATGAATGCGAAAGTGGGAGATATGTTGATATTTAATGCCAGATTCCATAACATGGGATAATCCGCGAAAGATATATACAATACATGTCATAATGCCAAATAAGAAAATAAATTGCATATATAAATTCAACACGTAAGATTCACATTTGAGATAAAGAAAATTTTAAGCCAACATAACAACTTAAGATTTCATCATTTCTTTCTATATCCCTTTTTTTAAAGAAAATTTCTACACCCAAGATCATCCCCGATGGGGCTACTGTGACTAGTCTTCCCACCAAGAAAAGACGTGTATGGTAGTGTCAGACCTGCAATCGAAATTTATTCGCCCACCACGCCAAGAAAGGTAAGTTAAGATAAAGATAATAATAAAGCTTTCCTACCACGTCGGTAAAACATGAAGAGACTTATAAGAATAAATTTTCAGATTATATATAAACAAGTCTTGTAGATTTAATTAAGAGAAAATAATCAAAATTTACAACATCAGTCCCCACACGCGGCATGAAGCTACCCACCACGCCAAGAAAGACATGTATGAGTGTATGGCAGAGACACCAATCAAATTTTGATAAGATAAGATTTTCTTACCATGTTAGAACACGAGGTATTTATAAGAATAAATTTCAAGCTCAGATTTGCATATAAATATAAAGAAAGTCTCCGCATGTATATTTGATTAGAGCATAATAATCAATTTACAAATTCTCCCCATGTACCACGAGACGGTCACATCACGCCATGATATGTCGGTAGAGACACTACGAAATTTTGATAAGATAAGATTTCCTACCATGTTGAGAACATGAGACTTATATAAGAATAAATTTCAATCAGATTTTGCATATAAATAAAAGAAAGTCACCTGCATTTTGATTGATTAAGAGCATAATAATCAAATTTACCTCCTCCCACATGTGTTGCTACGAGAGATCACCACCATGCCAAGAAAGACGTGTATGGGTGTAGAGACACCACGCCAAAATTTTGATAGATAAGATTTCCCTACCATGTGGAGAACAGAGATTTTATATCACAAATTTTAAGTTTCAGATTTACATAACATGCCAGATATATACTTAAACACGACAAAGATTCTGAGCATCGAGGAACCAAAGTAAGTTCATGAAAGCAAATATGTGTATTGAACATTTGCTGAAAATATATAAAAATCTGAAATTGATCTTACAAATGAATCTCCTTTCACATTTTGACTTTATAATAAAGAATCATACAAATGAAGTAAAGGTAATCCTTCCTTTCAATTTTAGATTTCAGCATATAGGTGAAAGAAATATAGAATCCTCCATGTGGTCTAGGATCTACGTCACATAACACTTCAAATCCCTCCCTTACTTTCAGATTTTAGCATGAAATGAAAGAAGTATGACGTATGTAACCATACAATACTTGGAAATTTCAGATTTCAACTTGCATATGAAAGAGGCATGATATATATAATTCCCTTCATAGGAAACCAATTGAAACAAAGTAGAAGCATGAAATTCATAGGAGAATAGCAAATAGTATGATATTTAAGCAACACATCCTTTCTTATCAGATTTTCAAACTTCCGGCTCAAATAAAAGAAATTTTCAGCAAGCATCACATCTTTAGATAGCAAATTAATTGATTTCCCCTTAGGAAAAATAAATTTCAGCAAGCATTCCCTTTGATGAAGATAATTTCCAACAAGTTTACAAAGAAAATGATTCATTTCCCTTAGATAAAATAAATTTCAGCAAGCTTCATGCCCTGTAGAACAAGCTAATAGTTTTCCCCTTTCATAAAAATAATTTTCAGCATGCTTATGCCTTTAGACAACAAGCTAATAGTTTTCCCTTTTCATAAAAATACTTTCAGCTTGTATCATACCCATTAAAAAAAACAAATCGATTCAATTTCCCTTAGGTAAAAAAAAAAACGATTTCAGCATGTATCATGCCCATTAAACAGCAAATCGATTCAGTTTCCCTTAGGTAAAAACGATTTCAGCCAACACATACCCATTACAACAAATCAATTCATTTTCCCTTAGGTAAAAAAAAAAATTTCAGCAAGAGAAATGTTGCACGGCAAGCAACAAAGTAACAAGCACAATCGAGGAAGAAAAGCAAAATGTCACAAGGATAACCCTCATCTTTCCTCTCACTCTCTTCGTGCTTTACACAAATCCTACCAATGGGACTTATCAAATTCAGATTTAAGGCAAAACGGAGGGGAAACAGAAGCATGCATTTATCCCTGCTCGCATCTAAGGAAGAGGACTGACGAGAGGAAAGGAGAAACCGAAGCAAAGGGAGTGAGCTCCTCGGCTCAACCTTAATTTCAGCAAAGTGAAAGCCTATAGCAGAATCCAACATATCACGCAGAGGAGAGAGCCTGGGCAAAGGTGGAGAGGAACAGACAGACGAAAGGAAAGGAGGAACCGAAGCAAAGAGAATGAGCTCCTCGGCTCAACCTTAGAAGGAGAAAATAGCAAATTGAAAGCTTGTAGCATAAATGCAATCACCTTAGTTTCATGCTATTGCAAACCCAGAAAACAAATCCAACCATAAAACACAAATGGAAGAGGGAAAAAATCAGATTTCCTTCAAGAGAAACCCACATAAGAAAATATAACTTAAGATTGAAACAAAACAACCTGGGGTTTTTGGAAGAGGAATTAGGAAGGATCGAGTCCTTTGTTCCTAGGTTCTGTGAACGAGAGAGAGCAAGGAACCTAGGGGAGCTCGAGGGGAGGATCATGCGCCCAGAAAGTAAACGAGAGAGGAGTATGTCGTCTGAGCGACAACCGACAAGAAGAAGAGGAATCGCCGAGAGAGAGACCGAGAGCAGAAAACGAGAGGGATCGAGAGGGGAGAATGTGAGCTTCAGAGAGGGAAAATGTCGTGAGTGAGGTCAACGACCTTTCCTTTGTGCACCGCTTTTCACGCAGCCAATAATCTGACGGTCATTTCACTCGAGGGCGAGAGAGGTAGGATAACGGGTTAAGAGAATTAAAACCGCTTTAATATAATTAGCCATAATCACATAAATTTTGATGAATCATTCTAATAATAAACCCCAGGGTGCCAATTTTTGTTTCGGCCAACGAACGCGATCAATTTCGGATCTGTCGTTTCTGACAACGCCGACGGCGTCGTGAAATTAAGTCTAAATTGCGACACGTCGCTGAATTGACCGATGTCCGCGACACTTTGCCGAATCGGTCCTGGCGCCGTTTGATGGTCTCGACGCTTCACATGACATCAATTTCGCAAACGGAGGTCGTTTAGGAATCGTCGAGGCTTCTCAACTTTGATATGCACGTAATGTCATTAAAAATTTGATTTTAATTATTTGATTGATCCTTAATTGATTTGATACTTTCCCATTTAATTACGGATGCTTCGTCGAATTTTCAAATAAAATCGAATTTAATTAATTTCGATTGTGATTAGGGCATTTAACCTCTATGTCATTTACTTAATTTTAAATGACACATAGTTGTAGGTCTACACTTACCTATAAAAGAAAAAAAAGGATGGATGACAAAATAAATAAATGGATGTTATATCATCCCATTAATGTGATATGATTTTATGCATGATATTAAGGAGAAGTATTTCTCTTCCTCTCCTTTCTCTTCACACCTTCTTTCTTTTCTCCATAGGATTATGTCATATCAAATAAAAAAAAAGGAAGAGAAAAGAAGAAAGAAAAGGAAAAAATAATAAATGAAAAGAAGAAAAAGAAAGAAAAAGAGAGGAAAATGGGGAGAGCGAATGAGAAAATTCATTAAAAATTAATTTTATTTCTTTCTTTTTTATAACTTACCCATAAATGGGTAATAAATAAAAGAGAGGGAAAAAAGAAAAACATTTCCCCTCTTAATAGATTTATGTCATGACAAAAATAAAGAAAAAGAAATGCATGTCAAATAAAATAAAATAATATTACAATAAAAAAGATGATAATGTCGTGATCTCCTTCTTTCATGCTTGGCCTACTTGGAATTATTAAACTCTCTTTCTCTTAAAATCTAAAAAAAGCCCATTGGGCTCAAATCCATAAATGGGCTCATAAAAGCCCGTCCTATTAGGCTTATAAAGGATCAAGTCCATAAATGGGCTCATAAAGGCCCAAGCTCACATGTAAGCTTACAATTGATCTAATCTTCATACTTTCAAATGCTTAGGCATATGAGGAGAGTTAAATGTGACTAGTTTTCATGTGTATGTTATAACATTCCATTGCTCTCTTGATCTTGATATGTGATATGTGTTATGGGAAATCATATATATTTATTTTCATGTGTGAGTATTTGAATAAAGTAACTTGTACATGTTTTCATGACATAGTATTCTATCACATAGATTCATACTTGATCTATGACATTCCTCCAAATTTTATGGAAACTTTAATAAGAAAGATACAACACTTGATACTTAGCAAGTGTTTAAAGAATTAAATGTACGCCTTCCAAAGTTAGATGCACTTAATTTATGACAAGTTTAGAAAGGTTTAAACTTGCATTATTCAGAACAGATCTAGACTTGATTTGCAAACAAATATTTTGTATTCTCTAGTACAGATGCATGTTTAATAATTTAGAACAGTTGCTTACTTGATTTGCAAACAAATATTTTGTATCCTCTAGTACAGATACATGCTTGATCATTTAGAATAGATGTTCATTTAGTTCGCAATAAGTATTTGAGGAAATTAAACTCTCATATTTATAAGAACAGATCTCCACTTGATTCATAACAAGTGTTTAAATGAATCAAAATTCTCATATTTTACAAAATAGAGCTACACTTGATTTATGATTATAAGCATCAAAACCTATAGTTGCTATCAAAACATATACTTGCAATTTGACACATATGTCATGTCAAACATCATTACTTCAACTTAAATATCTAATGACCATACAACATTTTAAAGAACAGATATTTGTATGTATGTTGAAGTATTCACTAGATCAAACATCTAGAAAAATATACAAGTTATGTGCAAAAATAAAAGAACAGATACTTAGATATCCTGATTTGATCTTAGGATCGAGTCTGGGTTAATAAAACCTAAAAATATATTGATAATATTATAAAAATTTTAACTTAGTAAAATCTGAGAAGTTAATTCTGTCATATAATTATAAAAGATAAACCTAAACTTATTGACATGGCTTCTCAAGTTCAAGCTCCCAAATGAAAATGCCCAAACCCGATCCTCTACGCTCAAGCTAAGGTTTAGAGGAATATATATGTTGAGTGTAACGAATTTAGACCCGATCCTCTGCAAGAAAACAGACAGAGTTGATAAGGTCTATTAGACAACCATAATCATGTATTCAAAAGGTTATCATTGCTAAGGTTTAAATAATCAATCTTTACATATTCAAATTTAAACTAATTATAAAAATGGTCAAATATTCAAAATTAAATAAAAATTAAATTAAATGAAATTAATTATTTAAATTTAGAAGTTAAAATCAATCCACCTCTCCGCAACTGTTTGTCGGGGGTGTTAAATAAAGAGAATTTTGCTCACAAAGAGCCAATGCCAAATTAAATAAGCTCAGAAGGACGACTGTGCCTCTGTTTTCTTTAGAAAATGACACCACATAAACGGTTATATGATCGAGCCTGACCGGGTGCTTTACCGAAAAATGACACCACTAAATTATTACGCAGCTCAGATGCTCCCCAACGGCTTTGAATTGAATTATAAAATGTGTTTGATTGGGTAAAAAATCCTCTGTTAGCTAAAGTTAATTTATATTTGTCTCCTTTGACAAACTCCACTCCAGGTCTATAAAGATACTTTCGACGACGTAACCTATGGTTGTTGATAAGGATCATTCGGTCAGGTTGGGCCGACTACCTTATCTGACTAAGGAGACCAAAGACCGCGACAACCTGGGATGACGAAACCATGGGATCTTGATTGGGCGCATCATCATTCCCCCAAATATAAGCTTTAAATTAAATAATAAATCTTATAATATTCAAACTCCACTTACTGCTATTATACATTCGTTATTTAGCTATTCATCGACTAGCCTTAATCGAAAGTGCTCGGGATGACGGAACCATGGGATCTTGATCAGATGCGTCATCGTTCCTCCAAACATAAGCTTTAAATTAAATAATAAATCTCATAATATTCAAATTTCACTCACTGCTATTATACACTCGTTATTTAGTGATTCATCGACTAGCCTTAATCGAAAGTGCTCTCTCAGTATTATGAGGGGTAATTAATTATAGATGCTTGTGCCTATATAAAACTTGGAATTAGATCTAAAATTCTCATAAAATGAGGGCGAAATCTTTGGTTAGTGTCTTATCTACTATTCCATTTGCCTTCTGAAAATTTCATCGACACTTTAAACACTCTTTTCATCGAAAAGGTCGGTGGAGAATTTTCGGAGCCCACAACACACTTCTTAGCTATGTGATATCGCTTGCTCTTTTTGACATGAGCATGACGGAACCTTCAAATTGAATAATAGATTTCTCCTCAAGTCCTTAAAGCAATATAAAATAGCATACATTTGTTTTTTATTAGGAGTTTCTTATTCATTATTTATGCGGCTCCATTCGATTGATGTTTGCAACTATAGTCATATGTATGAAGAGGCTTCTCTTCATGAAGTTAGATGCATGCATTAGTTCTAAAATTACTATAATTATTAGAGTAGCATCTGCCATCAAATACATTATGGGTCATTCGTAATTTCATACTCTTAAATAATAGATCATATATAAAGACGTGCATAAAGATTATGAAACCATAGGGGCCTGATGTACCAATGATATAACCTATTTTCAATCCAAAAACATAATCCTATAAATGATCAACCACTTCATTTTCTTGTACAACATATTTTTCAACTACTTATATGGACAGACCTCATACTCTTAACTTGTTTTAACAATATTTCTTTCATGTGAGGTATTTCCGCATTGGCCATCGCTTCCATTACACAAAAATATTTTAACATCATCAAGTATCATATATGAGGAACCCATTCGATCATGTGGAGCCACTGCGGGAGTCACCAACTTTAGCCATACTCAACCATGGCAGAAGATGTCAAAGACCCATCCATGCGTTAAAATGAATAAACTATTCATCTCAGGCAAACCATCAACTTTGATGCGTTTGATCAGGAAAGTGGAACTAAAGGGGAATAATATTAGCTTGATACATCAATATTTAAACTCATTTTAATCAAAAAGCTTAAGTTTGAATGAAGTATAACCACTTGGTATTTCTATATAACTCATTTTTTTAACTATGTGATGTGGGACTTAACCCATTACTCTCATGTGGCATATCGCTTCTTGCACTCTTCCTGTTATTGTAATGTTTTATATATTCTAGGTGGTGATCCCTCGTGGAACCTTGATTCAGAATGCAGTTTTGATACTTGAAACAGGGTTTTTGTTATTGAGGAAATCATACTTTCAATTGCGTGATACATAAATAAGCCTATCTGATTTTGTTAAATATAATATTGAACTTGTATCTGAGGCTGTGCATTAATTCGAATTTATGCATTTGCATTCGGAGTTTGAATTTTTAAAACAAATTTTCAAATTTTTTTGTTTATTCTCGTTTTTAAATCACAGCCAGCTGGATGGACACTACAGCAGGAATGGTTACCTGCTCATTGGTTATGCCTGGTACTATAATTATGCTTTTATTTATTTATTTTTATTTTTACTTTTAGCACATCCAGAATCTGTCTAATGAACTTTAATTATCTTGATTAGGTCTGTGGTGCATCTGACAAACAAGTGCTTCCTCCAAACTTTATAAAGCTCGCAAAGGATGCATATACGCCCGATTTAATCGCGGCATCTGATTGTATGCTCGGTACTATATTTTCACAAGTAGATGTAGCTTCATTTTAATGCATCTTAGGAGGTAAAAGGACTAATTTTTCATTTAACATTTGTGACTTACATCAGGAAAAATTGGATATGGCACTGTCAGTGAAGCTTTAGCCTACAAACTACCCTTTGTTTTTGTTCGGAGGGATTATTTTAATGAGGAACCTTTTCTAAGAAATATGCTTGAGGTTGGTTGGTTGAATTCTTCTTTTTTTTGCACTTTGAACAAGTAGATTGTGTATTTTTAGAACATTACACCCCTCCTCTTATGCAGTATTATCAGGGTGGTGTTGAGATGATAAGGAGGGATTTGCTTACTGGTCATTGGAAGCCTTATCTTGAGCATGCGCTAACCCTTAGCCCATGTTATGATGGCGGTGTTAATGGTGGTGAGGTGCTTTTCTTTATCCTGTACTCATTCATTTTGAAGATGTCATCATACCATTATCTTCTGCTGCAATATTTTTGTTATTTTTGTTGGTTTTATCAGAAGTCACATGAGCAAGACCATCAATACTGGTTCCATGGCTTTGTGAGAAAGCCTGTGTCATGCCAGGCTTACAGCCAGCCAATCCAATGCCATGAAATGATATCATATATGATTCATTAGCTTCTATTAATCCTTACATCATGAAACCAAAGAAATTCTGTGCTGCGAGATTGCTGCTGGTAAAGTAGCCGTGGCAACTTTGAATTAAAGACTGCTGACAAGTGATGATTACTAGTCAGTTGCAACTTGAACTCTATTGTTAAGTGAGTTGATAGAACGATTCTTTTGGTCAGATATTGAGCAAGTAATTGAGATAAGGGGCATTTCCTTAACAGTATGCATCTGAGATTTGTTTTTTGATTGATATAATTAACTGAGTCACTGGTTCTGAGGTTGGTGCCTTTTTGATTAAGTATCATTAAAGGAATCAAAGACCTCTCTGTAACGTTCGGTATCTTTTGAAGTTCATCACAATCATTAAATCTATCTCATCATTATTCCCCATCAGTAGCCCACTCTCCCACCAAAAGAAAGAGGTGCTTAACCTAAAATGAATAATCATGAACAGATATGCAACACGTGTTTGGGGGTGGAGGATTGATATGCCATTGGTTTTAAGGAACAGATTTTGAAGTATTTCCAAGTGAAATCTGTGAAAAGGTGAAGTACAACAGTTATTTCCAAGTTAATGAGGACATGCAATGTGATTTTTCTTAAATGGAGATCCTGATTAAACATAGCTGAGCTGCTTTAGATATTTCCTGCTTCAGTTTATTCTTTAATTTGACACTAATTGTTGCTCACCAGTAATGTTTTTCTCTTTTTTTTTCATGTTCACTAAAAATATAATCATCTCAAAATTGTCTTCAGGTGGCTGCCAGAATTTTACAAGATACTGCCATTGGGAAAAATTATTTAACGGACAAGGTATATCTTCAATTATAATTTTTATGCAGTTCTTTTACGTGAATCAACATGCTAAGTCGGTTATCTTTATGTCCACCCCCGTGAAACAAAAAAAAAAAAAGAAAAGAAAAGAAAGTCCCAACCAGCCAACCCCATTGTTCCGTTTCTTTCATTTGTTTGACTCATTAAATTATAAATTATTATTTATTTCCTTAACACTACTTTTGATGCTTTCTTTGAGAAAATTAGTTTATTCAAATTGCTAATGTTGTAACTGCTACTAGTGTTTTTACTAATTGTTATATTGCATTTTGTGTTGTAATTTTACTTTTTCTCCTGATTCTTCTGAATGTCATGTAACAGAAATCTGACAAAGTATGTGTAGCTCCATAAGGTTAACTGTTCATATTGACATTGTAAAGTAAAACATCTAGCCTTTTCAGCACAAAGCGTCTGCAGATCACTTGGCTAATATTTTTGTTGCATTAAATTCTTCTAGACCATGAATAATATGTACAATTTGATGTCTCTGATATTTTCTATTTGTTTTTTTTTAAGTTTTTCACATTATGATTTAATAATAATTCTTCTCATTTTCCCTCAGAAGTCTAAAGATAAACCTCATAGAATGAAATAATTATGCGTTTGCATTTAATTTTCCTTTTATATGGTAAAGGAAGTTTGTTTGTTTGTTTAATTAATCCTAATAATTGGTATGAATGTAGCTAAGTGGAGCAAGGCGATTGCGTGATGCCATAGTACTTGGATATCAGCTACAAAGATCCCCTGGTAGGGATATCTCCATTCCAGATTGGTATACACAAGCTGAGAATGAAGTTGGCCTTCGTTCTGAATCTCCAGATTCTGCAGTGATTGGAGATGCAAGTTCTGTGGGATCGTGAGTTTCCAATTTAAAATCCTCCCCTTCTGCTTTATGTTGGGATTTCATTGTTAATGATTGATAATACTGGTTTTTGTATACTAGATGCATTGAGAACTTTGAAATACTTCATGGAGAGCTGCATGGATTATCAGATACTCTGACATTTTTAAAGAGTTTGTCAGCACTTGACTGTGGATCTGGCTCAGGAAAGAACAATGGCAAGCGCCAGCTAAGAGAGCAGAGTGCTGCTGCGGCTCTCTTTAACTGGGAGGTTAGGACTTCAATCTCATACTTTGATGTATGATCTTATAAGCTAATTATTTATCCCATTTGACTCTTGCATTGCTAAAGTTTAACTTTTTTTTCTTTTTAAGTGGAATTTGAGATTGGGGATTTCTCAAGGATGTCTAAGCTTACTTGCATTTATTTGTTATATAACGGGGTGCACGTCGAGTTCAGATTATTAAGATGTTTTTATTCATACATATTCTTGTTGGATGAAGTTACTCTTTAGCTTGATTCATTCTATATAACATTGGATGAAAAAGAATAGAGATTTTCAAATATGCATTATCGGATATATGTCAAGGAGTTATCTTTTCAGTTTACTCAAGTTTGTTTATAGCTTTTATATTTTACTTGATGCTTTTGGTTACCTAAATGATCATCACAATGATTCTAGTGTCATTGCATACTTTATTCCTTTAGCATATCACTTTTTACTTTTAGAAGATTCTTATGTATTTACATATCTAATGCCTAAAATTTGATATTTATATATATAGCATCTTCCTATTCAAGAAAATGTGCATTTCACTTTAAAAAGTATGTGATTGTGATAGTTTTGATGTCATAATGAAGTTATGTAAATATTAAAATTTAAGCATTAGATATATATATATATATATATATATATATATATATATAAGAATTATGTGGTATATATGTAAATCCCTTTTTTCTTTTATAACAAATTCATCAAACCTAAACACTTATAGAGGACCGATATCATCTCAGACATT
This sequence comes from Cymbidium sinense, assembly GCA_021442155.1. Lineage (NCBI taxonomy): Eukaryota > Viridiplantae > Streptophyta > Magnoliopsida > Asparagales > Orchidaceae > Cymbidium > Cymbidium sinense. Next base: position 32,713,605 of record CM038222.1, read on the forward strand.
TGCATGCTCTTTCATTCTTAGGAAATTATTTTAAAGGTGTCATTTGGATTGTATCAGTTTTTATTTTTTATTTTTTTAGAAGTCCAACAGTACTTGACACCTTTTGTACACTTCTTAGATAGCACTTGGGCGCATTATGGGCACATGTTATTTGCAAACTATGTTTGTCAAACAAGGTTATGTATCTAATCAATATTGATTTTGATGTCTACTCACTCTTCTCTATCACTCCCTGTCAATATTATTGTGCAGCAAGAAACACCATGTTTGAGTCTTGATGGTGTGCTTCACTTCCTTGGATTGAAGCCATCTTATTAAATGATCTCTTTTGAGAAGAATTTTCAACGAGAATTTTTCTTTCATGCAGGAGGATATTTTTGTAGCAAGAGCACCTGGGAGATTGGATGTAATGGGAGGAATTGCAGATTATTCAGGAAGCCTTGTTTTGCAGGTAAACTTCAACTCCTTCAATTTTTTTCTGTATAAAACTCAACTGAAACTATATATGGAAGGAAAATAAATCGAAGTGTAGTGTAGTTTTAAATCATGTTGATCAGTGTTTATCATTTTATCTCAGTAACCTTAGAACTGTACAATTGAGATATTTTGTTAGTTTTCATGGATTATTGTGATTTTAATGCTCAAATATTCACATCAAAATTCACTATTATTATTAAGCAGTAAACTTTTATGATGTATGTGATTGGTGTAGCTTGCTTTGAGGTGCATAGAACTTGGACTATTCACCTTTCAACATTTTTGTAGTAGTAGAACTAAATTATATTTTGGCGCTTTCCTTACATGGCGTACATGTTAATTAGCTGTTTTTTGCATGCTTCGACTTTTACAGATGCCTGTTAGAGAAGCCTGCCATGTTGCGGTGCAAAGAAACCATCCAACTAATCAAAAACTCTGGAAGCATGCTCAAGCACGCCAGCAAGTAAAAGGGGAAGGCCCCAACCCTGTGCTGCAGATCGTAAGTATTTAACGTAAACTAATGAAAAAATTATAGTTTTCGTAACATTCATTCATATATGTGTGTGTGTGTATATATATATATATATATATTGAGAGAGAGAGTGAGAGAGTGTGTTATGCCTTTGATTTGTCTTATTTTGCAAATTGTGATGTTCATTCTTTAACCATGATGTTTTTTATGAGAGATTCTGAGATTTTTTCAACTTTTTTGAATCCTAATATGTAATAAATGAGGTTACCCTTAGGATTGAAAGAAAAATGCCATCGTCAAGCTACTTTCACTATTGCAAGTTATAAAAATTTAGAATTCAAACATTGAAAAGCCTCTATTTTCAAACATCATAGCTATGATGGCATTTTATGAAACACTAATGTAAATGATGAAATGATGGATCCTTATATTAACTTATATACTAATACCGAAGATTACAAGTACAAAGAATGTATTCTTTTTGTTGAGATAAAATGTAGGTATTATATTATTTATATGTATCATATATTATCACTTAACTAATTGCATAACTTTTACAACAACAAGGATGTTAGTAGCAATTAATTTAGTTGAGAGTGACAGAAATGCAGTTCTGAGGGATTGAAGCGGCCTTACTTTTGGGTTGCAAAGTGGGTATTTCAATAATTTAAGCACTTGACTTCCATAACATTCTAATTTTCTAATTATTTTCTTATATGTGCCAACTCAGGTATCATTTGGATCAGAATTGAGTAATCGTGCACCAACGTTTGATATGGATCTATCTGATTTTCTTGAGGACGACAAACCCATTTCTTATGAGAAGGCTTACAGATACTTTGCACAAGATCCATCACAGAAGTAGGTGTCCTTTTTCTTTCAACTAGTAAATGTTCTGCTATTATTCTTCATCTCTGTACATGTCTTCTACTCTAGGTGGGCAGCATATGTTGCTGGGACAATTCTTGTCTTGATGACGGAGCTTGGAGTTCGCTTCACTGATAGTATTTGCATACTGGTAATAGCATTTTTATTTTGCATTATCAATAATTTGGCGATGTGACAATATATATTTTCTTAAGATATTAGAGCTACAGTTACGTCTTACGGAAAATTGTTGGTTATGAACTTTCTTTTGGTGATGAACTTTCTGAAAATAAATTTCTAATCAACATGAGTACTCTTAATGTTGGTGATGAACTTTCTTTTGTTCTGTACACGTTGTCAATTCAGCCCTCCGCCTCCTTGTCAATTTTTTCTACCTCATTTTTTTTTTAATTTTTGTACTCCACTTGCCCTATTTATATTCTAAAATTAGTTTTATTGATGAAAGAATGGTGATTGAGAGACAAATTAATGATTATTGAAGATTAACGAAAGATTATCATGATGGATCAAAAGGAGGCAGCTATGAAACAACACACAAGTGAATGATTTTAAATTTCCTATTCCAATGGGAAATGCCTTTCTTCGAAAATCTCTTCTGGTTTAGGCATAAATGACTGAATAATTTGGAACAGCTATATTTCATAAACAATTTCTAAGCCTGAATGATGAAGATGATTTCCTGATTACAATCGTTCATATGGCTTTCCGTTTATGAATAGATAACTTTTATTTTAATGACGCCCCTTATTAGCATATCATGGGATAAGCATACCTTATGCTGGAAGATTGATGGTTTTGGAAAGAGACCAATTCATGGCAAACGAACTGTTGAACTAAAAGCTGAAGCTGGTTGATTGCTGCTTTGAATAATTGTATATTCATACTAACAGTAATTCACCTGGCTAACATGTGTGATGTAAGTTATTTATTGCAGAAACTTTTATTCAACCTATTCTGCATCTTAAGGCCCATTAAATATGCTTGACAGGTTTCTTCTGCTGTTCCTGAAGGCAAGGGTGTTTCTTCTTCTGCTGCAGTGGAGGTTGCTACCATGTCTGCAGTTGCAGCTTCTCTTGGTTGGTTTTCTTTATCACGCCATTACACAACAATCTACGTTACCAGCGTGGTTAATAATATTTTGTTTGGCCATATTATGCCTCTAAAATATTTCGTGGAGTAACTTACAAATGGTAATGTTAATCAACGCTGCTTAGGATTCTTCATGACTACTGCCTCAACTCATTCTGCGAATTGGCAAATGTAAGATGTGTTGGGGAGAAGGGAATATGGTGTGGGGCAGGGTTTATTGGAATCATTTCAGGGAGAAGAGAGGTCCAATAACCTCGCTCATATGAAACAGGGTTATTTGCATCATTCCAAGAATAAATGCATATTAAGGTTAAGGGTTTTGTACATGGTTGCTACAGTTTAAAATCTTTGCTATATATCTATCGTGGAAATCGAATGATTAATATTGAGGCTCTACCCTTGCAAATCATAAGTTGGCATGTTAGCTGAAAGAGCAGCTTAGGGAACAAGCCTTCCTGTTAGCCAACCTGAATCATCGGGAGTATACTTGGTGAGGTATTGGTCTAGATTTGAAGTGAAATGGCTAGGAAAGGAAGCTATTGACAACGCTCTCATGGGTAGAAGTCTTGACGGTGAGCTAAACTAATATATTACCATCATGCAGCACTTGTTAGGAATGAAAAGTAAATGCAAATCCATTTCTCTACTGTTCATGTTGAATCTAAATCTGCCCATGAAGATAATGCCAGATCTAAAAGGATGTTGAATTCAAATATGTCTGTCGAGATAATGTTTAACCTTACTTGAGACTTGTTGAGAGAACAACAGTGACAACGGGGTTGAACTAGAAACGGTTTTTAAATCACAATTGTTCAGGATGTGGAAACTTAAATTATTCTGTTGTGTATTGGAGCATCTGAGATACAATCTTTATTTCATATTTGTTTCAAAGTCATAATGCTGAAGTAGTATACTTTTCTTGATTCAGGTCTAGTAATTGCTCCGAGGGATCTGGCTTTACTCTGTCAAAAGGTAGTATTTTATATTTGTCTTATTATAGTATTTTTCCTGTATGCAATCAAAATATAAGTATGATATTTTCGTCTCATTGGTCTGAAAATATTTTGCAGGTTGAAAATCACATTGTTGGGGCTCCTTGTGGAGTGATGGATCAAATGACGTCGGCTTGTGGAGAAGCCAACAAATTACTTGCTATGGTTTGTCAGGTTCATATTCCTGGTCCTGAACACTGTTTATTATGTGTATTATCAACTTTCGATTGTTATGTTTGGAATGCTTTTTTTTTAGCCTGCAGAGGTAAAGGAACTGGTCACTATTCCAAATCATATTCGTTTTTGGGGCATTGATTCTGGAATACGCCACAGGTATATTTTATTCTTTTCAAGGGCAAAGTTTCAATAGTAAACTTAGAAGCAATATTGTTATTCTCATTTTGTATAATTTTGGAATGATTTTGTTGGTTAGTTTTTTTAATTTTTTTCAAGTACGTGCCAAGGACATAATTTACAACGTTGTGCATTGGACTGTCAAAAACGCTTGTTGTTTGTGAATAGCTCGTGTTTGGTTCGTTCATTAAGCAAGTGAGCCGAAACAAATAGTTTATGTTCGATTTATAAATGAGCTGACTATAAACAATCTTTTGTTCAATCTTATTCGGCTCGTTTTAATCAAAATAAAAAATTATACACACGCACACAAAATAATTTCAGTCACATGCATGATTTATTGGTTAGAACTTTTGCTATACAAAAAATTGGCCTAGGTTCAAATCCTCCCTCCTCCATATATTTTTTTATTATTTCTTTTTTGAGTCATTTTGACCTTATACGAGCCATTTCGAACAATTCGAGTCAAACACGAACATTAAAATTTCTGGCCATTTCGTACACAAGGCGAACACCAACAAAGTAATTTTCAAACGAGACAAAATTTTAGCTCATTTATACCCCTACTTGTTCACGAAAGACAGTAAGTGAGAGTCATTTGGTAGCTTGATTGGCAATGGGAAGTGATGCAGCATGCGATCAGAGAGTCGAAGAGGAAGATGCGAATGAGGAAGGTGAGAGGAAAACTTGCACTATATCGAGAAAATATCAAAATTACAAAATCTCCGTGTCTCACCCATACTGCAGCTTATATTTTAGTAATGATATTGTAATAATAAAATGAACTTAACTAAGATACTTAAGAGCTAATTAAGCACATTAATAAAATTATGATAATAAATGTAAATTTATATGAAGTCCTTACATTAGGAAGTGTGAAGGTAGGAAGTGACTAAGTCTCATATGCATTAAAGTCACTTAAAGAAGTTCTTAAATGTGATGCATATTTGCAAAATGCTAATACTGCTACACATGTATGCTTAAACATTTGCGCACCTGCCATGGTTGATTATGCAATATATTGAAGTATATGCATTAGCTATAATTATTTGCATAATATTATAAAATAGTATAATATATTAAATAAATTATTTTATATATAGGAGAGAGATTCTTCTTTATTGTTAGGAAAAGTGGACTTTACTTTGCTATTGGATTTTATTTTTATTGACGTATTAGTAAAATCAAAGATGAAGAGATTTTAAAGAAAATGAAGTGTGAAAAAGTAATAAGACTGATGATATTTCAATAGAGGTGTGGAAATGTTTAAATTTTTTGGCTTACTAATTTTTTTAATATTATTTTAAATACTAAAAAGATGTTTGATGAGTGGAGAAAGAGTTTGTTGTTTTTATTTTTAAGAATATAGGTGATGCACAAAAGTGTGCAAATTATAGAGGAATTAAGTGTGGGATCCGAAAATTCGCCACCGACATCTTTCGGAAAAAAGGAAAGAGTTGTTTAAGTGTCGGTGATAATTTCAGAAGGCAGATGAATAGTAGATAACTACCAGAGATTTCGCTTCTCATTTGTGAGAACTTTTATATCTGGGTTTCTAAAGAAGCTTATAGTTACCCTCCCAATACCGAGAGCACTTTCGATTAAGGCAATAATAAATCGTTGTTAAAACCAGTATATAATTGCATGAGTGGAGTTTAACTTATGAAATTTATTATTTTAATTTAAAACTTTTGTGGGGAACGATGACGCCCGATCAAGATCCATGGTCATTATCCGTCGCCGGATCCCCTGGTCCCAGTCGAGGAGGTAATAATCTAACCCGACCGAAAAGATCGCTGAACATGGTTACGCCGCCCAAGGTGTAGAACTGGGTGGAGTTTGTCAGGGGATAAATATAAGTCAACCTTTAACATGGGACTTTTGCCCAACCAAATATATTCTACATTTCATACCAAAGAAGAAAGCGGAACATACTGGCCGTACCGTAATTTAATGTCAGCAACGAACCACCGAGGCTCGTGAACCGCCATTTATGTGCATATCATAAGAAAACCACGCTGAGAGACACGCCACGCCCCACGCTTTTGAATTTTGTGAAGGTAGTTATATATTTAATTTGACGCTGGAAAAGTTTTCTTAATTTGTCATCGACAAACAATCATGGAGGGTGGATTAATTTTTTATTTTTTTTATTTTTAATTTAAATAATTCATTTTTTTTATTTATATTTTGTTATTTTCGAATTTTGATCATTTTATGATTGATTTTAGATTTGAATATATGATCATTTATCATTGAAATTTTAATTATAATTACCCTTCGATCATCATGTTAATATCAATTGATAGATCTTGTCTACTCGTTCTACTGAGGACGGTCTAAATTTATTATCTCGAGATAATCCTTCAAAACCTCGCTCTAGTTTGAACATGAGGATCGGGTTTGGGACTTTTCTTCTTGAGGGTTTGAATTTTAGAAGTATGTTAGTTACGTGTATTATACTTGAATTAATTTGAAATTATTAATTTAGGTTTTGTTAACTAATTCGAAGACCATGTCAAGATCATTCTTTGTAGATTTTGATACTCCAAATACGCATACTGATATCTTTGAAAATCGTATGACATTAAGATTTTAATGAAGTTGATGCCATTTTGAGTTTTGTTACCCGTCCAAGACCAAACCAGAAGATCGTTTCTTTTGTTTTATACCTAACTGCACGTCCCTATTTGAACACTTCAACATACATACGATTCTTTCTTTTAAAATGTATGGACATTAAATGCCTAAATAAAAGCGTGCTCAATTTGCAAGTTTAGATTTCAATATGACATTTTGGTTAACGGACCGGCCAAGACCAAACCGGGATTATGTAGCATCTGTCCTTTTGTATTTGACTTGCGTTTAGATTACATGTTTTTCTAGATATTTGATCTACTGAACTTCAATGCACATACACGATTCGTTTTTTGAAAATTGCATGTATATTGAATGTTTAGTTGAAATGTATGTGTCATTGCAAGTTTAGATTTGATCGATATTTTTGGATTTTGTTAACTTGACCCTCAAGACCAAACCGGATTATGTAGACTGCTCTTTGTATTTGAGCATTTTAGAAGCTTATTCAAGCAAAGTGATCAAGAGGTTTAAGATAGATATAAAGATTTGATTGAGAATATCTAAATACTCATTTAACAAACGACCTCTTTAAATCACAATGAAAAGCGATATAAAAATAAATAAATTCGTTTCATATAATCATATGTAGGCAATAAAGCTTAAAGTGAATTTAGGCATTTGTTTTGAGCCAAGATCACCTCCTTATGTAACAAAATCAGAAACATAAAGAAAATAATTGATTTGGAGCGTATAGATCATAAGTAAGGTAATGGGCCTAAAATAGAGAATTTGATTTGCTTCTCTCCATGCAAAAAATCGCAAAGATAAGGGGTTAAAATAATTGATTTGGAGGCATATGATCATAAGTAAGGTAATGCCTAAAATAAAGCAGATTTGATTTGAGCCTTTCTCCATGTGCAAAATCAGAAACATAAGGGGTTGAAAATAATTGATTTGGAGGCCTATATGATCATAAGATGAATGGGCCTAAAGGCAGATTTGATTTTCAAGATCGCCTCCTTATGTAACAAAATCAGAAACATAAAAAAAAAATAATTGATTTGGAAGCTATATGACCATCACCCATACCATTTATTTCTCTTGAAAGGGAAAGGGGAATATAAAAATATGAGTAGATGTCATATTTCATTTAAGAGAGGCAAGTGGATTAATTAAAATCCACCTCCTTCACATGCAAGCTCATGGCAAGTGGGGGGACACAAACTCATTAAATTTATTAAAGAGGTATGGCAAAGACTTTATTTTCTTTTTTTTTTAAAGAAAGGGATAAGGATGCACAAGGGCATGCCACATGTCCATGCATGTGCATGCAACACGACAAGTCATCACCTGGTTCCTCAGACGATTTATGACTTAGACGCGGTCGATGCCATAAGAGTGGATGGCAAAAGGAAGTAAGCCTATAAATAAGAGGGATTTTTCACAAAGACTTATATTTTCTACTCTCCTCTCCACATTACAGAGTTTAAGTTTTCAACCTGAAAGAGGTTAAGCGCCATACATACTTGTGAGTTTCTTTTCTAACTCAACAATTTTTTATCTTCTTAATATATGTCAAGTTATATGGTAGATTTGGTTTATTTCATATGTATTTTGCTTCAAGTCTTCACTATATCTTATGTATATATGTAAATCATGTGAATGACAAGTAAAGTGGGAGTATGAGTATTCATATATAACCCAAAGAAGACTTTAACATGTGAACCTAAGATTTCATCCTTTCTTTCTATCTACTTTCTTTTTTTTTTTTTTTTTTTTTTTTATAAATTCCCAAATACCGTCGCGAGGTCGGAGAAGGCTTCCCACCACGCCAAGAAAGGCATGGTGTGTGTCGTGAGACACCTACCGAATTTATTTACACCACGCCAAGAAAGTGCATGGGTCATGAACACAAGATTGATTTCTTCGCCACGTTGGAACAACATGAGCACTTATCATGATTTTCCTAAATTGGAACAATGTGAACTGCACTTATAACATGGGCAATAAATTTAGATTCACATGTATATGAAATTAAAGTATAAGCATTTATATATGACATTTTTCAACTCCTCTTTTTTTATTAGAAATTTATCCTGGCCATCCCCGATAATGCCGGAGACTGTTTTCCCACCACGCCAAGAAAGGCGCATGGTGTGTCGTGAAACAAAATTTATTTGCCCACCACGCCAAGAAAGCGCGTGGCTGACAAGACAAGATTTCCTTGTCACGCTGGAACAACGCGAGCAAAGACTTATAAGAATGATTTCGCCACGCTGGAACAACATGAACGATTTATCAGGTTTCCCCGCGTAGCGTGAACGGGTACTTACAAGATAGCAAAATAATCAAAATTTACAACGCTCCGCCTCCCAGGGGTTGCCATGAGATGGCACCATGCCAAAGCGTAGTGTATGTCGTGAGACACCGCGGCCGAAATTTTGATAACATAGCATTTCCCTACCATGTTGGAGAACATGGTAGGTACTTATAATAATAAATTTAAAGCTCGTATTTGCATATGAACATAAAGAAAGCGCATGTATATCGATTGAAAATAATCAAAATTTACACTCTCCCTCCTCCAGGGTTGCTAGAGATCCGCCCACCAAAGAAACGCGTAGTGTATGTGGAGACACCGCTGAAATTTTGATAGCAAGCATTTCCTACTATGTTGGAGAACATGTACTTATAATTTAAAGCTCATTGCATATGAACATAAAGAAAGTCGCGCATGTATATCGAGAAGAAAATAATCAAAATTTACAATGCCTCCCTCTCCCCGTAGGGGTTACAGAGTCACCCACCATGCGAAAGCACGCAGAAAGGCATGCGTGGAGACATAAATTTTGATAAGATAAGATTTCCTACCATGTTGGAGAACATGATAGATTTATATCACAAATTTAAAGCTGATTTGATATATAAATCAAAAGAAAGTCACTCAATCCTCATCTCCATGCATATCAAAATTTACAACAATCTCTCCTACGGGTTCTTAGAGATCGAGCCCACCACGCCAAGAAAGGCGTATGGTGTCGTGAGACACGCAAACTTTGATAAGATAGATTTCTGTAACAAGATATCACATATGCAAGTATGCAAGAATGAAACTCATGATAATAGCAAGTGGTATAACCAAATCCCTTTCGCTTAATTTCGATTTCAACTTGCATATGAAAGAGGCATGATATATATATAATTCCCTTCATGGGAAATCAATTGAAGCAAAGTAAGCATGGAATTCATAGGAGAACATCATCATATCTCATCAAACAACAAGCTAATTGATCTTTTCCCTTAGATAAGAAAGTCTAGCAAACCTTATACTCATCAAATAACCAAATGATTGATTCCCCTTTGGGGAGAATATTTTCAAGTATTTTATCCATAAATAGCAAGATGATTGATTCCCCTTAAAAAAAAAATAAATTTCAGCAAACTTTATGCCTCTAGACAATAAGCTAATGATTTTCCCTTAGATAGAAATATTTTCAGCAAAGGAAACACATAAGGATCCATAAAAAAAAGCAAACAACACAATATTTGGGCCATACATCATCCCAAGTCATTTTAGTAGGCTATGCATCAAAATCCGTGAATAAAGGCAATAAGAAATGAGATTTGGGCCATACATCATCCCAAATCCCTAAAGGAAACTCTTAGCATAATCCCAAGCATAAGATATAGCATATTTAGCAAAAACCCTAATTTCCAAAGAAGCTCAAATGCATAAAACAAGCTTAGGAGAGAAACAATCTGGAGGTTTCAATGCTAAGAGGAAAGGAGGAAAACTTTTTGGGGTTCTGTGCTCAAGGATCCGTCGGTTCTTCTGTGCGGACTGGAAGAGAGGGAGAAGAGCCGAGAGCCCCGTGAGAATCCAGAGAGTTCTTTCTGCAAGGAGGGGTGTGCCACTGGCCCTGGGGACTGGACCGAGAGCAAGAACGAGAGCTTCTGAGAAGGGAGAATCGGAAGTTTCACCGAGAGAGAAAGAACGAGAGGGAATGTCGGCGAGTGAAGTCGCGGCTCCTGAGCTCGATCGAACCGAGAGTAAGAAGAGGGAGAGACCGAGAGCAGAAACGAGAGGGAAATGTCGAAGGGGAAATGGCCGAATGAGAGGGTCAACACTGCCTTAATGACGCTCTCCCTCCGATTGAAGGAGCTGGGTCAGTAGGAATTAAAGGGTTTAGTGGTGATTAGCTGATTGTCGTCATAGTGTTTTAATTGCGATTTTATTACTTTTGACAAACCCCAGCAGTGTCAATTTAGATTTTCAGGCCGAACGAATGGCGCCATCAATTTCGCGATCGAGGTCGCTTAAATAACGCCGGCGACGGCTTGAAGTAAATTCAAGTCTAAATTGTGCCGTCGCTTAAATTAATCGACGCGATGCTTTTGCCGACCGGAAGGTGTCGCTTGATAGGTTTCGACGCCGCTGACGATGGCTGATCAATTTCGCGATCGAGGTCGCTTAGACATCGTCGGCTTTGACTTTGATATGCGCATAATTTCGTTAAAGAATTAATTTTAATTTTTGGATCGATCATTAATTGATTCGATATTTTCTATTTAATTAATTTTGATGCTTTCGACGCATTATGAAGTCGAATTTTCAAGTTGCAGCAAATTGGATCGATCTCGATCGCGATTAAGGAGGTGTTAAACTCTATGTCATTTACTTGATTTTAAATGACATATAGTTGTAGGTCAACATTAAGTTGATGTGTCATATACTAAAATTATGGGAGAGAGTAATTGAACATAGGTTACGATACGATATAAAAATTTCTCAGAATCAGTTTGGTTTCATGTTGGGTAGGTCTACTATGGATGCTATACATTTGTTGAGAGGTTTGATGGAGAAGTATAGAGAGAGGAAGGAGGATTTATACATGATATTTGTTGACTTAGAGAAAGCATATGATAAAGTTCCAAGAGAAGTGCTTTGGAGAATTATAGAAAAGAAAGGAGTTAATATTGTTTATATTCAAGTCATTAAGGATATGTATGTTAGAGTTGCTACTTGTGTTCAAACACAAGGAGAATTGACCAAATATATTCCTATTTTAGTTGTATTACATCAAGGATCGACTTGAAGCTCATATTTTTTTGCTTTAGTTATGGATGTTCTTACTAGATTTTTGCAGGAGGATGCACCTTAATGTATGCTTTTCGCTGATGATATTCTTCTAGTTGATAAGACTAGGAAAGGAGTTCAAGAGAAACTTAAGTTATGGAAGTCAATCTTAGAATCTAAAGGCTTTCGATTAAGTAGATCTAAAGCTAAATATATAGAGTCTAATTTTAGTTGTAAAAGATTTAGTGGTGGGGTTGTGACATTAGGTGATCAAGTGATTAAAATGAGTGAATGTTTTATATATCTCGAGTTGATTGTTCAAAATGATGGTGAGCAGATGGGGATGTTATTAGTAGAATTTAAGTTGGATAGTTAAAGCGGAGGAATGCATCTGGCCTGTTGTGTTATAGAAAAGTACTGTTTAGACTTAAGGGAAAATTTTATAAGATGATGGTCAGACTTGCAATAGTTTATGGAGCAGAATATTGGTCAACAAAAAAGAAATATAAAATTAAATTAAGTGTTGTAGATATGAGGATGCTCAGGTAGATGAGTAGCTTTATACTTAGACACAAAATGCGAAACAAATATATATGTGAAAAGGTTGGAGTAGCTCTAGTGGCAGATAAGATTTGAGAGAGCCATCTTAGATGGTTTGGTCATATAAAATGCTGGCCATTTGATGGTCCAGTTAGAAGAGTAGATGTATTAGATTTGACCTATCTTAAGAAAGGTAGATGGAGATCTAAGAAGACTTAAGTAGTATAAATGAGAATTTTACACTTAATAGGACACAATGGAGAAGAAGGATTCATGTAGCCAACCTCACGTGGTGAGATAAAGCCTTGTTGTTTTTGTGTCATTGTATTCTATAAGATATCACTGTTGACCAAATATTGTAAGATTACGTGATGAATTAGTTTGGCATTAGAACTAGGGAAATTGTACATGGTGCATAATTGATGATGCCAAAAAACCTTTTTTTTTTATGAAAATCAAACTCTTTGATCTTATTCTAAATATAAAGTTATAATGCATACTAAATGCGATTCCATTTAAGAAACTCATCTTATTGATATTATACAATCAGTCAAATAATAATCATTTTATTATACACATACATAATTTATGTATTATCTACTATATTATAATTAATGTTATATAGAATGTGTTAGTTAAGTGATTATTTTAGTGTAGATAATATATGCACATTTGTGCATATATAATAAGTTATGCGCATTACCATACTAGAAACTTCTATGTATTATATTATCTAATTTTTTATTGTAATGTATATGATATATAAACATGCACATATAACTTATCTAAATACATCAGGTTTTAAAAATTCTAATTTATTTATTTATATATATATATATAGTCCATAAACTATAAAATTGTCATCATTTAGTCCTTTAGAGTATCACATTTTTTTAATTTAGTTTTAGGACCTAACAAAATTAATCCAAAATAGACTCATACAAAAATTGTGATATACATTGATCCTATTGATCCAAATTTAGTCTTTGATGGACTATTTTGAATAAATTTTATATAATCAAGAGACTAAATTACAAAAATATGTTACTCCGAGACTAAACTGGCAACATCAAATAGTTGGGGAACTATTTTGGAGTTTATCCTTTTTTTTGTATCATGATAATTTTAGATAATTATTATTGTTGTGCTTATATCTTTATCTTTATAAAAAAGTAATCCCAATGGACATAAGTACATCCACAATAATTATATGGTTACAAATGACAACTATATTTGATTATACTCATAGTTCATCATAGCTATAACACAAAACATATAACCTATAGCAAATCCTATGAAGTGAGTAAGCAGCATTAACTACTTATATTGGCGGCAGCTCTAGGGGCAGGTTGAGTATTTACTTCGCCTAGAAACTGAGAAGAGGTTCTGTGGCTTATAATTGTTTTACGATTAATAAACTTACTACAAAACTTCAACCTTATTATATCCTGGTTTCTGATTGCTGCTAGTGGTTCTACCTGTAACACTGTATAGGCTATTTCTTCAGCTATTTGAACGTATGCGCTTTCTATTTATCAGGCTAATAGTCAACTCTATCACTAAAAATGTTTTTTGACTATCAGCTTTTTAAATCCTCAATCTCAGGGGAGTATTTAATTAGCTTATAACTTGTGTATGCTCTACAGTGTTGGTGGAGGAGATTATGGATCCGTACGGGTGGGTTCTTTCATGGGGCTTAAAATGATAAAATCTGAAGCTACAGCCTTGTTAAAATTGGCTTGCACAGATGCTACGCAGCAAGTTGATGAAATGAACCCTGAATATGAAGAGTTAGGCATTGAACTTCTGAAAAGAGAAGCTTCATTGGAGTATCTTTGCAATCTTTCAACCCATAGGTGATGTTTACTATTAAGATACATAATGTTTTGTATATTTTTGTAAAGATTTACATTTTGAATTATCTGGATTTTCTTCTTTGTAATAATTGTTGTCTACATCTTAATTTCCATTTATTCTCTTGCAGATATCAAGCTGCATACATGAGAAAACTACCTGATAGCATACTTGGAGAGAAATTTTTGAAGGAATTTGGTGATCATAATGACGAAGTTACCACTATTGACCCCAAGCGTGTTTATGGAGTCAAGGCAGCTACTAAACATCCCATCTATGAGAATTTCCGTGTGGAGGTGGGAGCTTGTCATGTATTAGTCATTAATCTTGGCCCCATAAAGCATTTATTTTTCATCTTAACGAGAAAAATCTATTAATAAACTCTTCACATATATGTTTGAATTAGGAAAAAGTTGTCACAAACGAACAACTTCAATGACTGCACTGCAATTCTTTGAAATCATAAGATTCGTATGTTAAGAGTAATTAATATGAAATTAAATAGGAATTTTCAATCTAACAAACAATACACCAAGTTTCTTAGGCGTGCATTCAAAGTTTGGTTCTCTGCTTAGTGTTCATGGTACTTAAGGAAATAACATCTCTAAAGCAGCAGTAGGGCTGCATACAGTAATTCCTTCTAAACCTTCTGGTTGGATTTTTTTGCCTTAGATATGCTTTATAGAAATCGACTATTATGCATGAACATAGAGACATTAAAAGTTGATTCTACATAGTAGTTTGTTCTTATATTTTTATGTTTATTTTACATGTTAACCACTAATAAATATTGATGTAATGAATTATTTGGAAAATTTGTAGTCTTTTTTTTTCTTATGGTGAGTAGAGGGACTAGCCCAATATCTTGCTAATTTTAGATATCTTTTCTTAAGAACATCATTCGTATCTCATAAATATTAAAAGCTGTAGTTTGAGTTCCTTTCATTTACCTTGCTAATTTTAGTTTCTTGAAAAATATCAAAAAAAGATTAGCCAAAATTTAGTTACTTGGACTGTTTTACTGTTTGTTATTTTGAAAGATTATCATTGAATTTAAGTCATTTTACTCGTAAACTGTTTAATGTACAATTTTTACTCTATCCAAGTTTACAAGAGTTTTCATATTTTTCAGCGTTATGATAGCTTCCTTAAGGGGCACTCATTTGCAAATTTTCCTGGTTTCCATGTTTAGGATTCCCGTCTTGACCTTTTTTCTGATATGCTTTTTAATGTTAATAATTGAGACCCTTTTCTTTCATAATGCTATAGACCTTCAAAGCACTATTGACAGCAGCAACAACCGATGAGCAACTTTTAGCATTTGGAGAGCTAATGTATCAGGTAAACCTAACTTAAAACATATCTAGATTTCATTAACATTATCTCAAATCCATTTCATTTTGCACTGCTTAAATCTCATCTAAATACTTATTGCTCATTGTTGAAGCTTGCATGAGAGTTAGCACATTGTCTTTTGACTAGAAGATTTAAGTTCAACATTTGCCAATTTTTTTTTGTTGGCTTCTGGTACAGTGCCATTATAGCTATAGTGACTGCGGACTCGGTTCAGATGGAACAGAGAGGCTTGTCAAACTAGTGCAAGAAATTCAACATCGGAAATCATCTCATGATGGAAGATCTAGCTTGTTTGGAGCAAAAATTACTGGCGGAGGATCAGGCGGCACAGTCAGTGTCATCGGAAGAAACTGCCTGAGAAGCAGTGAAGAGATTTTTGAGGTATCTTAATTCTATTGTTTAATGTTTGTCAATGCCTACGAAGAAAGTTGTTTATTAAGAGGTTTCTTGTTAGCTGAATATCAAGAAAGTTATGATTTTTTAAAATACTATAAAAGAGCTCTTGTTAATTCATATAATCAGAAATCTTCAGCAAAGATAGGTGTGGACTCTGAAAATTCATGATCGGCCTCTCGATGAAATATTTTAGATTTGGTGCGGAGTCAAACTTTCAGAAGTCAAATGAAATTGCTGATAAGACATTACCCAGAGATTTCACACTTATTTCGTAAGGATTTTAGATTTGGTTCCAGATTTTTTATAGGCGTAAGCATCTATAGTTAATTATCTCTTCCAGTAATGATAAAAAACTTTCGATTATGATTCGTCATTTGGCCACTAAATGTTTAGCATATAGTAGCAGCAAATGAAGTTAAATTTAAGAAATTCATCATTATTAATTTAAAGAGAATTGTGAGGGGGATGATGATATGCCTGATTAATATCTTATGACTCTATCGTCTCGGGTTGCTGTGAACTCTAGTCTACTTAATTAAAGGAGATGGTCGACACATCCTGATCGAAGAATTCTTATCAATAGCCATGAGTTGTGTGGGCTCCGAAAATTTGCCACCGACCTCTTCGATGAAAAGAGTGATTTAAGTGTCGGTGTAATTTTCAGAAAGCAGATGAAATAGTAGATAAGACACTTGCAGAGATTTACCTCATTTTAGGACTTTAGATCTGTTCCGGGTTTCCCATAGCGCGAGCATTAATAGTTAATTACCTCTCGGAGAGAACTTTCGATTAAGGCTAGTCGTTAGGTCGCTTAGTGCGTAGCGTATAATAATATCATGTGGAGTTATGAAATTTAGGTTTATGAAATTCATTATATCTAACTTAAAGCGGATGGTTGACGATGGCCGATCCGATCCCATGATTTTGTCATCCCGGATCGCGGTCCCAGTCTACTTAGGAGGAGGTGGTCGATGACCAGAAGGATCCTTATCGCCAACACATGGGTTACGTCGTCAAGAAATCTCAGTAGACTTGTGGTGTTTGTCAGGCGAGCAGAATACCTTAGTTGATAGTGGGCTTTTGCCCAATTAAGTATACCCATGGTTCACAACTCAAAGCGAGCCATTGAACATCTACTGATGTGGCGTAATATAATGGTGTCATTTAGCGACAACCACCCGGTCAAAGGACTCTGGTAATTGCATCATGTGGAGCTTACCTGCATGATCGAGGACACCGCCACGCCCTCGACATTAGATTATTTGAGAGTAAACATAGTTGTGTCTTTGATTTTACTCCTTTGTGAATTTAATTTTTTAATTTATCTCACAAACTATTGTGGAATGAGGATTGAATGGAGTTTGTTTTAAGCTTTTGGATTGAATTTCATTTAGACATTTGTAGCTTAACGATATTTTAAATTCAACATTTAGATTAATGTTCAATTTAAGTTAATTTGCTTTGAAATTATCATCATATTTTGATTGAAGTATCTCTTCCGGTTAAAATATTCATTTAATCCCATCATCATCGGGGTTTATTGTTTTTATTTGTTTTAGATCCTCTATTAATTTAATAATAGAGGATGATCTCTTGTCGTATAACAATTAAACTTCTCGAGTTTTATTAGATTGAAGATATTATAATAACGTCATTTGATTTTAGGTTTTGTTAACTGGTCTTAAGACCCCTAGAAAGCAGACAGCATCGACACTCAACAGATAAGCATTCAGTAGTGTCGGTATCAGTGTATTTGATTTAGCATTAATTTAAACTTAAGGGGTTTGTATAATATTGCTTGTTTTGAATGAATTTTATTGTAAGTATAAATTTTTAGATAAAATTTTGGCAGCATTTCGGTAATCTCCCGGCATCGTCCTCACGTCAAAAAAGGCGTGTATGGGTGGTATAAACCACGGCCTGAATGCGCCTTCCTACCATGCCAAGAAAGGCATGTATGGGTCTCTAAGGTATCGAAACAATTTCTCCACGCCAAAAAGGGCAGTCTGCTCTATACACAAACAAGTACAAATTTTCCCGAAAAGAAAGGAGAATGAGTACTTATAATAAACAAGCAAACAAATTTTTCCCATCGCCAAGAAAGTGTGCAGTCTATGGTCAAAACAGCGAAGCACGGTGTCTGAGAGACTGGAGGCATGCCGGGCACCGTGGTAGCCTGGCGTCTGGTGCATGGCTGGGGCGCCGGAAGTCGGGACGATGTCGCTCGTTCTGATCTTGCAGTGATTTCCAGGTTTATAGTGTTCTTCACATCTTAGCAGTCATTTGAGAGAAAACTTTAGAGAGAGAGAGAGAGAGAGAGAGAGAGAGAGAGAGAGAGGATTTAGGCTGCCGAAGATCTGAATCGGAGAAGGGTGTTTGAGGGTTTGGGGGGGAGAATGAAAAAAGTTAGGTTTAGGGTTTTAAAAGAGATATTTATAGGATTTATATTTATTATTATTTTATTTGCCCTAATTTGAATTTTTGCCCCAACATTGTCACATAGGAAATATATATATCAATTTTAGGTTACTCAGATGTTGATCGACGGCCTTGTTTACGATGAGCCGTTTGGCAAGTCGGCGTCAATCGGTCAATTTTAGTTCAAATTTGCGTTGTTTCTTCCGCTCTCGATATTACGTAAATTTGAGCTCGAATAGTCTCATTTGATAGGTTTTGACGTTTTGACGCTAACGGGCGATCAATTTTCGACGGAGGTCGTTTGGCATCGTCGCAGCCTTTCTCGATATGTGTATCGCACGGCGCCTCTTCTTGATCAGTCGACCGTCAAATTATGCAAGATGCCTATTTTGATCAATTTCAACGTTCTGAACGCGATGGCGGAGCCCGTTCGTCGATCGGAGGTTGTTTTGACTGATTTTTAGTGCCATCGAGTGTATTGTTGCTCCGATTTGCATGTTGTATCCGATTGCTCGATATTCACAGATACTTGTTGACGGCGAAGCGGTCTCATTTGATAGATTTTGACGCTTTTGATGCTTCAGAGCGATCAATTTTTGCGGAGATCGTTTGGCAACGCGTGGCTTCCGACCTCGATATGCATGTCGGCAGACGGTGACCTTCTTGATGTCGACCGAATTATGCCAATTGGTCAATTTCGTTACGATGATGTTCGCTTCGATCAAAGATCATTTGGCTGATTTGATCGTGCGTTTGCTCCGTTTGCTGGCTCGTCAAATTCACCTTGTGAGCTCAACTTGACTTATGATGCGTGCATGTAGGTGAACAAATGGCCCTCCAATAAATATGATTCGCGCATAGAGCGAGTTATGTTTGTTGAAAATTAGCTGACCCTTTGGGTTGGTCACAGATTTTTGGATCATTGCAGCTTTGATTTCGGTGGCTCGTGGAGCTTTAACAAGATTTGTTAATAATATGATGTTTTATTTTGGACATGCTAGATGATGGGGTTGACTGATTTATCAGGATCGACTTATCGGCTGGATAAGAGCTCTTCTCCATATACTATCTGATTTAATGGGCTTACTGAAAACCTCATTCTCTTGTGTTGTTGTAAACTTGAATTTTCTCCGACCCTAGCTTCATGCTTGATCGGGTTTGATGGAGGAATTAGTTTGTTTGCTTTGAGATTTGAAATTCTTCCTTTAAGCTTTTAAGACTTGATGAAAGATTGACTGATTTGTCCATATAGACTTGTCGAAGTGTATGTCGTAAGTCGCTTTTCCTTTGTGGACTCGTTCGGTGCATCATTGACCCAACCACTCATATTAGGTCAATATTGAGTTATCAGTCTAGCATTGTGTGCTTTAACAAACTGAATAACCATGAAATTCTTTTAGTTCGGCCATTGTCTTTATGTGAACTATGGAATCATTTCCTCGGTCCTGTGCTTTATGCTTTTGCAGACTTGATGAGAGAATTGACTTTGATCTGTGCTTTGTGCTTGATCAGATCATTTGAAAAGAGATTGAAATATCACATTGTAGGCACTATATAGATTGATTTGAGGCAGCTCTGAATTGAGAGTTTTCTCAGATTGTCTTGGTCCATCGATCGAGCGGAAAGATCTCTTGGATTTTGATTGCTTGTAGTCATTAAGCTAGATCTGGTTTAAGATTGAACAGCTAGCATCATTGGACTAACAAGCAGGAGCTCTTTCATTGCGGCCTTTTCTTGTGGCTTATTGAGTGAGGAGAGCGTCAGCAACTCGGCCATTTGTGGACTTGTTGAGTTTGACCTTTAGAACCTACTTGAGTTTTTTTTTAACTTAAGCTGTGATGACTTGGCGGTCTTGTTATTAGACTGAAGAACGTGGGCTCTTTCACTGCGGCCTTTTCTTGCGGCTTGTTGAGTGAGGAGAGCGTCAGCAACTCGGCCACCTATGGGCTTGTTGAGTCCGACCTTTAGAACCCATATGTGTCCTAGACTTGAAAATGTGGAGGTTGATGTTTTTCCAACTTAGTTGATTGAAGCTTCCAAAATTAAGAGTTTTTCTGACTTGATCTTCAATATTTGACGAATCTTGGAGGGAAACTTTTGACATTTAGGATTGTCTTTTCATGCATTGAAGCAGATTCTTTTTGTTCTTATAAGACCTGCAATTTTAACAATACCAGTTATAGATATATTCAGGGATCTCGGCATAAAGCTCGATGTCAACCTGAATGCATATGCAAGAAGCTCTCCTGTTTCACAGGGAATGATTGAACAGTTTTGATTTATAAAACTAAAAAATGTCTCTGCTTAAGGATTATGACTAGTTGAAATATATTACAAAGTTTGAACTTCTTTAATATAAATAAATGAAGCTTCGTTATTATTATATATATTCTAGGACCTCACATGTTAACTTAGCTAAATATATAAAATATCCCATGTCTAACAGAGGGAGGCTTTTGTAGTAACTTGAAAATGCGTTCTTATTTTACGAGAGAATCTTCAAGTGATATTACATATGTATTTGAAAGTCTTACTATTGCAAGATTCATTTAAGTATTTATATACTTATCCATAGTCAGTTGTGATATTTCTTGAGATATCGACCATTGATTGGTGGCATCGATCGTTGACCATTATTGTCAATGAGCTGGTAGGCTCCTCCTTCATACACCTTCTCTATTACGTAAGAACCTTCCCAATTAGCTTTAAATTTATCACCGATCTTGCGATGAGAGATGATTGACCTTCTCAGCACCAGAACCAATTCACCTTTCTGTAATGTCTGAGGACATACTGAACTATTGATGCTTTGGACATCCTAGCTCGATAAATTTCTAAACTTTGTTGAGCTTGTAGTTTGACTCCGTCAAGCGCATCCAACTCTTCCATTCGCAGGCGAGCGTTATCATCTTGAGTAAGATTGAATTGGACAGCTACTCGAAGTGATGACAACTCAACTTCTAGTAGTAGAATAGCCTCAACTCCAAACATTAGAGCATAAGGAGTGACTTTGGTTGGCTTTTTATAAGTTGTTCTGTATGCTCAGAGTGCTTCTATCATTTTAGTGTGTCACTCTCTTTTATTCTTCCTGAAAATCTTTTTGAGCAACTTTACTAATATCTTATTGAAAGCTTCTGCTAAACCATTGGTCCTTGGATTGTAGATTGATGAATACTGCAAATCGATTTTGTACCGATCAACGAATTTGTATATCTTTGCACTCTTGAAAGCTGGACCGTTGTCTGAAATGATTCGTCGTGGCACCCTGAATCTATAGACTACATTATTGGTGAAGAAGTCAACGTCCATGGTGACTTCCTTAAATGGAGCCGGTACTTGGAAAGAAAAGTAATCGATGCTAGAATGAATCGATATCCTGCTGATGATGGAGGATCAATCGGTCCAATTATATGTGTGCCCCAACTTTCGAACGGTTAGAACGCTATTGTTGGGTGTAGAGGATTCGGAGGTTGATGAATGAGATCCCCGTGGACTTGGCATTCGTGACATTTTGTAGCATGATTTATACAGTCTTTCATCATTGAAGGCCAATAGTACCCCATTCTCTTAATTTTGTCATTGGTGCGCAGAGTCCTTCGTGAATTTCAGACATTATTCTGTTAGCTTCATCCATCCCTAAGCATCGCAGCCACATTTGCTCAAAGAATTTACGGTACAATGTGTCATTGACATAAGCATATCGTAGGATTCTTTTTATAATTTGTGTGATTAGTGATTTATTGCTCGGCAATTTGCTTTCCTTGAAATAATCGATGAAGGGTTGTCTCCAATCATCTGGCTCTTCCACTATGAAAGCTTCGCATGATTTGTTCGTAGTACTTTTGAGTTTTTCTATCTCTTGCATTTGTTGTTCTTTGAGAGAGTGAGGAGTAATTTGAATTGTTTTCTGCTGGCTTGAGTTTGATGTCCCCTCTACCTGCGGGGAATATGGATTTACTGGTTGCAGAACTCGACGAGTGGACACTTCAATCAACACATCGTCGTCGTCCGTGTTCGTCATCTCTTTTGCTAGCTTGGCCAGACAATCTGCTTTACTATTCTTTGATCGAGAAACTCGAGCTAGTTTAATGTTTGAAATTTGCTTCATGAGCTCAAGCACTTATGATAGCTAATTAAGCTTGTTAATCTTATAGAGACCCACACTGGTTGATTACCATTGAGAGTCTCCAAAGATTCTTAAATTTTGAATGCCGATATAACTTCTTGAGATACCCGATGTCTTCATTGTTGGTTCTTGGCTCAGTCAGCCTATATGAACATCTCATTATGCCACCCTCCGGTGTTATGAAGACGAGGCCGACGCCAACTCTTGCTTTTGATAGATTTGGGGGCTGAGCAGGCTTAATAGATGATGCACAATCGAAATACATTTCCCAGTCTTCTTCTCCCTTTGAATTAGCGGATCTCGTGCTAAATCATCGATCGAATCGGGATAGATGCGCGAAAAAATCTAGTATTTGCCCCAACAACTTTCTCGAGATACATATGTAATCAAATATCAGTATGCGCCTTGTGCCATATGACCAGCCGCTTCTCGATCATCAAGAACTTCAGCGGATCGATCTTTGAGATGAGTGTTATCTTATGTGACAACAAGTAATGTAGAAGCTTCTGGGCGACGAAGGTTAGTGCAAGACAGTGCTTCTCGATCGAAGAGTACTTTGCCTCAGCTCCTATCAATCTTTGACTGATATAGTACAACACATTTTCCTTGCCTTCTTCATTGTTGTGCAAGCAATGTTCCGAGGGATTCTTCTAATGCAGCTGTATACAAAATGAGAGGCTTTCCCGGAATAAGCGCTGCCAGGATTGGTGGATTCAGTATATATCTTTTGATGCTATCAAACGCTTCTTGACACTCATCGTCCCACTTAAATGGTGCATTCTTCTTCATCAATTTAGCAAATGGTAGACACCTGCCCGACATATTTGATATGAAGTGTTAGATGAATGCCAAATGTTCCTGTACGGAACGAAGCTGACGAAGATTCTTCGGCGGCGGCATATTCACTATTGCTTAAATTTTATTAGAGTCGATCTCGATTCCTCTATGCTGTACCACAGTACCACAGAGCCAAGGAACTTTCCAGACGAAATCCTAAATGCACATTTGAGAGGGTTCATGTTGAGATTGTACTGTCTAATTTTTTCGAAGACCATCCTTAGGTCACCAAAATGATCTCTTCGATCTATGCTCTTGACGACGAGGTCATCCACGTAATATTCTACTTTCTGACGAATCAACTCGTCAAAAATGCGTGTCATGGCTCTTTGATATGTAGCTCCAGCATTCTTCAATCTAAAGAGCATGACTGTGTAGCAATATATACTAATTGACGTCCTAAATGATGTGTGCTTCTCGTCTTCAGGAGTCATCTTGATTTAATTGTATCCTGATGATCCGTCCATAAATGAAAACATGTCGTAGTTGGAAGTGTTGTCAACTAATAGTTCTGATATTGAAAGCGAAAAATCATCTTTTGAGCATGCTTTGTTCGGATCTCGAAAATCAATGATCTGGATTTGACCATTCTTCTTTCTCACTAACAACATTGACTATCCAATCATACTTTTCTTCTGATAAAGCTCGCTTCGATCAACTTCTTAGTTTCGCAATCACGTTCTTCAATCTCCAATCTTGACATTTTGGAGTATGTCCAAGCAAACACCACATACAGAGCTTTCATTTCTTCAACCTTTCATCAAAGTGGCATTAACGAAAGCGATAAGATCACCCTTTGTTCCCAAGTTGATCTCCTTCAACTCATCCATGGTAGCTGCCTGTCCACCATCCTCAAGCTCTTTAGGTGCTGGCTTGGCTTCTACCTCCTCATCGTTGGTCAAATAAATCTCATAAAGATCATCTTTATTTTTAATTTCAATATCAATCTCTTCCTCTGTTACTGCATAACAGGTTTTTCTTTGACAGTGTTTATGTCGGATGCATCCAAGACCTTTAGATGTATGATTATCACACTTTCGCGAAGTCTATGGACTTTTTAGACCCTAGAGAGTATTAAAGAAGTGGGCTCGTCATTTGTCCGTTCCAATATCAACTCCCAATTTGTGCATCATCTTGCAAATCCTTGGAGGATACTATTTTGGCATTTTTGTGGGAACCATATCATCAGATTCATCAAATTGCATGAGCCAATCAGAATCCTGGTGATAACACTCCTCAAACTTGTAAAATGAAATTTAACATTCATTACTTCCAGGCAAAAGAGGCACATAGAAAGTCTTTAACTCTTCAATAATGTGAACTTCACGTGAAATGATTTCTTTGAAGTGTTGAAAAGGAACCGACACGATCACTAATGATTCTTCTGATATCAACAGTCTACCGCCCCTGAAGAGATACACCGAACTTCACTTTCATAAGTAGGTTCGTAATCATACTCAAAATCAGTATTCCATAATTTTCTTTCCTTTCACCGTGAGACTTATTTACTCCTTTGTCCCAGTATGATCATCATCATCTTCTTCTTCTGTGTCACTGCCCAGATGAGGGACTAGCCTTTTCAACTTATGTGATGCACTAGTTGCTTTAGGAAGAGTTGGCGTCGCCCTCTTTCTTCCTTTTTCTTTCTTCACTTCTTTGTGTTGTTTTGTAGCCTTTGAGGTAGAAGCTTTGGATTGTTGAGGCTTGGGCTTCTTCAACAAATAGTATTTCGCATCTTCGTAGATTTTAACTTCATGGACTGCAAATGGTTGAAGGTCGCCAGAAATTCTATGTTCTTCTTCGCCTCTTATGTATTTCATGCATTGGTGCAAAGTAGACGGGACCATTCCATACTCATATAACTAGGGGCGCCCCAACAAGGCCTTGAACGAGGTGTCAACATCAATGACATGGAATTTGGCTTCTGTGTGAAGTTCTCTCCGAATCTTAGCGGCAAGGTAAAAGACCCGAGTGTCTTTTGCCCTTTTTCATTCAAGCCGTGGATCATCAATTTGTCACGTCCTAGATGTTGAACATCAAGGGACAATCCTCAATACTTTCAGGCTTATGAGATTAGCGGATGAACCTGGATCAATTAGAATTTGATTGATTATGACACCATCGCTCTCCGCAGAGACATATAGCGGGCAATTATGTTCATGTGTCCGAGCATAAGATCTTCCTGAGAAGGTGATCGGAAGGTCTTGAGATTGTAATACTTCCCATACACCGCCGCTTCATATTTCTCTGGATTCCTAAGAGCCTGAATTAAGGTTTCACGGAGATTCTGCGATATCATGAGGGCCTCATACACACTCAATTATGCAGGGATCTTCCTCAAGTGCGACAAGATGTTGTAATCGATTCCTTTATCTATGTTAGACTTCTTCTTTGGATCTTTGGGAATGATATTTTCTTTAACTTCTATGTTCTCGTCGTTGCCTTTACTTGACATTCCTTTCTTCTGTGATGACGACAGCACCTTGCCACTTCTCAGCTGTACTGGGGCTGTTCTATCTAGCTCAGATTATTCTGAAGAAGTCTCCTCTTCAGAACCACTATTTATGCCAAAGGATCGGATGGAGCCTTCAGAATCACTTCCCAATTTTATACCCTTCATCAATGGTGATATCGAAGACACTGATTCATCTTCCTTCGGAAAGCACAAGTCTTCTTCCAAGCTATCTTCTGTTTGTTTCACCATCAGGCAAGGCTCGAATGCCCACATCATTGGTGGTTCTTCTTCTTGGATTATCTTGAAGGAGTAGATTCTGTCTGGGAGTATCCAAGGACGTTGAGATAACCTGACAGACTTCTCCAGAAAGAGATTTTTCGTCATCATATCCTTCATCATTTGTTTAAATGATTTGGAGTCCTGACATGAAATCAGCAAGCTTAGCTGGTTGTCTTGCTGCTTGTTGGTATTCGTCAAGATTATTAATAATCTTTTTTGGTAATAGATTTCTTCTTTATCTTCTTTTGTTTGGCTGACATTTTGTGAGTTTTTGGCGAACTCTGAATATATTGTTTCTTAGGTCGAGGAACACCAAATACCTTAGACTTCTTCTGACGAGCAGAACCTTTTGATGTAGATTCTACCTTCAGTTCCAGCACTGGTTCATGTGGAGATTTCCATCTGACACTCGTAACGCCTTCTAATTGCTTCAGCATCTTCATAGTTTTCTTCGAGACCGCAGTTTCCCATTTGTCATTCTCAACTGTCTTTACTTTTGATTTATCTTTTTGCGGGGGAATGGAAGAGGATGTAACCACCCTTGCAGATTCTTTCTTTGGGTGGATAAGAACACTATTGGATAACGTGAATTCACCTCTCCTGTATTTTCTTTTTAGCCAATCCTTGAATACATAGCAATCTTCTATAGGGTGGCTAACTACCGGATGATATGGACAATAATTTGGTCGGGTCATTCCGACTCTTTTTCTTTACATTCTGAAACTCCAACCTCTTGAGTGCTTCAAATATTTTGGCCACGCTTTCCCTTTTGAATGAATATTCCTTGTTCATCTTTTCCTTAAGAGATGGACGTATTTGATCATCATCTCCTAATGGTTGCCTTGGGCGGTCACCACTACCCGAGAAAGTTCTAGATTTGTCATTGCCTCCGAGAACTAACCTCAGTTGAGAATTGAAGGGTTGTTTAACTTTCTCTTCAAAATAGATAGGTTATTTCCCCGTATTTACATTGTAAGTTGCCCTCCTTCCTCTATTTGAATCATATGAAGTAGTGTGAGATTCAGTTCCCCTTGATTCTGAGAACTTCTCTTTCTTTGTTCTGTCTAAATGGCTTTCAGTTTTAGAGAGATTCAACTTTTCAAATTTTGTCACCCGATCCAGCAGTTCTTGAATGGTGGTGATGGAAGCCATGCACAAATAGGGCGTCATTTTGTCATCAATGTTGCCCATTAGCAGCTGAATTGCATATTCTTCTTCCAGCTATTGCTCGCACTTCATACTCATGTTTCACCAGCGAGTTATATACTTTGTAACTGACTCGTCCTTCTTTCTCTTCTCGAGGGCGAGGTCAGCTATTGTAGTCTTTCTAACTGCACTAGCAAATCTTTTGATAAACATTGCCTCCAACTCAGTGAATGTCTTAATGGAGTCATTCTAACTCGCTGCACCACCGAAGTTGAAGTTAACTTAACGACGAACAATAGCGCATCATTACCTCCAAGATTACCGGTTGCTTTAAATTGTTAGTGCTTCCCCGTTCGCCATCAAATGAATGGAATTTTGGCACTAAGTAACCCTTCGGATACGACACTTGGTCATATTCTGCAGGATATGGACGACCTCTATTCACTAATTTTTCCACATGTTCTGTAGCTATGACAACTTTAATCTTTTCATTTAAAATAATCTCCAATTGAGTAGCTGCCACGTGCTCTGATATGCTTGGTAAGTTTTGAGGAGTTTGCTGGGAAGTCAACTGATTAATTTCATTTCTCTCATCGTGAGCACTATGAGCTCCAGAAGTCTGAGGTGTTGGCTCTATTGGTGGATTGGTAGGGATGATATTAGCTGTTTGAGGATTAGTAGGTGGAACGGATAGTGGCACTGTTGCTGCACTCCTCTGCATTATTTGCATCATAAGATTCATCTGAGCCATCATCTCATTCATTTTAGTGTTAAGCTGCTCAATCTCTTTATCTTTTGTCTTCATCTGGTGCTGCATGTGCCTTTGCACTTGGGCTAGTGTGGCAGTGTTAGTGAACACGGGATTCTTCTCCCTTTCTGACTCTTGTCTTCTCTCATCATCTGAGGAAGAACCTAAATGCTCTTCTTCTTCTTGTCTTTCAGGAGGAGCAGTGGTAGGATGGTATGTCGACGTTGATTATAAAACCGAGTACCTGGCTGATTATCACCTTGACCTATCATATAGACCACTTCTATTCCCATGGTCTCATCATCATCATTATCATCATCTTTTTCTTTTTCTTGTAGCCTTATCTCTGATCAACATCTCCATCTGATTTCAGGCTCAGAGTGTGGGACGAATGTCTCCTCAATCGGAGGGCTACGATCAAAATCAAGGGAAGATCGTTTAGGTTGGTGATGAGATTCCCTGGAGGATTCTCCAGGGTGTCGGCCACCACGAGCCTCATTAATTATAACATTCTTTTTAGGAACCCATTCCTGTTGGGCCCCATCATCAGCGGATCTCCGGATATGCAAATCGGATGTCACGCCTTTTTGCCTTTCAGTGACAGCTTCTTCTTGAGGCTTCGGCCTCCAGACTTGTTTTCCCTTATGCCGGATCTTTCGGCAGTGGATTCCCGAACGTGTAGTTAAGGTGTCACGCCCTGATGTTCACCGCGCAGGACTTGTTTGTAACGCTCCTGCGTTCTTACTACCTTTGATGGTAGCCTTTGCAGTGGGGCATTGTTGGCTTCTCTGATAATTTTTTTGCCGTATTAGAACAACGCACATGAGTACTTAGTTACAAGTTTTTCATTATATTATAACAATGCACACGAGTACTTAAATATTTTTGGTATTTTTTCTTTGCACGTATATCGAGGCAATGTCGGGATGGCGAGTTTGAGAGTATAAGGCAAAGTAGGGGGAAAGAATTCTTCTTCTCTCTCTCTCTCTTTCTATATATATATATATATATTAGAGAGAGAAAGTCGGAGAGAGTGATAGAGAGAGAACTAGAAGAAAGGAAAACTCTTCTATGTTTAAAGAGAGGAGGGTGAGCTGCTTGGCTTTGGGGATGGAGATCGACGGGTTGAAGAGGAGGGTGGGCCGACTCAGGCTACGGGATGGTGAGGGTAGTCGACAGTTTTTGAGGAAATGAGGGATTTGGCTTGCAATTGAGTTTGGTCAAAGTAGCTAGCAGGTTTGAGGTGGGTAGATGTTGATTTACGGGGGTTGTGAGGAGCTTGAGGGCAGTAAATTGCCTTGGTATATCGAGAAAGAGGGAGAGATGGGGCTAGCTTGAGTGTGTGGAGAGGAGATGGGATGCAAGGGAGAGAGGAAGAGGGGATGAGTTGGTGCTCCGCTGCCTGGGACGAATGAGAGAATAGCGGGGATGGAACTCGTGTAGGAGAGATGAAGAGAGGGGGTGTTCGGCCTGCAATGTGTGTAGTGTGACTTGGAGGATTCGAGAGATCCCTTCAATTTAGAGGTGTTGCGTGCAACGTAAAGAACAAAGAGAGAGGATATACTAGGAAAGGGACTAAGCCTCGTGGGTGAAGATAAGATGGAGAGAGATTTAGGGATGATAAACAAAAGGGATGGAGAAATTGAGCTTGCCCAAGTGAAGAGCACAAAGGCGTGCGAGACTTGGTCAGCGATGAGAGTAAGGAATGAATCTGAGGTCTCAGTAGCTTTGATTTTTAAAGAGGTGAGGTCGAGAGCTCTAAACAGAAGAGGCGTTATTAATTTCCAAATGAGATGCCAAAATTAAAGGAGATCGTGTTGTTCGACATGCCATATGGGAACCACAATATTTGAAATAAATTTGGATGGTGGGATTTAAAATATCATTAATTTTGTTTTAACTTTAATTATATTAAAATAGCAATAATAATAAAAATAATAGATGCATGAATTGACTCATGAGATTTATCACCTTTTATGTGATTTGTGTAAGATTGCATAAAAAGATATGCAAATTTTACAAATTTTCTCGTGTGGTCACCTAGATAATATTGTTGTTTCTAAATAATTTTAACGTCTCAAAAGCAATGACAGTTCATTTCATGATTGGAGATCGTTTGAACAATTTTGATATTGATCGAGTTGTTTTAGCTCCAATTTGTGTAATGTCGTATCTAGGGCTTGTTGTTTGCGTCATGGTAGATCAAATCAATTATGGAAAGTCTTATTTGACATATTTTGGCATTTCGGAGAAATCAACATAGTTCATTTTGTGATTAGAGTCCATTTGAATGTTGTCGAGGCTTTTCAATTTCAATATGGACGAAGACGCACCAACAATTCTTTTCCTCCACTAAACGATCATTAGACGATGCGAGATCCAACTTTAGTCAATTTCGATATTACAGACGTATCGATGCAATCTGTTTTACAAACGAAGGATATTTTGATCAATTTCAGTCATGATTGAGGCATCTCAAACTTAAATTGCATGATATCGTGCTTATCATCTGTCGATTTTACCATGTGGGCCCACTTCGATTTATGGAATACATATAGGGGTTAACAATACGCATTGGCACAAATTCCTTCCATTTACTCAAGATTTCATGTTAATCTTGTTTTATTAGAGAATGAAAAGTAGCTTTCCTATCTTCTCAAGTTAAAAGGAAATGTTTTTCTAAATCAAAGTTTCCGTTTTTAATATGTAATATGTTATTTATTGCCAGTTTACGCTGATCTGCAAGCTTGATTTGCTACAACTTATGACTGGAAGAGTATTACTTTTCACATACATAATGCCAGTGCAATCATTGGTTATTGTAAATTCTTATAGGAAAAAATAGATTATGATGAATTTGAAAGTTACTGGATTTACCATGAGATGAGGGCAATACATGTGCTATTGATCAAAATTTCGTATTGCAATTATTTCAAATCAAATTCAATTAACTTGAAATTCATTTTATTGACCAAACATCCTGATTTAATTTTTTACTTGTTCATTTTCCTGTGTGAAACTGCCAATCTTTCAAAATGGGGTTTTTTCATCTATCAAGCAAGACTATTTAAAAGTTTTTGTTTGAATTAAATATATAGATCCAGCAAAGATACAAAGCAGCCACTGGCTATCTTCCTCTTATCTTTGAGGGCTCATCTCCAGGCGCTGGAAAGTTTGGCTATCTGAAGATTCGACGCAGCAACTTGCCATGAGCTTAGGTCAGATAAATAAAGTTAATACATAAACAATAAAGAAATATCCTCATGTGCCTCCTGGAGCAAGGATGAATAAAGGCACACCTGATATTATTTTATTTTATTTATTCTTTATAGCTCTACTTGAGCGTTAGGGTCCTAGCCATTACAGTAAAAAAAAGAAAAAAAATAAAACTCCAAGTTCTGTAATGAAGTACTTTTCAGCATATGTTTGTTTTAAATTGTATTCGAGCAGCTTATCTAGTTGCTTATGTTTTCTGAGACAATAAATGAAGGCCAAGTTGATTTATGCTAAGTTGCTTCATAACTAATATATATTGCAAGGTACTGACATTCAATGTTAAAATAGAATTGTTAATGATTAGTATCAATATGAATGTGAAAAATTAATTAATAAAAAAACATAGCGTGATAATTAAGGGCAGATGTCAAACGAAAATATTCGGCACCTCTCCAGCTTTCAAATTATGTAATAAACTGTTTAACAACCCATATGTCATTTCTGAAACTGCTTGATTGTTTGTACCTTTGAATAGAACCAGCTGACATTTCAATAGCAAATTTGAAATACATGACTTTATCCATCTGCAGACTAAATCTTCAAAATGAGATTTCATCTGTGCACAGTACACTAACGATTCTTATAATTTTCTACTGTTTTCATCAGCAAGAATCACTTTCTAATCCTCATTAGATGAAATAAATTGGCTAAAAGAAAGTCAATCACAAACAAATTACAGAGTTTGCTCAACAAGGATTGCTTTGCTTTTCCATTTCTCAAATGATAGGAAACTAGCTGCTTGTTGCTACATAAAATGGGAATAATGTCATATTTATTCCAATGAAAATTCTGAAGCTAGAGAAAAGATGAGTTCTTACAGTAACTAAGAAGAATTACAAATGCGTTTCAAGAAAAAGGTTATATTAAAGCTAACATTCTGAAGATATTATGGAGTAAAATTAGTTTATTTGTCTGTCAAGAAGCTTGTGAAGGAGAAGCCGGAAGGGAATTGGTTTAGTTGTTATCTGGAATCCAGGACGACGGCAGCCTCTTGGAGCAGGGGGACAGTGTTCTTGAGTGAAAGCTTGGGCTTCACAGCAAAATGAGTGCTAAATGTCTTATTATCCTTTATAAGTCCAAGCACTCTCCGAACTTCATTTGCTAGTTCAGTCACGAGCTCATCTTCATGTCCTGCATTCATTTATATCATTATTTACACTTTCGCAATTAATAGAACGCATAACTTAAAGTTTGAAAGCCACAATTTATCATGCATATACTTGATACAAGAGAGAAGCTCATTCTGTTGATAAAATTTACTGCAATACTCGAGGAAGAGACCAGAGTTCAAATTTTAGACTAAAACTTTAAATAATATAGTCAAATTTATTTGAAGGTAGATGAAAATAGTAATGAAGGCAGTTTGACAAATTACGCAACATGCAATTTCTTAACATTTGAGTCAACACAGGGAAAGCAGACGAGACCAATTGAGTTTTGCAACGATAGATAACATTTTTTTTTGGTCCTATTTATCATAATAACAAATATTTGGGGATAATAAAGGAACGTAGAACGTAATTCTCAAATCTCTTGAATTAAGATAGTGGTCTCACCTATTTGAAACATGGCCTTCTCCAAAGAAAACAGGTAATCCCTGTTGTTCCCAGAAGGACCATTTGCAGTAGCAATTTGCCTGAAAGATGTAAGATGCGGCAATCAGGTCAAAAGTAAAATGCATTGGGGTTATAGAGATGATAATTTAGAAGAATTTTTGTTATACCTTGCCATTTCCTCCAATGGAGCAGGGCCTAGGTAATATCTATTAGTTATTACATCTGGCGTGGAAATGAATCTGTACAGACAACAACCACATATCAGGCTTCAAGTAAGACAATGAAAAATGTTATTAACATGCTGAAATATACAGATATAAATTTCAAAAAATGAAAATAAAAACTTTGTATAAGGCAAGATAGGCCTCTTACAGCAGTACATTAGTAATATATGGCTGACGGTCGTCACCTTCCTGCATAATAAAGCACAAAAGAGACATGAGAAGGTAAGGAAAAAGATGTCAAATGAAAAACAGTTCACTTCAGAACTTCTGTGCACGAGGCAACAAGTGAACACTTAATAACCTTGTAGAAGTTGACCAATGCTTTCTTGTCATACTCGCATTCCCTTCTCTCAAGATACTGAAATTTAAGTAACGTAAAACAATATTCTGAATTATGTGAAATATAATATTAGATTGTAATATATAATAATGCTTCAGATGAGCTCAGAATGCCTCACAAAGCACATACCTGCATCGTTGCTCTTTTTTTCTCAAGGCCACCTTTAACACAATATGCAACACCCCACTGTCAAGGAAAGCATAAAACTTGTCACACAACAATTTGATTGCAACCTTCTTGCATTGTAAACCAACATTACGGCTGTTTTCAGATTATAAACAGGTCATTTAAGCAGATTTCAACCAAAGGTGCCGTGTGGGTTAACTTTTATTATTTTTTTTAATGTTCTATTTTGTTTATATTTTGACTTGAAATATAACATATTTGATAGTGATAATTATTTTTAAAAATATTCAAAACATCCAAGAGTTGTTTTGAGTATTTTTAAAAATATTATGATTTATTTTCAAAAATAAAAAGTAAAAATGTTTAAAAAAATGTTAAACAATTATTTTTTAAAATAATATAAAAACAAAGATAATAAAACATAAAACAACATTGATCTCAAACAACTCCTAAGCATTAAAAAGGTATGCGGATTTCAATGTAGCTGAGGATGTGCATGACAGAAGGTGTGAAATATCACTATTCGTTACCATTTAAGGTTCTGTATCGAGAAAATATAGTTTTGAAGTTAATTTTGATATATTCTGATATTTTTTCCAAAAAAAAAAATATATATTCTGATAGCAAAATGCTGTCTATAAAGTGGTTGGACCAAAAACTACTAAGATTGGAATCCTATTTGGGGATAGAGCAAAACCAACTATATATGCTGCGATTGTGAATCTGTGATAATTAACGCCTCAAATTCAACATTCAAAAATAATAGGACTTCACTAGCACTAGTGCTAGCTAACGGTAAAATACCACCAAGGTCGCAGGTTCTAATTCATTGGTCCTGGCATGAGTTTGCACTTTGGAGAAGCCAGTGAGGGCAGCATTTATAGCATTACCCACAGAAATTTAATATGTTCAGGAAAGTTTTAAATGTGGCCTCCAACAACATGAAGTAGGGATGGTGGGAATACAAGTACATAATATAATAAACACCAAAAAATTGCAAAAATTGCACTGGCGTAACAGGAAAAGATTTATGATCTTCTTACACAAACTGCTCCTCCTTTGTGCTCTAATGTGCAGGTTCTTGCAGGATGTTCAGGTGTACCTCTGTGGTCTATGCATGCTGCAAGAAAGATTGACATCAGTTTCATGGCAAACTGAAAGTTGATCTTGATTATATAGAAACTGTCTTACCAAGATCAAACACACGCCTGAAGTCCTTGATAAAGCCTAAAACCTTCTCATCAAAATCAAACCCAGGTTTCCAGATAAGCGATCCATATCCAAACACCCACAAGACCATAGTTTATGTCCTTGTTCTGCAGAATATTGTAAATGATGATCAGCAGTTACACAAAGCTGTCGTTAAAGCAAGAAGAACAAAACAAGTACAAACAATCTTTACAATGCTTTAGAGATGCAGAAAATGTATCTCTGAATTATAGGTTGGTTTTAGGTGAGTTCACGTCGACTTGAACTGGAACTGGTAAAACATTCACACACCGATAACATGTTCCCAAGGATATTCAGGTATAACATTTAACCATATATCTTTTGAACCCATTTAACCGTAATCAATCATTTTCCAGCTAAATATTCGTAAATTATTTATTCCCTCTTCAATGCGGGCATTGTAAAAATCATCAAGAGGCATTTACACACATGCCACACAATTCTTATGTATTTACATATTTTACATCAAAATTTTGATATTTATATAAATAATAATTAAAATTTTAATATTGTTATCATTAACTTTTTAATTGAATCAATCCTTTTACGCATAAGAATAATGTTATAAATATAAAAATCAAACTTACGATGTTAGATATTTAACTATATAAGAATTGTATTGTGTATGTAAATCTTTCAATATTGCAATGTTCTTATAAAAATCATCCATGTTGCTCATATTTAAAAAGACATTAAGAAAAAATAAATAAAGAACTCCAGCCAGTACCCATCGACTTCCCCAAGGGAAAACATCACTATAACAATAATCCTGATAAATCAAAGTAACATCAAAACCAAACCTTGGATGCATCCATGAAGAAGACAATAGGAAGGGTATGGTGATTTTCACCTACACAATCTCAATGCGAAGACAAGCAGAAGTCGGACCTAGCTTCCTCTTCTTCTTCTTCTGCCCTCGAAACCGCCTACTCAACGGGTGAGAGGCTACGGCAGAGCAACAAGGAGAATAATGGGAGAGGATGAGGATGTGATGAGAGATGAGAATGCTGGAGAATTGGCTCTCCTGAAAACTCTCAGGGCTCTTCGCTCACTATCTGGTATCTGCCTCCTCTGTGTTTGGAAACCTGATGAGCACGGCATTGGAGGAGGGAGACGAGTCTTTATAGTCGGGGTCCCGCCACCCATGCATGTATGTACTCACCATCTACAATGCATGACTCTTGTAAATTACTTTTTTACCCCTGACATTAAACGGTCTTAGCTAGCTTGTATTCTCCATTCAAAGGCGGGTATGTTCAACAGTGCCTTCTTATAGTAATTAAATCTTAAATTAAATATATAATATACATAGTTTAAAGTTTACAGTAAATTTTAAAATATGTATAAGATTCTTAAGATTTATAATCATTTTTTATTTTGGAAAGTTATAAATTCATTGAACCACATTTACTTTTATTAATACTGTATCCTATTATTTACAAAATTAAAAAAATATATATATTTTTAAGTTTGGTGTATATGCATCTAAAGTATAATTACATATCATTTTAATTGGAAAATTGTATATACATATAATGCAAATGTTATGTATTTATATATCTAACATATAAAATTTCATAGATATAATATTTTTCATACTAATAACAGTAGTATTTTGAGCTGGTCTTAAAGATTGAAATATTTACATGTAAAATTGTGTGACATTATTGTGAATTCCCCCTTATAATTATAAAGAAAAAAAAATTCTAAATGAAAGGTTCCACTATTGTCTTGAAGAAGTTGTAACAAAAAAACTATTTTATGACTCATTCATCAAGCAATTATATACATGAGATGTGTTGTGGTGTCAGTTAAATAAGATATGCTTTGATTAAGATTGATGGCAAGCATCAATATGTATTGGAGCTTATAAGTACAGTCAAACCATTTAACTCATTAGATTAATAAAAAAATGGCTATAGATTACTAATTAGTAACTTTGTAAGAGTTAATAAATTGCATATGTATATCAATAAATATTAAATTATTGGTTGTATTTTTTTATAAGTTATATGTTTGTATTGGTGCACTAGAAGAAATTCATAACTTTTAATTTAGCTGCTCTTTTTTTTTATTAATTTTGGTTGCACCTTAGCTAGGAGAAACAATTTGTAAATAAAATCTATGTATTTGATATACCATTTTTTTATAAGATATCCTGAATTGTTTGCACTATATACAACCCCAAAAATCATGATCTTTAATCTCAATCAAAAATGAATTTGTTTAATATCTTAAATGTAGGGACTCTTTGGGGTAGTTGTAGCAGTATGAAAATATAGTTATTGAGTTATTGCAGAAGAAATTGTGGCAGATACTATAATCTAAAAAAAAAAAGTTATACACAGCTTCTGACAGCTATCATATTCTATGAGGTGAGGTTGAAAAATATAATTTCTCATATTATATTCTTCAAAATGCATCCGAAATATAGTTTTTCAAATGACATCTGTTGTGCTATGTGAAAAATGCACTGCACTATACCACTGTCCCAAACACAAGCTTGGCTCATAATTATTCAAAATTGCCCAAATTTTAAGTTTCGATTAAACTTTTGCGAGTTTAAATAAACAACGAATGATGAAATTAATGAATAGACTAAAAATTTAAATTAAAGGAGTAAAATTCAATCGAAGTTAGCTAGACTAAAAATATTTATGAAATTTTGTTTTTATACTTTAAAACATCTCATAGAGTTATATTTTTAATCTCAATCAAAATTTAATATAAAAATATTATGACAACAAATAAATAAGCATACAAATTAAGTTAAATAATGCCATAATTTGAAAACCAATGTTGATCTAACTCAATAATCAAGTACGATTTTTGGCTTGGACACAAACTTTGGTTAGGCCAACCAAAAAAATGAGATCCGACCTCACCCAATGAAAATATGTATTTATAAACTTAACCTAAAAAGACAATCAACTTGAGTCAATATCAAGTCTTAGATCAAAATGTCTTAATCATACTCTGTTATTAATCAGATTAAATTGAACTAAAACTAAGAAAAAAAATATTAAATCAATATATGTTAACCTAAATTTGTTCGTGATAATATTTTTAATTATTAAATTTATTTTAAAATATGTATAATATAAATTTTAATTTTACTTGATTGTTTATTATTCTTGCGTATCTTAGAACGAATTCAATGACAATAAATCCTACAATTCGTAAATCTTTCCAGCCGCCTCTCACCGACCGTCTTGGCAGTTAGATCGAACCTTATGACAGTTCCTGCGCCTGAAAAATCGTCGATTCCCACTACCATGTGATATGGGCGGCGGCGCAGTAGATATTTATTTATTTATTTTTTCTTCTAATCTTACTCATTATGTAGTATATAATTTCAGATATAATTAATCCTCAGATGAGTTTGACAATCTCAAGCTCATAGATATCGATCTCCCGTTTTTTTTCACTTATTAAAATAGTGCATCCGTTCTGAAGAAAAAATGAATATGGATTGAAGTATTTAGCCGTATTCACGCTCATCAACTGAGCCTAGAGCGATGAGTACGGCGCAGTAACCTTGCTGAATCAGAAGGAGCTGTAGCAGAAATTTTCTCTGACAGTAATCGGTATAATCACACGATTTCAAAAATAAAGACTACGTAGACGCTTTCCCCTCTAAAAAACTGTCGCGCGTGTCAAGCTGTCGATTTCTGGCTTCTCTTTTAAGTTTTTTGGGGCGCACGCTGCCGCTGGTCGAGTCCTAGGGTTTTCGAACCGGGCCGAGGCCCGCCATGGCGTCCAAGGTCACGTCATCAGTCTCCTCCAGCAAATTGGAGCCCTCCGCCGACCTTCAGGTAGCGTGTTGGTTGACTCATTCTTTCAGCTGAGGTAAGAGATGCACTCCGCAAATTTTGGTTCTTGCCGTAATGTGGGTTGGATTATATGAGATCTTCGCTAGTTTTGCGGTAATACCCGCTGCATTGTTTTATTTTTTTTGGGAAAGTGCGGTTGGTGATTGGGTCATTGGGGTTGGACTTTCGTTATCGTTTTTGATGAATTTTGATTGTTAGCTCGACATCTGAGTAGTCCTGCAACTGGAAGCAAGCGAAGGCCAGCTGCGCTTGTGAAGTTTTGCTTGATCTCCTGCTGGTCAGGATTAGGATGCTAATGGTTCCTTTATGTTTCTCAAGAGTGGTGGAAAGAGGAAAGGAGTTTTTTTTTTTTTATTTGCTGGCTAGATTTGTTAAACTAGTAGGTTTTTTGTGATAAATTGAGAAGCATGCTTTTGAATGTATCTCGTGTTCTCTTAACAGACTTTCGATTTTCTAACAGCTTGTTTTTTTTTTTTTTTTGTAAACGAAGTTTTTTTTCCTTGAAAACATTTTTATCTTTTTCGTTAAGTCTATTACTTTTGATATTACAGCTTGTGGGATTACTGTTGTTTGGGAAGCTACTATACATTTTAGATGGATTTCTTAGCAGTTTCATACTAAGATGAAACAATAGACATGAAGGATTGAACTATGTTCTGTGATTTCAAAATATACAATTGTGCGTGTTCTGAGCACAATGGGTTTGTCCGATTTCAGAATGAAATGAGCACAATTTCAACAATTTAACGCAGTATTGTTTGGAGGAAACAGATAATAGACACTTCAATTTCCCGTTTATTTCGTTTCAACTTGGATCAAATTGTCTGAAGTTTTCATTTACAACGAAGCAAGAAAATGCCGATGGGAACAATATTTATATTCATGCCACAACTTTAATGATATTAAGCCCTGTCAATTACTAGATGAAAAGGAAATTATACCACTCACATATTTGCTATTTAGCAGCTGGTGTATAGTTTTACACTGCCTCGGCAGTATCATTCTCATATTTATGACAGTTAATTTTGTTTCTCTACAAAAGTAGATTGATGGAGTGAAGGCATGCCTTCTTCTCGGGAAATTCTTTCTGTTATTGAGTCCTTGAAGAAGCAAGTTGTTTCTGATCGTTGCATTTTCATCAAGGTTTCTCTTGTAAAAACTCTCAGTTTTAGGTCAACTTTGTTTTGTTTTGTTTTGTTTTTTTTTTAAATTTTGGATTATTTTTTGTTTTACATGTACACCAATCTGTTGTGTTAAACGTTTTAGAAACTTGGTTATCTAAAATACGACCATATGATGCACATAAGCATGTTAATGATGTCATTCAGATAGTTTTTGTCATCATCAATTTCACACAACTATAATAGGTGGATTTAATGAACTCATGACTATAAATCAATTTATGTTTGTCAATTTTATCTTATAGAGTAATAGGTTTAAAAGAAATAAGAACTTTTAAAATTTTATCATAGCACTTTAGATATTGCATTCAGTTTTAATTACATGTTAGTTCAAGGTGCAATTACTTTTTAATGCTGTGTCTACTGACCCATTTTCTATTCTCTGGTGAAACCTACCATATTTCTGAGCTTATGAAAATCTCTATGCAGATATCAGAGAATGGCAGAGGATCAACCTGTTGTTGGCCGCAGAAGAATATATTATGATCCTGAAGCTTTAATTTGCAGTGATAGTGAGGAAGATATAGTTGATGAGGAAGATGATAAGAAAGCGTTTGTAAATATTGAAGATTACATTCTTAGGTTTGTGAAATATGAAATTCTAAATCAAAGATTGAAATATTTATTAAAATTTATTCTCAGCTCTCTCTTTTCTTGCAATGGAACTTTATAAGGCCTTCTTATCCCTAGCACTAATGTTTATTTTGTTGGTATTTACACCTTTTATTGCAATAATACACAGAATTTTGTTAATGAATTTAGGCAAGTTTTTTACTATTTAACTCAACTCATTATTCTTTCTTTATTGACATTTTTTTTAGCTTTAAAGATTGTTCCAGGAATGATGTGTTGACAAATCTTATGACTTTTTGGCAACGGTTGAATAAAAAGAAAGTAGAATTTTCATTGGAGGTTTTATGACATGTTGAAATATACATTTTTTTGAGAAGGGAGGGGATTTTTCATCATCAATGATTTCCGCGACCAAAATGTTATTGTCCTCTGAATGTTCAGTGACCTTTGTTTCAAGAAGACTTAAAAGAAGGAGATAATAATAAGAATATCTTAAAAAGTGATTATTAAAGATAAAAAATAGAGTTTTGAGTAAAAATATAATTTAATTACATCATATCTCATGTGTCAAATTTTTCATAAGTTTCGTTGAATCAAATTAGAATTTCAAACCACTTTGTATTAATATATGGATGTGCATCAATATATTTAATTAAATTCTAAACAATTATTTAAAAAAGAATAGTAAGGCATATTATATTTAAAAAAGAATAAAGAGATTTTACTTGATATTATTAAACATATTATTTTATATGTTTCAATTAATTTTCTTGATAAATATCTCAAAAGTTATTATTAAAATTTTCTGTTTAAAACTTGCATGTATCAAATTCTTGTGTTGACGCTCGCTATTTTATGAAATTATATGTTATTTTATCAAATTTATTTGTTATGGAATAAAATTATAAATAATATTTATAGAAAAAAAAAAACATTATCTATAAAGTACTAAGCAACATCATGAGGACATACAATCAACATGTTGTGTTATGTTGTCTCAAGTAATAGGAGCTTTATTTTATCATGTATGTACTTGTGTATTTGATGTTATTATTGATAGTGATGTGTAAAAAAAAACATAAATTAAAAGAAAACATCATAATCAATATAAATTTTTTTATTATTTCACAAGAGAATTTTCATAATTATAATAAAAATCTTATATATTCATATATCTAACATCTAAGTCTTAAAATTTACTTATAACATTTTAGTATTTAAATTATGCATGAAAAGATATATTTCTTTTTAGATAAGTTAATATTAGTGATATTTTTTATATGATTCAAAAATTATTGTGTTATATGAATATCTATAAGGAGTTAGGTTTAGATATTTATACCAAGAGATAATTTTTTTTATTAGAATATAAATAATCTATATTATAATAAATAAAAACTAGTGAAAAAGATTATAGATCAAATCAATGAAGTCTAAATCTATACATGTAAAATATTTTATTGATTTGCGTAAGAGAATATTCATGTAAATCAAATTATTTATATTTATTTCATAAATTAATTAAAATAATAAACAAAATCATTTAGAATACTTTGTAAATCAAAGCTTAAAAGAAGATTTGCATACTCACTATTTATGTATTTAAGATTTACAGCATAATATTTATATTTATAATTCTTTGGCAACACATGAAAATGTGCATTCTTTTTTTTTTTAAATTAATAATAATGATAATTTTAATGGAATGTTAAATATTTGAATATGATATATATAAATATTAGATATGTGTATATATAAAGCATATATGTTATGCATTTAAAAGCTGAAAAAAACTGTTTTATTTTATTTATGTATTTATTCAATTTCTGTAAAAGCAAAATTCCATTCCTTTTTTTTTTTCAAAATTCCAATCCTTCGAACCAAATTCGTTCACAAAAAACGTGAGAACCAAGTTACCGCCAAACTCCTGGACCTTGTATCGTGGCCGAATCTATCGGTGCCAACTCACGTAAAATTTTTTTTTTTTGAATGGGTATCCACCTAACATCCCACCCATTTTATGAGTGGGGATATCATTATGACTAATTCTACGGGGCCTAACATCACATTCATCATCCATGCGTGTCGGGTCCTCACTTACATTCCATCATATGCCTCCGCTCTGAAGAGAAATCGAATATAAGATTTCATATAAATAACCAATATAAAATGATTTTATTTTTATTCATCAAACTTTTAATCTGATTGTATCTACTTAGGCACACCTATGACTTATAGTTTCTCCAAAACGCTTATTTATCTCTCATCCTTATTAACATCTCCATGAGAACATGCCAAAAAAGGGAGGTATAACTTACGGTGCAGTGTCGCCATTCAGTAACAACTTCACTACGTCAACTTTTCTCAATGGTCGATTAACATTGATGCTCTAAAACATCCAAAGATGGAGTACAATGTCCGAGTTAAGTTTAGTTTTCTATTTTTAATAAGAGAAGATAAATTTGCTATTGCATACAAACCAAAATAGTTATATTCATTTGAGAAATATTTTGATGTTGAACTAAAAGCTTTCGTTTGACGAAGGTTCAAAACTATTTCAATGTCTTTCAATGCCTATGGTATTTTAAAGAGAGAGACATATATTTAATAAGTATGGCAATCATGGTTAACATATCAATAATTATTATTCTTCAAGGTAAGTATTAGAAGGAGAATGCTATCTCCTTCATAAAGATGAGTGTTGTCGGGTTAATCTCTTCCAACAAGAGAAGAAATGTTTTAGTCTTTCCAGATAGTTCTGTAATGAAGTACTTTTCAGCATCTGTTTGTTTTAAATTGTATTTGAGCAGCTTATCTAGTTGCTTATGTTTTCTGAGTCAATAAATAAAGATTAAATCTTCAAAATGAGATTTCATCTGTGCTAAATACACTAAAGATTGACATAATTTTCTACTGCTTCCATCAGCAAGAATCACTTTCTAATCCTCATTAGATGAGATAAACTGGCTAAAAGAAAGTCAATCACAAACAAAATACAGAGTTTGCTCAACAATGATTGCTTTGCTT
This sequence comes from Cymbidium sinense, assembly GCA_021442155.1. Lineage (NCBI taxonomy): Eukaryota > Viridiplantae > Streptophyta > Magnoliopsida > Asparagales > Orchidaceae > Cymbidium > Cymbidium sinense. The sequence continues at coordinate 32,757,055 of CM038222.1, forward strand.
TTCCGTTTCTCAGATGATACAAAACTAGCTGCTTGTTGCTACATAAAATGGGAATAATGTCCTATTTGTTCCAATGAAAATTCTGAAGGTAGAGAAAAGATTGAGCACTTACAGTAACTGAGAAGAATCACAAATGCGTTTCAAGAAAAAGATATATATTAAAGCTAACATTCTGATGATGATATGGAGTAAAATTAGTTTATTTGTCAGTCAAGAAGCTTGTGAAGGAGAAGCCGGAAGGGAAAATTGGTTTAGTATCTGGAATCCAGGACGACGGCAGCCTCTTGGAGTTGGGGGACAGTGTTCATGAGTGAAAGCTTGGGCTTCACAGCAAAATGAGGGCTAAATGTCTTATTATCCTTTATAAGTGCAAGCACTCTCCGAACTTCATTTGCTAACTCAGTCACGAGTTCATCTTCATGTCCTGCATTCATTTATATCATTATTTACACTTTCGAAATTAATAGAATGCAGAACTTGAATGAAACTTCATATATTTTCTGGAGGGTGGTTGGGTGTGGGAAGCTGCAGATACGAGAGGAAAATTTTTGGAATATAAATCATCATAATCATCTGTATGACAGTATATATTAATTTTACCCCTTTTAACCATTACACGTTTTAGAATGGAACTTTAAATAATATAGTCAGATTTATCTGAAGGCAAATGAAAATACTAATGAATGCAGATTGAAAAAAATATTCAGCATGCAATCTCTTAACATGTGAGTAAACACAGGGCAAGCAGACAAGTGCGATTGCATTTTGTAATGATAGATAACATTTTTTGGGTCCAATTTATCATAATATCAAATATATAAGAATAATAAGGGAATGTAGAACGTAATTCTCAAAACTCTTGAATTAAGATAAAGGTTTCACCTATATAAAACATGGCCTTCTCCAAAGAAAACAGGTAATCCCTGTTGTTCCCACAAGGACCATTTGCAGTAGCAATTTGCCTGAAATATGTAAGATGCGGCAATCAGCTCAAAAGTAAAATGCATTGGGGTTATAGAGATAATAATTTATAATAACTTTTGCTATACTTTGCCATTTCCTCCAATGGAGCAGGGCCTAGATAATACCTATTAGTTATTACATCTGGGGTGGAAATGAATCTGTACAGACATAAACCACACATCAGGCTTCAAGTGAGATAATGAAAAATGTTATGAATATCTGAAATTTAAAGATATAAATCTCAAAAAATGAAAATGAAAACTTTGCAAGGCAAGATAGGCATCTTACAGTAGTACATCAGTAATATATGGCTGAAGGTCATCACCTTCCTGCATAAGAAAGCACAAAAGAGACATGAGAAGGGGAGGAAAAAGATGCCAAATGAAAAACAATTCACTTCAGAACTTCTGTGCACGAGGCAACAGGTGAACACTTAATAACCTTGTAGAAGTTGACCAATGCTTTCTTGTCATACTCGCATTCCCTTCTCTCAAGATACTGAAATTTAAGTAACGTAAACAAATATTATTAATTATGTGGAATATAAGATTAAATTGTAATATGCTATAATATTTAAAATGAGCATAGAATGCCTCACAAAGCACATACCTGCATCGTTGCTCTTTCTTTCTCAAGGCCACCTTTAACGCAATATGCAACACCCCACTGTCAAGGAAAGCATAAAACTTATCACACAACAATTTGATTGCAACCTTCTTGCATTGTAAACCAACATTACGGTTGTTTTCAGATTATAAATAGGTCATTTAAGCAGATTTCAACCAAAGTTACGAGGTCGTTTGAGATCACTTTTATTTTTTTATTTTTCTATTTTTTATTTTGAAATTTTATTTTATTTTGTATATGCTTTGATTTGAAATAAAACATGTTTGGTAGTGATAAATATTTTTAAAAATACTCAAAGCATGCAAGAGTTGTTTTTAGTATTTTTTTAAATATTATGATTTATTTTCAAAAATAAAAAATAAAAATACTTCAAAATATGTTAAACAAACATATTTTTTAAAATAATATAAAAACAAAGATATAAAACATAAAACAGAATTGATCTCAAACACCCCAAGCATTAATAAGGTATATATCAATGTAGCTGAGGGTGTGCATGAAAAAAGGTGTGAAATATCACGATTTGTAACCATTTTAGGTTCTGTATTGAGAGGATATAGTTTTGAAGTTAATTTTGATATATTCTGATAGCAAAATGCTGTCTATAAAGTGTGGACAAAAAACTACTAAGATTGGAATCCTATTTGGGAATAGAGCAAACCCAACTATATATCCCTTTGTGATAATTAACGCCTCAATTTCAACATTAAAAAATTATAGGACTTCAGTAGCACTAGTGCTAGCTAACGGTAAAATACCATCAAGCTCGCAGGTCCTAATTTATTGGTCCTGGCATGAGTTTGCACTTTGGAGAAGGCAGCGAGGGCAGCATTTATTAGCATTCCCCGCAGAAAATTAATATGGTCAGGAAAGTTTTAAATGTGGCATCCAACAACATTTAGTAGGGATGGTGGGTATACAAATACATAATATAATAAACACCAAAAAATTGAAAAAAACGCACTGGCATAACAGGAAAATATTTATGATCTTCTTACACAAACTGCTCCTCCTTTGTGCTCTAATGTGCAGGTTCTTGCAGGATGTTCAGGTGTACCTCTGTGGTCTATGCATGCTGCAAGAAACATTGACATCAGTTTCATGGCAAATTGAAAGTTGATCTTGATTATGTAGGAACTGTCTTACCAAGATCAAATACACGCCTGAAGTCCTTGATAAAGCCTAAAACCTTCTCATCAAAATCAAACCCAGGATTCCAGATAAGCGATCCATATCCAAAAACCCACAAGACCATAGTTTATATCCTTGCTCTGCAGAATATTGTAATGATGATCAGTAGTCACAGAAAGCATTAGCTAAAGAAAGAAAAACTATGCAAAAACAAACATCTTTACAACGCTTCAACGATACAGAAAATGACTAATATTGGCAAAATTTATAAAGCAGCTTGTGATAAAACTGCCACGTCGACTTGAACTCAAACTGGTAAAACATTCACACAACGATAACATATTATCTAGGATATTCAGGTATAACATTTAACCATATTTCTTCTGAACCCATTTGACCCTCTCTGTAATCAATCATTTTCCAGCAAAATCTCCGCAAATTGTTTATTCCCTCTTCAATGCGGGCATTGTAAAAATCATCAAGAGGCATTTGCATACAGGCCACACAATTCTTATGTACATCAAAATTTTGATATTTACAAAAATAACATTTAGTTTTTTAACATCACATTATTTATTTGACTAACTTTTTAAAGTGAAATTATTCTTTTCAAGTATAGAAAAAATGTTATATATATATAATTTATTTATTATTTTTATTATTTTTTATTTATTTATGTTATAAATATAAATATAAAATCTTAGGTGTTAGTTATTTAAATATATAAAATTATGCGGTATGTATGTAAATCCTTCAATCATAAATAAGTAAAAAATTCCCAACAAAAAATTGCATTGTTCTTAGAAAAATCATTTAATAATGCTCAAATTTAAAAAGAAATTAAGAAAAATAATAAAAGAACTCCAGCCAGTACCCACCGACTTTCCCAAGGGAAAACATCACTATAACAATAATCCTGATAAATCATAGTAACATCAAAACCGAACCTTGGATGCATCCATAAAGAAGACAATAGGAAGAGTATGGTGATTTTACCTGCACAATCTCAATGCGAAGACACTCAGAAGTTGGACCTCCGACCTCGAGAAGCTTCCTCTTCTTCCTCTTCTGCCCTCGCAACAGCCTACTCAACGGGTGAGAGGCTACGGTAGAGCACCAAGGAGTACAATGGACAAGGATGAGGATGCCAAGAGAGATGAGAATGCTGGATATTAGGTTCTCCTCAAGACTCTCGGGGCTCTTCGTTCTCTTTCTGGTATCTGCCTCCTCTGCACTTGGAAACCTGATGGGTACGGCTTTGGAGGTGGAAGATGAGTCTTTATAGTCGGGGTCCCGCCACCTATGCATGTATGTATCCATCATCTACATTGCATGACCCTTCTAAATTACTTTTTTATCCCTGACTTTAAACGGTTTCAGCTGTATTGTCTTTCGATGTTGGGCATGTTCTGTAGTGCCTTGTGATGGATAACTAAAACTTTTTTCCAAAAAAAAAAAAGTAACTAAATCCTAAATTAAATATATAATATGCACTTTAAAGTTTACAGTAATTTTTAAAATATGTATAAGATTCCTAAGATTTATAATCTATTTTTTTTTTTTTTTTTGGAAAGTTATAAGTTTATTGAACCACATTTAATTTTATGAATACTGTATCCTATTATTTTACCAAAAAAAAAAAAAAAGTATAATGTATATGCATCTAAGGTATAATTTATGTTCTTTTAAAATGAACAATTAACAAATCGGTGCTTGTTTTTTAAGGAAATCACATCTATTTATGTATAATATTGTGCAAGTAATATTGATGCTTTTTAAAATTTTTATCAATTTAAAATTTTATTGTGTTTTTTTTTAAAATAGGTTGGATAGAAATTTTTTAAAATGAATTTAAAATTATTTCATTTGTTAATAGTTATATGAATTATAAAATCTCATTCAAGAAAATCACTAAAATAATGAATAGAAAAAGATATCATGACTCTTTTAAATATAAAGATTAATCTAAATATGCAAATAAGAAAAAAAAAATTAAAAAATGATTTTAGTAGTTCTTCTTGATCGAATCTGCTTACAAAAGATTCAATCATTTAGGTAGAGAATTTTGAATCAAGCAGAATTATCAAGAAGACTTAAAAAACAAGATAATAATAAGAATATCTTAGAAATTGATTATTGAAGATAAAAAATAGAGTTTTAACTAAAAAATATAATTAAATTACATCATATATCTCGTATCAAATTTATCATAAATTTTGTTAAATCAAATAGAATTTCAAACCACTTCATAGTAATAAATGGATGTGCACCAATATAATTAATTAACTTCTAAGAAAATTAAAAATATACAAAAGAATTTTCACACAAATATATAATTATCTCAAGTTACTTCTCATATGAATTTAAGATTATTAAAGTTTTTTACATAAACAGTAAAAACATAGAAAAAAATATCCTTCTAACTATTTCATGTAAGGATAATTTACATTTGGCATGAAATTCATCTATAGATAAGACAAAAATATACATACAAAATTGCATCATTATCCAGTTGGCAAATGAACAATCATTTGATTCTTCTTAAAATAAGGCCAATGATGTTGACTTGATAAAGCTATCCAAGTTTAACTTTTTCCAAGTTATGTTTTCTTCATATATGGCATCAAATGTTATCCTTCATTTTCATAATAGCCTTGGAAGCATATATATGTCCTTCCTTATAGCTAGTGCATTAGGATTTAGGAACACAATTTTAAAAATTGAATCATAAATTAAAGCCAAAAAAATTTAGATTCAAAATTTCAATTAAGTATTGCAATTTTTTGATGACTAATTGATAAATTTAATAATTATGTAAGTACGTAACAAAAAATGGAGAGAATTATTTTAATAAATACAAAACATAGGCATGAAATAACTTGCATACTATTAGATTTAAATAGTAGCCTCCTCTTTTGTAGTCATAATTCATTGAAGTTTTTTCAATCACCAAAGAATTAATACTCTAAAAATTAATTTATGAAGAGAAAGAATACACTAAATTGATAGATAAATAAAAATATTAGAATGAGCTATCAAAATAAATGAATTAATTCAATTAAACATTCTATGATTCGATGGATAGGTAGATAGAAGGATGATTTAATTTGTTCTATTTGATTTTAGTGCAAGATAATTTTTAGATTAGATTGAACTAATTGGTAGATGCACGTATTCCTAAATAAACTTTTTAATCAATCAATTTGACTAATTTTTAAAATCAAATATTAGATTTCTTCCACCATATCCTTTAATATATATATACCCAACCAGTCTCTTAACTTATATAAACTATGCTAACTTCTTTGTTATACATTCTTATAAAAATATCAACTCAATTTTGAGATCTAGCACATTTTATTTAAATCGACTTCTTTAAATAACATCATTTGTAGAAAAGTAACTATAAATTTCATTTATATGATATGATCATATAATGACTATTATTAGTATCATGATAAAATATATCATTTAGTTTTATTTGAAAAGTAAAATTTTTAAAAAGGAATAAATAGATTTTATTTGATAATATTGAACATATTATTTTATATATTTCAACTAATTTACTTGATAAATATCTTAAAAGTTATTATTAAAAATTTCTATTTAAAACTTGCATGTACCAAATTCTTGTCTTGACACTCACTATTTTATGAATTTATATATTATTTTATCAAATTAGCTTATTATGCAATAAATTATAAATAATATTTATAGAAAATAACATTAACTATAAAGTACTAAGCAACATTATGAGGACATGCATTAATAAGCATGTAGTGTTACATTGTTTCAAGTAATAGGATCTTTATTTTGTATTGTGTGTGCTTGTGTGTTTGATGATATTATTGATAGTGATGTAGTAAAAATATATAAACTAAAAGAAATCATCATAATCTAATATTTTTTATTATTTTATAAGAGAATTTGCATATTTATATAAATTTTTTTATATATTCATATATCTAACATCTAAATCTTCATATTTACTTAAAAGATCTTAGTATTTAACTTATGCATTAAAAGATATATTTCTTTTTAGATAAGTTAATATTAGTGATATTTTTGATATGATTTAAAATTTATGGTGTTATATGAATATTTATAAAGAGTTAGGTTTAGATATTTATACGAAGAGATATTTTTTTTATAAGTATTTCAATCATCAATATTATAATAAATAAATCTTCTGTAAAATGTTATAGATCAAATCAATGAAGGCTAAATCTATACATGTAAAAAAGATTATTGATTTGCGTAAATGAATATTCATGTAAAAAATGTGCACAATGATGATAATCAAATTATTTATATTCATTTCATAAAGTTATAAAATAATAAACTAAATCTTTTTGGAAAACTTTGTAAATCAAAATTTAATAGAAATTTTACATACACATTATTTATATATTTAACGTTTAAAACATTATATATATATATATATATATAATTTTTTAAAATAAAATTCTATTGTTTCTATTTTGATATTGAATAAGAGCCTCAAAATTAAAAGTAAGAATCTATATCTATTGCGGCATAGCTCAATGGCATAATTTCAATCCTTCGAACCAAATTCTTTCACCGATAACGTGGGAACCAGATTCCCGCCAACCTCGTGGACCAGCGTATCTTGTATCGTTGCCGCATCTACACGTGAACTTGCTGGCCTGGACTTGGAGCTTGAGATCAGTCCAGATTCATTGAATATGAGATATCCGTACGCCTCGTTTTTGCCGCACTTGTCAAGAGAGCGCTGTTAGCTTCAGAAACCGGCCAATAAAAGCTGGATTTGCGGTCAGATTTTGACTTGGACGGGAAACCATCCTGGTTCATTCAGTCCAGAATCTCTCGTCCTTCGATTAAGTGGCCGTTTATTGTATAGCATGGATGTATGGGTCTCTCCATGTACGGTGACATGGGCATCCCTGGGAAAAGACCGAACTGCCCTCTAAACTATCTTTTTCGGTTTTATGTGAAAGGAACAACGTTTCTCAACAAAGATGAATTAAATGCAATTAAATTAGTAGTCATGCCATATTTGTCTTGTTGGTTAATTTAATGCTCAACAATTTTTAGTATTTTAAAATTTTTTTAGGCATCTGAGTAAATATAGCAGTGTGCATTATTTAATTTTAACCAAAAACTAAATGGAACTAAAATTTTTGAATAATTTGATTCAATTTTGAACTTAATAATTTAAATTTTGATTTTAATTAATGAAAACTTTAATTTTTGAATTTTGTATCGATTTATTAAATAAAATTTTGGATGGAACCAAATAAACTGAATTTATTCATTACTTGATAACTTTTTTTCAGCCATCATAAAAATTTAAATATTTTTAATGCTCGAAAATAATTAATTACTTTTCTAATTTTATATATATATATATATATATATATATATATATATATATTTGCTTATTATTTGTTCATTATATAAAAAATTATATAATGAATATAAATTTCACAAATAATTTTTAAATATAGTAAACTTTGGTTTATCCAAAATCAACTAAAAATAACTGAATCAAATTGCTATTTGATTTATTTGGTTTTATATTCTTTTCGATCGGTTTGATCCAATTTTTTGAGAATCCAAAATCAATTGGTTTTTAAAATTCATCATCCAACCCATCCAAATAAACTAAATACACACCTCTAAGTAAATCTATTAGCAAATTCGTATACATTATATATACATAATAGTTTTAAATTAAGACTTCTTAATTAGAGCCTAAACTCTCAATTAATAGACTAAAATATCTTACATTATTATTAAAAATTTTAATTGAGTTAGCATGCCCTCATATAATTGTAACAGAATATATTTAAAAATCATTAAAATTTCTACAAATTAATATTATATATGAATAATCTATATTATACTAATTAGTTATTCTGAAATAGATTTAATAATTTTTAAATTTATTTTAATATAATTTATATTAAAATATTTTACTAAATTTTACTATAAAGTTCTCTTCACCGGAATAATGAGTCTAATATCAAGGTAATTTTTAATTCAACTTTTGCAAATCAATGTGATTTTTAATATAGTTTTTATTTACTATTTATTACTCAAAAGTAACAATAAATTTTATTTTGATAAATAGATAAAAAATATTTCACAAATAAAAAAGTAAAAAAGGTGAAATGTATATTGCATGCTAGTTAAGAATCAAATGACTAGTGATAAGCTAGAAAATAATTTATCTCATCAAATATAAGTTAATTTTGATGTAATTTTTATATCTTAGTATATTCAAATAAATAGGCTAATATAAATTATGATTGATTTCATATGCATTGCATTTATCTTGAAGACAATTCAAGAGTTTTAAGATTCATACTAATTAATTTTTTGTTAAGATATACTAATCCAAAAAATTCTCATTAATTTTTAAGATTTCATGAACAATTTTTTTTCTTGCAAACTTATAATTGATGTAGCACAATTAAATGATGCTAAGAATATTTGAAGTTGAGCTCAAATGGGCACAAATCAAGTATTTAAAGATATAATTGAAAACTTCTTAAGATTATTGGGAGGACAAATGTCTTCTAAACTTCATGTATTTATAATAAAAATAAGCATCATGACAAAATAAATTTGATAAATTCAAGATTGCTTAATTTTGATTTATTAGTGCACTGAGATATCTAGACATATAATATAATTAATGTGATCTTTTCAAACCTTATGATGGTGTGATCAAAATGTTGGCAGAAATGATTATAACATTTTGTTAACTTATAAATAGATTATATTTCTACAAATTAAAAATGAGTAGATTGATTGAAGAAGAACATGAATTTATAGAGAATCTTAAAGTTTTATTTGTCATCACCAAATGATAATTATTGAGTGAAATTGATACTTATCGTAGCCACCGTTAAGTGTGAGTCATCTAGTAACATTGATACTAATTTTTTGTCATTATCTACTACCATCTTTTCAATCACTTTATTCGTTAATAATTGCTTAACTTTTTGATTCTTCACATCGGCCATCATTTAATGTATGGAAACAATCATCATGTAAGTTCTAAATCTCCCATTTTTTTGTCCAATCTCATATTCTACTATGAAAAATAATCAAATCAATAAATTTTAATAATATAAATACAATCCCAATATGATACATGCATATTATATGTTGAGTTGCAAGGAGTCTAAGTAAGAAAGCATTACAACATGAAAGATATAACATAAGATTTATGGTAGCTTGGTCAAGTAATCTACATCATAATTTAGTGAATGATTCATAAATAATTTAATTTATTTTCTCAAGAGGACAAAAATGGTTAAGTAAATAGTGATGTAAAATATCTATTATGTGCAAAGCTAAGAATTAGTATTGTTTAAAATCACTTCTAAGAGATAAATTTAATGAGTGATACTTGTAGTAAATGTTGTCATAGATACAAATATTGATAATGATTTGATACATGACATTTTGATTTATTAAAATTACCACTAATATGAATATAAGGTTTCATATAAATAGCCAACATAAAATAATTTTATTTTTGTTCATCAAACTTTTCAGTGTATCTACTTAGGCACACATACGACTTATAGCTTCTCCAAAGTGTTTCTTTATCTCTCATCTTTATTAACATCTTCATGAGAACATGCCAAACAAAGGAGGTATAACTTATAGTGTAGTGTCATCATTCACGAACAACTTCACCCACGCCAAAGGTGGAGTACAATGTCCTAATTAAGTTTAGCTTTCTATTTTTAATAAGAGAAGATAAGTTCTCTATTACATGCAAACCAAAATAGGTATATTCATTTAAGAAATATTTTGACGTTGGACTAAAGCTTTCATTTGATGAAGGTTCGAAAAATATTTCTATGTCTTTCCATATAGTTTTAATGCAATTGTCTCTCAATGCCTAGTTATTTTAAAGAGAAAGAGGCATATATTTAACAAGTATGACATTCATGGTTAACATAATAGTAATAATTATTCTTCAAGGTAAGTACTAAAAGGAGAACATTATCTCCTTCATAACTATGAGTATTGTCGAGTTACTCTCTTCCAACAAGAGATGAAATGATAAGAAAATTTTCATGAAATCTAATATCAAATGAAAATTTAGTACTAGTCATAGCTTTGCCTCCACTAAAGCCTTCAAACTAATGGCTCATAGAAAATAAATGGTGAAAATATTTACTAGTTAGAGGAATTTATGGGGGTGATTTAAAATCAAAGGGCTTCTAAAACCTTGAGGTGAAGATAGATTACACATAATGGGGTAATCCACTTATCTTGAGCAAGTTAGGGTTAAAAATGATATTCCTAGAGGCCAACCTAAATTATGTTAAACTTAAGGAAGTAAAATAAAGGCATAATACTATTAATACTATTTTTTAGAAGATTGATGACTTGAGCCTCAAGTTTTTAGGAGCATTGCAAGCTTTTAAAAAGCATTATGAGTTTTCCCTTAATTCTAATATGGAAGAATTTCGGTTGTTAAGTCTAACATACTATAATATGAGCTTATAAACATAAATGAAATATATATTTATTATGTACTAAAGATTTTTCTTAGATGTTATAAGAGTCCAAATAAGATTTAGTTTTGTGAGATCTAGGCCTTCCATTGGCTCAAGTGCTCATTGGTTTATTTATAATCATGTATGATTTTTGAGACCACTCTTGATAGAGAATATAAGGTTGATATATCATCTTAAAATCTAATCAATCGAGTATGAAACTCGAAGCAACATATGCATTAAAATCTTCTAAATTTAAATTTATGATCATATAATCTTTAATTTTAATAAACTTTTAATCAAATTAAATATATTAATAAGATGATCCCATCAAAGCTTCTAAATGAACTCAAATAAAACCATTGAAGTGTAATTAGAAGCTTTGAAGCATTGATTGAATAGTCAAATAATTTTCAAATTTGGCATACTTATAATCAAATCGAGCGATTTGATAAGAAAAATCTAAAGAACCCAAGATCACTTAAATCCATTGTCATTAGATACTTAAATGTTAGAAGAATAATTTATGATATGGAGAATTAATGTAGACCATCTGATGAGTATTTCAAAATTTTGGATGTACTTATCAAATATTTTCTCCCAAAACTTTAAAAATATTACCCATTCTGACCATAAGAGAGGAGAAAGCTTATAACTAAGCTTAAGAACTTTAAGCCAACCAACACTAATAATTATTGCCAACCTTCATTAGTAATCATTGCTTAACACCACCTATGGATATTATAGCCTGTCTACCATCTGTAATTATTGCAACCTTATTTATAGGTTGATATTCTTTAACTTTTATATAATTGAATAATAAGAAAGTTGTTACAACTTTTCAACTCATCTTATCTAATTAGGGGGAAGAGTTGAATTATATGACTTTATCTACATAATGAATTATTTTGATTAGGTTAGATCCCATAGTTTTATCCCTTCTTGGGTCTTCCACATTAAAAAATTAGTGTTTCTTTTATTTTTCTCTATTATATTTGTGTGTGCTAGAACATTATGCAAAGCTAAGATAAACTTTTTTACTTTACAACATTGAATTTTCAAATATGCAAAACATGCATAAGTTCTTTATGTTAAAAAAAGGAATTTGAGTTTGATTATCATGTCTTAAGATTTAGATTTATATTTTTATAATTATAAAAGTATGGAAGTTTATCTCAATCAAAAGGGTAAACAAGGTTATATGAGTTATAGACAAATAAACATGGAATTATACATAAATGATCACGAATTTGGAACATGAAAGTGCCCCTCCTTAAAAGAGGCTTAAATGAAAAAAAAGGGTGCAATTTTACATGAGAACATTCAAAGAGAAAATGAATCATATAATTACACAATAATGAAAATTAAGCGAGTTGCCAACAAGGGCAAGAATAAAAAAATAAGTGTTTAGACAAGTGATATAAAACATTAAAGATGATTAATGAATTATAGTACACTTATATAAGTAAATATATGATAGAAAATATATGTTATAGATAGAATTGTAGTTCATTAGAAACATATCTATCATTATAGAACTCTAATGAAAAGGTGACTCAATGAATCACATAATGAAATAAAAACTTAGAAGCTAAAGCCTAAAACATCAGATGAATTAGGATCATCAAAGGGCCCCAATGAGTTACATTTTAAAGGAGTAAAAAAAAGCACTGCAGATTATAAGGGATTGTGGTGTTTATTTTTAGATTGTATATGGGGGACACCACGCAGATCTGAGAGTGCACTTATTGAAGTGATCAGGTACGACATTGAGGTATGATATACTATCTTGAAAGATAGAGACATCACCCTTCAATGGACCTAATCACCTAATAAAGACTCCTAAGGCATGATGAGTCTTCAAATATACTTGAGATTTTTTCCCCTACTTTATATGGATGAATAAAGTAGGGTTTATATTAAATTGGGTTCTAAAGTTCCCTATGGGGGTAAGCCCCTATAGTTAATTATATCCTCAGAAAGGTGAGTTCCTTAGGAATACTCTCGATTAAAGTAGAAAATTATCATCTCCAAAGATTTTAAGGGTAATACTATCAATGAATTGGTTATATTAGAAAATCAAATGGGAAGGATCAATGAGAAGACTTATTTTGGAAGGAAAATGAATGACTAGGAAATGCTCATGATAATAAGAAGCCTAGTGAGCATTCCAATCTATTATATGGTTGGGCTTTATAATTTTCAAAGCTAGGAGAATTATTTATTTGAGTTAAAATTTTAATAGATTACCAGGGTTTATAATTCACCAACACAAGGTTAGGAAAATGCATAAGAGGTGAGGATTTATGCTTGTAGCTCAAAGAAAATAGCCACCTCAGATCCTAAATCCAGAGAGCTTTAGCAAGAGCTAAAGCACAACCTAAATCTAAGCAGGGATGATCATATGATTTATCTCTACAAGAGAGAGTAAACCACCCGACTGCAAGACTTATAACCACTTGGAGTGGCAGCTAGCTAGCTCACCATACACTTTAAATCCATGTGGTCAAGTCATATGATTTTGTTAGATAATTGGGCTATTAATATTTAGAAGGAGAATAAGGTCATTAAACCCACTCCCTAGGAGACTAGAGCATGAGTGGTATGAGCAATAACTTAGTCTAATACAAATCTTTTCAATTTTTACTCAAATTTTGACACTTTTTTTTGACAAAGGCTTTGGGATTTCTTATGCCTAAATGCATGATGAAAATAGATTATGGGCTAAATTAGTAGGAAAAAAGTGTTTTCCACCACAGAGGAGACCCTCAAAGGTCTAGTCTTTCCTTATCGTGCAAAAATGGAAACCCTCTCTTAGCAAGAGCGAAGAAATATGAATGCATGATATTAAACATACAACATTTAGTTAAATGCTGACTAAATCTTTTAATTATCTTGATTTAATATCTAGACTTTATGTGAGGTTATGAATTATTTAAAACTTTAGTTATGAGTTGTAGTTGGGTAAAAGATTTATTTTTTTTCTAAGAGCCTAATCAGATCTAGGTCATACAATAAACACCAATTATAAAGAAACTATGAAGAGGCATGTAATGTCTAATGCATAAACTAAACATAACATCAAACATTTTATAGCTATTATAAAAGAATAACAGACCAGTACAATTGGGTATCGCCACATAACCCGAAAAGAGAAAATGGGTAACCAAGCTCTACCGTTATACAACCCATAATATAAAAGAATAATTACAATCTACAAATGAATAAATACTATGGGGGTCTTCATATATTCATTCTTCATGTCTTCATGTCTTCATTTTTCTATTTGGTTTGGATGTACTTATTTCAAAGGTATCACATGGCCTCTAAGGATAAAACCTTCTAGGCACTTCTCATCCTAATCTCTCATAACACTAATCTTAATTCCTAATGTAAAAATACATTAAAAATAGGAAAAGTAAATCTAACTACACCTGCAACACAAGTATTAGCTAAGCACACCACACAAACCAAGCAATTACATATATAATTTGGACTTAGCACCATGCACATGGGTAACCAAGCCTACCTGTCCTAACTTGGATCATGCTTAGGGGTTTAAGCAACCTATAAAAAGAGCATTTATATTTATTTTAAGCACCCATCAAGTATAATCCCCTGCAAAAAATATGATTAGGCTAATATCAGCCTAACTTCAAGTCTACGAAATATGCACCATAACATTCAGTCTAAAATAATACATCATAAAACTAAACATACATCATACCATGCACCACCCTAACATAAATCTAGAAATGATGACTTGGTTCTAATGTGTATGTATTAAGGCTTGTGTGATATGTCCTAACTAGGCATTAAGGTTATGATTTTCTAAATGTGAAATAACATTTAATCATAAGAGGTGGATTTCACTTTAAATGGTTTAATTGATTTGAGAATTTCACTTAGCATTTTCTTTTGTTTCATTTGACCTACACTTAGCAACTAAGTGCTATAAAGAGAAGGAAAAGAGAGGAGCACACTCTTTCATCCCTACCTTAAGTCACTTCTAAAACATGTTAATTTGATCAATTCTTTTTAGTGAATGACTTATTGTAAAATTTAAAATTAATACTAAGTTTAAGTTCACCTTAAATGATTGCATTTAATATGAAAGGCTTCTTAATGTCAATTTGAGTAAACTAGTAACACATGACATACATCACATTATTCCTTTCCACCACATGTAACATGCATATGATTGAATCCTAGGTATAACTATACATGCAATATATTTCTTTTAGCACACTTTAAATGAAAGATGCATATGTGTATTTTGTAAAAAAGAAGAAGAGATTTTTCACTCTTTATCTAAATTCACATTCAAGTGTATACAAGTTTTAAGCAAGTACGTTGTCACTGTTAACTAGGGGAGTGAGGTAAAGACCTCCTTGGGACTACTTAATACCTTGCATCCCCGGAATATCGAGACTAGATATACCCACTATTCTTGAATACACATAAATGTACAAATGACTACAAGAATGAAAAATCATGCAAAAGTTGTATTTCTTTCAATTGAATTATTTATACATGCGAGCTAAAGTTGAAAAAGGAGATTTTAATTCATTAGATAAATACACATACAAGTATATAAAAGTTTTAAGTGGATACTTCACCATTGTTAATTAGGGGAGTGAGGTAAAGACCTCCTTGGGGCTACTTAAAGCCTCACGTCCTCGGAATGTCTAGACTAGATATACCCACTATTCTTGAATACAATGAATGTACAAATGACTATAAGAATGGAAAATCATGCAAAAGTTGTATTTATTCCAATTGAATTATTTATACATGTGATCTAAAGTTCTATCTAAATTCTAACATAGAAATACATATGAATGAATTCAAACAAATGTTGGGTCCTTTTTAAATGGGCTATACACTTGTTAACATTCAAACTTTATGCAAATCCATATAGATTAAAGAAAGAGAACTCCATATCATATGCTATAAGCCATAGATCCATGCAAGCTTATAGGTATCTATAACTATTATCACTCCAAATATTATAGTTGACTCATAAACTTTTGAAAATAACTTTGATTTAATAGTGATAATAACCATATATATTCATAGGTTAATCACCACATGCAAGCTCAACATAAAAGAAATCCATTTAAATTTAAACATTTTGAAAATATGAATGCATGAAACCACATGAAACACATAATTTAATATGATTGGAAAGGAATAATAAGACATAAGAAACATGTTTCATTCAATCAAACTAATTTATAAGGACAATCATATCAAATAAAATCATTTAAAGTAAACCTAAACTTCTTAATGTCATTTTTTTAATTTCATATTTCAATTTGATTTAAAGATATGAGAGAGAATATGTTTGATAATCCTAATCCCACAACATGTTTGTAAGTTAATTCAATTCAATGAAAGGTAATTAGGTCAATTTTATGGATTAATTAAGTTAAGTTATTAATTAGGTCAATTAATTAACCCTTACCTATGTTACCTTAAGGTAATTAACCAACTAATTATGAGCCAATGTAATATGAAAATGAATTGAAAAGTAAATTTACAATGGACCTAGGAAATTAAAGGGGCCTAATGCAATTGGCTCAAAATTAATAGTTAATTAAGCTTAAGGAACTTAATTAATTATTTTTTATGATTTTTCCACACATATGGGAGAATTATAATTTCATTAAATCTCTTTAGGCTATTAAACACCTAAGATCTACCCATGAATCAATTAGGTTCAAATGTATTTTAAAATTTAATTAAAGTAATTAAGTAATTAATTAATCCATTAATCCTTAATTAATTTCTTCTTGAAAAAGTAAAGGAAATTTAGGGAAAAGATTAGGAGAGAGGTTCCAATCTGATCTTCTAAATCTCCTCACTGTTAAATAGTGATAAATGAACCAATTAATTAACTAAGTTACTGTTCATAAGATTAATTAACCCTTAATTAAATTAAGAGAGTAATTAAGGCTCAATTGGCAAATTTTCATAATTAATTAGCCAATAAATTCCAAGAAAATTAAGGGAGGCAGAGGCCATCCCTTTAAATAATTCCAAAAAAAGTTGAGGTTAATTAATTAATTAATTAAGGAGTAATTAAGCTAATTAAATATTCAATTAAACCTTAATTAGGCTTAAATCACTGATCAAAATTAATTAAAGATAATTTTAATAGATTTCTATCTCAAATATCTTCAAAATGAGTATTTATTTGTAGTTTTATGATTTTCTATGATTTGTTATAATTTTTCAAAGTTTCAACTGATTTAAACAATTTTTCATAATTTTTATAAAGTCTATTAATTTATTTTACTAAAGTAGACTATTTGAGCTTATGAATGTAATATCTTTCAATCTAGAAATTATTTTGACTTGAAATTTTTATGGTGGGTGTATTTTTACTTCAGTTTCAATTTTAAATATTTTAGACCAATCCGATGTGTATTTTTGATTTAATTAGTGAAATTTTATTTTTACTAAAACCTAAATTGAGCTAAAAATATTCAGTAAAAATTAGAGATTTTAGGTTTGTTGGATTCCCTCGAAAGGACAAATCCAACGAGCCCTTATTTGCAATTATTTGTTAGATATCTTATTTTCTATAAATTTTTGAAGTTTTAGATGATTTAATTAATTTTTAAAATCTGAAAAGGACTGATATTCTTACTTAATTCGGCCGCTGCGATCTTGGCGGGAACGCTGGTGCCACGCGGTCAAGCAACATGGTGCCACGCGACACCGCAATTCATGCGGTTCCGTGTCGCATGGCGCCACACAATTGGCTGGCATGGATCTTGACCGAGAAACTACACGGAATGATGCGGATGCATGGTTTTGATCGAATTGTCCAATTACAAATCAGACAGTCCAGATCAGATCCACGATCTGAAGGCTAAAATCACATGGATCTAGCATGAAATCACGTTGCTTCCACGAAGAGGGATCGACGGTCGTCGCGTCTTCCTGATAAAATGACACGCGTAATAGTAAACTGAGTGGGATATTGCAAAATTGAATTGATGAATAGTGAAAAATGCAAAAAATGCACGGGAGAGTCAGTTTCGAGTTCGATTTTGCATCGATTCTCACCGAAAAACTCCTATTTCACATCAGGATTATGTAAAATGAAAGATGCAAGGGTTTTTAAGGAAATTTATAAAATTGTGCAAGAATCATTATAAATAAAAGAACCTATGGCCGATTAAAGGATTTGAAAATTACCAAACCAGGGATGGATTCCGGTGGCTGTGTTGATCTGAGCACACTCTTAGGTGCGAGATGAAGCTTTGGGATGAGTCTAGACTCTTGCCTCCACTTGGAATGTTGTATCCGCCAATAGCCACCACCTTCTCGCTAGAAACTGCTCGATTTTGGTGTTCATTAGCTCAAGGGAAGTGGGGAAAGGGTGTTGGTTGCTTAGAGGAGCTCTTGGAGTGTGGCTAGTGTAGAATAATGTGTTTTGGGGGCATCTTTTTCTCCTTTGAAGGAGGTGACCGAAAATCCCATTGAGATGATGGGATGTGGGCAGTCCTAGCTCACTTAGAGTCGGCTAAGAGATTAGGTGGAGCCCCATTTGGGGTGTTTGATGGCTGCCAAAAGTGATGGGAGAGTGAACTTTGCCATAAATGGGTGGAATCCTACGTGGGGGGAGAATCCATGAGAGATTTGCCTTAGATTTGGTTCTAAATGGGCCTGGGCTGATTTTGAGCTAATCTCAAGTGGGTTTGGATTGGGTTTGATCAGCTCCTAAGGTCCCATGGATTGGTTTCATGGGTTTTAGCTTTAATTTGGTAAAATGGGTCAATTTGGGTCATGTTGGGTTAGGTTGACCAATTGGTCAAATTGGGTCAAACCAAGGCTAGGTTTAGGTTCAAATGATTATTTGAAGTATTTTAGTTCAAGTGGTTTCAATCAATTTAGCCTAGGTTTAATTTTGGCTCATTTGGAATCTAATGGGTCAAATGGGTCAAGTTGACCAATTTGACCAATTTGGCCAAATTAGCTTGGGTTGGGTGTAGGTTTAACTTCATTTGGTCAATTGAATGGGATTGTAGGCTTTGGTTTTGTTTAATTTAGGTTTAATTTGAATTTAGGCCAAATTGTCTCTTTAGGTTAATTTGGGCTAGGTTGGGTCAAATTGATTAAATTGGAGCTTTGGTTAAGTTCAACAATGAATTTGAAATGAACTTGAGCCATTGGTTGCAATCAATTTGGGTTGGATCATGATTTGAGCCAATTTGGCCCTTTATGCCAATTTGGGTAAACTTGGGTCAAAGGGCTAATTTGGTTTAGTTTGGCTCAATTGATGGTCAAGTCATGTTCAAACATTGATCATAGGTTGACGTGAATCAATGGTTTCAACCAATTTGGTGTATGATAAGTTTTGGCTAATTTTAGTTCATTTAGGCCAAGGATTGACTTGGTAAAATGATCAAGTTGACTTTGTTTGACCAAATCCATGACAATTGATCACTCTAGAGTAATTGTTGGTCATGATATGAGGCTTGGATGGGCGTGGTTCAAAAACTTGGCTCAAAAGGGTCCTTTAGGTCAAGCAAGCCTAAGTGGGTTAATTGACCTGATTTTGGCTTGATTTAAGTTTGGTTGGATTTATATATGAGCCTAAGATTGAAATATAAATTCAACTGAAATCAATTTGGAGTTCAATAAGTTTTAGTTCACTTGGAATTTTCAAGCCAAAAGGGCTAAGTTGGGCTTGACTTGGGTTGATCTTACTTTAGTTTGATGATTGTAGGTTTCATTTATATTTGGATAGATGAATGAAGGAATGATTGATTCAAGAAAAAATTTATTGATTTTGGCTTGATTTAGGTGGGTTTTGGCCAAGTTCAAGGAATTGGCTTAAAGAGATAAAATTGGGTTTTAATTTGATTTTGGATTTAATTTTGGCCATTTAAATTTATATTTTATTTATATATGGGATGATAATTGAAAATATGATTGATTTATGAGAAAATCACTTGATTTTGAGTTAAGATTTGGCTAAGCTCATGGAGGTAGGTCCATTTGGCTTAGGAAGGGTCTTGGCTTAATATGATTTAGTTTGATTTGGTTTTGATCATTTGAGTTTATATTTCATTTATATTTATGAATATAAATGATGGAATAATTGATTTATAAAGAAATTAGTTGATTTTGATTGGGTTTAAAGGAGATTTTGGCTAAGCTTATACAAGTGGATCATATGGCTTAAGAAAGATTTTGAGCTTGGATTTGATTTTAGGTTTCAATCATTTGGAGTTAAATTTGGACTTGAATTTGATAAATGATTGAGGGATTAAATTGATCTTTGAGAAAATCAATTGAATTTGGATTGATTTGAATTTGGTTAAGGGTAAAGCCCAAAAGATGGAATCATTGGGCTTAGGCAGGGTTTTGATTTTGGATTTGATTATGGGTTTAAATCATTTGATTTGGAATTTGGATCTGGATTTGGGTATTTGAATTGAATTTGAGGTTTGGTTTGAGAAGGTAAACATAAGTTGGGTTTAGGCCACAGGATGGGCAAATCTCTCTAAATCCCTAAGGCATAACCTACCCCTATGGCTAACCCCTTCTAAGTCTCTAAGCTTAGGTTAAGTGTCCACCTAATCACTAGAAGTGTCTTAAGACTAAGGAACTTTTAGTTTCTATTAGAGTCCTAGATATATGCTGAGGAGGTTGAGAACTCACTCTAAAAGTGAGGTCAACAAAAGGACCCCCAATAGGTGTGGTATAATGAACAAGGCACACCGCACATATTGGCATTGACCGAGATGATCAATAACGTCTGAAGGATTGTAAGCACTAAATGAAATGATCTATACCTAAACCTAAGATGTAGACATAATCATGAACTTAGTGCAATGCAACTCATATTATGCCAAGGACATAAGAGAGGAAGGAGGGATCCACTGAGGGATCGGGTATATGAACCTTCCACTTAGAAAAATAGGTTCAGGTTATCCACTAAGGATAAGGGTTTGGATTTAATTCATGGTTTGTTGAAAGAAGATCCACTGAGGATTAGAATCTATAGTCCACTGGGGATGGGTGCATGAACCTTCCACTAGGGAAGCAGGTTCGGGTTATGTGAGTTTGATTTCACAGTAGTATCCACTCGTGATAGTAGTTGGTAAGGTTTGCTTGGTAGGCATCCACTGGGATGAGAATTTGATTTGATTTATTTGATTATGATTTAGAGCTCCACTAGGGAGAAGGTATGATTTGGTTTAATTTAATTTGAGGTTGAGGGCATATCTACTGGAGATATGAGCTCATATTCGCTAGGTATAAGGTGGATTTAATTTATGAATTTTTTTATCTTTTTGGGGAAGTATCTGCTGGGGATAAAGTAGATTTAATTTATGGACCCTATCGGTGTGCGATGGATCCACTAAGAAGGGGTTATATCAGCCATGACCTATCTTATATTTACAAATCTAAAGGAATAGTCTACCAGCCACAAGGTAGTGTTAACCAACCTAAGGGTTGCCTTTCAGTGTGCAACGACTAAGCTAGAAATACATCGTGTAGACTTACATCTTCCGAAGCAGGGAGCAACCACTAGGGTGATCTATTAGTAGCACAATAAATCGAACCCGATCTAAGGCGACTATTGAGTGAATGACTCTGTGGACTCATATAAACTCAAAAATAGTCAAGATTAATATCTTTTTAATTTAATGGACCCTGTCGGTGTGCGATGGATCCACTAAGAATGGGCTATATCAATATTGTCCCATCTTAGATTTTTAAATCGAAAGGGATAGTCTACCAGCCGTGGGGTAGAGCTAACCAACTGTTGACCTCACTTTTGGAGTGAGCTTTCAACCTCTTCATCTTAGACATAGGATTCCTCTTAGACATCAAGAGTTCCTTAGTCTTAAGACACTTCTAGTGATTACGTGAACACTTAACCTAACCCTAAAGACTTAGAAGAGTTGGCCATAGGGATAGGTCATGCCTTAGGGGTGTTAGGAAAACTTGCCAACTTTATAGCTTGAGCCAAATCCTCACTCTCTTCTTCCAAATAAACTTCAAAAACCAAATTCAAATTCAAGAGATTTTCTCATAACCCATTTATACTCTCATTTATATTCACAAATATAAATGAAATATAAATTCAAATAACCAAAACCAAATCTAAATCATTCAAATCAATTCCAAAAATCCTTCCTAAGTCACTTTGATTCCATCTTATGGAATTAGCCCAAATCAAACTCAAAATAATTCAAATTTAAAAGATTTTCTCCTAACCCATTCATATTCTCATTTATATTCACAAATATAAATGAAATATAAATTCAAATACCCAAAACCAAATTCAAAATTCAAACCCAAATCTAATCCAAATCAAACCTTTCAAGTCAAATTCTTGAACTTGGCCAAATCAACCTTAAATCAATTCAAACCCTTGGATTTTCTTCATGATTCAATCAATCCTTCAATCATGAATCCAAATATAAACATAAACTTTAATTATCAAACCAAAACTAAATTCAAAACTCAAACCCAAGTCAAACTCATGTTCATCCTTTGAACTTGAAATTTTCAAATGAATCAAAACCCATTTGATTCTAAATCACTTGCAAATTGATTTATATTTCAATCATAAGTCTATATGTGAGTTCAACCAAACTTGATTCAAGCCTTGATCAAGTCAATTAGCCCACATAGGCTCACTTGACTCAAAGTGACCTAAAATACCTTTTTGAGCCAAATTCTAATCCTACCCAGATTGGATTGAACTAAGCCCATCTAAGCCTCACATTGTGAGCAAAATTCATCATAAGATGATCAATCACTCAAATTAGGTCAAACCAAGTCAAACTGAGTCAACACTTAGCCAAAATGAATCCTAAACTAGCCAAAATCCATCATAAGCCAAATTGATTGAAACCATTGATCAAAACTAATTCATGATCATTATTTGAACTTGACCAAGTCATCATTTAAGCCTAACCTAGCCCAATTGGCCACTTGACCCAAGTTGACCCAACTTGACCTAAAAAGTAAAAATGTGTCAAGTCTTGATCTAAGCCAAAGTGATTGCAACTAATGGGTCAAATTCATTCTAACCCACTTGTTGAACTTGACCAAAGCCCCCAATTGGCCAACTAGACCCAACCTAGCCCAATTGATAATGAGCCCAACTTGACCTAAAAGGTCAAATTGAGCTAAAATAAAATCAAACCAAAATTGATTGAAACCAAAGCTTGCAAAATATTTCAAATGACCAACCAAACCTAAACTAACCCATGACCTAACTCAATTAGGTCAAATGGGTCAAATTGGTAAACTTGATCCATTTGACCTAAATGAAATAAAATGAACCAAAATCAAATATAAATCAAATTGAACCAAACCAATGATGCCAACATATTTCAAATGGTCATATGAACTTGACCCATCCTTTTGTTTGAACTAATTTGATCAATTGGTCAACTTGACTTAACTTGACCCATTTTGACCTGAATGGGTCAACATGAGCCAAATGATATAAAATCAACTCCAAATTCTTTGAAATTTGAACCAACCTAATTTCAAAATATTCTAAATCTACCTAAAGTGAAATAAAAGCCTAATGCCCATTTTACCCCTAGGTCAAGGGGTAACCCATGGCCAATTCCACTTGAAATTTGGTCAAATCTTTTTCATTGACACTTAACACCCTCTTAGTGGACCAAGTGGACACTAGTGAGTATGGTGCACATGACCCAATGGGTTTGGGTCAGCCAAACCCAACCCAAGGCCAAAACTGACCCTCCACTTGAAATTTCTCCACATGAGATCACTTCACTCAAATGAGCACATGGGAACTTCACCACTCCACTCCAAGGCAAAAAATGAATCACATGCCACTGAAAATGGCCTAACCAACTCACTCCATGGGATTAATTTGATCGAAATGACATGTGCAAGCTCGATCATTTGATCCTTCTAGGGGGAGATATACTCCCCCTAATTTCACCTCATTTGCATGCATTCACATTTGATTGATGCATAGGAACTCAGAGGAAGCAATTCCAAGCTCCCTTAAGGTCTCCCAAGTTATTTTGAATTCTCCATTTTCAGTTTTACTTAAATCAAAAATAGGGGAAGTGAGTGAGAAATCCATCCTGCTCAATTCACCACCATAGCTCAATTCTTCCTTCAAGCACTTTGAGTGGACCCAATCGAGCTCACCCAAGTCTTCTTCCAAGTGAAAAGCATGTGCTGTGTCAGCAGTCCACGTGGCGATGATAAGATTAGTTATATAGTTAGGGATTTAATTAAGTTTTAATCATAAAATCTTCAAAATTACATAACTAAATGTAGAAAAATAAAAAAAAATACAAACTCAAATGCATTTTGAAGATATTTCAAAGGGAAATAATATAAAATTAAGTTTGATTGATTTTGAGCAATAAATTATATGAAATTTGGGCTTTATTCAGAATGTAATTATGTTAATTACTCCCTAATTATTCTATTGAATAATTCTAAACTTCTCAGGTATGTTCAGTTGGATGACTTCTGCCTCCCCTAATTTTTTTGGGATTTATTAATGATTAAATTAGGGTAATTTCTTGATTCACTCCTAATCACTACTTTAATCAATTAAATGATTAATTAACCTATTAAATGATGATAAATTTATTAATTAATCTTGGTAATCATCTTGGAATAGTGAATAGGCTTAGGGAATGAGATTAGGATGCCCTTTTCAAATCTTTTCCCTAAAGTCTATTTCATTTGAATAAGAACTTAATTAAATTACAAATGGATTAATGATTTTGTCATTTCATTAAATATCTTAATTAACCAAACTCAAAATCAAAAATTAATCCAGAAACTTAATCACTTAATCAATCTTTTCTTGGGTAAATACTTAGGTGTTCAATAACCTAAGTAGCTTAAGGAAATCAT
Organism: Cymbidium sinense; assembly: GCA_021442155.1. Classification (NCBI taxonomy): domain Eukaryota; kingdom Viridiplantae; phylum Streptophyta; class Magnoliopsida; order Asparagales; family Orchidaceae; genus Cymbidium; species Cymbidium sinense. The sequence continues at coordinate 32,782,182 of CM038222.1, forward strand.
ACCTAACCCATATGTGAAGGAAGGGTTGTGAAAGTACTTAAATTAAACCCTTTAGATTAATTAATCATTAATTATGAGAAAAATGCATTAGGCCCCTTTCTTTCTTAGGTGCATTGATGATTTAAATTCCTTGTGGTTTTATGTCATACATTGGCTCATAATTATTTAGTTAAATATGTTAAAGTGGTGTAGGTAAGAGGTAATTAATGGACTTAATGTACACCTTAATCTAAAAAAATATAAAATCAATCTAATGGTTCTAAAATTGAACTAAAACAACATACACATGTGGGAGATGGGTTAGGACCAGCAAACCTTCTCACATTTCCTAAATTTAAATCAAACTCAAAATAAAACTAAAATTTTTTTTTTAAATAATTTTGATTCACTTTAAATAATCTTATTCCATAGGATTGTCTTTAAGAATTAATTAGGGTGAGTGAAGTCACATGCTTACATCATTTTATTTTTTTTCCTAGCATGCTAAATGTGTATGTCATATGAAATCATGCATTCAGTCTTTTGAAAAATAAAATAAAAATGAAATATTTTCTTTATGTCAAATTGCATGTTTTGGCTAAAGTAAGAATATGAATTGCTATTATCACTATTAAATCCAAAATTATTTTTTAAAAATTTAGAAATTAAATATTACAAATGAAAGGTATGATACTTATAATTACTTATAAGCTTGTATGTGAGTATAATAGTAAATGTACATTATGTGACTTTTCCTTCTCTTCTCTTCTAACATAATTTTGAATAGGATTTGCAAAGTGTATAGTTCATTTGAAAAGAACACAACACTTGCTTAAATCCATTCCTATTCATTCCTATGTTATCCTTTAAGAGGAACCTTCACATTTTTCACATGTAAATTTCATAACCAAATTAAAATAAAACAAACATAAACTCTTTTGCATGATTTTTTCCCATTCATTTCTTTTTATATATGCACATGTATTTAAGAAAAGTGGTATATTAGTCTGTAAATCCTGGGGTTGTGAGGTTTTAAGTAGCCCCAAGTAGGTCTTGTACCTTATACCATAGTGTAGAATAATGGCGCCATACTCACTTATGCCTTTCATACATGTAAATGTGCATATAAATAATGGATAAAAGAACCCCTCTTTTCTACTTAACAAAAATCATGCATGCATGAAACATTCCAAAATTTTCTTAAGTAACATCTCTTAGCATTCATCATTAAGGTGTGCTAAAATTTTCACTTGCATGTATATATATGATTAGGATTCATCCATATGCATGTTACACATGTTGAAAAAAAAAATAAAGTGTTATGTGTTTTGTGATAGTAATTCACTTTACTTAATCTTAAAATGCCTTTCTTTTTGAATAGGTTTATTTAGAAAAAAATCTAAACTTAGGATTAATTAAAACACATAATAAAACATTCACTAAATAAAAATCATTAATGAATCTACCTTAGAAATCATTTAAGGTAGGGAGGAAAGAGAAGTTCTCCTCTCTTTTTCTCTCTTTACAACACATAGTAATTAATTGTAGATTCATTTAAATCAAATCAAAATAAAAAAAATAAAATCAACCAAATCAACTAAATTATTTAAATGAAACCACCCTCTAAGTTGAACTCTTCATACTTAGAAAATTCTAACCCTAAAGCCTAGCTAAGACACACCACACAAACCATAAATGGCACACACATTAGGCTAAGTCACCATTTCTAGTCCTATGTTAGGGTGGTGCATGGTTTGATATTTGCTTTTATTTTATGATGTGATGTTTTAGTCTGGATATTAGGGTGTATGTGCATAGACTGAATGGTAGGATATTAGTATTCTAACCATTATCTTCTGCAGGGGATTGTGCTTAAGGTGCGCTGTAATAAAAAAAATATAAATTCTTTTTGCTAAGCAAGTTGCTTATACCTCTAAGAATAATCCAAAATAGCTAGGTGGACTTAGTTACCTATGTGTGGGGTGCTAAGTCCAATTTATTCATATAAATGCTTGGGATTGTATGATTTGTTTAGCTAATATCTATCTTACATGTTTTAGTTAGATTTATTTTTACCCATTTTCATGTAATTTTTTAATTATGATTTGGAATGATTGTTATGGGGGATTAAGATGAACATTGGTAATAAGACTATGTCTTATGTACCATGTGAAGCCTTTGGAGCTACAACATTCCAACCAACTAAAAGAAGAAAAAAGAAAGAAGAAAGAAGAAAGAAGAGAAAAGAAAGAAGAAAGAAGAAAGAAGAAAGAAGAAATTAAGAATGAAGAATGAAGACCCCAATAACATGAATTCCTTCTTGATTGTAATTAACTCATTTGTAATCCGGGTTGTATAAGGGTAGAGCTCGGCTACCCAATTTATTTTCGAGTTTGTACGAGGGAACCCAACCATGAAAGGATTCTTATTATTTTGCGCTAGCTTTATAAATTATTTGATGTTTGTTTAGCTTGTGCATTAAAATGACATATTTTTCTAGTTTCTTCTTTGATCGATGAATGGCCTGGATGATGATTAGAATCTTAGAAAAATAAATTTTCTATCTAACTAATCAATTAAAATTAAAATTAAATAACTCATAATCTCATCTAAAGCCTATTTTATAAGACAAGATAAAAGATTTAGCAACCCCATAGCTGGATGTTGTATATTTTCACATAATACATAAAAAGCATCTCGTTTCACTCTTGTTATGGAGGGTTTCCACCTTTGCCAGAGAACTTGGCTTGATGAGAGCCATGATGGAAACACATCTCCCTTCTTGCTAATTTTGGCCCATGATCTAATTTCTCATGCATTAGGCATATGAATCCTAAAGCCCACGTCAAATTGATTGTCCAAAATAAAAATAAATAATAACAAAAATTTGCACTAAACTTAAGTCATTAATCATGTCCTACATGATTTAGTCTCTTAAAGAGTTTGTTTAAGGAGTTAGCCTCTTTCTAAATAAACAACAGCCTAGCTATCTTGCAATAGCATATGACTTGCATACATGTTTTTAAAATCATAGGAGGAGTTAGTTAGCGGCATCCCCCAGGCGGTTGTAAGTCCAACATTCGGTGGCTTATCCTCTTTTGTGCAAGTAAACCAAATACCCATTTTTTTTCCTTAGATTTAGGTCGTGCTTTGGCCCTTGTCAAAGCTCCATAGATATAGGTTCTGAGGTTGCTACTTCCCTTTACAGGCTATAAGCATAAATCCTCACATCTTAGGCATTTCTATGACCTTATGTTATGGAATTATAAGCCCTAGATTTTTGTAAAAATCCAACTCAAATTAATAAATCACCTTAATTTCAAAAATACAAAGCCTAACCATAGGATAGTTTGGGATGCTTATTAGGCTTTTCAGTATCATAAGCATCCCCCACTTATCTCTTTTGGCTTTGATAATAACTCCCTCCTCTTGGTCAACCCCACTTGATCTTCTAAAAATAAACCAATTGATTAATAGTCCTATCTTTGAAATCTTTGGGGACAATAATCATTTACCTTAATCGAGAATATTCCTAAAAAAATCTCATTCCTTAGGATATAATTAACTATGTAGGCTTGCCTCCATAAGGAACTTAACAAACCCAATTTAAAATAAACCCTGCTTTACTTTTCCATGTAAAGTAGGGGAAGAATATTTGGTACATATGAAGACCCATAGTCCTTAGGAGTCCTTATTCAGGTGATTAGGTCTATTATAGGGTGGTGGATTCTATCTCTCGAGATAGTACACCTTTCCTTAATGCCATACCCGATCACCCTAATAAGAACATTTATGGATCTACATAATGTCTCAATGAAAGTGATTTATATATTTTTGTATTCATTTTAACCATTCCAAAAGATAGAATGAAGATGAAAAAATATATAAATTTTTCACCACACCACCCTAAGGGTTGCCTTTTGGTGTGCAACGACTGAGCTAGGAAAAATCATGTAGACTTACATCTTCCAAAGCGGCGAGCAATCGCTTGGGTGATCTGTTGGTAGCATAACATTTCGAACTCGACCTAAGGCGACTACTAAGAGAATGCTACTGTGGACTCATATCAAATCAAAAGTAGTCATGATTAATATCATTTTAATTTAATGGACTCTGTCGGTGTGTGATGGATCCACTAAGAAGGGGCTATATCAGCCTTGACCTATCTTAGATTTATAAATCCAGAGGGAAAGTCAACTGGCCACGGGGTAAAACTAACCAACCTAAGGGGTGCCTTTCGGTGTGCAACTATTGTGCTAGGGAGAAAGTGTGTAGGCTTACATCTTCCAAAGTGAGTAATAGTCACTGGGGTTATTGGTTGATAGTACAACAAATCGAACTCGACTTAAGGCTGCCCGTCGGTGTGGAACGGTCATGCTCGAAAGAATATGTAGTAGACTTACATCTTTTAAAGCAGGGATGACCACCGAGGTGACCTATTGGTGGGACAATAAGTCGAACTTGACCTAAGGGTGACTACTAAGAGAGTGCTACTGGGGACTTATTTTAACTCAAGAGTAGTCAGACAATTCCTATAGGGAGTTTTGATGACACTTCCCTAAAGATAGGATTCCTGCTTGGGAAAAGTACTACTGGGGGTGTCTTCCTAATATATATATATATATATATATATATATTATTTATATGTTTGTGTGGACCCTGTTGGTGTACGAGGCAGCACAATAAGAAGGGGCTATTAGACTTATTGGACCAAGGGAGAATCTGCATATCTACAAGAGGGATTCTCCAACCACAAGGGTGGCTACTAGGAAAGGGGGATTGTCCAATCCAAGAGTAACCCAGGTAGTGTCTAAATGAGGTCACAAAGGACGTGATCCAAATAGAGTGCCCTCCGGGGTGGTGTTGTTAGGGGATTTATCCTGGATCATATAAAAGAAAGCCTATAGGTGTATGGTGGTCAACTCAAGGAGAAGGCTTGTAGACTTACATCTGCCATGAGTGGTGAATCCACCGGGTGGGTCACTATCAGCATAGCAAGGACCAACCAATCTAAGGTGCCCATTGATGTATGTTGGACGTGGATTGTCTCCAATTCCTAAGTTAATTTTCTTGAGCTCGTTGATGGTTGATATGATCTCCTTTTCGAACTCTGGCGGTGCTTCTTTGACATCAAAATCATCTGAAGTATCTGAAGTTTCTAAACAAACCTTCTCATATGCGTTAGCATGATTCGAAAAGAACCTTTTAGATTCTAAATGATTGATAATGACTAAGCATAAATCATCATCATCAACTGGACTGTTTATACCGAATCCTAGTCCTTATCTTGATTGAGAGCTTTTGCATTCATTCTTCCAAATTCTTTTGGAATATTCTGACATGTGCTTTGACCAAGTATGTGGGATTAACCCTTTCTTTGCTAAGTTCATAACACATGTGAGTACCAATCAAAAGACAATTCTAGTAAATCTTTATATGAATCATCCTCAAGTTCTACATCAAGTTCCTAACTTGAGGATGATGCTCCCAAAAAGGACCTCTAAGTCTTCACATCTGTGGATGACTTAGGGGCTTTCTTAACTATTAAACCTTCAACTTTTTGTGAGGAAAGTGGGGATAGAGCTAAGGTTCTCAACTGGTGCCTGACTGTTTTACATACAGAATTTGATACATTTATGCTTTGCTTTGGAGCCCAGTCTTCATCACTATCCTGCTCAAGTGTCACATGGAAATGGATCTGCTACTGAGAAGAGTTAGCTGGTGTGCTAACCACATAAGACTCATCCTTTGAAGTAGATTCTATGTTTATGTTGATAGCAAGTGTACTCCTGGTGGCTAGGACATACCTCTTATTGGGTGTCCAATAGGGAGGCTTTCCACCTTGGGGCTGCCTCTGAACTGTCCTTTTCCTCTGCGTGGTGGAGGTCGGGTCATCCTACCTATATGTTCGAATGGAGCAACGAACTGTGGGTGGAATCTAATGTCAGGCTCTATATCTTCCCCCGAGTCCATGTCTCGCTCCCTTTTATTTTCTTTTTCTTTTTCAATTTTTTTTCCTTTTTATTTTTCTTTTCTTTCTTCTTATCCATCATGGGGATCTTGACAAAGATCACAAGAATTGACTTGTTGGTTTTGGGGGAGGAAATATGTTGCATCCTCATATATCCCAACCTCATGAATTGTTAATGGTTTGAGATCTCCTTTGATGCAATTTTCAATCCCACCTCTCATGAACTTCATGCACTGATGTAGACAGGATGAAACTGTATTATTTTCATGTATCCACAGTCTCCCCAGCAAAGCATTGAAAGATGTATATGAGTATATGATATGAAACTTGGCTTCAGTCTTCCAATCATCTATCTCCAATGGAAACACTATGGAGCTTAAGGCTCTCTCACCTTGTTCATTGAATCCTCTCAACATTATCCTTTCTTTTTGGAGTTTGGAGATATCAATTCTCAAGTAGGCAAGAGTTTTTAGACTCATAATGTTGACTGATGCACCCTGGTTAACCAGAACTCTAGATAGCCTATATATGCTATTGACCTCACTTTTGGAGTGAGCCCTCAACTTCCTCATCATAGATCTAGGACTCTTATAGACAGTAAGAGTTTCTTAGTCTTAAGATAGTTCTAGTGATTAGGAGAACACTTAATCTAACTCTAGAGAATTAAAAGAGTTAGCCATAGGAATAGGTTGTGCCTTAGGGATTTAGGAGGATTTGCCTACCATATAGCCCAAACCCATTCCTTGCTTCCTTCTTTCAAACCAAACATCAAATTCAATCTCAATCCAAATTCCAAATCACAAATCAAATCTAACTATCCAATGATTGAAATCCATCATTCAAATCAAACTCTAAATCCCTTCTTAAGCACCTAGATTTTAACTTATGGACTTAGCCTTAATCAAATAAAAATCAACCCCAAGATAATTGATTTTCTCAATTATCAAATTCAATCTCAAATCAAAGTCCAAATCATGAATCAAATCCAAACTCCAAATGAATGAAACCCATGATTAAATTCAAACTCCAAAATTCTTTCCTAAGCTATATGAACCACATTAATATACTTAGTCAAAACTCTTTCAAACTAACTCAACCTTGGTTGATTTCTTTATAAATCAATTATTCCTTCATTTATATTAATGAATATAAATGAAATCCACCCTCAAATGACTAAAAATAAATCAAACTAATTGAAAATTCAAGTTAGTCCTTTTTGACCTACATCTCCTAATTTGGTCAAATTTGCTTCCAAATCACTCCAAACTCAAGTGATTTTCTCATAGCCCATTTATATCTTCATTTATATTCTCAAATATAATTGAAGTATAAATCCAAATGACTAAAACCAAATCTAAATCAAATCAAATTCTCAATTTTAGCCATTTTAGCCAAGCATTTGAACTTTGCTAAATGAAACCCAAATCAACTCAAAGCTCATGGATTTCTTCATGATTCAATCATTCCTTCAATCACTGATCCAGATATAAACATAAACCACCATTATCAAACCAAATACAAGTCAACCCAAATCAAACCCAAGTTGACCCTTTTGAGTTGAAATTATCATATGATGCAAAACCCATTTGGCTCCAAACTAATTGCAATTGGATTTATATTTCAATCCTAAGCTCATATGTGAGTTCAACTAAACTTGAATCAAACCTTATTCAAGCCAATTGACCCATTTAGGCTCACCTGACCCAAAGTGATCTAAAGGACTTTTTTGAGCTAAGTTCTAATCCAATCCAAATTGGATTGAGTTAAGCCCATCTAAACCTTAATCATGATCAACTATCATCATGGGGTGATCAACCACCTTGAATTGGGTCAAACCAAGTCAAACCTAGCCTTTGACTAAGTCAACATTTAGCCCAAATGAAACCCAAACTAGCCAAAATCTACCATATGCTAAATTGGATGAAACCATTAACTCAAATGTATCAATAGTCAATGATTGAACATGACCAAGCCATAAATTAAGCCAAACCAAGCCTAATTGGCCATTTGACCTAAGTTGACCCAAATTGGCCTAAATAGTCAAAATGGGTCAAGTCATGATTTAATCCAAATTGATTGCAACCAATGGCTCAAGTTCATTCCAAATCAATTATTCACTTGACCAAAGCCATGATTGAGCCTAAGTTGACCAATTGGACAACTTGACCCAATGTAGACTAAATTGACTTAAAAGGTCAAATTGACCAAAATCCAAATTAATTTCAAATTAAATCAAACCAAAGCCTACAATCATTTTCAATCAACCAATTGAACTTGACTAAACACCTAACCCAACCTAATTTGGTCAAATTGGTCAACTTTACCAATTTGACCATTTTGAATCCAAGTGAGTCAAATTCAAACTTAGGCCAAACCAATCCAAACTAATTGAACTAAAACATCACAAATCATCATATGAACCTAACCCAAGCCTTAGTTTGACCCAATTTGACCAATTGGTCAACCCAACCCAACTTAACCCAAATGGCACCCATTTGACCAAATGAAACCAAATCTTCCCAAATCAACTTGTGAGACCCTAAAACTTAGCCAAACCCAACCCAAGCATGTCCTAACTCACTTTCAAATTAGACCAAAAGCCAAGTGGACCCCACCAAGGGGATTATCCATCAAACCATAGGATTCAAACCTTAAAACCATTGGATCCAAGCCAAAGTCAACTATCATCCCTCATGGCAGCTTATTATCATTTCATGGAACCTTCTCCTAACCCACCTAGCTAGCCTAACTCACCCTAGGTTAGCCAAGAACCTTTGAGAGGTGAGTTGACTCACCTCCAACCCAAACTGAGTACCCATTGGATCAAGCCCATGTCATCATTGCACATTAGGTCCATGGCAGCTCTACATTACTTCTCCCATCCCTGGCGTGTAGCTTGACCCTGATGGAGATAACTCCGGTGAGAGGCAAGCTATTGCAAAACTTACGCTCGCAGCCGTTCATCAATGATGAAAAATTGAGGGTTATACCCCCTCAATTCGAACCAAAATTCAGACACAATCACATCGTGAGCCCTTCTAACCCAATTCCAAAACCCCTCAGAGCATTTCCAAGCCTCCCTGAGCCCTCTCCATTCGACATTTACCATTACCAAGAGAAACTGAAATAGGCATCTGAATCTCGAGCAATATTCTCTCAATCCGAAACCAAACCCAAATTCCTCTTAGCCACACCATCAACACACTTCATCGAGCTAAACCAAACCAATTCCCAAGCTTCAAAGCCATGGGAGGATCAAGTTTGATCTGAGCTGAAGCCTTTGCATGCGTGGATTGGTCGATTGAGCCTCCCACACCAAATCAAGCTCAAAGCTCCTCAACAGGGCCTTGCCTCAACTAGGCAAAGCTACCTTTGACGTTGCACTACCAAACATTAGCTCTAGTGAGGTAATTTCCCAAAATCATAGCTTTAGGTCTTTGTGCATTGGCCTTTTGTGAAAGAAATCTCCATGTCGAGGGATTTTAGCCTTAGGATGTGATTGAATGCTCCTTTAGATGGTGTAGGATCCATTTGATTCCAATCCAAGCTCGGGTGAGCTCAGATCGAATGGGGGAAGACAGATGGTGCTCATCTTTTGCTGCTTGCGAATGGGATAGATCATGAATTGTCCATCTCGCATGATCAAGATGAACAGTTTTGATCAAATCGCGTGGTATATCCTTTGATTTCTCCTTTAACCCATGGATTAAATCGTGACTGTCTGATCTCAGATCGGATGGCCCATGAGAAAGCGTGTTCACCACCGACTGAGTCAACGTGCGGATGTGACTACTTAAATAACCAATCTCATCGTGTCATGTGAAAAGCACACCATGTAAGCAGCCATGTGGCCCGACGAGATTATAGCTAGGGTTAATTATATTATTTTTAATCTTGAAACTTCCTAAAATTGTAACTAATTGTAGAAAAATAAAAAAAATACAGACTTAGGCTCATTTTGAAGATATTTCAGAGGAGAATCTAGAAAAATTATAATTAATTGATTTTAAATAGTGACTTTGGCTTAATTAGGGTTTTATCAAAAATCTAATTAGCTTAATTACACCTTAACTAAGTACTTAATTAATCCAAAATGTTTTGTGGATTTTTAGGGGGATGACCTCTACATCCCTATTTTTTGAGATTTTATCGATTGCTTAATTAGGATAATCACTTGATTAAGCCCTAATCACTCTCTTAATCTAATTAATTATAATTAATGAAGGAACATTAGCTTAATTAATCATTTAAGCATAGTCACCTCTGTTGAACAGTAAGACCACTTATGGAATGTGGTTAGAGATACCTTCCCTAATCCATTTCTTAATTCTTCTTTACTTTTAAAAATCAAATTAATTAATGACTAATGAAATGCTTAATTGGTTAATTAAGTGACTAATCTTCAAAATGAGAAATCAAAATTTAATTGAATGATTTAGGGATTAGGATTAGGGCCTTACTCTTGATCCTCTCCCTTAAGTTAATTTTATCATTCAAATTAAAACATAACCAAAATGTTTAACCAATTAATTAAAGGCTTAATAAAACTAAAATTAAAAAAAATCAATTCATCCATAACTAAACAACCCTTAATTGATTTTGGGTAGCTCCTGGGTGTTCAATAACCCAAGGTGAGAGATAATAAAATTATGGTTGGCTCATATGTGTGAGAAAATCATAAAAGAAATTAAGTGAGATCTCTTAAGATTAATTAACTATTAATCATAAGCCAATTGCATTAGTCCCCTTTCATTTTCTAGGAACATTACAAATTTACTTTTCATATGGTTGCATATCATATTGGCTTATTTTTAACTAGTTAAATAACTTAAGGTGATATAGGTAAGGGATAATTAATTCACTTAATTCATACTTTAACCTAATCAAAATATAAATCAACCTAAATATTCTTTATTAAACTAAATTAATTCACATATGGGGAATTGGGTTAGGGTTAGCAAACCTATATCACATTCTTTAAATCAAATCAAACTCAAATTAAAAAATATCTTTAAAGAATTTTGATTCATTTTAAATAGCCTTATTTAATTTGATTACCCTTATGAATTAATTGAGATGAATGAAATCATGTGTTTACATTCCTTTATTTCTTTCCAATCATGCTAAATATTTCTTGCCATATAAAATCATGCATTTATTGCTTTCAAAATTAATTAAATCAAATGATTTCTTTTATGTCAAATTGCATGTGTTGACTTAAATCAAATATGAGTGGCTGTTATTACTATTAAACCAAAAATTCTTTTCAAGACATATAAATCAATTATTAAAAATGAAGTGATGCTAATTACAAATTTTTATTAGCTTGCATGTGATGATAGTATAAGATATGTAATATGAGGTTCTCTTTCCCTACTTTAACATGGATTCACATAGGATTTATAAATGTATAGTTCATTTGAAAAAGACCATAACACTTGCTTAAATCTATTCATATGCATTTCCATGTTAATACTTAGGAACAATTTCATATTGCACATGTAAATCACATAATCAAATCAAACATTATTTCTTGCATGATTCCCTATTCATGTGGTTCTTTTTGGGCATTCATATCTATTTGAGAAAAGTTGTATATTAGTCTAGACATCTCGAGGCTACGAGACTTTAAGTAGCCATAAGTAGATCTTGTACCTTACACCCCTGGTGTAGAAAATAATGGTGCCATACTCACTAAAACTCTTATACATATGCATGTGTGATGTGACTAATGAATAAATAATCATAAATCAAATAAATCAAACATCACCTTTTGAATGGATTTTCTATCCTTATGGTCATTCATAGATCTACATGTATCTGAGAAAAGTATTATATTAGTCTAGACATCCCGGGGCTGTGAGGCTTTTAGTAGCCCTAAGTAGGTCTTGTACCTTACGCCCTTGGTGTAGAAAATAATGATGCCGCACTCACTTAAAACTTTTATACACATAAATGTGTGTTTAGCTAATGGATGAAAAATCCCTCTTTTCTACATAACAAAAACATGCATTCATAATTGAATAAAAAAAATGAAATATTTAAAATCCAAATACATTTCTTTGCATTCATCATCACAGTATGCTTAGATTTACGTTGCATGTGTAGGTATGCTTAGGATTTATTCATATGCATGATATACATAGTGGAAAGAAATAAATGAATGTGTGTTATGTGATAATAATCCATTTCAATTAATCTTAAGATGCCTTTCTTATTGAATAGGACTATTTTGAATGAATCTAAACTTAATTCAACTTAGAAGTGACTTAAGGTTGGGATTAAAGAGAGATCCCCTCTCTTTCTTCTCTTTACAATACTTAGTTACTAAGTGTAGGTCATATGAAATAAAAGAAAAATACTAAATAAAATCTTCAAATCAGTTAAACCACTTAAAGATAAATCAACCCCTTTATAAATTAAATCCCTCACATTTGGCAAATCATAACCCTAAAGCCTAGTTAGGACATACCACACAAACCTTAATACATGCACATTATATTAAGTCACCATTTCTAGCTTTATGTTAGGGCAGTACATGGTTTGATTAATGTTTGGTTTTGTTATGTATTATTTTAGTTTGCATGTGAGGGTGTATGTGTGTAGTCTGGATGTTAGGCTGATATTAACCTAATCATGCTTTATGCAGAGGGTTGTGCTTAAGGGGCACTATAATAAAAATATTAAAAACTTTTTGCCATCCAGGTCACTTATACCCCTAAACATAACCCAAGTTAGGACAGGTGGGCTTGGTTACCCATGTGGGGTGCTAAGTCCAAATTATTCATATAACTACTTGTGTTGTATGGCATGTTTTAGCTAACATTTATTTTGTAGGTGTAGTTAGATTTACTTTCCTTCTCTTTTAATGTAATTTTGCATAGAGATTAGGATAACTGTTATGGGGATTAAAGATGAACATTGGTTACAAGACCATGTCTTATATACCATGACATACCTTTGGATTAAGCTACCTCCCAATCAAGCAACATCCCAATCAAGCCAAAATAAAGAAAGAAATGGAGGAAATTAAAGCCAAAACAAACAATGAAATGAAACATATTAAGAAGAAGGAGTGAAAGATGAAGAGTGAAGATTGTAGGATGAAGAATGAAGACTGTCATAACACTTATCATTTTATAATTATAATTATTCTATCATTATACTAGGATGTATAAGGGTAGAGCTTAGATACCCACATTTTTTTTCTGGTTGTACAGCGGTACCCGACCTCACTAGTCTCTTATTCTTTTGGAATAACTTTACAAAATTGTGTGATATTTTATTTAGCTTGTGTATTAGAAATAGCATGCATTTTTATAGTTTCTTTATGATTGATGATTGTTGTGTGGCCTGGATGCGATTAGGCTCCTAGGACAAAATAAAATTTCTATCCCACCAATAACTCATAACTAAAATCTTAAAATAATTCACAACCTCACATAAAAGCCTAGGAATTAAATCCAGATAATAAAAAATGTTTAGCAACCCTTTAGCTGAATGATTGTATGTATAACATCATGCATGTCATATTCTTCCATTCTTGCTAAGAGAGGGCTTCCATCTATGCCAGAGAATAAATGCTTGACCTGTAAGAGCCTTTGATGGAAAGACACTTATTTCTCTTCTGATTTAGCCATTTCTCATGCATTTAGGCATACAAAAACCTATAGCATGTGTCAAAACAAAGAGTCCAAAAATCAAATAAAACTTGATAAATTTTTGCATTGGATTAAGTCATTACTCATGCTGTTCATGATCTAGTCTCTTAGGGAGTGAGCTTAAGGACTTAGTTTCCTCTTCTAAATAAATAATAGCCTAACCATCTTGCAAATTATTTGACTTGCCTACATGGATTTAAAGTGTAGGAGGAGTTAGCTAGCTGCGACTCTAGGCGGTAATAAGTTCAGCAGTTAGGTGGCTTACTCTCTCTTATAGAGGTAAACCATATACCCACTTTTTCTTATGATTTAGATTGTGCTTTGGCCCTCACCAAATCTCCCTAGATTTAGGATCTGAGATTGATGTTTTCCTTTGCAGGCTACAAGCATAAATTCTCACCTCTTAGGCATTTCGACAACCTTGCATTGTGGAATTGTAAGTCCTATATTTCTAATAAAAATTTAACTCAAACAAATAAATCTTCTCAATTTCAAATATATAAAGTCCAACCATAGGATAGATTGGAGTGCTCACTAGGCTTTTTACTATTATGAGCACTCCCTATTCATCTCCTTTGGTTTCGATAATAACTCTCCCCCTTTTTGATCCCTCCCACTTGATTTTTAAAAATACAACCAATCCTTTGATAGTCCTATCTTTGAAATCTTTGGAGATAATAATCACCTACTTTAATTGAGAGTATTATTAAGGAATTAACATTCCTTAGACTGTAATTAACTATGGAGGCTTGTCTCCATAGGGAACTTAATGAACCTAGTTTAAATAAACCCTACTTTACTTTTCCATGTAAAGTAGGGGAAAAATCTTTGGTATATTTGAAGACCCATCATGCCTTAGGAGTCCTTATTAGGTGATTATTATAGGGGTGACTTCTATCTCTCGAGATAGTATACTATTCCTTAATGTCATCACGATCTCTAATATACATCTATAGTCACATGGTTCTCTCTCCATCTCTAGTAGACGAATGTTATCTCCAAGCATCGATATTGGACTTATATTTCATGCGAGCCCAAGATTATCGTTCTTTCCATTGACAGTTAGCTTATTTCATTCTTAAGCAAAGTTGGCCAACATCCTTTAGGTTTTAGGACCTCACTCCGTATAGGTCTTGAAACCCCTGTTGGGTTTTCCAATAGGTGAGAACATAATTTATCAATAAATAGGGAGATAATAAAATTTAGAACCTCCTCATCACTAGCTTGGTGAGGCAAGGTTCATCATAAAATTTAAAGAAAATAATTTGTTTCACAAAAAGACACTTTCCAAAAGTACTTTTCAAGAAACTCACAAAATCACAAAATCAAAGCCCCTCCATATTTTCTACATGGAAGCTCTTGTAAAAAGCAAATCATGCCATTATTGATTCTCACTTAACATATCCAAATTTGTTAAGTGAGAATCTCTATTTGAATCAAAACATAGAATTTAACCTTCACTTAACAATTTCAATTTGTTAAGTGGGGGTCCCATTTTCAAAAACATAAAGTTTAACCTAAAATTGACCTTCACTTAACAATTTCAATTTGTTAAGTGGGGGTCTCATTTTCAAAACATAAAATTTGGCATTCACTTAACAATTTCAATTTTTTAAGTGGGGCCCCATTTTGAAAACATAAAATTTGACTTCCGCTTAACATATTCAATTTGTTAAGTGAGGGTTTCAGTTTCAAAGCATACATTTAGGCTTTCACTTAGCATATCCAATTTGCTAAGTGAGAGTCTCACTTTCAAAGAATATATTTGGTTCCACTTAAACACATCAAACTTTGTTAAGTAAGAATCACTTAATCATGCCACATTGGATTCCCGTTTAACATACAAAATTTGTCAAGTGAGAATCCCATTCTCAAGTCATATCATACTTTGATTTCCACTTAACACACCAAATTGTTAAGTGGGAATCCCCTTTGCAAAATCATATCAAACACATTTAGGCTTTCACATAACATACCAAAGTTGTTAAGTTAGGGTCTCTTTCCAACACCCACTTATTTTAACATACAAAATTTGTTAAACAAGGATCCAATTTTTCATATCAAACACATTTGAGCTTTCACTTAACATACCAAATTTGTTAAGTGAGAGTCTCATTTTCAAAGAAAAAGAAAACAAACATATCTCAAACACATTTGGGGCTTTCACTTAACATACCAAATTTGTTAAGTGGGATTCCCATCTTTAAAGAAAAATAAATTTATCTCACAATCACATTTGGCTTTCACTTAACATACCAAATTTGTTAAGTGAAAGTCTCATCTTCAAACACAAATCAACCACCTGTGGCCTCTACTTAACATACCAAATTTGTTAAGTAAGAAGCCCCAATTTTCAAATTAAAATATCACACAATCAAATCTTCATAAGCAAAAAAAAAAAAAAAAAAAAATTCAAAACACAAACATAACCTCTTCTTAGCATACCCAAATTTGCTAAGTAAAGGTCTTTTAAATTATCCACGTTTTCAAACAAGAAACATAAAATACAAAAAAATATCCCAAAAAGAAATCTCTCCTCAAAATTTTGAACCCCACCCAACCTACCTAAATTGGTTGAGTATGAGTTCTAAAATCAAAAAAATCAAATGGCCAAAGTCTCTCCTCCAAACATCCAAATCTCTCCAACGAACCCCACTTAACATATTTGAATTGTTGAGTGTGGGTTCAAAATTACAAACTTCTGTTACTTGCATGGAACAATTATCAAGACATAAATTTGATACAAGTTATATCTCAACAAGTGAAGATATACAGTTCAGAGCAGTTAGTGTAGTCTTGTGCAGTTAGAATATATGGCCTCTCAGAAGTTTATTTTCACCTTTCTGTTCAGGATGGATTTGGCCCTAGATTAGGCCAGCCTCCCTCAAACTGACTCCACTCATCTAGTATTCTTTGGCCAAGGATTTGAGGTAGCCTGCATCACTTGCGAGGGGGTGACCCTCACTTCATTAGGGGGCTGGGTAAAGCCATCACGATGCCATCTAACATTGAGTATCCTTCCATGAAGAGGAAGCATTTGAGGTTCACCGGTCGACAATTCTTTCTAGTTGTTCCCATAGCGGCGTGTAGCACCTCCTCGATGGTCTCCTCTATCGACTCCAGCCTCCACCATCGAGGTAGATTCAGCTCACGACATTATGCCCGAATGATGTAGTCCACACAGAGAGAGGAGGTTCCTCCCGAGGTTTTCCTCGTTGTTGACCAATTCCACCCCTCAGGCGGAGAGGATGAGAGGATATCTACATTGCCTCCACCTCCTACATACCATGAGGCTCCAGTTAGGGACAGAAGGAAGTCCTATGTTGGTCTACATACGATATTACGATAGGTAGGCGGGGTGTGATGTTTAGAGTGTTATTTGACTTGAGGTCTCCCCAGGGGTATTAGGCACATTCACAGTGATAGAGCATCAGAGGCCTGGGTAATAGTTTAGTTAGGGAGCGACGGAGATTTTCCAAACTATCGTTGGCCTTCGCTCTAGTTGATTTTCCCAATCATCGAGCCACTAGAGCCGACAATATCTATAGCATAGTCTTGGCACCATCATAGGGAAAAGCCACGAGGTAGAGGCGTGTTGTCTCCACCACATCTATTCCTGCCTACCATCACCGGTTTAGGTCCCACCATCCATCACAAGGGCGATAGTATCAGGAGAAAGCTCCTTGGTGATCTATGGCCAAAGGATCCCACTCCTACTCCATGGATGAGTGAGTTCCCCTACTTGACCTCCTACTTCAATCTTGGTGAAGAAGGAGTGGCGACCCCGCAGCAACGTGGTCGCACCACCACCACCACCACCACAACCACCACCACCACCACCACCACCATCAAAGCTAGTGGCAGTAGAAACTGTAGAGGGAGAAGGGGACAATTTTGCAGTCCCCATGGTAGTGGATCTTCCTAGGGATACTACTCTACCGATGAGCAATCACGAGCATATCTCTTCCAACATCCATGACCCTCTTAGAGCCAACACTGTAGTGACATGTAGTGTTAGGTGCATCTTTGTCAGTGAGCATAACCCCTCCATAGCTCAACAACACGGATTCGTATCTGCACAGTTAGATCATTCCTTAGATGATATTTTAGCAAAATACTTTATAGAGAAGAGAGAGCTTATAGGGAGTGATCGATCATATTATGAGGAGGGAAATGTCAGCTTTGATCCAAATGAGGATGATCTCCTTGAAGATTCGACCGAGGTCCATATGGTCGATACTAGTGGATTCCTCCATAGAGACCAACATTGTTAGGAAGGTATTGCAGTTGAAGAAAATGATGTTGTCCATTCAACTCAACACCTCATCCAATAGCTTAGATAGAAGGATGATCATACTGATCAAATGGGGAAGAAGATTGAAGAGTTGATGGCAGCGGTGTCAACATTGCAGAATTCAGCTCCAATTTCACAACCTTCTCTTGTAGTGGCTGACAAAGTAGAGTTGGAACACACTTTAGATCATCCTTAATGTATTCCTGCAAAGGGAGACAATGGTAGTCTACATAGGAAGGTGGTGGATAGCAACTCCATGCATGAAAGAGACATTAAACACATGGTGGTGCAACAAGCGAGGGATGCATTGGCCCAAGCCTGAGGTGGATCATCTGTTCGAAAGAGTAGACCCTACCCAAAGGAATTTGATGGTGTTCAATACTCTAAAGGCTTTGTGCCTCCATCCTTCAAGATTTTTGATGACAGTGGTAACCCCTGACAGCACATTGCACATTTTTGAGCTAGATGTTGCAATGCTGGTGGCAGTGATGCACTATTGTTTCGCCTCTTCGTAAGTAGCTTGATAGACATTGCATTCGATTGGTACACTGAACTACCCAATGGTTCAGGAAAGACATTTTCTGAGTTGGAGTAACTCTTTATTAAGAGATTTGCTGGAGCTCAATAAAGGGTAATTGTGGGTGATCTCATTGTGGCATAATAACACCCCGATGAGTCTGTTGTTGATTATACTCTTAGATGGCACAATTTAGGTATGAAATGCAAACCACAACTATTTGAACAACATGCCATTGAAATTCTACTCAAGAATATTCATGGCCTGGTCATCTTGATGCATAAAAGTTTCACTATTAAGGCATTTGAGAAGTTAATCAACAAGGCAGCTAGTCTACAAGGAGAAGCCAAACAGCTATGTTTTCAAGATCAATTAACCAAGCCCATACTACAGAAGGCATTCAAGAAAAAGCTAGGGGTAGTCACAATAGTTGACAAGGGGAAGAAACTAGCCATGGTTCAGTCAGATAGACCTCAAGCTTAGCAGCTTTCTCTACCACCTCCTTTGCCACCACCTAGGCTATCATATCGACCACCTCAGTTACCACAGTGGCCTCCACTGTCGCCTACTCAGCAGTATCCCCATCCATTGCATCAGTAAAACACTCCTATCCACCACCAAGTAGCTACCATTTACCTACTATTTCCAACAAATTGAATAAACCCTATTTATTCAAAGGGAGGTAGTGAGGAAGATCTTTAAAAAC
This sequence comes from Cymbidium sinense, assembly GCA_021442155.1. Classification (NCBI taxonomy): domain Eukaryota; kingdom Viridiplantae; phylum Streptophyta; class Magnoliopsida; order Asparagales; family Orchidaceae; genus Cymbidium; species Cymbidium sinense. The sequence continues at coordinate 32,801,310 of CM038222.1, forward strand.
TCTTAAAGAAGTCCGATTTATAGTTACTAGATCCTAGAAGGCTTGAGGATGTGGGCAAGAGTCATGATCTAAAACTTTGCCCATACCATCGGATGCTAGGTCATGCCTTAGAAGATTGCTTTACCTTTAAGGACTGGCTTGAGCATAGCTACAAGTCGGGTGCCATTATTATCCCTAAGGAATAACTACTAGAACAACCTTCTAGTGCTGTTATAGTAATCCCTAGGGATACACGCGATCTTCTCAAGGCTGAGGAAGGTTGGGATATCTCCCAATCCTGAACTTCCAAGAAAATAATTTCTAAGATCAGAAAGTTACCCTTGCAGGTGCCTGAAGTATTTCAAACCTCCAACTCTAAGGAAGGTTTGCAAGTTGTTGAGGACAACTTGAAGGAGGTAGAAGCTCAACAGTAGCAGCAACAACAGCGACAACTTCCACTTACCAGGGATAACACATTAGCATACTAACCAAAATCCCTCCACACTTGCGGCCATAACTCCTTTCTTCTTCTTCTTGATATGTCGGAGAGGGTACCAAATCCCTCACTCTGCTCACTTTATTTGATTTCTACTTTGTACTTACATCCAAATCTAAGAAATCAATAAAGAAGAAGACTAATTCCACTTACATTCTCTCTATTTTTGATGATCTTGATGATTTTATTCTTATAGAAAGCTCTCTAAGTGCTAAAAATTATAATTGTTATGATCCAATCCTTTCTAATTTTGAAATGGTTTATCCATTTCTAAATCACCCTGGTTCACTCATTGAGATAGATTTGGATTCATTTGACTCTGATGATCCTATAGGAGAAGCTGTAGGTGAACCTGATGAGCAGGTAGAACTTTCCATTACACCATGTCATGAAGTCACTAAAGTCAACCTTCATAGTGGTAAAGTTCTATCTCCTAGGGTATCACCTCAGGATAAGGGTAAATAAGTCATTAGTTCAAGCAGTCAAGAAGCCCCTCCAGAGGATGCTCCACCTATGGATATGCTTGTGGAGGACCAACCCAGAGTTGACTTTAATGTCCTCGCTCACATAAGAAAGTTGCCAGCTAAACTAAGCATATATGATATCCTTATCTTATCAAAAGAGATGAGGGAGTCATTGATCAAAGCCTTTCTTGATCCATAAATATGCTTAGCTCAGCTGACCACTATTAGAGAGGAGGCATGTTTTTCAAGAGAAGTCTATGGAGTCACATTCACCGATGAAGACCTTCTTTTGGGGACAATAGAGCACAACCGTCCCCTCTGCATCACAGTCGACATGGGAAGATTCAGACTCTCCAAGGTGTTAGTTGATCAAGGTGCATCAGTAAATATTTTGAGTCTAAAAATATTTGCCTACTTGAGGATCGATATCTCCAAACTCTAAGGAGATCAGATGATGTTTTGAGGATTCAATGAAGAAGGCGAGAGGGATTTAGGCTCCATAGTGTTACCACTAAAGATAGATGACTGAAAGATAGATTCCATATTCTATATAATTGATTCAGATACATCTTTCACTGCTTTGCTAAGTAAGCCTTGGATACATACAAACAACATGGTTCTATCCTTTTTGCATCAGTGCATCAAATTCAAAAAATGGTGGAATCGAGTACTGTGTCAAAGGAGACTTGAAGCTATTCTCAGTTTGAGAGGTTGAGATTTATGAAGATGTATCATACTATTTTCCTCCAAATCAAAAATTCTATTTCGTGAACTTGGTGAAAGTTTAAAATCAAAAGAAAAGAAAAAAGAGGAAAATAACAAGAAAACACAAGTGAACGAGAATCAGATACTGAGGAAGAGGTAGAACTAGATGTTACATACCGCCACATTTCATTCCACCATATGAACACATGAGTAGGATGCTTGGACCGCCACCAGGTAGATGAAAAGGCAAGTTCAAAGGTAGTTCTAAGGTGGAAGACCTCCATGTTGGTGGCCAGCCTATAGGAGTTATGTTCCATCTCACAGAAGTACCCAGCTATCCACATTGACTTAAAGTCCAGTTCGAATAATGAGTCTCATGTGGTTAGCACACCAACCAACCCCTCTTAGCGGGTCCCTTTGGAGGCGACGTTCGATCTAGATAGTGATGAAGACCAGGCCTCCAAGCAAAGCATGACTATTTTCAAATCATCATTATATAGAATAGTCAGGTAGCAATTAGGAACTTTAGCTCTAACTCACTTTCTTCTCAGAAAGTTGAAGGTTTGGTAGTTAAGGAGGGCCCCAAGTCATCCATAGATGTCAGGCCAAAGAGGTTTTTGTTGGGAGCATCATCCTCAAGTCAAGGAGCTGATGTAGAACTTAAGGAAGATTCATATAAAGATCTAATACAACTACCTTTTGATTGGTATTCACCTTGTGTTATTAACTTAGCAAAGAAGGGATCAATCCCACATACTTGGTATAAACACAGGTTGAACTACTTTGAAAAAAATATGGGAAAACCAAAGTAGACATTCTCAATCAAGATCAGGACTAGGGTTTGGCACAGTGGGTCCAGTCGTTGACGACAACCATTGTCTAGTCATCAGCACTCATTTGGGGTCTGATAGGTTCTTCTCAAATTAGGTTAACACTTATGAGGAGGAATGTTTAGAAACTTCAGATGACCCAAATGAGCCCAAAGTCAAAGATGCACCTCCAAAGTTTGAAGAAGAAATTAGATTAACTATTGACAAACTCAAAAAATCAACTTGGGAATAAAAGAAGATTCACGCCCAACATACATCAGTTCTTTGTTGAATGAAGAAGAAACTAATGACTTAGTTAGGCTGTTAGCTGACTTTAAGGACTGCTTCACATGAAGTTATAAAAAAGTGTTCATTTTATCTCTTGACGTAGCAGTCCACAAGCTAGCAATAGATCTTAATGTTAACCATATCAAGCAAGCTCCTAGATGCATGCGATTAGAAATTGAACAACAAGTCACTTCTGAAATCAAGAAACTAATCGATGCAGGCTTTATCAGGGAAGAAAAATACCATACCTAGTTAGCTAGTTTCATCCTAGTTAATAAAAAGAATGGCCAAATTCATATATGGGTTGATTGTAGGGATCTAAATAAGGCATTTCCTAAAGATGAATTTCCACTTCCTATACAGGAATTGATGGTGGACATTTCCTCATCTCATGCAGTATTCTTCTTTATGGATGGGTCATCTGACTATAACCAAATCTAGATGGCCCTTGAGGATGAAAGAAACACTAATTTTCGAACCCCAATCAGAATTTATTATTATAAGGTCATGCCTTTTGGTCTTAAAAATACTAGTGTTACATACCATTGGGCCATGACTCAGATCTTCAACGAACTCATTCAGCATCAAGTTAAATGCTATGTTGATGATCTGGTAGTTAAATGCAAAGAAAAGGAAGACCATCTCTTTGACTTAAGAGTAGTTTTTGAATGGCTAAGACAATTTAACCTCAAAATGAATCCATTGAAGTGTGCATTTAGAGTAGCTTTAGGGAAATTCCTTGGGTTTATTATCCAACACCTGGGAATAGAGATTTACCTGGGGAAGATCAAGTCTATCTTAGAAATGCCACCACTAAAGTCTAACTCAACTCAAATAATTCCAAGGGCTGTTGGCGTATCTAAGACATTTCATATCCAACTTATCAGAAAGATGCCAACCATTCTCAGCACTTGTCAAAAAGGATGCCAAGTTTAAGTGGAATGACAAGTGCCAACATACCTTTAAAAACATCAACCACTACCTGATGATGACTCCAGTTCTAGCAGCCCCTATCTCAGGCAAGCCATTGATCCTCTACACCACTGCACTAAATGACTCCCTTGGTGCTTTATTGGCCCAAGCTAATGATGAAGGAAAAGAAAATGCTCTCTACTACCTCAGTCGTTGCCTAATTCCTGCTGAGACAAACTACCCACCTATTAAAAAGCATTGCCTAGCTTTAGTCTTTGCATTCGAAAAACTATGGTATTACATGCTTTCTCACAAGGTGAATCTGATCTCTAGAATCAATTCATTGCAATATCTCATGACATGACCAACATTTTCTGGACGGTTGACAAGATGGTCCATGATTTTATTATAGTTTGACATTACATTCATACCCCTCCGTGCTGTAAAAGAACAGGCACTAGCAAATTTTTTAGCAGCACACCCACTTCCCGCTGATTCTCCGCTTAGTGATGACCTCTATAATGAACAAATTATGAACTTAAGGGACACTAGCATTCACCATTGGGAGATGTATTTTGATGGTGAGGCTTCCTCTCAAAGAGGGGAAGAACCAAGATCTACTCTTCCAGGGAAGGCTGGGGTAGGGGTAGTTCTTCTAACTCTGGACCGTGATGTAATGAGATTCTCATATCATCAGTCCAATCCATGCACCAAAAATGAAGTAGAGAATGAGGCTTTAATTTCTGGTTTGGAGTTAGTCATTACACTATGCATCTAAAACATCAGCATCTCAGAGATTCTCAGCTTATTATTAATCAAATCGCTGGGTCCTACAAGATTCTAAAGCCTAAGCTCCACCATTACCCAAGAACACCATGGAGTTGTTGGATCAAATCCCAGAGGTCACTATCTATAAGATTTCTCGAGGTGATAATACTGTAGCAGACACATTGGCCAAGCTTGTCAAGGAGTTAGCATGCCCAGAAGATGAGTCCATTTCAATAAGGGTCCAAAATAGACAAGTCTTATCCCTTATAGACGCCGAACTCATTGAGAGGCTCTCTTTTGAAGGGGAGGTTGATGTTGCTAAAGTGAATGATGAGTTAGATTGGAGGCAACTATTCATGGATTACCTAGGCATAGGTAAACTACCTCAAGAGAAGTCATTAACCCATCAAATGAAATAAAGAGCTCTCTCCTATGCTTTCATAGATGACACTATATATCGGCAGTCTTTTGATCATATGTGGTTATGTTGTTTAGCCAAACATGAATCATGTAAGATCATGATCGAGGTACACTCCAGCTTATGTGGAGCTCACTAGTCCAGTTCGAAGATAAAAGCCAAGATTAAAAGATTAGGATACTATTGGCCTGTGATGATTACATACTGCATAGATATAGCTAGGAGATGCCACTAATATCAGGTGCATGGTGTGGTCCTACATTAATCACCCAACATTCTACATCCTACATTGGCCTTATGGCCATTTGAGTGTTGGGGGCACTAACATAGTGGGTCTGATTGATCCTCCTTCTTCCAAGTGTCACCGGTTCATTCTAGCTGCCACCGATTACTTTTCCAAGTGGGCGGAGGCAATCTCACTTAGAGAGGTCACGACTCAGCATGTGCTCTAGTTTTTCAGGAACCATATCGTATATAGGTTTGGGGTGCCTCGATAAATTATATCCGATAATGGTACTGCATTCAAGAGCACTAAAATCAACAACTTTTGTCAAAGACACATCATATATTAGAGATATTCTACCATGTACTATCCGTGGGCAAATATTCTAGTAGAAGCATTCAACAAAACTCTCATCCAAATACTGAAGAAGATACTTAACGATAATCAACGACAGTGGCATAGCAGTTGGTTGAAGCCTTGTGAGCCTACCACACCACATACCGAACTCCAACTCAATCTACCCCATTCTCCTTAGTGTATGGGTCTGAAGCCATTCTATCATTAGAAGTCCAACTTCCATCACTATAGATAGCCGTGGGTAACAAGATTACTACAGAGCAGAATGTCAAGCTGCGGTTAGAAGTGCTCTAAGGTTTGGAGAAGAGATGCCTTAGGGCATGCCAGAATCTTGAGTTGTACAAAGAGATGATGATTCAAGCTCACAACAAGTTAGTCCATCCTAGAACTATTTAAGTAGGAGAGCTTGTTTTAGTTTTAAGGAGATCATGTTGCCCATCGAAAGATGGGAGGAAAGTTTATACCCAGTTGGAAAGGCTCTTTTGCCATAGAAAAGGCCTACCAACTAGGATCTTATCAACTTATAAACTATAAGGGAGAGCGCCTGATGCTTCCAATCAATGGGTTCTATCTAAAGAAATATTATCCATAAATTTTTTTTGAAAACAATCATCAATAAACTTCATTTCATATCAAATTCCATCTCTTATGTGTTAGAAACATCTTTTGCTTGGGAATCTGCCACGATGTGTTTAGGGTTGGTGTGAGAGAACCCAAACGAGGTCCTATCCCTTCACAACATAAACATAAACCACATTCAACCCTCTGGTGCTATTAGGGTAGGTGTGAGAGAATCCAAGAGGCATCCTATTTTGACTAGTACAACAAAGTTATGTGTAAGAGAAATTGAGTGACATCCTTTCTTGGTGGAGTAACACTTCTACGTGTTTAGGATAGGTGTAAGAGAACCCAATCAACATTCTATTCATTCTTTCACAACAAAAACAAACACAAATCTTTTGTCTTAGGCTATTTTGATGTGAGAGCAAGCCCCCAGTGGCACTCATTCATTAGTTGCTCTAGGTCTGGCCGATATGCTACCTTGCTAGTATGTTACCCTAGTGGTCACTTGTCGAGTGGATGTGAGTTCCCGTGCTTTCTTCCAAACTTCGCCAATGCAAATCGATGAGCACCTTGTTAGTTTGGTAGGCCTTACTGCACAGCTGGTAAGCTACCTTGTGTTGACTTCATTTAAGAGGATGTAAGCCTACATACTTTCTTCTAAGACTGTCCATCATGCACTAACTAGGTCAAGTATATTTGTGGTTTAGGGTAAGTCCCCCAGTGGCTCCTTTCCTTTTGACTACTTCAAGCTTTGGTTTAGTCCCTACACAGGACTCCTTGCTTAGTAGTCATCTTAGGTCGGATAGCCCATATTGAGTAGAAGACAAACTATTCCAGCAATCAGTTCCACTTTGGAGAGATGTAAGTCTACATTCCTTCTTTCTAGACTGATTATCGCAAACCGACGAGCACCTTAGGTTGGTTGGTTATCGCCATGCTAATGGCGACCCACCCAATGGCTACACCACTCTTGGCAAATGTGTGTCCCCGCACTTTCTCCTTGAGTTGGCCACCGAATACTTACAGGCTTTCTTTTACAGGGTTTTGGATAAAGCCCCCAGTGGCACCTCCCCTATGGGCACTCTATTTGGATCACGTCCTTAGTGACCCTATTTAGACACTACCGTGGTTACTCTTAGATTGGATAGTCCCCTTTTCCTAGTAGCCACCCTCTGTGGTTGAAGAATTTGTTCAACGGATGCATAGATTCTCCCTTGGTCAAGTAAACTTGAGATAATACTAGGCTGATATAAGCTCCTTCTCAGTATGATCCCTCACAAACCAACAGGGTCCATGCAAATATAAAATAAACAAAATATATCTTTGCTTGTGGATTATGAATTTATGCCCCCAGTGGCCCCTTTCCCAAGTAGGCATCCTATCTTTAGGGAATTGTCATCAAAACTACCTATAGGAATTATTTGACTACTTTGAGTTGAGATAAGTCCTCGGGTCGACACTCTCTTAGTAGTTGCCCTTAGGTCAAGTTTGACTTGTTGTGCCACCAATGAGTCACCCTGACGGTTGTATTTTCTTTGAGAGATATAAGTCTATTACGTATTCTTTCTAGCACAACCATTGCATCGACGGACCTTGTGGTTGATTTGTTGCACCATCACCCTAATTGTTTCTTATTTAGGAGGATGTGAGTCCCCGGACTTTCTTCTTAACTTGACCATTGCATACCAAAAGACACCCCTTTGGTTGGTTAGTTCTACCCCATGATCGGTAGATTATGCTTTTGGATTTGTAAATCTAAGACAGGTCTAGGTTGATATTAGCCCATTCTTAGTGGATCCATTACAAACTGACAGGATCCATAAAATTAAAACAACTAAAATTAAAATAAACATAACTCAATCAAATGATATTATCTTGACTACTCTCGGGTTGATATAAGTCCCCCAGAGGCATTCATTCAATAATCACCCTAGGTCGGGTTCGATTTGTTGCGCAAGTGACCGATCACCCCAGTGGTTCCTTATTTAGTAGGATGTAAGTCCCCGTGCTTTCTTCCTAACTTGACCATTGCACACCAAAAGAAACCCATTTGGTTGGTTAGTTCTACCATATGGCTGGTGGACTACTCCTTTGGATTGGTAAATCTGAGATAGGCCTAGGCTGACATGGCCCCTTCTTAGTGCGGTCCATCGAAAACTGATAGGGTCCATCTTAAAATCCTAAACTTAAACATATAATCAATCGATTTCTCCCCAATGAGACATCAATCTTACCAACTTCTCCCTAGTGGATTCAATCAAATCCAATTCAAACTTGCATTCCCTAGTGAGTGCACCCTCAAAAAAAATCTCATCAAATCCTTATATCTAGTGGATAATTTGAACCTGCTTCCCTAGTGGAAGGTTCATGCATCTATCCCTGGTGGGTTATACATTCTAATCCCCAGTGGATACTCTACCGAAATCATACCTTGTATTCAAATCCAAACCTCTTATCCCTAATGGATAACTTGAATCTGCTTCCCTAGTGGAAGGTTCACATGTTTGATCCCTTAGTGGATCCCTTCTTCTTCCCTTATGCCCATGGCATGAGTTGAGTTGCATTGCACTAAGATCTTGATTCTTTCTACATCTTGGGTTTAGAAGTAAATCATTTTTGATAGTGTTTGCAATCCTTTGGACATTGTTGATCATCTTGGTCAACACCAATGCGTGCGGTGTGCCTTGTCAGTCACACCACACCAATTGGGCACCCTTTGTTGACCTAACTTTTGGAGTGAGCCCTCAACTTCCTTATCATAGATCTAGTACTCTTATAGACATTAAGAGTTCCTTAATCTTAAGACACTTCTAGTGATTAGGTGAACACTTAACCTAACCCTAGAGACTTAGAAGATTTAGCCATAGGAGTAGGTTTTGCCTTAGGGATTTAAGAGGATTTGCCTACCTTATAACCCAAACCCATTCCTTGCTTCCTTCTTTCAAACCAAAACTCAAATTCAATCTCAATCCAAATTCTAAATCACAAATCAAATCCAACTACCCAATGATTGAAATCCTTCATTCAATTCAAACTCTAAATCCATTCTTAATCTCCTTGATTCTATCTTATGGACTTAGCCTTAACCAAATCCAAATCAATCCCAATCCAATTGATTTTCTAAGTTATCAAATTCAATCTCAAATCAAAATCTAAATCATGAATCAAATCCAAACTCCAAATGATTGAAACCTATGATTAAATTCAAACTCCAAAATTCCATCTTAAGCCATATGAACCACCTTCATATGCTTAGTAAAAACTCCTTCAAACCAACTCAAACTTGGTTGATTTCTTTATAAATCAATCATTCCTTCATTTATATTCATGAATATAAATGAAATCCACCCTCCAATGACCAAAAATAAATCAAACCAATTCAAAATCCAAGTTAGTCCTTTTTGACCTACATCACCTAATTTGGTCAAATTTACTTCCAAATCACTCCAAACTCAAGTGATTTTTTTATTGCCCATTTATATCTTCATTTATATTCACGAATATAAATGAAGTATAAATCCAAATGACCAAAACCAAATCCAAATTAAATCAAATTCTTGATTTTAGCCATTTTATCCAAACTTTTGAGCTTGGCTAAATGAAATGCAAATCAACTCAAAACTCATGGATTTCTTCATGATTCAATCATTCATATAATCATTAATCTAGATATAAACATAAACCTCTATTATCAAACCAAATCCAAGTCAACCCAAATCAAACCCTAGTTGACCCTTTTGAGTTGAAATTTTCATATGAAAGCAAGCCTCATTTGGCTCTAAACCAATTGCAATTGGATTTATATTTCAATCCTAAGCTCATATGTGAGTTCAACTAAACTTGAATCAAACTTTGATCAAGCCAATTGACCAATTAAGCTCACTTGACCCAATGTGAGTTACAGGACTTTTTTGAGCCAAGTTCTAATCCAACCCAAATTGGATTGAGCTAAGCCCAATTAAACCTCAATCATGATCAACTCCATCATGAGGTGATCAACCACCTTGAATTGGGTCAAACCAAGTCGAACCTAGCCTTTGACGAAGTCAACATTTAGCCAAAATGAAACCCAAACTAGCCAAAATCTACCATATGCCAAATTGATTAAAACCATTAACTCAAACCTATCTATAATCAATGATTGAACATGACCAAGCCATCAATTGAACCAAACTAAGCTTCACTGGCCACTTGAACTAAGTTGACCCAAATTGGCCTAAAAAGCCAAAATAGGTCAAGTCATGATTTAATCTAAATTGATTGCAGCCAATGGCTCAAGTTCATTCCAAATAACTTGTTGAACTTTGGCGATGATTGAGCCAAGTTGATGGTCAATTTATTTAACCTAACCTAAATTGACTTAAAGGTCAAATTGACCAAAATCAAAATTAATTCCAAATTAAACCAAATCAAAGCCTATCATTTTCAATCAACCAATTGAACTTGTCAACTCAACCTAATTTGGTCAAATTGGTGAAATTGGTCAACTTGACCAATTTCACCCTTTTGAATCCAAATGAGTCAAATTCAAATCGAGGCCAAACCAATCCAAACTAATTGAACTAAAACATCCCAAATCATCATATGAAACTAACCCAAGCCTTGGTTTGACCCAATTTGATGGTCCTTGTCAACAACAAATGACACCCATTTGACCAAATGAAGCCAAATCTCCCCAAATCAATTCATGAGACCCTAGATCTTAGCCAAACCCAATCCAAGCATGTCCTAACTCACTTCCAAATCAGCCAAAAAGCTAAGTGGACCCCACCAAGGGGATTAGCCATCAAACCATAGGATTCAAACCTTAAAACCATTGGATCCAAGCGAAAGTCAACTAGTATCCCCATGGCTCATTATCACTCCATGGAACCTTCTCACGACCCATAGTAGCTTAACTCACAGGTCGACAGAACCTTTGGGAGGTGAGTTGACTCACCTCCAACCCAAACCGAGCACCCATTGGATCAAGCCCATGGCATCCTTGCACATTGGGTCCATGGTAGCTCCCCATTACTTCTTCCATCCCTGGCGTGCGGCCTGACCCTGATGGAGACAACTCTGACGGCCGAAAGATGGAGAGCCAGTGCAAAATGTGTGCACACAGCCGCCTTTCAATGATGGAAAATTGAGGGGTGTACCCCATTTATTTGAACCATAATTCAAACAACATCTCTTTGTGAGCCCTCCTAACCCAATTCTGAAACCCCTCAGAGCATTTCCATGCCTTCCGAGCCCTCTAAATTTGGCATTTCCCATTCCCGTGAGAAGCTGAAATAGGGCATCCCAATCTCGAGCAATACTCCCTCAATCTAAAACCAAACCCAAATTCCTCTTAGCCACACCATCAACACACTTCATCGAGCTCAACCAAACCAAATTCCAAGCTTCCAAGCCACGGGAGGATCAAGCTCGATCGAAGCTGAAGCCTTCACGTGCGTGGATTTGTCAACCGAGCCTCCCACACCAAATCAAGCTCAAAGCTCCTCAATAGGGCCTCGCCTTAACTAAGCAAAGCTACCTCTGCCATTACACCGCTGGACATTAGCTCCAGTGAGTTAATTTCCCAAAACTGTAGCTTTAGCCTTATTGACCTTATTTTTAGAATGAGCTCTCAACCCTTCCATTTTAGACATATGATTCCTATTAGATACTAAGAGTTCCTTAGTCTTAAGATAGTTCTAGTGATTAGGTGAACACTGACCTAACCCTAGAGACTTTGGAGAGTTAGCCATAAGAATAGGTCATGCCTTAGAAGTGTTAGGAGAATTTGCCTACCCTATAGCTTAAATATAATCCTCACTTCTCTCTTTCAAGTTAAATTCCAAATCCAAATCAAACCTCAAACTCAAATCAACTTCAACTCCAAAAAAAAACCTTAAATCAATTCCAATGGATTTTCTCAAATCATGAATCAATTCCAAATATTTGAAACCCAAAAAACTCGATTCCAAGTTCAAAAATCTTTCCTCAGTCTCTTTAATTCCACCTTATGGACTTAGCTAAAATCAAATCCAAATCACTTCAAACTCAAACAATTTTCTCATAACCCATTTATATTCTCATTTATATTCAAAAATATAGATGAAATATAAATTTAAACAACCAAAACTAATTCCAAAACTTAAATTCCAAGTTAAAAAAGATCTTTCCTAAGCTCTTTGATTCCACCTTATGGACTTAGCTCAAATCAAATTCAAATCACTTCAAATTCAAGAAATTTTCTCATAACTCATTTATATTCTCAGTTATATTCAAAAATATGAATGAAATATAAATTCAAATATCCAAAACTAAATTCAAAACTCAACTCCAAATTCAATCAAAATCCAAGCTAAGCTTTTCAAGTCAAAATCTTGAACTTAGCCAAATCAAATTCAAATCAAGCCAAACCCTTGATATTTCTTCATGATTCAATCTATCCTTCAATCATGAATCCAAATATAAACACAAACTTCAATTATCAAACCAAAACTAAACTCAAAACTCAAATCGATATTCACCAAAATTCAACCTAAGCTTTTCAAGTCAAATTCTTTAACTTGGCCAAATCAAAATCAAATCAAGCCAAACCCTTGATTTTTCTTCATGATTCAATTAATACTTAAATCATAAATCCAAATATAAACATAAACTTCAATCATCAAGTCAAAATTAAATTTAAAAATCAAACCCAAGTCAAACTCATGTTCACCCTTTGAATTTGAAATTGTCAAATGAATCAAAACCCATTTAACTCCAAATCACTTACAAATAGATATATATTTCAATCGTAAGTCCATACATTAGTTCAACCAAACTTGAATCAAACCTTGATCAAGTCAATCGACCCACTTAGGCACACTTGACCCAAAGTGACCTAAAGAACCCCTTTTGAGCCAAATTTTAATCATACCCAAATTGGATTGAATTAAGCCGCCATAAGCCTCACATTGTGAGCAACAATCATCATAAGATGATCAATCACTCAAATTGGATAAAATTAAGTCAAACCTAAGGGTTGACCAAGTCAACACTTAGCCAAGATGAAACCTAAACTAGCCAAAATCCACCATAGGCCAAATTGATTGAAACCATTGATCAAAACCAACTCATGTCAATGTTTGAACTTGACCAAGTCATCATTTAAGCCTAAGCTAGCCTATTTGGCCACTTGACCCAAGTTGACCCAACTTGACTAGAAAGTAAAAATGTGTCCAATCTTGATATAAGCTAAATTGATTTACTTTCCACTTGTTGAACTTGACCAAATGGTTAATAAGACTATGTGATTATTGATTAACTTTAACTTGACTAAGGTCAAATTGAGCCAAAATAAAATCAAATTAAAATTGATCAAACCAAAATCTTCAACATTTCAAATTCTACCAAACCAAAACCAACCCATGACTAGAATTGGGTCAAATAGGTCAAATTGGTCAAAACCCATTTGACCTAAATGAAATCAAATAAACCAAAACCAAATATAAACCAAATTGAACCAAACCAATGATGCCAACACATTTCAAATATTCATATGAACTTTATCCAACCCTTAGTTTGACCCAATTTGATCAATTGGTCAACTTGACCCAAGTTTACCCATTTTGATCTAAATGGGTCAAAAAGAGCCAAATGACATTAAATCAATTCCATATTCTTTAAAATTTGGACCAACCCAATTTCAAACTATTCTAAATATGTCCAAAGTTAAATCGAAGCCAAATGACTAGTTTAACCCTAGATCAACCGGTAACCTATGGCCAATTCAACTTGGAATTTGGTCATATCCTTTTCATGGCCACTTGACACTATCTTAATGGACCAAGTGGACACTAGTGAGCATGGTGCACATGTCCCAATGGGTTTGGGTCAGCCAAACCCAGCCCAATGGTCAAACTTACCACCCACTTGGAAATTAGCACATGGGAATTACTCCTCCACCTCATTTGGCACATGATAACTTCTCCACTACCTACCTTTGGCCAAACTGAATCACATGGTGTCCAAAATGAGCTAACCAACTCAACTCATAGGACCAATTTGATCAAAATGGCAAAGCTATGCTTGGCTATTCGATCCTTCTTTGGGATATATACTCTACCTAATTTCATTTGATTTTCACTGAGTCACACTCGATTAAAAGAAAGCTATTGATCTAGCTTCTCCAAGCCTCCTTTAGCTCTTTGCATTTCTCCATTTTCTCGATTTATCAAAACCAAAATTAGGAGATGTAACAAGGAATTCCATCTCACTCAATACTAATTTTTAGCTTAATTCCTCCTTCAAGAACCTTGAGGGGACCCAATCAAGCTCACCCATGTCTTCATCCAAGTTCTCAAGGCATGAGAGAGGGGAGTTTGATCAAGGCTGCAAGCAATTAAAGCCCAGTTTGGTCCATGGAAAGATCCACTCAACCTTAGGCCCTCAAATCTTCAACAGAGCTTCATCTCCACTAGAAGAAGATACCTCAATAGTTGGGAGCGCCGGTGAGAGCCTATGGCGAGGTATGGATCAAAACTGAGCTTAAGTATAGGAGTTCTTACTCCTTTGTGAGAGAAATTTTTATCCCATGTGAATTTGACTATTAGATCTTCATCCCCTTGCATGATGATGGTGTGGGTTAAGTTTGAGCTCAATCCAAGCTCGGATCAAGCCCTAAAGGGTGAAAGGTTGCCCTCTTTCATAGGCGAGCTCAGGGATGGATCATGGATCATCCATTCGTGGATTTTAGATGGACAGTCCTAATTAATCTGCATAGGATCCTTCATTTTATCCATTAAGAACCACAGGCTTAATGCTGACCATCCGATCTTTGATTAGATGATCGAGAAGAAAGTGCGTAACACCGCCAGCTGACCATCCAATATACATACTTGGGATCATTTGGCTTGTTTAGCTAATCTCTATTTTGCAGATGTTAATTAGATTTACTTTTTCCATTTTCATGTAATTTTATAAATTAGGATTTGGAATAATTGTTATGGGGGATTGGGATGAACATTGGTTATAAGACTATGTCTTATGTTCCATGTGAAGCCCTTAGAGCAACCACATTCCAACCAACCAAAAGAAGAAGGAAGAAAGAACCAAATAAAAAAAGAAACAAATGAAGAATGAAGACCCCTATAACATGAATTCCTCCTTAATTGTAATTAATTCATTTGTAATCTGAGTTGTATAAGGGTAGAGCTTGGTTACCCAATTTGTTTTTGGGATTGTGTGATGGAGCCCGATCACAAAAGGCCTCTAATGCTTTTTTGCTAGTTTTATAAATTGGTTGATGTTTGTTTAGCTTGTGCATTAAGATGATATGTTTTCTTAGTTTCTTCCTTGCTTTGATGTATGGCCTAGATGACGATTAGGCTCTTAGGGAAAAATAAATTTTCTATCCAATTAATCAACTCAAAACTAAAAGTAAACAACTCATAACCTCACTTAAAGCCTATGTTATAAATCAAGATAAAAGAATTAACAACCCCTTAGCTGGATGTTGTATTTTCTTTCTCATATCATACATAAAAAATCATATTATTTCACTCTTGATTTGGAAGGCTTCCACCAGTGCTAGGGAACTTGGCTTGACCTTTGAAAGCCATGGTAGAAATACACCTCATTTCTTGCTGATTTTGGCCCACAATCCAATTTCTCATGCATTAAGCATATGAATCCTATAAGCCTATGTCAAATCAATTATCCTAAATGAAAATAAAAAATAAGAAAAGTTCGCATTTGATTTAAGTTATTAAATCATGTCGTACATGATCTAGTCTCTTAAGGAGTGTGCTTAAGGACTTAGTCTCCTTCTAAATAAACAACAACTTAACTATCTTGCAAAAGCATATAACTTGCCTTCATGTATTTAAAATCGTAGGAGTTAGTTGGCGGCCACCATCAGGAAGTTTTAAGTCCAAACAGTCGGGTGATTTATCCTCTCTTGTGGAGGTAAACCAGATGCACATTTTTTCTTTAGATTTAGGTCGTTCTTCAGCCCTCGCCGAAGCTGCCTAGATTGCTACTTCCCTTTGCGGGCAATGAGTATAAATCCTCGCCTCTTAGGTATTTCCATGATCTCGTGTCATGAAATTGTAAGCCCTAGATTTCTAATTAAAATTAAGCTTAAACAAATTTCTGTGAACTTCAAAAATGTAATGCCCAACCATAGGATAGTTTGGGATGCTTACTAGGCCTCCTAGTATCCTAAGCATCCCCTACTTATCTTCCTTCGACTTCGATAATAACTCCCTCTTCTTGATCAATCCCGCTTGATCTTCTAAAAATAAACCAATTGATTGATAGTTCTATCTTTGAAATATTTGGAGACAATGATCATTTACGTTAATAGAGAGTATTCCTATGGTATCTCATTCCTTAAGATATAATTAACTATGGGGGCTTGCCTCCATAGGGAACTTAACAAACCCAGTTTAAAATAAACCCTACTTTACTTTTTCTTGTAAAGCAGGGGAAGAATCTCTTGTACATACGAAGACCTATAGTCCTTAGGAGTCCTTATTGAGGTGATTAGGTACATTGTAGGGTGGTGACTTCTATCTTTCGAGATAGTACACCTTCCCTCAATATCGTACCCAATTTACCTGATAAGAACATATGCGGATCTATGTGGTGTCCCAACAAGGCATTATATTTCTATTTTTGTTTATCCTCTTTCCAATAGGGGATAGATAAAGGCATGGGATATATATTTCCACCACAGATTTTTTTGGAAACTCTGCTGGGGAGAGTTCCTCTCTCCATCTTTGATAAATGATCATTGTCTGCAAGTATCGATAGTGGGTTTATATTTTATATGAACCCAATACTATTTTTCTTTCCATTGGCACTTAGCTCATTTCATCCTTAAGCTAAGCTAGCCAACATCCTTTTAGTTTTACAACCTCATTCTATGTAGGTCTTACAACCCTTATTGGGTTCCCCAATAGGTGAAAACAAAAATTTAATAAAAATAAAATAATTAAAGACTTCCTATTATCATTTTTATGGTAAGGAAAGGTTCATTCTAAAAATAAAGAGAAAAAAATCCTTTATAAAAACATTAATTTACAAAACGCACTTTTTCAAAATGCACATGATAAAATGTTTTCACAAAAATTTTCCTAAATCACTCTCATTTAACAACCATTTTGATTATTATATGTAGGATCATTCTAAAATTAAAACCAACAATCATATTTTTCAAAATCACAAATGAACATCTTCACTAAATTCATTTTGATGAAGATTTCATTTTCAAAAATCAAAATCAACAATCATATTTTCCAAAAGGATAAATGAACATCTTCACTCAATTCATTTTGATGAAGATTTCATTTTCAATAATAAAATCCAACAATCATATTTTTCAAAAACACCAAATGAATATAGTCATTCAATTTATTGAATGAAGATTTCATTTAAAAAAAATCATCAAAATCAATGATCATTTTTAAAAAATCAAAATCGACAATCATATTTTACAAAAGCACAAATGAACATCCTCAATCAATTTATTGAAATAAGATTTCATTTCCAAAACAAAATCAATAACCATCTTTTCAAAAATGAAGCATATTTGGACCTTTCATTTGGCATACCCTAATTTGCTAAGTGAAGATCCACTTCACAAAAATCAAAATCACAAAAAAAAAAAAAAATTAAAACAACATTTGGATCTTTTATTTAGCATACCCAAATTTGCTAAGTGAAGATCCACTTTTCAAAATCAAGAATAAAAAATTCAAACAACATTTGGATCTTTCATTTAGCATACCCAAATTTAAGTGAAGGTCCACCCCCAAAAAAAAAAAAAATCAAACAACATTTGGATCTTTCATTTAGCATACCCAAAATTTTCTAAGTGAAGATCCACTTTTCAAAATCAAAGTCACAAAAAACATGAAACACATTTGGATTCCCTTAGCATACCTAAATTTGCTAAGAATACTCTTTTCAAAATTAAACACATTTGGATTTCCTATTTAGCATACCTAAATTTGCTAAGTAGAAACCCTCTTTTCAAAATCAAAAGAGCAAAATCAATCACATTTGGATTTCCTATTTAGCATACCTAAATTTGCTAAGTAGAAATCCTCTTTTCAAAAATAAAAGAACAAAATCAATCACATTTGGATTTCACTAGCATACCTGTATTTGCTAAGAATCCTCTTGTAAAAAAAAAAAATCAAAACATGAAACACATATGGATCCCCTTAGCATACCTAAATTTGCTAAGAATCCTCTTTCAAACAAAAATCAAAACATGAATCACATTTGGATTTCCTATTTAGCATACCTAAATTTGCCAAGTAGAAAGCCTCTTTTCAAAAATAAAAGAACAAAATCAATCACATTTGGATTTCCTTAGCACACCTAAATTTGCTAAGAATTCTCTTTTCAAACAAAAATCAAAACATGAAACTCATTTGGATTTTCTATTTAGCATACCTAAATTTGCTATGTAGACTCTTTTTTAAAATCAATAAAACAAAATCAAATACATTTGGACTCTTCATTTAGCATACCCAATTTTGCTAAGTCATGATACCATTTTCAAATTCACATGATTCACAAAATAAGCAAAAGAAGAAGAAAATTGTTTTCAAACACCTCACCTAGCATACTTAAATTCGCTAAGTGAGTAAATTCCAAAAATCACAAATCAAAATAAAATCAATTGACCCTTTACTTTAACATACCCAAATTTGTTAAATAAAGGGTCCTTAAAATCAAAAATCCATATCAAATATGAACCTATGGAAGCATCAATCTCCTCAAAGATATTTGAACCCATTTTTCAACATACTCAAAGTTGTTGGAAATGAATTCTACACTGAAAAAAAATCTTCTTTTCAAATAAATCTCAAAATCTCTCTTCCAAATTGATTTGAGCCCCACTTAACACATTCAATTTGTTGAGTGTGAGTTCAAATTCTAAATTCAAATTCAAAAAAATTAACAAGATAGAAATCTGATTCAAGTTTGTTTTTCAACATTGCAGACTTTCAGTCAGCTTCAGTTTCAGTTCTGTTTGCTCAGTTTTGAAAGGTAGCACAAAAGTATGTTTTCACATTTTCTTATGGGATGGATTTGGCCAGCCTCCCATGCTATGACTATGCCCACCTCATCCACTTTGGCCGATGCTTTGAGGGGGCTCAGATTACATGTGAGGGGACCACCCTCAAGACTGTCAATAGGAGCGTAGTGACCAGGCTGGAGCCAATCATCCAGGTTGAGCTACCATCAGATTCAGAGATCCCCTCACTGAAGAGAAAGGCTGTGGCAGTTCCCACAATAGTAGTAGAAATGCCAGCACCAGTGCACCTTGTTGTCCCACTTGCTGCCCTAGTGTGGGCTAGCACCCACTCACTGGCATCTTCCAAGGGGAAGGCTCCTCTGATTCTAGGGATTGTCTCCTCTGCTTTTGAGATTGAGTCTAGCTACCATACTGCTCGACCTACCAAGACTTAGTTCAGAAACAAAAATGGCATGATCAAGCAGTATCACACTCGCATAGTGAGGGCATTGGAGGAAGTTTCTCAGGCTATCATAGAGGTGTCCCCTAGGGTAGTGTCTCCTCTCATTACAGAGAATAAGTTTCACCCCCTCTTTGGTTCTGATAGAGAGGATGTTAGGAGGATTCTAGCTTCACCTCCACCAGCAGTTCATTTTCAGGCTTTTATTAGTGAGAGGAGGAAGTCGTACACTAGCTTGAGGATAATTCTTCACTGAGTTGGTAGAGCCTATGGATGATCAGAGTCTGGGGATCAATTTAATTTTAGATCAATTATTCCTCATAATGTGGGTAGGTAGCTTAGACAGGAGAGGGTCAGGGAGGCCCGTACATCAGTTCATATCACTAGTCAGGAGCACCAAAGGTACAATTGATAGTTAGTGGCCTTCGCACTTGTAGATTTTCTAGGTCGGCATGCTACCCGTGTCGATCATACTGACAATATTTTATTGATGGGGACTAACCCATCATAGAAGAGGAGCTCCTGTTCAGAGAGAGTTAGTGGTGCCTCCACCACACCACTCAACCCCACATCCACCGTCTCCATTACATGTTCCAACATCTACCATTCCACCAAAGGCCATGAAGGACACATCTAGGGAGATGAGGACCCCACTGTGATCCGGCTACAGCCAAGAGAACTCGTTCCATCCACACCGCCTATTGTTACAAGGCTGAGCTCTCCTGCTCGACCTTCTTCCCTAATTATGGTGAGGAAGGAATGGAAACCTCGGAGTATCGTAGTCATCCCGTCATCACCACTAGGTCAGTAGGCTATGGAGGTAGCAGTAGTTGAGGGAGTAGGAGATAGTTCAGTTTCCCCCATGACCATCGACCCTCCTAAGAGTATTTCTCCATCCACATCCAGTGGTAGCCAAGAGAATCTTTCTTCCAGTGAGTATAGCCCTCATAGGGTTAGCTCTCCAGTAGCAGCAGAGGTCAAATGCATTTATGTTCATGATAGTGATCATACTACCGGTCAGCCTCAATCTTTTGTACTATTCAACTGACCATTCCCTAGATGACATTGTAGCTCAGTATCTAGTGGAGAAGCAAGAGATCTTAAGATATACTTGGTCTAATTTAGAAGATGAGAAGATCAGTTTTGATCCTAATGAGGATGATCTATTAGACGATTCAGTAGAAGTTCACATGGTAGACACCAGGGGTTCTCTTCTGCATGATCAACAGACTTTGGAAGGTGATGTGGTTAAGCAGGAAGACATAGCCTATTCGACCCAACACCTCTGTCGGTAATTAAAATAAAAGAATGAACAAATAGATAAGATGGGGAAGTAGCTTGAGGATTTGCTAGCAACTATTTTAGCACTTTAGAACCAAGCCTCAATAGTGCATTCTGCTGTAGCAGAGACTAGTCAACCAGAGTTGGTGCATGTCTTGGATCTAACCAAGACTTTACCTTCAGTAAAGCAGGGAAGCACCAATTTGTATAAGAAGGTAGTGGATAGTACCTCAATATAGGAAAAGGATATCAAAATCATGGTTGAGCAGCAAGTGAGAGAAGCATTGGTTCAAGCCTGAGGGGGATCATCAGTTCCAAAAGGTAGTCACTACTCAGAGAAATTTGATGCCATCCAATATTCTAAAGGTTTCATGCCACCTTCTTTCAAAATCTTTGATGGCAGCAGGAACCCAAGGCAGCATATAGCACATTTCAAGGCTAGTTATTGCAATGTCAATGGCAGTGATGTTGTACTCTTTCGTCTCTTTGTTAGTTGCTTAGCAGGCATAGCGTTCGATTGGTACGCTGATCTTCTGAATAGTTCAGTGAAGACTTTTACTAAGTTGGAGCAACTCTTCATTAAGAGATTTACTGGAGCTCAACAAAGGGTGACTGTGAGTGATCACGTTGTGGCTCAACAAAACCATGGTGAGTCCCTCGTTAATTATATTCTTAGATGGCATAATTTGAGTATGAAATGTGAACCACAGTTGTCTGAATAATATGCGATTTAGATTCTTCATAAGAATATCCATGGCCTAGTCACCTTCATGCTCAAAGGTTTCACCATCAAAACCTTTGAGAAGTTAAGCAACAAAGCAGCTAGCTTACAAGGAGAAGCCAAACAGTTACCTTTTCCGAATCAATTTACAAAGTCGAAGCTTCAGAAAGCTTATGAGAAGAAACTAGGGGCAGTGACAGCAGTAGACACGGGGAAACAATTGACCAGAGAGTAGTACGAGAGACCTTGTGCTCCACAGCCATCACTTCCACCTCCTCTACCACCACTAAGGCCATCCTACTAACCACCACAGTAGCCTCCATGACTTGCACAGCCTCCTCCTTAGCCATATCCACAACAGCAGCGGTACACATACTCGCCTCCAGGTAGCTATGGTTCACCTACTCTTATGGATAAACTTAACAAACCATTTTCATTTAAGAGGGAGGTAATCAGGAAGATCTTTAAGAATCTCTTAAAGAAACCTGATTTCCAGCTACTTTAACCTAGAAGGCTAGAGGAAGTGGGCAAAAGTAATGATCCTAACTTTTGCCCCTACCACTGTATGCTAGGTCAAGTTTTGGAGGATTGCTTTACATTCAAGGATTGACTTGAACATAATTTTAAAACAGGCGCCATAATTATCCCAAAGGGATACCTTGTGGAACAATCCAGTTCCATTAGGGTAATCCTTAGGGATACCTGTGATCCTTCCAAAACCAAAGAAGGTTGTGATATCTCCTTATCTCGAACCTCTAAGAAAATTATTTCCAAAATCAAGAAACTTTCCTTGTAGGTGCCTGAGGCAGCTCAAGCCTCCAACATCAAGGAAGGTTTGCAAGTTGTCCAGGACATCTCAGAGAAGGTGGGAGATCAATAGAAGAAATAACCTAGGCCAGCCCGGGATAGCCAAGTAGCACAACCACCGATTGAGTCCAACCTCTAGTCCACCGTTGCAGCTACTACAGCAATGAGCACCTCTATTTCAGCTAGCTCTTCCTATAGTAGACATCTTGTATCGACGGATGAGGGCATCAAATCCCTCACCCCTCTTTCTTTACTTGACTTATACTATGTACCTCCTTCAAAATCCAAGAAATTAAGGAATAAAGCAAGCTTGAATTACATCTGTGTCACTTCTACTGGGTTGTCTAATTCTATTCCTAATGAAAACTCTTCAAGTCTAAACAATAATTATAAAAACTCCAATCTTCCTCTTTCTGATTCAGAGTTGAATTTTCCTTCTATAAATACTATGGGTTCACCTCTAGAGATAGACTTAGAATCATCTGATTCTGAGGGTCCCATAAAAGAAGCTGCAGGCAAGCCTGAAGAGCAAGTAGAACCTTCCACTAGCCTACCATAAGAGATCACCAAAGTCAACCTCCATAGTGATAAGGTTCTACCACTTATGGAAGCTTATCAAGATAGAGGAAAACAAGTCATTGGTTTAGATGATCGAGAAGTCCCTCCACAAGATGCTCCACCCATGGATATGCTTATGGAAGATCAGCCCAAGGTGGATTATAATGTCCTCTCTCACCTAAGAAAGTTGTCATCTAAGCTAAGCAAATATGATGCCCTGGTCTTATCCAAAGAGATGAGGGAGTCATTAATCAAGGATCCTCTTGATCTTAAAATATGCTTAGCTAAGCCGACCACTATTGGATAGGAGACACATTATTGCAGAGAAGCCTAAGGAGTCACTTTCACAGATGAAGACCTTCTTCTAGGGGACATGGATTGTCCCCTCTACATTACAGTGGACATGGGCAGGTTCAAGCTCTCTAGGGTTCTTGTTGATCCAGGTGCATCGGTGAATATCATGAGTCTAAATATCCTTGCCTATTTGAGGATCAACATCTCCACACTCTGAGGAAATCAAATGATGTTGAGAGAATTGAACGAATTAGGCAAGAGCGCTTTAGGTTCCATAGTGTTACCTTTAGAGATAGGTGAATGAAAGACTGAAGCCAAGTTTTACATAATTGATTTGAATAATTCATTCACTACTTTGCTTGGTAGGCCTTGGATACATCAGAACAAGATGATCCCATCCTCTCTTTATCAGTGCATCAAGTTCTGAAAGGATGGGATCGAGTACTATGTCAAAGGTGATGAAAAGTCATTTTCAGTCATTGAGGTTAAGATATATGAGGATGCGACCTACTATCTTCCTAAAAATACCTTTTTTTGTGAACTTGGTCAAAATTCAAATGCAAAAGAAAATGAAAAAGAAAAAAGTGAAAAAAATAGAAAAATAAAAGAAAAATAAAAGTCCAAGTGAACGAGGGAAATTGAGGAAGAAGCAGAGCTGCATATCACATTCCACCCACAGTTCATTCCATCATATGGACATGCGGGTAGAATGACTCAAACTCCACCAAGAAAAGGTAGAAGCAGAAATAGAGGCAGTCCCAGAGGTGGAAGACCCCCCGATTGGTAGCTAGGCAATAAGGGTTATGTTCCAATTCCCAAGAGTACCTCTACTATTCACATAGACTTAGAATCCAGCTCAGAGGATGAGTCTCATGTGATTAGTATACTAGATAACCCCCCTCAGCAGGTTTCATCGGAGGTGGCACTCGAGCCAAACATCGATGATGACCAGGCCTCTAGACAAAGCAAAGTATACAAATCAGATTTATGTGAAACTATCAGACAACGGTTGAGAACTTTAGCTCTAATCTGACTTTCATCACAAAAAGCTAAAGGTTTAGAAGTTAAGGAAGCCCCTAAGTCTTCCATTGATGCGAAGCCAAAGAGATTCTTTTTGGGATTGTCATCCTCAAGTTCAAAAGTTAATGTATAACTTGAGGATGATTCATATAAAGAATTAATGGAATTGCTTTTTGATTGGTCAGAATACTTCAAAAAGCTATGGAACAACTGAGTTAGGGAGGCACAATCAAGACCAGGACTAGGATTCGATACAGTGGGTCCAGTCGATGATGATGATTATTGTTTAGTTGCTACCATTCATATAGAGTCTGATAGGTTCTTCTCCAACCATACCAACTCTTATGAGGAAGTATGTTTAGAAACTTCAGATGATCCAGATGATCTCCAAATCAAAGATGCACTACCAGAATTTGAAGAGGAGATCCATTCAATAATCGATAAGCTTAAAGAAATCAACCTCTGGATGAAAGAAAATCCTCGCCCGACATACATCAGTTTGTTCTTGAATGAAGAAGATACCAATGACTTAAGCTATTGACTGAGTTTAAAGATTGCTTTGCATGGAGCTATGAGAAGATGCCCGAATTATCTTCTGATGTAGCAGTCCATAAATTAGCAATAGACCCAAATGTTTACCCTATCAAGCAAGCTCCTAGACTTATGTGATTGGAAATTGAACAGCAGGTCATTTTAGAAGTCAAGAAACTGATCGATGTTGGTTTATCAGGGAAAAAAAATACCCTACCTGGTTAGTCAGTGTCATCCCGGTGAAAAAGAAGAATGACCAAATTTGCATATGCGTCAATTTTGGAGACTTAAACAAGGCATGCCCTAAGGATGAGTTTTCTCTTCCTATACCAGAATTAATGCTGGACATCGCCTCATCTCATGTAGTATTCTTCTTCTTGGATGGGTCATCTGGCTATAATCAAATCAAGATAGCCCCCGAGGATGAAAGAAACACTGCTTTTTGAACCCCGATCAGAATCTATTATTATAAGGTCATGCCTTTCAGCCTTAAAAATGCTAGTGCTATATACCAACGGGCCATTACTTAGATCTTCAATGAACTCATCCATCATTAGGTTGAGTGCTATGTTGATGATCTTGTAGTCAAGAGCGAAGAAAAGGAAGACCATCAACTTGATAGTAGTTTTCAAATGGTTAAGGCAATACAACCTCAAAATGAATCCCCTAAAGTGTGCATTCGGAGTAGCTTTAGAAAAATTCCTTAGGTTTGTTGTTCGACACTAGGGAATAGAGATATATCTAAAAAAGATCAAAGCTATTTTAAAAATGCCACCACCTAAAAGTTTAACTCAACTCAGATCTTTCCAAGGTAGGTTGGTATATTTAAAATGCTTTATCTCTAACCTATCAAAAATGTCAAGCCATTTTCAGCACTTGTCAAAAAGGATGCCAAGTTCAAGTGGGATGATAAGTGCCAGCATGTCTTCCAAGATATCAAGCAGTATTTGGTGAAGCTAGTTCCTATCTATCATCCCACACTCTTCTTTGCATTAGGCGACTCCCTGGTTTGTTAGCCCAAGCCAACAATGAAGAGAAGGAAAATGCTCTCTACTACCTCAACCATCGTCTGATCCCTACTGAAGCTAACAACCCACCTATTAAGAAACATTGCATAGCTTTAATCTTTGCATCCAAAAAGCTACGACATTATATGATTTCTTAGAAGGTGACCTCGATTTCAAAAATCAATCCACAATAATACCTCATGACATGGCCAACATTATGCAGACATTTGGCATGTTGGTCCATGATTCTCTCACAGTTTGATATCACATTCGTACCCCTCCGTGCGGTTAAAGGATAAGCACTAGCAGATTTCTTAGAAACACTCTCACTTTCTGCTGATTGTCTGCTTAGTGATGATCTCCCTGACTAATAAATCATGAACTTAGGGGAGATTGACAATCACTGTTGGAAGATATATTTTGATGGTGTGGCTTCTTTTCATAAGGGAGAAGCACCATGATATACTCTTCCAGGAAATACAGGGGTATGAATAGTTCTCTTAACTCCAGATTGTGATGTGATGAGATGCTCAGACTATCTTTCCAATCCATGCATCAATAACAAAGTCGAGTGTGAGGCTTTGATTTTTAGTTTGGAGTTAGCTATTATAGTTTGTGTCAAAAGCATCAATATCTATGGGGATTCTCAGTTGGTCATCAACCAGATTGCTGGATCTTACAAGGTTCTGAAACCCAAGCTTCATCACTACCACGAGTACACCATGAAGCTGTTGGCCCAAATCCCTGAGGTCACCATCTACAAGGTCCCTCGAGGAGAGAACAAAGTAGCAGATGCTTTGGCTAAACTTGCCAAAGAATTGGCACGTCTAGAGGATGAGTCCATTCAAGTAAGGGTCCAAAATAGACAAGTCCTATCCCTTATTGATGCTGAACTCATCAAAAGACTTTCTCTTGAAGGGGAGATTGCCATTGCCAAAAAAGATGAGTAGCTGGATTAGAGGCAACAGTTCATAGATTATTTGAACACCGATAAACTAGCTCAAGAGAAGTCACAAATCCATCAGGTGAAATAGAGAGCTCTCTCCTATGCTCTCATGGATGGCATCTTGTATCGATGGTATTTTGATTAAATGTGGTTAGGTTGTTTAGAAAAATATGAAGTCCATAGGATTGTGACTGAGGTACATTCAGGTCTATGTGGAGCACATTAATCTGGTCCAAAGATGAAAGCAAAGATCAAGAGACTAGGGTACTATTGGCCTTCGATGAGTACAAACTGCATGAATGTGGCTATGCGATGCCATCGATGTCAGGTACACAGTGTGGTCTTACATTAACCACCCAACATCCTACATCCTACTTTGGCCTCATGACCATTCGAGTGTTGGGGTACTGACATTATGGGTCTTATTGATCCTCTCTCTTCTAAGGGTCATCGGTTCATTCTAGCTGCATCGACTACTTTTCCAAGTGGCCGGAAGCAATCCAACTCAAAGAGGTCACAGCTCAACATGTGCTTCAATTTTTTAGGAACCATATCGTATATAAGTTCGGGGTGCCTCGATGAATTATATTTGATAAAGGTATTACATTCAAAAGCACCAAGATCAACAGCTTCGCCAGAATACACGATATTGATTGGTGAAACTCTACCATCTACTACCCTAGAGCAAATGGCCTAGCAGAAGCATTGAACAAAACTCTCATCTAGAAACTTAAGAAGATGCTCGACGACAAGAAGCGATAGTAGCATGAGAAGTTGGTTGAAGCCTTATGGGCACACCACACCACATACATAAATCCAACTCAATCTACCCTGTTCTCCTTAGTGTATGGTCCAAAGCTATTTTAGAAGTTCATTTCCCATCACTAAGAATAGCATTGGGTAGCAAAATCACTATAGAACAGAATGTAAAGTTGAAGTTAGAAGAGCTTGAAGGTTTGGAGGAGAGATGCCTACGGGCATGCCAAAACCTTGAGTTGTACAAAGCCAAAATGATTCAAGCTCACAATAAGCTAGTTCTCCCTAGGTCTTTTCAAGTAGGAGAACTTGTATTAGTCCCAAGGAGATCAATTGTTGCCCGTAGACAGATGGAAGATAAGTTTGAACCCACTTGGGAAGGCCCTTATGTCATAGAGAAAGCTTATTAAGGAGGATCCTATCAGCTTGTTGATTGTAAAGGGGAACACCCGATGCTTCCAATTAATGGGCTCTATTTGATGAAGTATTACCCATAAAATATGTTTGAAAATAATTATCAGCAAAAGAAAAAAATTTCATTCCAAATCTTTAAAATCTTCTCTTCATTCAAAGTGTTATTTGCTTGTCTTGCGAATCTACCATGACATATTTATGATAGGTGTAAGAGAACCCAACATGCATCCTATACCTCTCACAACATGAACACGTTCAAACTTAATTCTCTGGCGTTACTAGAATAAGTGTGAGAGAACCCAAGAGGCATCCTATTTCAACTAGCACAACTAAGTTAGGTGTAAGAGAACCCAAGCGACATCCTTTCTTGGTGGGAATCCCAGTTGCCATCCATGACACCTTCTCATCAAATTCTTCAAGCATGTTTAGGGTAGGTGTAAGAGTACCTGAGAGGTATCCTATTACCTTTAACATAAGCACAAAAATAAACATAAATCTTTTATCTCAAGCTATTTTGATGTGGGAGAAAGCTCCCTATGACACTCACTCATTAGCTGCTTAAGGTCGGGTTGACATACTACCTTGCTAGAATATCACCCTAGTGGTCACTTGTTGGGTGGATGTGAGTCCCCGTGCTTTCTTTCTGACTCGACCATTGCAAACCAATGAGCACCTTGTTAGTTTGGTAGACTTCACTGCGCAGCCAGTAAGTTACCTCATGTTGACTTTCTTTAAGAAGATGTGAGTCCCCGAGCTTTCTTCTTGAACTAGCCATCATGCACTGACTAGGTTGAGTATTTTTGAGGTTTAGGGTAAGTCCCCCAGAGGCTCCTTTTCCTCTTGACTACCTTTGATTTGATATAAGTCTCCGAGTGGCATCCACTCAGTAGTCACCCTAGGTTGGATAGCACCTATCGAGCTGAAGATAGACTATCTCGACAATCAGTTCCGCTATAGAAGGATGTGAGTCCCCGAGCATTCTTCTTAGGCTGATTATTGGAAATTGATGAACACCTTAGGTTGGTTGATGTTCGCTATGCTAACAGCAACTCACCCAGTGGATACACCACTCTTAGCAGATGTTAGTCCCTGCACTTTCTCCTTTAGTTGGCCACCGAATACTTATTGCAAATTATCTTCTCCATGGTGTTGGATAAAGTCCTTAGTGGTCCCATCCCTTATGGGCACTCTTTTTGGATCACATCCTTTGAGACCCGATTTACACTATTCGAATTACTTTTTGATTGGGCATTCCCCCTTTTCTAGTAGCCACCCCTATGGTTAAAAAATTTGTTCAGTGCATGCACAGATTCTCCCATG
This sequence comes from Cymbidium sinense, assembly GCA_021442155.1. NCBI lineage: Eukaryota > Viridiplantae > Streptophyta > Magnoliopsida > Asparagales > Orchidaceae > Cymbidium > Cymbidium sinense. Next base: position 32,830,399 of record CM038222.1, read on the forward strand.
GTTCAGTAAATCTGAGATAGGTCTAGGAAGATATGAGCTCCTTCTCAGTTTGATCCCTCACAAACTAACAAGGTCCATGATAAAAAAACTAAAAAAATAAATAAAATTCATTTGTGGATTTGGAATTCAAGTCCCTAAGGGGCCGCTTTTGCCAAGCAGGCATCCTATCTTTAAGGCAGAGTCAGCAGAACTCCCTATAGGAATTACCTGACTACTCTTAAGTAGAGATAAGTCCCCTGGTCGGCACTCTCTTAGTATTCACCCTTAGGTTGGGTTCAATCTATTTGCCACAAACAGGTTACCCTAACAGTCATTTTGCCTTGGAAGATATAAGTCTACTATGCATTCTTTCTAGTATGATTGTCGCAAACTGATGGGAAGCCCTAGTTCGAGCTGACATGTTACCTTATTAATGTGTCACTCCAGCGGTCTTTTGTAGTGGAAGATGTGAGTCCCTGAGTTTTCTTCCCTGAATTAACCATTGCAAACCGAAAGGCACCCCTTTGGTTGGATAGTTCTCCCCTTGGTCGGGAAGCTACTCCCTTTAGATTGGTAAATCTGTGTTAAATCAAGGCCAACATGACCCCTACTCAGTGAAGTCCATGGCAAATCGATGGGAATTATCAAAAATAATTGAAAAAAATGAAATTAACCTTGACTATCTTTGAGCTGATTTAAGTCCCCCAACAACATTTGCTCAATAGTCAGCCCGAGGTCAGGTTGATATGTTACTTTGCTAACATGTCACTTAGTCATTCCTTATTTTGGAAGATGTGAGTCCCCACACTTTCTTCTTAAACTTGACCATTGCAAATCGAAAGGCAATCCATTTGGTTGGTTAGTTCTACTTTGTGGTTGGTAGACAACCCCTTTGGATTGATAAATTTGAATGTAGATCAAGGCCCATGGCCCCTGCTCAGTGCAGTCCATCGCAAATTGATGGGATCCATAAAAAATAACTAAAAATGAAATTAATTTTTGGCTATCTTTGAGTTGATTTAAGTCCCCTAGTAGCATTTACTCAATAGTCAGCCCTAGGTTGGGTTCAACCCATTACCTCACTAATGGATCACCTCAGCAACTGATCCCTACTTTAAAGGATGTAAGTCTACTATGCTTTCTTTCAAAGTATAGCTGCTGCACACCGAAAGACAATCCCTTTGACTGGCGAGTCCTATTGTGTGTTTAGTTGACTACCCCTTTGGGTTAGTAAATCTGAGCTAGGCCTAGGCCTACATGACTCCTACTCAGTGCGATCCATCACAAACCAACAAGATCCATCTCAAAATACAAAATTTTAAAATCTAAAACAAAATCAACACTTCTCCCTTGGTGGAGTCAACTAATCAAAACAAACAAATCCAATCAACACTAAAATAATCAAACAAATTAAATCAACCTGCTTCTCGTCAGTGAGATGCAAATCTTCATAGTTCCCCCAATAGATCTAGAATTCTAATCCCTCAATAGATTTCACAACCTCTCCTCTCTAGTGGATGACTTGAACTTACTTCCCCAGTGGAGAGTTCACTTTTTTATCCCTAGTGGAGTCAAAACAAAATAACTAAACAATCAAACTAATAAAATCAATTTCTTCCCAGTGAGACTCAAATCAATTCAAATGTCTCATCCCCTAGTGGATGACTTGAACCTCTTTCCCTAGTGAAAGGTTCATATACTCAGTCCCTAGTGGATTCCTCCTTCACTCTCTTATGTCTTTGACATGAGTAGAGTCACATTGCACTAAGCTCTTGATTTTTCTACACCTTGGGTTGGGAGTAGATCATATTTGTTAGTGCTTGTGATCGTTTGGTGTTGTTGATCATTTTGATCAACACCAATATGTGTGGTATGCTTTGTCTGTCATACCATACCTATTAGGCACCCTTTGTTGACCTCATTTTTAGAATGAGCTCTCAACCCCTCCATCTTAGGCATAAGATTCCTCTTAGATACTAAGAGTTCCTTAGTCTTAAAAAACTTCTAGTGATTATGTGAACACTTAACCTAACCCTAATGACTTAGAAGAGTTAGCCATAAGAATATGTCATGCCTTAGGGGTGTTAGGATAATTTGCCTACCCTATAGCTTGAACCAGATCCTCACTTCTCTCTTTTAAGTCAAACTGCAAATCCAAATCAAACCTCAAACTCAAATCAACTTCAACTCTAAAAATAAAGCTTAAATAATCTCCAATGGATTTTCTCTAATCATGAATCAATTCCAAATAATTGAAACCCAAAAAAATTTGATTACAAATTCAAAAATCTTTCCTAAGTCTCTTTAATTCCACCTTATGGACTTAGCTCAAATGAAATCCAAATCACTTCAAACTCAAAAAATTTTCTCTTAACCCATTTATATTCTCGTTTATATTCATAAATATAAATAAAATATAACTTCAAACAACCAAAACTAAATCCAAAACCCAATTCCAAGTTCAAAAAAAAAACTTTCCTAAGCCCTTTGATTCCACCTTATGGACTTAGCTTAAATCAAATCCAAATCACTTCATATTCAAGAAATTTTCTCATAAACCATTTATATTCTCATTTATATTCACAAATATGAATGAAATAGAAATTCAAATATCCAAAACTAAATTCAAAACTCAACTCCAAATTCAATCAAAATTCAACCTAAGCTTCAAGTCAAATTCTTGAACTTAGCCAAATCAAATTCAAATCAAGCCAAACCCTTGATCTTTCTTCATTATTTAATCAATCCTTCAATCATGAATCCAAATATAAACACAAACTTTAATTATCAAACCAAAACTAAACTCAAAACTCAAATCCATGTTCAACCAAAATTCAACCTAAGCTTTTCAAGTTAAATTCTTGAACTAAGCTAAATCAAAATCAAATCAAGCCAAATCCTTAATTTATCTTCATGATTTAATCAATCCTTAAATCATGAATCCAGATATAAACATAAACTTCAATCATCAAGTTAAAACTAAATTCAAAAATCAAACCTAAGTCAAACTCATGTTCACCCTTTGAACTTGAAATTGTCAAATGAATCAAAACCAATTTAACTCTAAATCACTTGCAAATAGATTTATATTTCAATCATAAGTCCATATGTGAGTTCAATCAAACTTGAATCAAACCTTGATGAAGTCAATTGACCCACTTAGAGTCACTTGACCCCAAGTGATATAAAGTACCCCTTTTGAGCCCAATTCTAATCCTACCCAAATTGGATTAAACTAAGCCCACCTAAGCCTCACATTGTGAGCAACAATCATCATAAGATGATCAATCACTCAAATTGGGTCAAATAAATCAAACCTGAGGGTTGACCAAGTCAACACATAGCCAAGATGAAACTTAAACTATCCAAAATCCACCATAGGCCAAATTGATTGAAACCATTGATCAAAACCAACTCATGATCAATGTTTGAACTTGACCAAGTCATCATTTGACCCTAACCTAGCCCAATTGCCACTTGACCCAAGTTGATCCAACTTTACCTAAAAAGTTAAAATGTGTCAAATCTTGATCTAAGCCAAATTGATTGCAACCAATGGGTTAAATTCATTCTAGACCACTTGTTGAACTTGACCAAAGCCTCAATTGTCCAACTAGACCCAACCTAGCCTAATTGACCATGGACCTAACTCGACCTAAAAGGTCAAATTGAGCCAAAATAAAATCTAATCAAAATTAATTGAAACCAAAGCTATGAAAATATTTCAAACGGCTAACTAAACCTAAGACAACCCATGACCTAGCCTAATTAGGTCAAATGGTTCAAATTGGTCAACTATTTGACCCAAATGAAATCAATTGAACTAAACCAAATATAAACCAAATTGAACCAAACCAATGATGCCAACACATTTCAAATAGCCATATGAACTTGACCCAACCCTTGGTTTGACCAAATTTGACCAATTGGTCAACTTGACCCAAGTTGACTTATTTTGACCTAAATGAGTCAATATGAGCCAAATGACATCAAATTAATTCCAAATTCTTTGAAATTTGGACCAACCCAATTTCAAACTATTCTAAATCTGCCCAAAGTGAAATCAAAGCCAAATGATGATTTTACCTCTAGGTCAAGGGGTAACCTATGGCCAATTCCACTTGGAAATTGGTCATATCCTTTTCATGGCCACTTGACACCCTCTTAGTGGACCAAGTGGACACTAGTGAGCATGGTGCACATGACCCAATGGGTTTGGGTCAGCCAAACCTAACCTAATGGACAAACTGACCACCCACTTCGAAATGAGCATATGGGAATCACTCCTCCACGTCATTTGGCACATGAAAACTTCTCCACTACCTTCCTCTGGCCAAACCGAACCACATGGTGTCCAAAATGGCCTAACAAACTCAACCCATAAGATCAATTTGATCAAAATGGCAAAGCTATGCTCGACCGTCCGATCCTTCTAGGGGGAGATATACTCCCCCTAATTTCATTTAATTTTAACTGACTCACACTCGAGTGAAGCCAAGGAAGCCAGAGCAAGCAATCCCAAGCTTCTCCATGCCTCCTCTAGCTCATTAAATTTCTCCATTTTCTCGATTTATCAAAACCAAAAATAGGGGTGGTAGCAAGGTATTCCATCTCACTCAATACTCAATTTCAGCTCAATTCTTCCTTCAAGCACCTTGAGGGGACCCAATCGAGCTCACCCAAGTCTTCATCCAAGTTCTCAAGGCATGGGAGCGGGGAGTTTGATCAAGGCCGCAAGCAATTGAAGCCCACTTTGGTCCATAAGAAGATCCACTCAACCTCAAGCCCTCAAATCTTTAACAGAGCTTCATCTCCACTAGACGAAGCTACCTCGACGGTTGGGAGTGTTGGTGATAGCCTCCAACAAGGTATGGATAAAAATAAGCTTAAGTACAGGAGTTATTGGTCTTTATGAAAGAAATTTTCATCCCATGTGAATTTGAACTTTAGATCTTCATCCCCTTACATGATGATGGTGTGGGTTAAGTTTGAGCTCAATCTGAGCTCAATCGAGCTCAGATCAAGCCCTAAAGGGTGGACGATTGCCCTCTCCCATAGGTGAGCTTAGGGACGGATCATGGACCATCCATCCGTGCATTTTGGATGGACGATCCTGATTATTCTCCATAGGATCCTTTATTTTATCCCTTAAGAATCGCGGGCTTAATCCTGACTGTCCAATCTTTGATCAGACGATTGAGGAGAAAGCACGTAGCATCGCAGGTTAACGAGGCCTTGGATGTGACAACTTAGATAACCAATCCCGTCGTGCCATGTGAAAAGCATGCACCGCATCAACGGTCCACGTGGTGCCGATGAGATTAGTTATATAATTAGCATTTTAATTTATCCTTAATGACAAAAACTTCAAAATTACATAACTAAATGTAGAAAAATTAGAAAAATACAAAATAAAATGCATTCTGAAGATATTTCAAAGGGAAATAATCTAAAATTAAGTTTGATGGATTTTGAATAGTGAATTTTATGAAATAAGGGTTTTATTGGGAATGTAATTATGTTAATTACTCCTTAATTATTACATTGATCAATTCTAAACTTCTCATGGATGTTTAGTGGGATGACTTCTATCTCCCCGAATTTTCTTAGGATTTATGGATGGTTTAATTAGGGGAATTGCTTGATTCATTCATAATTACTCTCCTAATCAATTAAATGATTAATTAACCTATTCAATCTTGATAAATTCATTAATTAAATTTGCTAATTACCTTAGAATAATTAATGGACTTAGGGAATGAGATTAGGAGCCCTATCCCAAATCTTTTTGCCTTAAGTTTATTTCCTTTGGATAAAAATCTAATTAAAAGTGCAAATTAATTAAATAATTTAATCACTCAATTAAATGGCTTAATTAATCAAAAATTTAAAATCAAATCAATCTAAACTTAATCAATTCCTTCTTGGGTATATTACTTAGGTGTTCAATAATCTAAGTAGCTTAAGGAAATCATACCTAACCCATATGTGTGCGAAGGGTTATGAAAATACTTAAATTAAACTCTTTAGCTTAATTAATCATTAATCATGAGCCAAATGCATTAGGACCCTTTCTTTCTAAGGTGTATTGCTAATTTAAATTCCTTGTGGTTTTATTTCATACATTGGCTCATAATTATTTGGTTTAATATGTTAAAGTGATATAGGTAAGGGGTAATTAATGAACTTAATGCACACTTTAACCTAAACAAAACATATAATTAATCTAATGATTCTAAAATTAAATAAAATTAACATACAAATGTGGGAGATGGGTTAGGACCAGCAAACCTTCTCACATTTCATAAAATTCAAATCAACCTCAAAACCAAATCAAAATTTCCTTAATCCAACTTTGATTCACTTTAAATAATCTTATTTCGTAGGATTATCTTTAGGATATAAGTAGGATGAATGATTTTACTCACTTTCATCACTTTATTTCTTTCCTAGCATGTTAAGTGTAAATTTCATATGAAAATCATGCATTCATGTCTTTTGTAAAATCAAACTAAAATGAATTATTTCCTTTATGTCAAATTGCTTATTTTGGCTAAAGTAAGAATATGAATGGTTATTATCAATACTAAATCCAAAACTATTTTCAAAACATAGAAATTAAATATTATAAATGAAAAGTATGCTATCTATAAGTACTTATGAGCTTGCATGTGATTAACATAAAATGTGTTATGTATTTTTCCTTCTCTTTCTTTAACATAGGTTTTTATAGGATTTGCAAAGTGTATAGTCAATTTGAAAGGAACATAACACTTGCTTAAATCCATTCCAATACACTCCTATGTCATGAATTTAGGAGGAACTCAACATCACAGATGTAAATTAAACAATCAAACTAAAATCAAACAAATATAAATTTTTTGTATGATTCTCTTTCTATGCATTTCATTTTGTACATGCACATGTATTTAAGAAAAGTGGTATATTAGTCTGGACATCCTGGGGTTGTGAGGCTTTAAGTTACCCTAAGTAGGCCTTGTACCTTACACCCCTAGTATAAACAATGGCGTCGTACTCACTTATATCTTTCATACTTGTAAATGTGCATATGAAAATGGATAAGAGGATCTCTCTATTTCTACTTAACCAAATCATGCATCATGAAGCATACAAATTTCTTTAAGTAATATCCCTAAGCATTCATCATGAAGGTGTACTAAACATTTCCACTTGCATGTAAAGATATGCTTAGGGTTCATCCATATGCATGCTACATATGTTGGAAAGAAATAAAGTGTTATATGTTTTGTAATAGTAATTTACTTTACTTAATATTAAATGCCTTTCTTTTTGAATAGGTTTGTTTAGGAAAAATATAAACTTAGGATTAATTAAAAACACATAATAAAAATTCACTAAATAAAAATCAATAATGAATCTACCTTTGAAATAATTTAAGGTAGGGAGGAAAGAGAAGTTCTCTTCTCTTTCCCTCTCTTTACAACACTTAGTAATTAAGTGTAGGCTCATTCAAACCAAATAAAATCATGAAATAAAACTTAACCAAATCAACTAAATCACTTAAATGAAATCAGCCTCTAAGTTGAACACTCTCATACTTAGAAAACTTAAACCTTAAAGACCAACTAAGCATACCACACAAACCTTATAAGGAACACACATTAGACTAAGTCACCATTTCTAGTCCTATATTAGGGTGGTGCATGGTTTGATGTTTACTTTTATTTTTTGATATAATATTTTAGTCTGGATGTTAGGATGATGTGCATAGACTTAATGGTAGGGCGATCTTAGTCTAACCATCATGATTTGCAGGGGATTATGCTTAAGAGGTACTGTAATAAAAATATAAATACTTTTGCTATGTAGGTTGCTTATATCCCCAAGCATAATCCAAAATAGGCTAAGTGGACTTGGTTATCTATGTGTGGGGTGCTAAGTCTAATATACATGCTTTGGATCATTTGGTTTATTTTGCTAATCTCTATTTTGAAGATATTGGTTAGATTTACTTTTTCCATTTTCATGTAATTTTATAAATTATGATTTGGAATGATTGTTACGGAGGATTAGGATGAACATTGATTATAAGACTATGTCTTATGTACCATGTGATGCCCTTGGAGGAACCACATTCCAATGAACCAGAAGAAGAAGGAAGAAAGAACCAAATAAAGAAAGAAGAATGAAGAATGAAGACCCCCATACCTCCTTAATTGTAATTAATTCATTTATAATCCGGGTTATATAAGGGTAAAGCTTAGCTACCCAATTTGTTTTTGGGTTTATGCAGTGGAGCCTGACCACAAAAGGCCTCTTATTCTTTTGCGATAGTTTTATAAATTGGTTGATGTTTGTTTAGCTTGTGCATTAAGATGGCATATTTTTCTTATTTCTTCCTTGCTTTGATGTATAGCCTGGATGATGATTAGGCTCTTAGGAAAAAATAAATTTTCAATCTAATTAATCAACTCAAAACTAAAAATAAATAACTCACAATCTCACTTAAAGCCTAAGTTATAAATCAAGATAAAAGAATTAGCAACCCCTTAGCTGGATGTTGTATTTTCTTTCTCACATCATGCATAAAAAAGTATTTTATTTCACTTTTGGTTTGGAGGGCTTCCACCCATGCTAGGAAACTTGGCTTGACCTTTAAGATCCGTGATGGAAACACACCTCCTTTTCTGTTGATTTTGGCCCATAATCCAATTTCTCATGCATTAAGCATGTGAATCCTATAAACTTGTGTCAAATAAATTGTCCAAAATGAAAATATAACATATGAAAATTTTTTATTAGATTTAAGTCATTAAATCATGCCTTACATGATCTAGTCTCTTAGGGAGTGTGTTTAAGGACATAGTCTCCTTCTAAATAAACAACAACTTAGCTATCTTGCAAAAGCATATGACTTACCTACATGTATTTAAAATCGTAGGAGGACTTAGTTGGAGCCACCCAAGGCAGTTGTAAGTCCAAACAGTCCTATGGTTTATCCTCTCTTGTGGAGGTAAACCAGATGCCCATTTTCACTTTAAATTTAGTTCATGCTTCGACCCTCAGCGAAGCTCCCTAAATTTCAGCTCGGAGATTGCTACTTCCCTTTACGGGCTACGAGCATAAATCCTCGCCTCTTAGCCATTTCCATGATCTTCTGTCGTAGAATTGTAAGCTCTAGATTTCTAATAAAAATTTAACTCAAACAAATAATTTCCCTCAACGTCAAAAATGTAAAGCCCAACTATAGGATAGTTTGGGATGCTTACTAGGCCTCCTAGTATCCTAAGCATCCCTTACTTATCTTCCTTCGACTTTGATAATAACTCCCTCCTCTTGATCTTCTAAAAATAAACCAATTGATTGATAATCTTTAAAATCCTTGGAGACAATGATCATTTACCTTAATTGAGAGTATTCCTAAGAAATCTCATTCCTTAGAATGTAATTAACTATGGGGGCTTGCCTCTATAAGAAACTTAACGAATTCAATTTAAAATAAACTCTGCTTTACTTTTTTTATGTAAAGTAGGGGAAGAATCTCTGGTACATATGAAGACCGATAGTCCTTAGGAGTCCTTATTGAGGTGATTAGGTCCATTGTAGGGTGGTGACTTCTATCTTTCCAGATAGTAAACCTTCCCTCAATGTCATACCCGATCACCCTAATAAGAATATCTATGAATCTGCATGGTGTCCCAACAAGGCATTATATTTCTATTTTCATTTATTCTCTTTCCAAAAGGGTATAGATGAAGGCATGAGCTATATATATTTCCACCACAAGGCCTCTATGTGTTGGTATTTTGTAAAATAAATCTTGATGTAGAGGGATTTTAGCTATTGGATGTGATTGAATGCTCCTTTAGTTGGTGTAGGATCCATTTGATCCCAATTTGAGCTCGGGTGAACACGGATCGAATGGGGGAAGATGAATAGTGCTCTTCTTTCACCACTCGCGAATGGGATAGATCACAAACCGTCCATCTCATGTGATCAAGATAAACAGCTCTGATTGAATCATGCATTAGATCCTTTGATTTCTCCTTTTACCCTCAGATTATACCATGGTGCGATCTCGAGATTGGATAGCCCTTTGTCATAACCATTTTACATAGAGACAATCTCTGTCAAGAAGTATCCCATAATCCCACATGATAAGGTTTTATTAGTTTATTGGTTTTAAATGAAACTTGATATCATAATTGTAAAAAATTAAAAAAATATAAAAACTTAAGGTCATTTTGAAGATATTTCAAAGGGGAATCCAGGAAAATTATAATTATTTGATTTTGAATAGTGACTTTAGCTTAATTAAAGTTTTATTAAAATCTAATTAGTATAATTATATTTTAATTAAGTGCTCAATTAATCCCAAGTTTTCTATGGACGTTTAGGGGGATGACCTCAACCTTCCTTTATTTTTTGGGATTTTATTAATTGCTTAATTAGGAGAATCACTTGATTAATCCCTAATCACTCTCTTAATATAATTAATTGTAATTAATGAAGGAATAATAGCTTAATTAATAATTTAAGCATAGTCACCTTTGTAGAACAGTAAGATCACTTAGGGAATGTGGTTGGGGATACTTTCCCTAATCCATTTACTAAGTCTTCTTTACTTTTAAAAATCAAATTAATTAATGACTAATGAAATGCTTATTTGGTTAATTAAGTGACTAATCTTCAAAATGAAAAATCAAAGTTTAATTAAATGATTTAGGGATTAGAATTAGGGCTTTGCTCTTGATCTTCTCCCTTAAGTTAATTTTATCATTCAAATAAAAATATAACCAAAATGTTTAACAAATTAATTAAAGGCTTAATGAAAGTAAAATTAAAAAAAATCAATTCATCCACACCTAAACAACCCTTAATTGATTTTGGGTAGCTCCTTGGGTGTTCAATAACCCAATGTGAGAGATAATGAAATTATGGTTCACTCACATGTGTGAGAAAATCATAAAGGTAATTAAATGAGATCTCTTAAGCTTAATTAACTATTAATCATAAGCCAATTGCATTAGGCCCGTTTCATTTTATAGGAGCAATGTGAATTTACTTTTCATGTGGTTGCATATCATATTAGCTTATTATTAACTATTTAATTAACTTAAGGCGACATAGGTAACAGATAATTAATTCACTTAATTCATACCTTAACCTAATCAAAACATAAAATCAACCTAAATATTCTACATTAAACCATATTAATTCACATATGGGGAATTGGGTTAGGGTTAACAAGCCTCTTTCACATTCCTTAAATCAAATCAAACTCAAATTTAAAAATATTTTTAAAGAATTTTGATTCATTTTAAATAGCCTTATTTAATTTGATTGTCCGCTAATCCTCTTGATAATACGGTAGTAGCATCTAAATGTGCAAATGTCGTGGCAGGAGCAGGGTCGGTCAAATCATCCGCAGGTACATAAACTGCTTGGATCGATGTTATGGATCCTTCTTTAGTAGAAGTAATTCTTTCTTGCAAAGAACCCATTTCCGTACTAAGGGTAGGTTGATAACCCACTGCAGAAGGCATTCTACCTAAGGCAGAGACTTCGGACCCTGCTTGAACGAAACGAAATATATTGTCGATGAATAGAAGTAAGTCTTGCTCATTAACATCCCTAAAATATTCCGCCATGGTTAGGCAGTCAAACAACTCTCATACGAGCTCTGGCGGTTCATTCATTTGACCATAGACTAGAGCCACTTTTGATTCTGCAAGATTTTTTCATTAATCACCCCGGATTCTTTCATTTCCATGTAGAGATCATTTCCTTCACGAGTACGTTCACCTACTCCGCCAAATACAGATACGCCTCCGTGAGCTTTGGCAATGTTGTTGATCAATTCCATGATGAGTACTGTTTTACCCACTCCAGCTCCCCCAAATAGTCCTATTTTTCCTCCACGGCGATAGGGAGCTAAAAGATCTACCACTTTAATCCCTGTTTCAAAGATTGATAATTTCGTATCTAACTGTATGAAGGCGGGTGCAGATCTATGAATAGGAGATGTTGTGCGAGTATCGACAGGACCTAAATTATCAACGGGCTCTCAGAACGTTGAAAATTCGTCCGAGAGTAGCTCCCCGGAACACTTAGAGGAGCTCCCGTGTTAATCACTTTCATTCCTCTCATCAGACCATCTGTAGCTGTTCTCACTCACTTATTTCCTAATAATTGTTGTACTTTACAAGTTACATTAATTTGCTGACAGTATCTCGACCTTTAATTACCAAAGCATTATAAATATTAGGCATATTGCCCGGTGGAAAAATGACATCCAGTACTGGGCCAATAATTTGAGTGATACGCCCTAGGTTTTGTTCTTCAAGTGTAGAAACCACAGGATTAGAAGTAGTGGGATTGCTTATCATAATCATAAATCATAAATATGTCGAAATTCTTTTTGAAAAGTACTGAATCGAAAAGAAAGATCCGATAGCAAGTTGATCGGTTAATTCCATAAGAAATAAATGGAAGTTAGCATTCGATTGAGCAATCGAATCCAATTCAATCCTTTACTCAGTGAATGAGTCAATTTTCAATTCTTTCTATATGTACTCTTGTATTTTCTTTTTTTTTATTTGTGTTGTGCGCCTATTCTTCTTTATGTACCATATCCGTTACCTTTTATAGATTATAGATGAATTATGACTCTTTTCACATCTAGGATTTACATATACAACATATACTACAAGAGATCTTCTATTTTTTCTTTCTTTCTATTTTCTCTATTAGATATTTCTATTTACTATATATATATATATATATATATATATATATATATATATATATATATATATATATATATCTTTAATCTTTACTTTATTACTTTAGAATTTCTTAATTCTAATTTTGAATTATTTAGAATTCTATTTCTATTCAATTTCAATTTAATATTTATCTATTTTAGATTTTAATTGAATTTTGAATTATATTGTATATTTTGTTATATTGAGATTCTATTTCTTTTATATTTATTAAGAATTATTATTTTATTATTCTAATTCTAATTCTAATTATTAATCCTTTTATTATTTTTCTTTTTTTTATATTCATAAGGTGATCAATTCCATTAGAAATAGAAATTTTCAAAACGAAGATTGGGTTGCCATATATATCAAAGAGTATAAAATAATGTATTTGGTGAATCAAATACATGGATAACGAACCGAACCCTTTTCAAATTTTTTTTATTATTTATAATATTAGTTTAGTTGAATATTTTTTGAATTTTTTTATCAAAGGTTTCATTCACGCCTAATTTAGATCGAGTAGACCTTGTTGCGGTGATAATTTTTAATTCATGAGTTGTATGGAGGGACTTATGTCACCACAAATAGAAACTAAAGCAAGCGTTGGATTTAAAGCTGGTGTTAAGATTAGAAATTGACTTATTATACTCTGGATTATGAAACCAAAGATACTGATATCTTGGCAGCATTCCGAATAACTCCTCAACCGGGAGTTCCGCCGGAGAAGCTGCGGTAGTAGCCGAATCTTCTATTGGTACATGGACAACTGTGTGGACTGATGGACTTACCAGTCTTGATCATTACAAAGGACGATGCTACCACATCGAGGCTGTTGTTGGGGAGGAAAATCAATATATTGCTTATGTAGCTTATCCTTTAGACCTTTTTGAAGAAGGTTTTACTAACATGTTTACTTCCATTGTGGGTAATGTATTTGGTTTCAAAGCCTTGCGAGCTTTACATCTGGAAGATCTGCGAATTCTGCCTTCTTATTCCAAAACTTTTCAAGGTCCGCCTCATGGCATCCAAGTTGAAAGAGATAAATTGAACAAGTACGGTCGTCCCCTATTGGGATGTACTATTAAACCAAAATTGGGATTATCCGCAAAAAACTACGGTAGAGCAGTTTATGAATGTCTACGGGGTGGACTTGATTTTACTAAGGATGATGAAAACGTAAATTCACAACCATTTATGCGTTGGAGAGATCGTTTCTTATTTTGTGCCGAAGCGCTTTTTAAAGCGCAAGCCGAAACGGGTGAAATTAAAGGACATTACTTGAATGCAACTGCGGGTACATGTGAAGAAATGATGAAAAGAGCGGTATTTGCCAGAGAATTGGGAACTCCTATCGTAATGCATGACTACTTAACTGGGGGGTTCACCGCAAATACTAGCTTGGCTCATTATTGCCGCGACAATGGTCTACTTCTTCACATCCATCGCGCAATGCATGCATTGATAGACAGAAAAATCATGGTATGCATTTTCGTGTACTAGCTAAAGCATTACGTATGTCTGGCGGAGATCATGTTCACGCTGGTACAGTAGTGGTAAACTGGAAGGGGAACGTGAGATGACTTTGGGTTTTGTTGATTTATTACGTGATGATTTTATTGAAAAAGATCGAAGTCGTGGTATTTTTTTCACTCAAGACTGGGTCTCTATGCCAGGTGTTATACCCGTGGCTTCAGGGGGTATTCATGTTTGGCATATATGCCCTAACCAAAATCTTTGGGGATGATTCTGTACTACAGTTCGGCGGAGGAACTTTAGGGCACCCTTGGGGAAATGCACCCGGTGCAGTAGCTAATCGAGTGGCTTTAGAAGCATGTGTACAAGCTCGTAATGAGGGACGTGATCTTGCTCGTGAAGGTAATGATATTATTCGTGAAGCTAGCAAATGGAGCCCTGAGCTAGCTTGTGAAATATGGAAAGAGATCACATTTGATTTTGACCCAGTGGATAAGCTAGATAAAGAGACAAAATAAGCGCGTATAATTCAGCAATTCCTTTTTGTTCTTCTACTTGATTGCAATGAAACTTGGCCCAATCTTTTCTTCAAAAAAAGAAAGATTGAATCAAATAAAGAATAAACATCTTATACTAATTCTATACTATGAACTATGAGGGTCTTTGTGTATTTGTATATATTTTATATATATATATATAAAATATATACAATTATATATATACAATATATATATAATATATACAAGTATATATAAAATCTAAACATAAGAAGATAAGATCGAAGGAAGACTAAACAACTTATCTACTTAATCTATTCTATTATTTATTGTTGGAGCCATAGGCTAAATTATGGATCCTTGGGATTGGATTGGTGGATCATTTTATATTCCTTAGTTTCAGGCCATAGATCAAGCCAAGAGAAGGATTCCTTCTACCCCTATCCTGTATATTGTCTTTTTCGTTCCCTGTTGTAATAGAGACTCATTTTATTATTTGATTATATGACACGAGATTCTACGAGACGATAATTCCTTTTACTTTATGGGAATGGGAAGAAACAACTATGTATCTTTTTGATGAGAATTGAAAGTTTGACATGAGAGAAACCTGTCTTTATATATCTTTTATCTTTTTTTGAGGAAAAGATTCTATTATAATCACTATCATAATATTGAAATGATTCACCAGATTCTTCAAAAGGAGAATCCTTTATTTTCAAGACTCGCTCGTTTTTCATTAACAATCTTAATGATTGGATCATATGCTTTATTGGAATTCTGATGAGAAAGAAAAAATAAATAGTAAAATGATTTTTTCTTCATTGAATGACTATTCATCTATTAGTATTAGGTTTTCCTAAAATAGGGGGCAGAAAGAATCTATGGAAAAATGTCGGTTCAATTCGATGTTGTCTAACAAGAAGTTAGAACATAGGTGTGGACTAAGTAAATCAATGGATAGTCTTGATGCTCTTGGACATACCAGTGGAAGTGAAGAAACTATTCTAAATGATGCGGAGAAAAAGATCCCTAGTAAGGACAGTTATAGTTTAAGTAATATTCATTATCTAAATTATTTATTTGATAGCAGGAATATTTGGAGTTTGATCTCTGATCATACTTTTTTAGTTAGAAATAGTAATGGTGACATTTATTCTGTATATTTTGATATTGACAATCATATTTTTGATATTGACAATGCTAGTTCTTTTGAGTGAACTAGAGATTCTTTTTCCTAGTTATTTGAATAGTGGGTCTAATAGTAGTAATTACTACTATTATTATTCCATGTATGATACTCAATCTAATTGGAATAATCATATTAATAATTGCATTGACAGTTATCTTCGTTTTGAAATCAGTCTTAATAGTGACATTTACAGTGGTATCGACAGTTACATTTCTAGTTTCATTTGTGCGGAAAGTACAAGTAGTATTGAAAGTGGAAATCCTAGTGTCAAAACTAGTAGCAGTTCTTTCAATATAATAGAAAAATCTAATGATTTCGATATAAATACAAAATACAAACAGTTATGGGTTCAATGTGAGAATTGTTATGGATTAAATTATAAAAAATTTTTTAGTTCAAAAATGAATATTTGTGAACACTGCGGATATCATTTTAAAATGAGTAGTTCAGATAGAATCAAACTCTTTATTGATCCTGGCACTTGGGAGCCTATGGACAGAGGAGGAACCTTATATAGATCGCATCTCTTTTTATCAAATAAAAATGGGTTTAACTGAAGCTGTTCAAACGGGTGTAGGTCAACTAAATAGTATTCCCATAGCAATGGGAGTTATGGATTTTCAGTTTATGGGAGGTAGTATGGGATCCGTAGTAGGTGAGAAAATCACCCGTTTGATTGAGTATGCTACTAATCGATCTCTACCTATCATTATTATGTGTGCTTCTGGAGGAGCACGCATGCAAGAAGGGAGTTTGAGCTTGATGCAAATGGCTAAAATATCTTCTGCTTTATATGATTATCAATCAAATACAAAGTTATTCTATGTATCAATCCTTACATCTCCTACAACTGGCGGAGTTACAGCAAGTTTTGGTATGTTGGGAGATATCATTATTGCTGAACCTAATGCCTACATTGCGTTTGCGGGTAAAAGAGTAATTGAACAAACATTGAAAAAGACAGTACCTGACGGTTCACAAACGGCTGAGTATTTATTCCATAAGGGCTTATTCGACCCAATCGTACCACGTAATCTTTTAAAAGGTGTTCTGAATGAGTTATTTCAGCTACACGGTTTCCTTCCCTTGAATGAAGATTCAAAATAAAGAAATATTCAAATAAAAAATAATCAGAATATAGGAGTTCTTTCTATTTAGCGAGAACTCTTTTTTCACTAGGAATCCATGTTTGTTGGATAAGAT
This sequence comes from Cymbidium sinense, assembly GCA_021442155.1. NCBI lineage: Eukaryota > Viridiplantae > Streptophyta > Magnoliopsida > Asparagales > Orchidaceae > Cymbidium > Cymbidium sinense. The sequence continues at coordinate 32,847,495 of CM038222.1, forward strand.
TGGTTAAAGTTGGAAACTCCTAAGAAACTCGTTTCTATCTTTCTTTTCAAAAAAAAAGGTGTTTTGAAAGGAAAGATAGAAAGACGATGAAGATAAGGGAGAAGAAGAATCCAATTTCTGAAAGCAGGATTCTCATACATATTCGTGTAGAAATAGGAATAAGTACGCTTCGTTGAGTTCTACATTCGTTATTGATTATGAAATATTTCATATGAATATTATCTGAATATTATTTCTAATAGATAGACTTATCATAAGATATCTTTATAATTATAATTTCTAATTATAATAGAAATATGAAATCGAGGTACCCATTCTATGATAGATTTGAACTTTCCCTCTATTTTTGTTCCTTTAGTGGGCCTAGTCTTTCCGGCAATCGCAATGGCTTCTTTATCTCTTTATGTTCAAAGAAATAAGATTGTCTAAATATGATGGGACCAAATCTCATCAATTTATTTCAACACTAGATCATCATACATATACTTTTTTTTAATGTAATAGGGTAGGATATATGCTATGTGGACTTTCCGAAAACAAATGTAAGAGTTGTTTTGTTATGTATACCGTTGTTATGTATATCGATGGATAATATACGCATTAATGCATGTATATGCAGTTATAGCTTAATCAATTAAATGATTCAATTCAAAATGATCCGCAAATCTTTTTGAAAAATCTTTGAAATAGAAACTCAATGTATCTAACCAATTATTTCTAATGGTTCCTGCCGCTAGTTAATGAAAGTTACTTAGGGATCAAGCAATAAAAGTCGAGTCAAATCCATTTGGGTTATTCTATCAATTCCAATATCAATTTCAATCGAATGCAACTGGATCTAGTATAGTATGAACTGGCGATCAGAACATATATGGATAGAACTTATAACGGGGTCTCGAAAAATAAGTAATTTTTGCTGGGCCTGTATCCTTTTTTTAGGTTCACTAGGATTCTTAGTGGTTGGAACTTCCAGTTATCTTGGTAAAATCTGATATCCGTATTTCCGTCTCAGCAAATTCTTTTTTTCCCCAAGGGATCGTGATGTCTTTCTATGGAATCGCAGGTCTATTCATTAGTTCTTATTTGTGGTGCACAATTTCATGGAATGTAGGTAGTGGTTATGACCGATTTGATAGAAAAGAAGGGATAATGTCCCTTTTCGTTGGGGATTTCCTGGAATAAATCGTCGCATCTTCCTTCGTATCTTTCTGAAAGATATCCAATCAATCAGAATGGAGGTGAGAGAGGGTCTTTTCCTCGTCGTGTCCTTTATATGGAAATCAGGGGCCAAGGAGCCATTCCGTTGGCCCGTACTGATGAGAATTTGACTCCACGAGAAATTGAACAAAAAGCTGCCGAATTGGCCTATTTCTTGCGCGTACCCATTGAAGTATTTTGAAATGAACTTAAAGAAACTAAAGAATAAATATCAGCATGAGAGAAGGAACTTAATACATCTATCAGGAGAACGTATATGGAACAATATTAATAAAATCTAAAAATCTAATAGAATTAATCAAATCAAATATATGGAAAAAAAAAATAGATTAAGGAGATTTGTACACAAAAACTATTTTGTATATGCATACACATGTCGTCCAGCTTCACTCTTTATACTATCAAAAGGTCTAATAAGTGTAGTGTAGATTCATCAAATATCCTAACATGTCTTTTGTTTTCGTAAAACATAATTCATCCTTTGAATTAATACCCTATCTCTGCACTGCGGTTAGACAGTGAAATCTTTTGAATTCGAAATAGAAATAAAAGAATTAAATGATTTGGTAGAGTTCGTCTTTAAATCCAAATTATATTCGTTAGTTCAAAATGGGTTTTCGGAGTATTCATCGAAAGGAATAAATGAAGGGGAAATCGGTTACAATTTGCCTAATTGCGATCTCTGGAATATGGAAAGAATATTTACTTCTTTTTTTTCATTCGAAAAGGGCCTTTCTTGTATGTTCTATTCTAGATCCTAAAGACTCAATTCTTACACAAAACAAAAATAGGAAAAGATCCATAGGTTCGATACCTTCTTCTTGTTATATAATTCGTGCTTCATAGAAATCTCAGATAGAATCGACGAATGAAAAGGTTCATTAACAATTTACATCACGGATACAGAATGAAAAAAAAGAAAGCATTGGCTTCCCTCCCATATCTTGTGTCTATACTCCCTGGTGGGTTTCTCTCTCATTTAAGAAATGTCTAGAAACTTGGGTTCTTCATTGGTGGAATACCAGGCAATCCGAAATCCTTTTGAATGATATTCAAGAGAAAAATGTTCTAGAAAAATTTATGGAATTAGAAGAACTATTCCTGTTGGACGAAATGATAAAGGAGTACTCGGAGACACATATGCAAAGGTTTCGTATAGGAATGCACAAGGAAACAATACAATTGGTCCAAAGACAAAATGAATCTCATTTCCATATAATTTTGCATTTCTCTACAAACCTAATCTGTTTTGCTATACTAAGTGGTTATTTTTTTCTGGGTAATGAAGAACTTTTCATTCTAAATTCTTGGATTCAGGAATTTCTCTATAACTTAAGTGATACAATCAAAGCTTTTTCAATTCTTTTAGTTACTGATTTATGGATCGGGTTTCACTCAACCCATGGTTGGGAACTAATGATTGGTTCGATCTACAACGATTTTGGATTGGCTCAGAATGATCAGATTATATCTGGTCTTGTTTCCACTTTTCCAGTGATTCTAGATATAATTGTGAAATATTGGATCTTCCATTTTTTAAATCGTGTATCTCCTTCGCTTGTAGTAATTTATCATTCAATGAATGAATAAGAATGAATAATTCATTATTTGATATCAATCAAATCAGAATCTTTCTTCGTGTATAAAGAAATCATTTTTCATCTTACTTATTCTTTATACTTCTACCTTTTCAACTCAAGGTATTCATACTATATTCCACCAGTACAATTATTTCAGTACAATCAATACAATGGCAAACTTGTGGATAGGGAATTCTACTGGTTACCTATCGAATTTATTGTAGAAATTCCGGGGATCAATGATTGGACCATGCAAAATAGAAAGACTTTTTCTTGGGTAAAAGAACAGATGACTCGATCCATTTTTGTATTGATCATGATATATGTAATAACTCGAGCATCTATTTCAAATGCATATCCCATTTTTTGCGCAGCAGGGATATGAAAATCCACGAGAAGCAATCAAGAATTGTATGTGCCAATTGCCATTTAGCTAATAAGCTCGTGGATATTGAAGTTCTGCAAGCTGTACTTCTTGATACTGTATTTGAAGCAGTTGTTTGAATTCCTTATGATATGCAACTGAAATAAGTTCTTGCTAATGGTAAAAAGGAGCTTTGAATGTAGGAGCTATTCTTATTTTACCCGAGGGATTCAAATTAGCTCCCCCCGATCATATTTCTCCCAAAATGAAAGAAAAGATGGGCAATCTTTCTTTTCAGTGTTATCGTCCTAATAAAAGAAATATTCTTGTGATAGGTCCTGTTTCCGGTCAGAAATATAGTGAAATCGTCTTTCCTATTCTTTCCCCGACCTGCTACGAAAAAAAGACGTTTACTTCTTAAAATATCCCATATATGTAGGTGGGAACAGAGGAAGGGGTCAGATTTATCCTGATGGTAGCAAGAGTAACAATACAGTTTATAATGCTACATCTGCTGGTATAGTAAGCAGAATAGCACGTAAAGAAAAAGGGGATATGAAATAACCATAGTTGATGCATCAGAAGGACGTCAAGTGGTTGATATTATACCTCCAGGACCAGAACTTCTTGTTTCAGAAGGTGAATCCATCAAGCTTGATCAACCATTAACAAGTAATCCAAATATAGGAGGTTTTGAGCAGAAATAGTGCTTCAAGATCCATTACGAGTCCAAGGTCTTCTGTTCTTCTTGGCATCTGTGATTTTGGCACAAATCTTTTGGTTCAAAAAAGAAACAGTTTGAAAAGGTTCAGTTGTACGAAATGAATTTCTAGATCTAGAGATTCCTTAAAATAAAGTTGGTAAAAGTGCCAACTTCTTGTTGATCGATAGAATGATATAGGAATATGATTCAAAAAATTCTATAAGTCTTTTCTTTGTTTATTTTATTCTTTTTTTTTCTATTTCTATATATAGAAATAGAAAAAAAAAAGAAAAGGATTTGCAGGATGTTTCATAAGGATAAATCCATAGGTATTGGATTCTTCATAAAATCGATGGATTCCTCCTTTCTTGTTGCTTCATATTCAAAATATGAACATAATATTTATTATTATGTTAGAAACGACAGAAACTATGAATCAGTCAATAGATTCAATTATTCAAAAACATCATAATAAAAAAGGAATAGAATAAAGTGGCTTGAAACATCCGAGAAAGGGATCCATTTTGTCATTTCCATTTCTAAAAATATAATATTTGGATTATGTTGACTGAGATTCCATATGTTTTTGAATATATCAAAGTCTCAAGAGTAAGAACTCAGAAGGCCCGCTGAGTTCTTACTCTTCATGTCTACAATATAATCTGGTTCATATTTCATATGATTATTACAGTATTAGAGATGAACCCAACCCGGAATAGGATCCGTAAAAGAAAATGCCTATTAAACCGATTACAGGAATACCAGTTACAGTACCTATCAGCCAAAGAGGAATCCTTCCAGTAGTATCGATCATTTCTCCCCTTCTTTTCATCAAGTGGTCATGCTAGAGACAAAAACAGTCATGGATAATTATGAGGATAGTATCCTTCCGAATGGGATAAGAGAATTCCTACTATTACTCTTTCTTTTTCTTAATTGAAGAAATAATTGGAAAATAAAACAGCAAGTACAAAATGAGTAATAAACCCCAGTATAGACTGGTACGATTCAATTCAACATTTTGTTCATTCGGGTTTGATTGTGTCATAGCTCTATAAATCGAATTAGGTTTATCGTTGGATGAACTGCATTGCTGATATTGACCCTAAAAAAGAAACAGTAGGTACAGCCAGTCCGTGAACAGCCAACCATCGCACTGTAAAAATTGGATAGGTTCGATCTATGGTCATTGGGAACCTCCTAAAAGGATTTACTAAATTCATCGAGTTGTTCCAAAGAATCAAAACGGCCTGTTATTAATGGAATCCCTTGTCGGCTCTCTGTGAAATATTCATTTGGCCGAGGACTTCCAAAAGCATCGTAAGCTAAACCCGTACTGACGAATAACCAACCCGCAATGAATAGGGAAGGTATAGTAATGCTATGAATGACCCAGTATCGAATACTAGTAATAATATCAGCAAAAGAACGTTCTCCCGTGCTTCCAGACATGCTGAGCTCCACAAATTCTTGTATGTTCAAAAAAAAAGGCGGACAACTTAAAGATGGAATCAGTAAATCTAAAACTACTGATACTGGATCTTTGTGAGATCGTCAATCTTGTACCAAAGGTGTATTTAGAGTAGACCGAATCAGTATAGCTATCCTTCCTATAGCGCAGCAACGCAGCCTCGATCATTACCGAAAGGAAATGCTATTGCTATATCTTCCTTGTCTATGTATAAATTTATTTTCCTTAGAATATAAGATTAAGTAAGGTTTATATTAGTGGATTCATCATAGTAATAGAAAGTAAAGATCTTGAATGGATGGGCTCTAATTAATGAGAGATATCATGATTAAAAGATCTCATTATATTCATAATATTCCATTATATGTTATGTGAAATCTATAAATGGTGGTTCGGTTCATATTTTATTTTTTTGAATCCTCTCGTTTTATTAAAGTAATTGGTAATTGTTCGTTCATAGAACAAATATGCTGATACTATTTCATTTTAAACATTTTAAACTTCTAAACTGAAGTTATTATTACTATTCTAAATAGTAATTATTAGAAATGGAAATTCTTATTACTATCCCTATTTTTAATTCTTTACTTTTCATTTTCATTAATATGGCTAATTGGAATTAATATATTAGAATTATATTTCATATTTTTTATTCTTCTTTTTTTTTTTAGTGTCCGTCTATAATGACTGATTAATCAAGAACTTTCAATTGGAACTCAACGAATTCTTTCAATTAGTTTTTCTTACCGTCATATCTGGATTGAGACTTAGGTAAATGTTTTATTCATATATGTAGTAAAAGAACATATCTAATTTAGCTCTTTCATGCCTATTCTAACTAGTTATTTTGGTTTTTACTGGCTGCTTCAACTATAACCCCAGCTATATTTATTGGTTTGAACAAGATACGACTTATTTGAAATAATGAAAGAAATGAAATTCAATAAACAATTTCAAAAAATAAAAATCAAAGCCTCTCTAATATTTCATTTCAGGTATTCTATGGTTTCTTCCCACGTCAATTGCCAATTCATGGTCATTGAGATTCATGGATAATTCAGATTAATATTTGGGATAGATCTTACCTCTCTTTTATTCCCTAAAGCAAATCGAAATGATTGAAGTTTTTCTATTTGGAATCGTCTTAGGTCTAATTCCTATTACTTTAACAGGATTATTTGTAACTGCATATTTACAATACAGGCGCGGTGATCAGTTGGACCTTTGATTAAGTAACATCTCTTTTTTTGATTGACCTCCTCTTTGTAGGAGGTCAAATTTAAGTTGCAATTCTACTTTGTTTTGTTAAGTTATTTCATTGTAATTCGACATAACATAAACGGAATCACGCTCTGTAGGATTTGAACCTACGACATCGGGTTTTGGAGACCCGCGTTCTACTGAACTGAACTAAGAGCGCTTATATCCTATAAAAGTAGATACGATTGTAAAGAAAAGGATTTTTTTAACCCCGAGGGTTTTGTGTGCATATAGTATGCAAAAATGAAAAATTATGTCCAAAATTTCCCGATCTTATTCAATGAATACCTCTAACTGTCCATAGGAGAAAGAATAGGTAGGGATGACAGGATTTGAACCTGTGACATTTTGTACCCAAAATAAACGCTACCAAGCTGCGCTACATCCCTTTTAAAGATTGTTGTACAGTGTCCATTGTATAAAATCCATGTCTTGTTTTCCACATCCTTCTTTTTTGCTCTACCATCTCTATATAGATAGGTAGATAATTTTTTGTCATTTTCTTTTAGGGGCGACAAAATGGAATCTGCTGGATCATTGTACATATATATGCATTTTAGTTAGTAATTCCTAATTAGAATTTCATTTCAAGCAAAACAAATAATCTTGAACTAAAATTCAAATATCGGGTTATCTATGATCTATGTATTAGAGACTATATATGTATTACAATATACAATATAAATAAAGAATTGAAATAAATAAGAAAAAAAAAAAAAAAAAAGACGAAGGAGGATTTTCAATGCGAGATATAAAAACATATCTCTCAACGGCACCTGTGCTAACCACTCTATGGTTTGGGTCTTTAGCAGGTCTATTGATAGAAATTAATCGTTTATTTCCAGATGCCTTGTCATTCCCTTTTTTTTCATCTTGATTGAATTCTTTTATTGATCTGTGAAAAAATGAAGAAGATTTGAGATACAATTCTACGTAACATGGCTCCAATTTCGCCTCCTTTTTCTTTTCTATTCTCAAAAAAGAAAGAGAAAGAGTGTATCGAACCTCAGTCAAAATACAGTGAATCTACGATAGAATTTTTGGGAAAATAAATGGAAATGTGGATCCAGTCTAGGGGCGGTTCCACGAAATTCTAACATAGAAAGAAGAAGAAGATACTGAGATTAGGATAGGAAGAATTCATAGTTAGAAAAAATTGTATTAATTAATTATTATGATATTCGTAATATTATTCTATTAATGAATATGACTCTTTTTCTTTATAGTTATATTAATTAATAGTAATTCTTTTTTAGATTATAGTACTTAGAAGTCATTCGAATTATTAGAATTAGAAAAAGAAAATATTTACAAATTCCATTTCTAGTTAATAACTTTTATTAATATAGTTTATTAATATAGTTAATATATAGATATAGTAGATTCTTTTTTTTTCTTTTTTCTTTGGTTTGGATCAAAAAGAAAATGAAGAGAGTTCTAAAGTGAAGTCGATCCAAAATGAAAAGGAGGTTCATGGCCAAGGGTAAAGATATTAGAATTATAGTTATTTTGGAATGTACCTGTTGTGTTCGAAAGGGTGTCAATAAAAAATCGCCGGGCATTTCTAGATATATTACTCAAAAGAATCGAATACACCCAATCGACTAGAATTTAGAAAATTTTGTCGCTATTGTCAAAAGTATACAATTCATGGGGAAATAAAGAAATAGATGTAACGGAATGTTTGTGTTATTTTTTACAAGTAGTGGGAAGACTAAGAACTTTACATCTTAACATATATAATACAAACCAAATCCTATTTTGGTCGAATCTTAATTAAATGAATAAAAAAAGTATTCTATTTTATAGATTATTTTATATAGATATATAGAAGGAATAAACAAACCATGGATAAATCCAAACAACCTTTTCGTAAATCCAAGCGATCTTTTCGTAGACGTTTACCCCCAATCGGATCGGGGATCAAATCGATTATAGAAACATGAGTTTAATTAGTCGATTTCTTAGTGAACAAGGAAAAATATTATCTAGACGGACAAATAGGTTAACTTTGAAACAACAACGATTAATTACTATTGCTATAAAACAAGCTCGTATTTTATCTTTGTTACCTTTTCGTAATAATGAGAAACAATTGAGAGTGGAGTCGATCCCTAGAACTACTGGTCCTAGAACCAAAAAAAAAATAGATAGACTCTTCAAAAGTCCAATCGGAACTTAAGCTCTTATAAATATGAGTTTTTTGCTAAAAAAAAAAAACTAGAATCCAGATTTGATTCTTGTATTATAAACTCTAAAATTATAAAAAAGTAAAAATGGGGAAGAAATCTTTTTTCTTGAAAGATGTTCGTTTATTCCTACTACTCAAATCTTCATTTCTTTTCTTCTATCTTCCTGAGTCCATTCTCCGGAAATCCTGTTTCAATCATTCTTGTTTCCTGTATAATAATTAAGATTCTTTTATTCCTTTATTTGATTTGTATTCTTTTTTTTTTTTTATTTTTGATTAATGATTTTCTTTGAAATAATATCAAAACAATTCTTATTTGATAGGGCTATTTGCGCAAGTATTTTACGATTCAGAAGCAATTGTCTCTTGTACAGATTGTGTATGAATAGGCTATAACTATAGAATAGCCTATCCTCATGAGTTACCGCATTTATCCGAGTGATCCACAAACGACGAAAATCTCTCTTTTTCCTGCTCCTATTTCGATGAGAAGAAACCAAAGCTCTCATTCTTTGTTGAGTAGTTGTTCGAGTAAGTCTTGAATGAGCCCCTATAAAGGTTGATGCAAATAAACGAATCTTTTTTCGACGTCTCTGAGCTGTATATCCTTGTTTAACTCTGGTCATTGAATCAAATAAAATTTTCTTGAATAACTATGAATAACTAATTGATTTCTCTTCTTTCAGTCATCCTTTTCCTCCGGTCGATTAATAACAAAATGGATTCTTCCGATATATAAAATATAAATTCCAATGGCTTTTGCGACTATGACCTTCCCGACCACGATTTTTTCTTTCTTCAAGGTAGGTATCTCGCCTGGAAATAAGAAATTAAAATGCTACTAAATAAAAAAGAATAGTGGGTTTCCTCGTTTCTATGGTAACTTCTGAAACGGTGAGGTCCTCTCTATACACCGGAGCCTCTTCTTTCATTTCATCAAATTTTATCGTGAACTTGTATAGTTCACACTCTTTGGCTCTACCCATTCATTTTTCAATTAGAATTCTTTTTTCAATTCTAATTATAAAGTAATAGTCCTTTTCACAAAAAAGCTATCCATACAGTGACGGCATTTAATTCGGAAAGTTGGCTAGGTAGCTGACCCTGTTAGTCCATTTTTTCAAGAAAAGGAATAGGAGCATAACCTTTTTCCTCCGCTTAATGGATAACTATTTGTTACCAATGGAGAATTCCTTCTCATCTCAAATGGAGTGATTGGATTTTCACCAATAGAAACCATAAATTCATAACATAATTAAGTAGATTATAGATCTTCATTTTTAGATACTAGTCAATTAAAAGGCCGTCTTTCACTATATCTATCCTAATTCATTGGTAGTGGTCGTTGATACTGTAAAAAACTTTTACATTTTTCAAACTCATGATCTGAAATGAACGAGTCACACATACACCCTAGTACATGTTCCTCGACGCTAAGGACATCCTCGAAGATCGGGATATTTCATGACATTTCTTATTGGTTGTCGTGTGTTTCTATTAAGTTGTTTAATTGTTGGCATGGCGTGTCTATAGAATCTCATTCTAGATAGAATAGAGCGGGGGGTTGGTTTAGATCGATCTTAACCTGATGGTTGATGATTATGAATGATTTCTATTCACACGGGAAATTCCAATTTTTAAAGGAATTCGTATATTTATATGGAATCCCCAGTATTATCATTTTCGACCGCTACAAGATCAACGATGCCATGAGCTTGGGCTTCTGTTGCTGACATAAAAACATCCCTTTCCATATCTTCGGATATAACCCATAAAGGGTTGCCCGTTCTTTGTACATAAACTTTTGTGAGAGTTTTGAGAAGCTTCAATAGTTCTTCTGCTTCCAGAATAAATTCCCCTGCTTGTGCCTCGTAAAAAGAACTAGCAGGTTGGTGAATCATAACCCTAATGATATTGATATAACACCATGAATGGTTCTTCTATATATATTGCACGATTGGGTTAAAGTATTAAAGTAAGGGGAATAAAAAAGAACAATAAAAAATAGAATTAAACAACCGTACGGGCATCTTTTGTACATTGCATACGGCTCTAATGGAATTTATCTTTTCGATAGAAGCTATTCTATCGAAAAGAATAAATAGAACCTATCCGATCCAAATAGTTAAATGATCCATTTACCACCCTTCCTTTCGTAGTAGTTAAAAGATACTATGATGGTTCTGCTTTATATATTTATCTCGTCTGTGGTTTAGCAATCCCAAAGTTTTTTTTGATAGGATCCAAGAAGGATCAAATGATTTTTTCCATTTTTTTTTAACTCTTTCTCTCATAACATAAAAAGAAGAAAGAGACTTCTGTGTGGAAGAATAATGGTTTGTGACGCTGAAATTGACTCTTGCTTGACACATAAAATCAAATTGGGAATAACCCTTCTTTCATACTACTATCTCGATACAAAATCTCATGTTAGAAAAAAACAATAAAGGTTTGTTCATATCGAACTCGAATTGCCATGCTATTATTACTTATTCTTTATTTGATTCATATTCGACATAAGGCATATTCTTTTTTTTCTCAAATAAAAAACTCAAGCGTGAGGGAATGCTAGACGTTTGGTAATTTCTCCTCCGACCAGAACGAAAGATCCCATTGAAGCGCTAATCCCATACATATTGTATGTACATCCGGTGACACAAATTATAGTATCATAAATGGCTATATTCCTGGTATTACCCATCCGCCTGGAGAATTTATAAACAAATAAAGATCCCTAGTATCATCTTCTATGCTGAGATATATCATGAGACCAACAAGTTGATTCGAGATCTCGCTATCAACCTCTTGGCCTAAAAAAAGTAATCTTTCTCGATGAAGTCGGTTGATTAGGGCAAAATTGTATCCCTGAGGAACCGTACGTGCACCTTTGGATGCATACGGTTCGAAAGAATTGTGAAAAAAAATCAATGTGTCGATTCCAATCCTATTTCTTTTTTTTTTTTAACATGAGTTTTGCTCTCCTTCCCCTTCCCTATATTCTATAATGTAGAAAATCAAAAAGAATTTTATGAACTTATTGAACTAACCTCTCATTGATGTATTGTTTCATCGAAATTCAAATTACGATGTCATTTTCTTGTTCCTGAATGGGCCCTTTCAATTCTTTTAGGTTCTTGTTCTACTCTGGGGAAGATTTGCCCGAATTCCATTTGAGCATATAGGTCAAATGATTCCAGTACCACTTCTTTTTTTTTCAATTTTTCATACCTTTCCCAAAAATATTTGATGTATTCATCATACTACTCCATTGGTAGGCAGTTTAAAATTATCCCTATAGTAAGTCTCTATGATACAAGCAGTAATCGTGTAATTCTTATATATTCTACAAAATAGATTCTCTTATAGTAAGTTATATTCTATTTCATTAATAATGAATTTAATAAATTTAATGAAATTTATATTTCTTTTTATATTCTTTATTTCAGAATTACTACATTTACACTCCCATTCTATTACTTTTACTCTTACCATTTACAATTTGGTATTCTTTGAACGGAGGATACTTTCTTTTATCAGTCCAAGTAAACCATCAATTATTTTAATTGATAATATTGATTCCCAATAGGAATTATTGTGCTTCACGCTCCGAATTATTGATGGTTCAATAAATGAATATATATTTATTGGATTGGGCAAACATAGAATACTCGATCGAGGGAGATAACGGAGAAATACCATATGACCAATCTGTCTGACAAGTCACACTATACGTCAACCCAAGCTACATCTTCCTCTCCAGAAAGGGTACTTTTGGAACACCAAGGGGCATTAAGATAAAGAAAAAAATGAAGTACTATATTTTACTTTAATATGGAAACGTAACAATGGTTTTATTGTCTTCATCATTTTTTCTCTTTCTTTTCTATTCTTATATTCTATTTTTATATCTTTTAATCTTCTTTCTATTTAGAATCTTATTTAGATTCTATAAAATAGAACTTAATATTCTTATCTAGCTAGACTTATAGTATATATAAGTATATATATATAGAACTGGAAGGTTCATAGAGGAATACAGAATGAATAAAGAAAGATTGTAACGAAGGGGATCGATGGGATCAGCCGATTGTTCGAATGATTTTGAATTCTAAAAAAGTATATATGCATTTTTTCCCTAAAAATCCTCCCATTGCGTATTGGTACTTATTGGGTATAGAATAAGATCTGTTTCTATTTGTTCTTCTAAATAGAAAGAAATAGAAAGAATTCTATTTCATTAAAAATAAAAAGAAGGGAATACAAATAAATATTAATCCTTTCCTATAAAAAATCTACCAAACAGGTGAAATACACGGTCTAGTCTTTTCCAATGCGATAAAGTTACATAATATCTATTTCTTTCTCAGAAAGGGGTATTTACATGGGTTTGCCTTTGTATCATGTTCATACCGTTGTATTGAATGATCCTGGTCGATTACTTTCTGTCCATATAATGCATACTCTAGTTTCTGGTTGGGCCTCGATGGCTCTATATGAATTAGCGGTTTTGATCCCTCTGACCCTGTTCTTGATCCAATGTGGAGACAAGGCATGTTCGTTATACCCTTCATGACTCGTTTAGGAATAACCAATTTGTGGGGGGTTGGAATATATCGGGAGGAACTATAATGAATCCGGGCATTTGGAGTTATGAAGGCGTGGCAGGAGCACATATTTTGTTTTCTGGCTTGTGCTTCTTGTCAGGCATTGGGTGGGTGTATTGGGACCTAGAAATATTCTGTGATGAACGTACGGAAAACCTTCTTTGGATTTGCCCAAGATCTTTGGAATTCATTTATTTCTCTCGTGAGTTTCTTGCTTTGGCTTTGGTGCATTTCATGTAACAGGATTATATGGTCCTGGTATATGGGTGTCTGATCCTTATGGACTAACGGGAAAAGTACAATCTATAAATCCAGCATGGGGTGCAGAAGGTTTTGATCCTTTTATTCCGGGGAATAGCTCATCATCATAGGTACATTGGGCATATTAGCTCTATTCCATCTTAGTGTCCATCCGCCTCAACGTTTATACAAAGGATTACGCATGGGTAATATTGAAAATGTGCTTTCCAGTAGTATTGCTGCTATTTTTTTGCAGCTTTCGTAGTTGCTGGAACTATGTGGTATGGTTCAGCAACTACTCCAATCGAATTATTTGGTCCCACTCATTATCAGTGGGATCAGGGTACTTCCAACAAGAAATATATCGAAGAGTTGGGGCCGGACTAGCCGAAAATTTGAGCTTATCGGAAGCTTGGTCTAAAATTCCCAAAAAATTAGCTTTTTATGATTACATTGGTAATAATCCGGTGAAAGGGGGATTATTCAGAGCTCAATGGATAATGGGGATGGAATAGCTGTTGGGTGGTTGGGGCACCCCATATTTAGAGATAAAGAAGGGCGTGAACTCTTTGTACGTCGTATGCCTACCTTTTTGAAACATTTTCAGTAGTTTTGGTAGATGGAGACGGAATTGTGAGGGCCGATGTTCCTTTTAGAAGGGCAGAATCCAAGTATAGTGTTGAATAAGTAGGGGTAATTGTTGAATTCTGTGGTGGAGAACTCAATGGAGTCATTTATAGTGATCCTGTTACTGTGAAAAAATATGCTAGATGTGCCCAATTAGGTGAGATTTTTGAATTAGACCGGGCTACTTTGAAATCCGATGGTGTTTTTCGTAGTAGTCCAAGGGGTTGGTTCACTTTTGGGCATGCTACGTTGTTTTGCTTTTCTTTTTTTCGGACACATTTGGCACGGCGCCAGAACCTTGTTCAGATATTTTTTGCCGGTATTGATCCAGATTTGGATGCTCAAGTGGAATTTGGAGCATTCCAAAACTTGGAGATCCAACTACAAGGAGACAAGTAGTCTGATACAAAATTCCTTTGCCATCTTTTGCCTCTCTTTTTTCTTTTATTCTAGTATTTAGATATTTAGAGTATATAAATATTTATTTAGATATTTCATTATATTTCATATATTTATCTTTTTTTCTATATTTTTATGTATAAATAGATATTTTTATGTATAAATATAATAATATAGAAAAATTCGAAATAGAATATAATTGAATAGTAATAAGATATGAATGGCTATATCTATATATACATACTATATAGATAGTAATAGTAAATTGTAAATCTCAAATTCGAATTTCTTTAGTAAATAATCCAAAATGAATAGGTGTGGAAGCTATAATTGTAAACCACGATCGAATCTAGGAAGCATTGGTTTATATATTCCTCTTAGTTTCGACTTTAGGGATAATTTTTTCGCTATCTTTTTCGAGAACCACCTAAAGTTCCAACTAAAAAATGAAATGATTTTTCATTATTTTATTGAAGTAATGAGCCCCATATTAATATTGGAGCTCATTACTTCAACTAGTCCCCATGTTCTTCTGAAGGGATCTCTTATTTTTTGAGAGGGTTGCCCAAAAGCGGTATATAAGGCATACCCAGAAAGCTTACAAGTAAACCGGATATGGAGATGGCGACTGCTGTTTCCATTTTTCGATAATTTCAAGATCACAAAGGATCACGATAATGTTGTTTATTTATAACTACAACGGAATGGTATACAAAGTCAACAGATTTAAACCCATGATGAAAGAGGATTTATGGCTACAAAAACTGTTGAGAGTAGTTCTAGATCTTGGCCAAGATCAACTGGCGTAGGGAGTTTATTGAAACCATTAAATTCAGAATATGGAAAAGTAGCTCCAGGGTGGGGGACTAAACCACTTTTGGGAGTTGCAATGGCTCTATTTGCAATATTTCTATCTATTATTTTAGAAATTTATAATTCATCTATTTTACTGGATGAAATTTCAATTAACTAGTTCATAAAAATTAGTAAGTCCTAGCAAAAAGATTATTTTACTTATACTTACCTAATGCTTAAGATACTTAATACTTCAACTTAAGATTACCTAAGATTTGGATTTATAGACCATTCTGGTAGTTCGATCGTGAAATTTATTTGTTTTGATATTTCATTTCTGGAATATGAGCGTGTGACTTGTTATAATTGATCCTATTGATAATACAGAGAATGGACCTATCATCTCTATCAAGATGATTCTACCTCGTCAGATATTTATTCTAGTCTCTGGAGCATGGACTATATAGAATAGATCAAGAAAAGAAATATTTGAACTATGATTCATACCTATTATTCAGACCTCGCAACCGGATTAAAAAAAATGGAAATAGGGAAATAGGTCTTTTCTAAATCAAACAATTTTTCCTTCATACTTCTGAAAGAAACCTCTTTCTCTAGATTTTGTTGAGTTATTACATTCATTGAAGAAGTGATGATCAAATGGTTTTTACTCAGAAATCCTTTGAGTTTAGCTTTGGTTTTCTTAAATCATCGTGGTTCTAGTATGAATCTGAGGTGTCAATTGATTCATAGGGTCTCAACAAGAGAATTCCTATAAAAAAAAGATAGGGAAGAGAAGATTCAAGAGGCCTGTCATGATTAACATAAAGAAAGATAGATGAGCCAACTTGATATTGTATTTCTTGGCATTATCATCACAAAGAAGAGATTCTGGATTTTTCTTACTTCGTATCTTTGGGTCAAATCGAGTCAAGTGGCTAAGCCACAAGAAGTTTGAAACTCTCTATTCCATATCCGTTGAAACCAATATTTGTGTGATTTGGCTTGAGCCGTATGAGATGAAATTTTCATATACGACTCTAAGAAGGGGAGTCTTTCTTGGTTTACCTATCTCAATAAAGTATATGATTGGTTCGAGGAGCGTCTCGAGATTCAAGCGATTGCAGATGATATAACTAGTAAATATGTTCCTCCTCATGTCAATATATTTTATTGTTTAGGGGGGATTACGCTGACTTGTTTTTTAGTACAAGTAGCTATGGGTTTTGCTATGACCTTTTACTATCGTCCAACTGTTATAGAGGCTTTTTCCTCTATTCAATACATAATGATTGAGGCCAACTTTGGTTGGTTAATTTGATCAGTTCATCGATGGTCAGCAAGTATGATGGTTTTAATGATGATCTTGCACGTATTTATCTGTGTATCTTGGGGTTTTAAAACCCCGAATTAACTTTACAGGGTAGTTCTGGCTGTATTGACCGCATCTTTTGGTGTAACTGGTTATTCCTTACCTCGGGACCAAATTGGCTATTGGGCAGTAAAAATTGTAACAGGCATACCTGAAGCTATTCCTATAATAGGATCACCTTTGGTAGAATTATTACGTGGAAGTGCTAGTGTGGGCTAGTCTACTTTGACTCATTTTTATTGTATACATTCTTTTGTATTTCCTCTTCTTACTACCGTATTTATGTTAATGCACTTTCCAATGATACGTAAGCAAGGTATTTCGGGTCCTTTATAGAGAAGGCAGATCATAGATATTTGTAATTTATCATATAGGGGAGGAACATGAGTCTTTTATTACTACAAATATGTATTATTGAAAAATAAGGCATGTTATTCGGATACTTGTATTCAATTCTGAAGTATTTTTTTATTTTATACGAATCAAATAGTTGAAGTATATTTTCCTAAAAGGGGATGGATTATGGGAGTGTGTGACTTGAACTATTGATTGGTCCATGCAGATATATGATTTTATCCGCCAAGTTGGAATTCACAACCCAACGTGTCTCCACATCCAACCATAATGTCAGTCCCTTTATGTAGCATAGGATAGGCCGGTTTTAACTTGAGGAGAATATTTTCTATGATCATACCCGAATCATGTCATACATGAACAGGCTCCGTAAGATCCCTAGAATAAGTGATGTGGAATGATCCAATGTTCTATTTATTTACTTTGTTTGATTTTTTTTAGTAATTTTTTAGTAAATTTATTTAAATTTATTATAATTATATTATAATTTATTATAATTATATAATTTATAATTAATTGATAGTATTAGTATTTCATATTAATTGGATAGTAATCTTAGTAAATTTTTTATAGTATGTAGATGCATTCATTTCCTTTGCATCGACCCTGATCTATTATACTATCGGAGTTAAATAAGGGATCTAAGGAAGAACAGGGGCTAGACTCTCTTAGTAATAAGTAAAAACTTTGTATTTTGTTTATGTAATTCAATCGAGATGTTGATAGGATAAATACCAACCAAAAGATATGAGACAATCCAAAAAGCACTTGATCATGATCAAATTTGTAAGCCGACTTGGATATTGAGCATTTCCGTTGCCAGAACTTAATTATTTGCAATGAATAATGAATCGTTGAAACTCGGGAAATGGAATTTGATAAAGAGTTTATTACATAGAGTCATTCTATATTATATATGTAGATATGTATAAAATATAGGTTTTTTATGGACCTATTTATGTTCTATGGATCTATTTCTGTGATTTTTTTGATTCTTGCTCGAGTCGGATGATAAAAAATTATCATGTCCGGTTCTTTTGGGGGATGGATCCACAAGAGTTAACCTATCCAAAGAACAAAGAAACCTGATTTGAATGATCCTGTATTAAGAGCTAAATTGGCTAAAGGGATGGGACATAATTATTATGGAGAACCCGCATGGCCCAATGATCTTTATATATTTTTCCAGTAGTAATCCTAGGCACTATTGCATGTAGTGTGGGTTTAGCGTTCTAGAGTCAAATGATAGGTGAACCGGCGGATCCGTTTGCAACTCCGTTGGAAATATTACCGAATGGTACTTCTTTCCCGTATTTCAAATACTTCGCAGTGCCCAATAAATTATTGGGTGTTCTTTTAATGGTACCAATAGGATTATTGACAATACCTTTTTTGGAGAATGTCAATAAATTTCAAAATCCATTTCGTCGTCCAGTACAATATTTTTTGATCGGTACACAGTAGCTCTTTGGTTAGGTATTGGAGCAACTTTACCTATCGAGAAATCCTCACTTTAGGTCTTTTCAAAGTTAAATACCATGACATAGGTATCTCTGGATCTTCCCTAGATACATCAATCTTATTATGTATCTATTCTGCAAATATATGGACCGTGTCAGAGATTCAAAACTTATTCTATTATTTTTTATTTTATTTCTAATTCTAAAAACTAAAAAATTCCAATGGATTTAAAATGAAAACTTTTTCTTAGGTAAATTGATTGCAAAATGCTTCTGTAGAGTGCCCAATATCTGTTTTATATCTTCTATGTGAAAATATTCCATTTTCATAAGATCTTCTGTGATTCAAAAGGTCCAATAATGTATGTATATTGGACCTTTTGAGACAATTATATGAAGACAATGATTGGTCAATAAAAATACATGTCAATGGAATTCCTTTTTTGTTTTTCTTGAGATTAGTGAATCTGTCTTGAAAGGAAAAAAGGGTAGATTCCATCTATTTTCATTTTCCTCTAAATTCATGTACTCTTCCTCTGCGTGTAGAAAAGGAATCAATAAATCAATCAAATTACGAGAAACTTCATAAAGTGCTTCTTTAGGTGTTAAACTTCCATTCGTCCATATTTCTAGAAAGAGTATCTCTTGTTTTTCATTCCCAGTCCCATAAGATTGAATACTATGATGATTTGCAGGCATAGATACAATATCTATAGGATAACTTCCATCGTGAGATTCATTTGTGGATTTCATATGATATCCATGACCTCTCTTGATTTGTAATTCAATACATAATCAATTGGTTCTCAGTTAGCTATATCTGTGTGTCAACTATTTGTATAGAAGGTGGTGAGATAATATCTTGAGCTGTTATGTATTTAGGTCCCCTGACGCAAATGGATGCGTCCCTAACTCCAAAGAGATTACTTTTCAATACAATCTCTTTCAAATTTATTAAAATCTCATGTACTGATTCTTTAATACCCTCTATCGTAGAATATTCATGCAGAACATTTTCAGATGTTGCACGTGTGATACATGTTCCTTCTATTTCTCCAAGTAAATCCCTTCGTATGGCAATACCTATGGTATTGGCTTGACCTTTCATAAGCGGGGACAGAACAAAATGACCATAATAAAGATGCTTCTCTACTTGATTCAACACATTTCCACTTTAGTGTTCGAGTGGATCCTACTACTTCTCTCGAACCATACTATTATTTTTCTTTTATTTATGATTATTAGATCAGATCATTGAATCATTTATTTCTCTTGGAATCTCTTGAATTATTATTTCTACACACGTCTTTTTTTAGGGGGGTGACATCCATTATGCGGCATGGGTGTTACATCACGTCTAAACTTAATAGCATCCCATTTCAATGGCTCGTAATGCCGCATCTCTTCCGAGACCTGGATCCTTTATCATAATTCTGCCGTTGCATACCCCGATCAACTAATGTATGAATAGCATTAAATGCCGCTTGAGCAGATAGGGTGTTCCTTTTCTTGTGCCTCTGAATCCAGAAGTACCTACGGAAGCCCAAGAAATCACCCGACCTCGTACATCTGTAACAGTTACAATAGTATTATTGAAACTCGCTTGAACATGAATAATTCCTTTTGGTATTCTACGTTCATTCTTTTTTGAACAGAAAAGATTTTTGTCCAAACATGAATTGGTCGTGTATTAGCAGACGATATATATATTGGTCTACGATGCATTGCCACTCGAAAGAAAGATATTGGAATTGGACTTGTTAATCAATTCATAACCTTTCGAGCACACCCAATATATATTCAAACCCCTTTACTTGTGTGAGTACATCTTGGATCTGATTATGTTATGGTGAGTCCTACTCATGGTGACTGTCGAGTTGGGAGAAGCCGTAGCATTATTGCGGGTCAATTAATATTGGGGAACCGGGACTCAACTAACATTGAACTTTTCATATCGGCGAGTATTCACGGTGGTACCGCCAATATGTACGAGCTCCCTCTAATGGAAAAAGAAAATTTGATGAGGATTTGGTTCATCCCACACGTACCTGTCATGGGCATCCTACTTTTCTATGTTTTATAGACTTGTATGTCACTATTGAGAGTCGAGATATTCTACATAATGTGAATATTCCAACAAAAAGTTTGATTTGAGTTCAAAATGATCAATATGTAGAATCAGAACAAGTGATTGCCGAGAAATGCACTGGAGTACTGATGGCTATCATGCAATATACATATAGTAATGTTCATCTATTACCAAAAACAAATCATTTATGGATATTAGCAGGAGGTCTATGTAGATCCAATATAGTGTCTTTTTCACTCCACAAGGATCAAGATCAATTTCATACTCATTCTTTTTCTCTCGAAGAAAGATATATCTTTGATCTCACCGACTAATGATCAAGTAAAACGTAAAATTGTTGGATACTTTTGGTAAAAAAGATTGGAAAATTCTTGACTATTCAAAACCTTATCGAACCAAGGGTCATTGGAATCTCATAGAGCCTTCTACTTATATTCGTCAAGAGAATTCCTTGGTGAAAAAGTGAAGGAATAGATTGATTCCCTTACAATATGATCAAGAACAAGAAAAAAACTAAGACCTGTTTGGTATTTGATGAAAATACCTATAAATGGTATTTGATGTAGAAAGAGTCTTCTTGCTTATTTTTATGATCCGTGTAAGAAGAGTTTGGGAATTACTAAATATGGGATTGAAGTAGATTCCATTGTAAAAAAAAGAGAATTTGATTGAGTATCGAGAAGCAAAAGAATGGAGTTCAAATACCAAATGCAAATGAAAGTAGATCGATTTTTTTCATTCTCGAGGAAGTGCATATCTTACGGATCTTACCATAATGGTCCGGAACAATAGTATCATTGAGTAGATACGACTTACTTTCAATAGAAATACAAGAAGTCGAGTAGGTGGATTAGTCCGAGTGGAGAGAAAAAAAAAGTATGGAACTGAAAATCTTTTCTAAAGATATTCATTTTTCGGGAGAAGTGGATAAAATTTCTAGGCACAGTGGCATTTTGATACCACAAGGAATGGGAAAAAAAGATTCTAAAGGATAAAAAAAATGGAAAAATTGGATCTATGTCCAACGCATTGCACCTATCAAAAAAAGGTCTTTTGTTTTGGTTCGTCCGTAGTCATATGAAATAGCGATGGGATAAATTGAGCAACACTTTTCTTTTAGGATCTCTTGGAGGAAAGGAGAATGTCAACTTCAATTGTCAATTATAGACTTTATGGAAATGGCAAGTCAATTCAGGAATTTCTCACACAAGTCTTCAATTAGTTCGGGCTTGCTTAGTATTGACTTGGGACCAAGAAAAAAAGAGTTCGATAGAAGAAGAGGTTCATGCTTCTTTTGTTGAAATAAGGGCAAATGATCTGCTTCGTGATTTCATCCGAATTGAGTTAGTAAAGTCCACTATTTCGTATACCGAAAAAAGGTATGATACGCCAGGTTCAGGATTGATTTCCAATAATGAATTAGATCGTATCCATAGAAAGACTTTTGATTCCAAGGCGAAGATTCAATCATTTCCCCAACATCAGGGAACTCTTGGTACGTTGTTGAATCGAAATAAGGAATGCCAATCTTTCCTAATTTTGTCATCATCCAATTGTTCTCAATTGGTACTTCGAGATAGAATAATGCGACAAAGGATCGGATCCCATGACTCCAATTAGGGATTTGTTGGGTCCTTTAGGTACTATTATGTGCCTAAAAGAGTCAATTTTCGTTCATCTTACTATTTCATAACTTAGAATCAAGTCTTTTGAAAGAACTTGAAAATTTTCAACAGACTTTCCAAGTGCTTCAAGTACTTCCATTTCCATACTGTTTCCTAGATGAAAATAGTAGGATTGAGAATCCCGATCCATGCAGTAACATCATTTGGAATTCATTCCATTTTGAATTACCATCACGATTCTTGTGAAGAGGCATGGACAATAATGAACCTTGGACAATTCCTTTGTGAAAATGTATGTCTGGATCACGCATAAAAAAATCTGGTCAAATTTTCATTGTTCATGTTGACTCTTTAGTTAGAAGATCATCTAAGCCCTATTTGGTCACTCCAGGAGCAACTGTCCATGGCCATTATGGGGAAATCTTTTCTGAAGGAGACACATTCATTACATTTCTATATGAAAAATCGAGATCTGGTGACATAACGCAAGGTCTTCCAAAAGTGGAACAAATCTTAGAAGTTCGTTCAATTGATTCAATATCAATGAACCTCGAAAGAAGAGTGGAAGGTTGGGACGAACGTATCCGAAGGATTCTTGGGATCCCCTGGGGATTCTTGATTGGAGCTGAACTAACCATAGCCCAAAGTCGTATCTCTTTGGTTAATAAGATCCAAAAGGTTTATCGATCCCAGGGGGTACAGATCCATAATAGACATATAGAGATTCTTGTACGTCAAGTAACATCAAGTTTCAGAAGATGGAATGTCTAATGTTTTTTTACCTGGGGAATTTCTTGGATTGAGCAGAGCGAGCAGGGCGTTTTGGATGAAGCGATCCGGGCAATCTCTTGGGAATAACGAAGTCATCTCTGAATACTCAAAGTTTCATATCCGAAGCGAGTTTTCAAGAAACTGCTCGAGTTTTAGTAAAAGCTTTCACGAGGTCGTATTGATTGGTTGAAAGGCCTGAAAGAGAACGTTGTTCTGGGGGGGATTATACCGGTTGGTACCGGATTCAACAAATTAGTACATCGTTCAAAGCAAGACAAAAAAAACATTCATTTGAAAGGAAGAAAGTTGGAAATTGAGAGATTTTGTTACACCATAGAGAATTCTTTTGTTCTTGTGCCCCAAACACTTTCCATGAGACATCAGACCAATCATTTACGTAATGTAATTGACTAATTCTTCACACTTTTGACTTTCACTCTCTGGTCCAATTATGGATTTCGTAATAAAAAAAAAAAAAAAGAAAAAGAGAAAGTGTGGGAAAATGGGAAGACGATATTGGAACATCAATTTGGAAGAGAAGCAGGAGTTCATTTTGGTCATGGTACTAAGAAATGGAATCCTAGAATGGCTCCTTACATCTCTGCAAAGCGTAAAGGTATTCATCTGACAAATCTGAATAGAAATCTAGTTTTTTATCAGAAGCCTGCGATTGAGTTTTTGATGCGGAAAAAAATTCTTCATCGTTGGCACCAAGCAGCGGATTTAGTAGCATCAGCAGCAATAAGGGCTCGATGTCATTATGTTAAGAAAAAATGGCTTGGTGGTATGTTAACGAATTGGTCTACTACAGAAACAAGACTTCAGAAGTTCAGGGACTGAGAACAAGAAACTCAATCGTCTCCCCAAAGGAGATGCAGCAATGTTGAAGAGAAAGTTATCTACCTTGCAAGCATATCTGGGTGGGATCAAATATATGATGGGATTGCCCGATATTGTAATTGATCAGCAAGAAGAATATACGGTTCTTCGAGAATGTGTTATTTTGGGTATTCCGACGATTTGTTTCATCGATACAAACCCAGATCTTGTAGATCTTTCTATTCCGGCCAACGATGATGCTATAGCTTCGATTCGATTGGTTCTTACCAAATCTGAAATTTGTGAGGGCCGTTCTAGTTATATAAAAAATGGTTGATTATCTTAGAATTACTCTTATCATTAAGAAGAAGAAGATTAGTTTGTTTTTGGTGAACTCTCTTTGATTGTTTTGGTTTGCATCTTTTGGAGTTTGAACTATGTTTTGACTATCGAAGAATATTGAAAAGATCAAATGATTGGTCTTTTTTTTATGTGATTTCTCGGTATCCGAAATATACGATTCATAACTGAAATTCATGAATGAACATAGATGAATTGAGAAAGAGATGGTTGAATCAAAATAATGACTTTTTTGAAGTTCTATTTCTGTTAGAGGACAATATGAATGTTATACCATGTTCCATTAAAACACTAAAAGGGTTATACGATATATCAGGTGTAGAAGTAGGCCAACATTTCTATTGGCAAATAGGAGGTTTACAAATTCATGCCCAATTGGGTTGTAATTGCTATCTTATTAGGTGAAGTCATCATAGCTGTTCGGAATCCACAAACCATTCCGACCGACGGTCAGAATTTCTTCGAATATGTCCTTGAATTTCTTCAAGACTTGAGCAAAACTCAGATTGGAGAGGAGTATGGTCCTTGGGTTCCTTTTATAGGAACGATGTTCCTATTTCTTTTTGTTTCTAACTGGTCAGGTGCTCTTTTACCTTGGAAAATCAGAAAGTTACCTCATGGGGAGTTAGCTGCGCCCACGAATGATATAAAGACTACTGTTGCTTTAGCTTTACCCACGTCAGTGGCATATTTCTATGCGGGTCTTAGCAAATTGGGATATTTCGGGAAAGACATTCAACCAATTTGACCAATTCATATTCTAGAAGATTTCACAAAACCTTTCTCTCTTAGTTTTCGACTTTTCGGGAATATATTGGCTGATGAATTAGTGGTTGTTGTTCTTGTTTCTTTAGTGCCTTCAGTAGTTCCTATACCTGTCATGTTTCTTGGATTATTTACAAGTGGTATTCAAGCTCTTCTTTTTGCAACTTTGGCTGCGGCTTATATAGGTGAATCCATGGAGGGTCATCATTGACTCACTTTCGAAATAGTCTTTTTTGAAGCTTATCCCAATTCAAGCAATGCGGGGGGTTCAATATAATCAACTGGGTTGGAGAAGAAAATGCAAATAGCTACATGTATGTATATATGAAGAAAGATAGATGATATTGCAGAATTTGGAAGAGAAAGAAGGGTTGGGGATCCTACTACATATATGTATATGTAATGCCTCTTAGTATCAATCCTTGTGTATGTTTCGAAGAATGAGAATACGATTTCATAGAAGAAAAAGTGCAGGTGATTTACGTTATGGAAGAAGAAAAGTAGATTTTCTTTACTAGTTATATAGTAATTACCCCTATCTCTTTTTTTTCTAGCCCACTGCATTTAGATGGATTCCCATAGAAGTCCTTTTTCTATTTTGTCTGTGATTGTGAATTGAATGAAAGAGAAAGAATAGTTTCTAAACAAGGAAACGCAATGACTAAAACCGTATACATATCTATTTACATAAGGTAGAAAGGAAGGAAAAACGGTATATCGAAGTAGTTCTTAATTCAGTAATATTCTGAATTCCATTTGATTTTTAGCTACTTCGACCCGATAGATTTGAGTGAGAAAGAGAAAAAAAGAAAAAATCAGTGTAGTAAAGTAAATAGTCAAAGTAGAAGTAGAAAAAGAAGTAGATTAAGTACTAATTCATTGGTTGGTTGTATCATTCACCATTATTTCTTTTGGTGCGAGGAACTTACCATGAATCCACTTCTTTCTGCTTGCTTGCTGGATTTGTAGGGGCTTGCTTCTATCGGACCTGGGTTGGTCATACTGCTGGGCCAAGCCGTAGAAGGTACGAGAGAAGCAGAGGGTCAAATACGAGGTACTTTATTGCTTAGTCTGGCTTTTATGGAAGCTTTCACAATTTATGGACTGGTCGTGGCATTAGCTCTTTGATTTGTAAATCCTTTTATTTCATTTCATCATAGAAGAAAAACATAACCATAACTAAGAAATTTGAGAATTCTCAAATTCCATTAAGAAGAATAAGCGGAGTGATACAAAAAGAACTCTGTTCTTTGTTAGTCCTATCTATAAGGGGGGAGAACATATGAAAAAGAGAACCGATTCTTTTGTTTCCGTGGGGCACTGGCCATCCGCTGGGAGTTTCGAGTTTCATACCGGCAACAAATCCAAGAAATCTAAGCGTAGTGCTGGGTGTATTGATTTTTTTTGGAAAGGGAGTGTGTGCGAGTTGTGTATTGAAAGAATAGGTTGGATTTCACCGGCTTCTTTCTATTTCTATTTTTCTAGCAAAATAGGAAAAGGGTGCATAATCTTGATGAATTACTTCAGAATTGGATTTCATTCAGAAATCATATGTTAGAACCATAACATTTCATGACTAATTGGTAAATTCACTTTGATTCTCTATCAACCAAGAATGTTGAGGTCTTTTACATGGTGAGAGAGAAATTGTTTGAAGTCCAGGCACAGCATAGCAGGGTACTCTTTCTACCAACACCAAAAAGGTTTCAAAATGAGAAAAAGAAAAAGGAAGAATTGGGAATTTATCTAATGTAGAACATTCATATGGATCAAATTCTTTGAACCATTCACTGGAAAGATGGGTATCTTCCCCCCATCCCGAATCGACGACCTATGTATTGTATTTGTATAAAATGTATTATTCTAAAAAAGAGAATTTTTGGATGAAAAAATCTCAATCTAATTAGAAGAATAATGAGAATGAAATTATGAAGTTCAGAATTCTATTCCATTCTATTTCTATTCTATTAAAATTTTGATCTAATTTATCATAGCATATAAAGAAGAAAGAATAGAATGATTTTTTCTTTCCAATCTTTTTTTTTCTTTTTTGTCTGGTCTCCTCCTAAGATTCTGATGTTAGATCAGTTTCGATATCTTTGAATACGAACAGAAAAGAGAGGATAGGCTCATTCCGTTCAAAGATATGGGAATGCCCATCAATCAAAGAAAAGAAACAATTGAGCGTGAGAGCCAAATGAATCTTTCGATTCATGTTTGGTTCAGGAAGAGATATGATAGTTGTGAAATGAATGGAAAGAGAATCTACTTTCATGAAATGATTTCTTAGATAAGCGAAAATAGAGGATCTTGAGTACTCAAATTGAAGAATTACGTATATGCTCGAAAGAGCTCGGGTTAGATTATGGAAAGTGGTAATCAGATGAGTATCGAACGAATGGATACTCTGAGATAGAACGAGAAAAAGTCAATTTGATTAATGCTACTTGCAATAGTTTGGAACGATTAGAAAAGAAAATGACAAAAATGAAACTCTTTTTTTTGAAAAACAAAGAGCAATTAATCAGGTCCGACAACAAGTTTTGCAACAAGCCTTACAAAGAGCTCTAGGAACTTTGAATAGTTGTTTGAATAGCGAATTACATTTTCGTACCATCAGTGCTAATATTGGTATCCTCGGGTCCGTGGAAGAAAGAACTGATTAGCCTTTTGACTCTAGTTTAGGTATTCTTTTTTCCCTTTCCTTCCGAAAAAGAAAAATAGATACTAATGGGAACCCTTCGCTGACGAAATTAGTCGATTATACGCGAACGTATTGAACAATAGAATAGAGAAGTCAAGATTGTACCGTACTTCAAGTGGGCGACATTGCTCGATTCATGGTCTTGATGAAGTAATGGCAGGTGAATGAATAGAATTTGAAGAGGGTACCATAGGTATTGCTCTGAATTTGGAATCAAAGAATGTTGGCGTTGTATTAATGGGTGATGGTTTGATGATAAAAGAGGGAAGTTCTGTAAAAGCAACAGGAAGAATCGCTCAGATCCCTGTGAGCGAGGCTTTTTTGGGTCGTGTTCTAAATGCTCTGGTTGATGGGAGAGGTGAAATTTCATCTTCTGAATCTCTGTTCATTGAATCTCCTTCCTCTTTCGAGACATTCCGTATATGAGCCCCTTCAAATGGGACTTCTTGCTATTGATTCAATGATCCCTATAGGACGCGGGCAACGAGAATGAATTCTTGGAGACAGACAGACTGGTAAAACAGCAGTAGCCACAGATACGATTCTCAATCAAAAAGGACAAAATGTGATATGTGTTTATGTAGCTATTGGTCAAAAAGCATCTTCTGTGGCTCAGGTAGTGACTACTTTCCAGGAAGGAGGGGCAATGGAATACACTATTGTGGTAGCCGAAACAGCAGATTCGCCTGCTACATTACAATATCTCGCTCCTTAGACGGGAGCGGCTCTGGCTGAATCTTTTATGTACCGTGAACGACATACTTCAATAATTTATGATGATCTCTCCAAACAGGCACAAGCTTATCGTAAAATGTCTATTCTATTAAGAAGACCCCCTGGTCGTGAAGCTTATCCAGGAGATGTTTTTTATTTGCATTCACGACTTTTGGAAAGAGCCGCTAAATCAAGTTCTCGTTTAGGTGAAGGAAGTATGACTGCTTTACCAAACTCAATCTGGAGACGTTTCGGCTTATATTCCTACTAATGTAATTTCTATTATAGATGGACAAAGATTCTTATCTGCCGATCTATTCAATGCTGGAATCAGGCCTGCTATTCATGTAGGTCTTTCTGTTTCCAGAGTAGGATGCTCAAATGAAAGCCATGAAACAACAAATCCAAATTGGAACTAGCTCAATTTGCAGAATTAGAAGCCTTTGCACAATTTGCTTCTGATCTAGATAAAGCTACTCAGAATCAATTGGCAAGAGGTCAACGATTACGTGAGTTGCTCAAACAATCCCAATCAGACCCTCTCGCGGTGGAAGACCAGATAGCTACTATTTACACCGGAACGAATGGATATCTTGTTGTAAATTGATGTAAAAGAAATTTCGTTGGGTTACGTACCTACTAACAAAGAAGAAACCTAAATTCCAAGAAATTCTATCTTCTACCAAGATATTCACCGAAGAAGCTGAAACCCTTTTGAGAGAAGCTATTCAGGAACAGATTGAACTCTTTCTACTTCAGGAACACAAACAAATGTAAATGGATCATTTTTCTTCTATTCTCAATTCAGAAAGAAAGATTTGATAATCATTCAAAAGGGCCTTTATCCAATTCTTTTTTTTTTCTATTCTCTATCTAGAATATATAGATATATAAAGAAATTATCCAATAGGATTTGAACCTATACCAAAGGTTTAGAAGACCTCTGTCCTATCCATTAGACAATGGATGCCCTTCATTCCTATTTTCACATTTTTTTTCATAAAATGAAAAAAGGATTAGACGGATTTAGGGAATACAAGAAAAAGAAGGATGCATATCAAAATATAGAATCTATGTATATCATATGAAGTGAAGGAAGATATAGCGGGTAGTGGGAATCGAACCCGCATCGTTAGCTTGGAAGGCTAGGGGTTATAGTTGACGCTGGTTGATCATTTTTCACATCTCTAATTCAAAACCGAACATAAGATTTTGGTTTCATTCAGCTCCTTTATGGAAGATCGATGTATTCCCACCAGAGAAAAAATGAGATCCATAACATCTATGTCAGCTTTTTTTCGAATGCATCTAAAGCTACTCGCTTAGATTCTCCTATATAAGAGGGGAGTTCTATCAAATCTTTCTAGTCTAGTTACTTGTTCCTATTTCTACCCAGGATCCTAAGGCGCTAGATTTTGTTTCTACCGAGCTGAAACAATAAGAGGCAAGAAACAAAAAAATCATTTTCTAGCTAATTGGCTTCAATCTCCCTTTTCCAGTGCAAAAATGGAAGATTTAGTTACGAAAGTTTTGTACTATCATCCATAGATCCTTTATTCATACTCATTCAATTGGAAGAATTGATCCAATAAAAAAAAATTATGCTTCTCGACTCCATAATCCCATTTTTTTCTTAATTATGATTGACTTTTGGATAGAAATCGTGAGAATGTATATTCTTTCCTAAAATATCCTTTTGAGGGGTAAAGGATGAAAGATTTTTTAGAAAGAAAGTTTTTTATAGGAATCTTCCATATGAAAAAAAGGAAAAGACCCCTTCACTATTGAAGTTGTGAATAGAACGAATCACACTTTTACCACTAAACTATACCCGCTACATATTCATTCTAAATTATCTATTTCTTATGAATATGAAATATGAATCAAATACTGAACTTCAACTTTCATTTAGAATGAAATTCATTTTTCATTGATGAATTTCCTAATTTTAGACTTCATAAGAAGAAAAGAAAGACGAAAAATCTTAGTTTACTTAGTTTACTATAATAATAGAATACTATTACTATAACACTTTGACTAGAAATTTGAAATTTGACTGACTCAATATTCTAATTTAGACTCTAATTGACTAGAATGACTATATAAGGTTAAGGTACTAGAATATACTAAGATACTATATAATCTTGAATATTTCGATATCAATATATGAATATAGAATAGATTCTATGAATATAGAATATGTAGATAGAATATTCTATATGAATCTATAATTTTTGAAAGAATTTCTAAGAGAATCTATAGATATAGAATAGAATCTTATCTAATTTCTAATGATTAGGAATGGCAATGAAAATGAGTCTTCTTTTTCAATAATAATTTTCTTCGAACAAAAGAAGTACTAGCCCTAAAGTACTTATACTGAATCAGGCCAGCTTTTGTACAAAATCAAAGAAGGAAAGTCTTCTTTCTATTGGAGAAATCTGTTTTGGATCATTGAAGGAAAATCCAAATTGTTCTCAATCTTGACTTCACATGTGAAATCACATGAGAAATTTCCCATTTGGAATGGGGAGAGATGGTGAGTGGACTAAAGCGTCGGATTGCTAATTATACAAAGGGGTTCAATCTCTCTCTGACCCACTTTCTATTTTCAAATTGGAAGAAATTTCGATTCTTTTCTTTTAGAAAGATTTTCTCTTTATTTAGCATCTATTCCATTTATTTACACATTGATACATTGACCTATGAAAAAATCAAGGAAAAGTAAAATGAATCTCATCTATTTTTTTATTCTTCAGAATACGCCGGATCATTAGATAAGAATCCAAGATGAAGAGAGAAACAAAGAATATTACTATAAACAAAGAGTTTCAGTAAGCATGAAAAATCTCCAAGATAAGATCATTTTTATTTAAGGAAATAGATCACCTATTTTACGACACACGCTATACACTATTTTGACATGACGCTCTCAATTTCACGAATTTCTTTCTATTTCTAATGTAATATTCTAATGTAAGAATATTCGTGTTTTTTGTTACCAAAAATTTCTTGCCATATCCATATCTATAATTAGGTATTGTATGGGATCTTCTAAAGGAAAAGTCAGAACAAAAAGAATCAGCTGATTAGCTGATTAAAGAGAAAGATCATCGCCCCTTCCCTTATTCAAATTCCATAGAAAATAATTTTTCTTTTGAATCGAGGGTTCCTAATGTCCGACTTCTCAATCTTCTTTATGATCTTATTGATTTTCTAATCAAAATTTTCTCTATTTTTTATCAAGAAATTATTAATTGAATAGAGATTTCATTCTTATCGAAAACTTACAGCTTGCCAAACAAAGGCTCGTGAGAAAAAAAAGTACAGGATAACCAGCATAACATCTACAATTGAAAAGAAAAAAGGCAGATAAAAGAAAGAAATTCTTCTTTTTCTTTGACTTCTCCCCAATCAAATAAGAATACAAAGAATTCTATTTTACTAATGTATTGTATTTCACTTCTCCTTATTAGTTATAACTAGTTCATATGAAAAATCAAAATCTTTCTGTACTTGATTCAAAGTACGTATTGTTTCTTTTTTTTTTATAGTCTTTCTATATTTCTATTCTATTCTCTTTATTGAAATTCTTTCAATTTCTATTGATTGATATTGAATTTGTGAGATGGTTTTTTCTTTGCTATGAATTGTGCTTTTCTATTTTGAAAAGCACAATTACGATAGACAAGGAAGAATTGGAATATTTCATTCTACTTTCTACTAAGGTGTTGGGTCTCAAAATCATTAGAAAAAAATGATGAATTTTATACCCTAATCGAAAACTTTTGAGTTCGATTGTTCTAGATAAAAAAGAATTAGGTTTCTAGTAAAAATGGATTCTAAAACTGAATCTACGAATATGAAGATACTAATTCCATATTCTGGAGATTGAACATTTCCATATGAATGAAAATGCATCTTTCTTCATTGTTTCCTAAACCCTATTGAATATCGACAATTCAACATGAATTTCCTTATTATTATTTCGTGCGCCATGGTGAAATTGGTAGACACGCTGCTCTTAGGAAGCAGTGCTAGAGCATCTCGGTTCGAGTCCGAGTGGCGGCATAAGGCATAAATATGAATTCATATTCAGAATATAGACACAATAGATCTAATAGAATCTCAAATCTTCAAAATCTTCTCTTTTAGATTCTATTTCATCCCCTCCCCGATTTCCATTATTGAAAAGGGAATCTTCTTTATGATATTTGCGACTTTAGAACATATATTCACTCATATTTCTTTTTCGATCATCTCAATTGTGATTCTAATTCATTTGATGAACTTATTAGTCTACGAAATCGAAGGATTACATAATTCATCAAAAAAGGGATGATAGCTACTTTTTTTCTATATAATAGGGTTTTTAGTTATTCGTTGGATTTCTTCAGGACATTTTCCATTCAGTAATTTATACGAATCGTTCATCTTCCTTTCATAGAGTTTATCCATTATTCATATGATTCCGTATCTTGGGAATCATAAAATGATTTCAATAACCGCACACCCAAGTGTTATCAGTCTTTCAACCGAAATGCATAAACCCGTAATATTAGTACCTTCTCTACAATCTCGCAATAATGTCAAGATAATGCTCTTGAGCTATGCTCTTTTATGCGGATCGTTATTATCGCTCTTATAGTGATTACATTTCAAAAAGAATCGATTCTTTTTTTCAAAACAAGAATTTTGAAGTTGAAGGAAGTCATTTTTCTTTGGTGATATGGAGAATGAAAAGAGTAGTGCATCAACTTCTTTTTCTCATTTCAAAATTTTGACAAATATCAATGAATTCAGCATTTGGATTATTGGAGTTATCATGTCATTAGTTTAGGGTTTACCTTTTCCACCATAGGCATTCTTTCGGAGCGTATGGGCTAATGAAGCATGGGGTTCTTATTGGAATTGGGACCCTAAGGAAACTTGGGCATTTCTGACTTGGACCATATTTACAATTTCTTTACATACTAGAACAAATCCAAAATTGCAAGACCAAGGCACGAATTTGGCATTTTCTATAGGATTTCTCCTAATTTGGATATGCTATTTTGGGATCAATCTATTAGGAATCAGGTTCCATAGTTATGGTTCATTCCAATGATAATCTAATTGAAGAAAAGAAACTACATGAAGAATATATAAAAACATCATCTAATACACAATGAAAATTTGTGCGAGTTTTTGAGAACCATTTCAATAGAGAAACTACATGTCAAATGGTTCTAAAAAACTTGAGATGTATCTCATTACAATTCTAACGCTCCGCGCCTGTCTCTGAAAAGATAGAGCTAAAAGTAATCTTTGATATAGATCTTTCTATTGATCCTCCTCTACGGGAGGTGGGTGGGGAATCAAGAGAAGCAAGGCAGTACATCATACTCTTCGGGATTGTGTCATGTCAATTTTCATCTTTATGAATGGGGCAAGAGCCCATACTTAGAGCATAATTGCAAGTGTGCGCATAACCAAAGAAGTCGCCTTCGGTCCTCTCGCTAGGTCACTAGTCCCTTGTCTAGCCCTTCTCTTCTTCTTTCTTCTTGTTAGTCTTTTGAGCAGAACCGAACCAAAACTAGACGAACAACAACAGAATCAGAACTCTAACAAGCACGCAGGAAAAAAGCGCCCGATCGAGATAGGGCTGCCAAACATCTTTTCCTCGCCTAGGATGGAGTCAAAGTGACGACACGAGGAAAAACTTCATGGTGGAGTACTCTGAATTGATGCTGCGCTCTATTATTGCCTCCTATTCATGATCGAGGTTAAGCTGACTCTTCATTCACTTTTTGAGGCTGCATATAGACGTGCACTTCAATCTAGTGGATTGGTTGGGTTTGAAATGATCCAAACCAAGGGTATAGGGCCTCCAACGCCTATAAATAGTGTGCAAAGGGAGAGGCCAAACCAACTTTAGCTTCCGACTTGAGATAATTCGTCTTTCCATTCAAAATGTAGAAAATGAGAAGCTCCAACGAGCAAACCACATGCCTTCTGGGAGCATATCCCATCGATCCCGTGATCATACGGGATCATATGCTTTTTCCGAATGAAATACGCTCTCTCAAAATAGGAAGAGGGCGCCTCAAAAGAACAAAGAAGAGCTCCTTGTTCGGGTGTCACCCGCAGTCACCGGGGAGACTAGAAGAGTCCGTCAACGCAAAGTAGTGTGTTTTCATGCGTGGCTTTCTTTGTCTTTGTTTGGTTTTCTTTGTTGTGTTTGCATGTCTCGTAAGTTTCTCTTTCTGATCTTCTGCTTTGGCTGAGAGCTAGAGCTCCCTAATTAGTGTGTGATCTCTTTTCTTTTGAATGGACCACTTTCTTCTATCTATTCCAAATCACTTGTTACGAAAATTGACTAAAAACTAAAAAAAGTTGATGAGGAAGAGAGAGACGATGTGCAAGAAGAATAGATGACAGATGAGAACAGAGTGACAAGATTCAGATAAGAAAATCTCTCTCCCGGCCAAGATCGTACTATTTCATAAAAGCAAGGCGCTAGTAAGCTAAGCGTAAGTCCTTAATCCGGTATGATGTGACACTTCTTGCTTTGTTTTCGTCTCTCTTGTTAGTCTTTCACTGTCTCTAAAGCGAGTGAAGTCCCCCGAGAAGGGGCCTAGTCCTATCTGAACGGTCCCTAAATGAGGCCTCCAACTAGCCTTCATGCCCTCGATCCGGGAATAGCGACATGAACTTAATGTCCTGTCCAAGCCCAGGAACTTACTCCTAAAAGCCCTGACAAATGATGATTGAGACGAGATTCGACATTTTTGAACCTAGTTTCCATTTTGGTTATAGGTGTAACCAACTCGCTATTAAGGATATAGCAGAAAGAAGTAATAGAAAAAGAGCTCCAGTATAAAGATCCCCATTGGTGCATAATCCGATTGTATACCACCACTGATAAACACCAGAATAAGCGATATTCATTGGACCGATAACGCCTCCTTTAGTAAAGGCTTCTACAACAGGTTGACCAAAATGAGGATCCCAAATTGCAGGAGCAATAGGTCTTACATGTAAAGGGTCCTGTATCCATGACTCAAAATTTCCTTGCCAAGCTACATGAAAGATTTCGCCCACGAAAGATTCTTGCTAACTGTCCAAAGTGCGGCAAAAAATATTTTGAGAAAGACATTCTTCAATAATATCATCATGACTCACAAAAGCAATACCAAACTAGATACGATGAGTAGTGGGGTCCTAAGCTAAGCCTTGGCTCAACCTTGGGAATCTTAATGTAATAATGCCTTTCAAATCCTCGTAGCCATTATCTCAAGCAAGAATTCTTGCTAAGAAGAATGCCCATGTTGTGGCAATTCCACCTGGTAATGGGTTACTCACAAGATGTCCTTGTATAATACTCAAGGCTCTAGTCGGGTAGCAGAGCAACTTTTCATTTGTTATGAGCCCAAATGATGGATTCAATGAGTTCTTGCCAATAACCATGGCCATTGAATAGAAACATGAAACCGAAAGCCCACAAAATGAGCACCTAAGAAAAAAAGACCATATGCGATAATGAAGAACCATAAGATTGAATTACTTGAGATGCCTGTGCCATAAGAAATCCCGTATTATCCATTTGAGTAATGGAACTGCAAAGTTCCCTCCTCTGTGATATGAGTGACTACTCCTTGATCACTTATAGTACCCCAAACAAAACTGCATTTTCCAACCGAAATGGAAAATGACTAAAATTGTACATCCAAAATAGACCTAAGAATACATGATCCCAGTGAATACTTGACATGTCCCCCCCCCTACTAGGTCCATCACGAGGGAAACGAAAACCAAGGTTTGCTTTCTCGTATCAAACGGAACTGAGCAAATAGAACACCCTTCAAGATCAATACACATGAATTATAAATGCATGAATGTGATGAACCAAAAAATCGTAAAAAATGGGATAGGTAACAAAGCAACTTTGCCGCCCATCGCTACTAACGCACCACCTCCCAAGTTAAGCGGTACTTGTTGTTGCACCGTGAGTCGTTACTTAGGTGCTAAAGCATGGGTGTTTTGTACCCATTGAGCAAAGATGGGTTGTAATTGTATAGCGGTATCAAAAACATATCTTAGGGATGCCCTAAAGCCATAGTCTCATTATTATGAATAGACAAGCCAAAACTGTGAAAACCTAGAAAGATTTATGCCCAGTTCAGATGTGTTATGATTGCATCACAGTGTTTAAGGACACAATCTAATAGATCGTTATATCGAGTAGTTGGATCGTAGTCTTTACCATAAAGAAGAAAGATGGTATACGCAGCAACTATAAGAAATCCCTCGATCCACATGTGATGTGAACAACGAAAGTTGTATACCATACCAATAGCTAGGTATGGATAGGGGGCATGGAATACATATGGTGAGCTACAACAATGGTGAAAGAACCTAACATAGCCGAGATTCGTGAGATAATTGAGCATGCCATGACGTTGTTAGGATTTCATAGAGACCCTGGCCCGTAAAACCTTTATGAGCCTCTCAAATGTCTTTCGTGCCATGACCAATGGCCCGCTTAGTCCTATACATATGACTGCGATCGGAACGTAATCGCAATAGCTAAATGATGGTGTGCAATATCACTCACCAAAGACCCCTTGTTATTGGATCTAATCCTCCACGAAAACTCGGAAATTTTGCATATTTTGCCCAATTCAAGGTGAAAAAGGCGTTGCTCGCTCGAAAACTTGGATAAAGTTGAGCCAAAAGATCCCGATTACAAGAAATTCATGAGGTCTTTAGGATCAAGTCAAGAAATTGGTGAATCGGTAAAGACGTGGATTTGGTGTCCCCAAGAAAGAGACCCAAGTCCTAGTAACCCGCTAAGTGGTGATTCAACATAGATTCTACATCTTGGAACCAAGCCAATTTGGGAGCGGATAATGGAACCAACCATCAAAAGCATTAACGATGCAAAGAACAATGCACCAATTGTGGTACAATAGAGTTGTAATTCGGTGATTCGCCAAATCTAAAAAAATTGGAGGTTCTTTGTATTCCTCAAAACCACCACATCCCAATTCAATATTTCTTGACCTACTATTGGCCAAACTACTTGGGCACGGGTGCAATATGAGTAGGATCACTTAGCCATGCTTCATAATTGGAAAACGGGTGCCATGGAAGTACATGCCACTCACCAAAGAAAGAGAATAGAGTTGAAATGAGCATTAAAGACTTTTAGAGATCTCCTCCAAATCGGTATGACTATCAAATCATGAGCATCGATGTAGGTTCCAGATCCAAGTGGTATCGGGACCCTTAGCTATTATTCTTGAGAAATGGCTCCGGCCCATTCCTCGAAAGACGTTTTATAGGATTCCTGCTACAATAATTTTCACTGGTTCGAAAGCTAATCATGAAGTCCTCCTCTTCCGGACAACACATACAAAGAGACCACAAGTTTTTAGTGAACTTTTGAAAGATAGATATTTTCTTTATGATTAGTCCCTTTCTTTCCTATCTTCCATCCATCTATTTTCTTGAGTTATTCACTAGAGAAATTAAGATATTGAAGTCGCTCGGGCAAGTGTTCGATTTCTTATGACATAAAGAATAGGTGCCTGGGACCTATTCTATTGCCAAAACATTTCGTGATAAAAAAAAATGATTTTTTTGCAACCTAGCTTCTTCTATTTAGATTCGAATGGCGAAGTGCCCATATAGATTGACTTTCATCGAAAATGAAAAAATCTAATGATTTGAGAAATTGAGAAAGAAGGGATAGAATCAAATTCTTGATTGGATCTTCTCATAGGAATGATTTCTTTCATTTGATTGCTGGATCCAAAAAAAAAAAACAAAATGGTCTTATTCAAAATGCCTCATTCTTTTTCACCAATTATGTGCTTCAATAGAATTCCCTGGAGTAAGCGCTAAAGCTTGTTTCCAATACTGATCGAACCAAGCCTCCACAATTTTTGAATCACCTTGTAGAATGGCCTGTTCTCCCCGGTCGGAATAGGTTCATTGACTTCTCGGCTAAATGTTTCTTCGGGTTTCTCGTGCCGTAAAATACCTTGTATTGAGGCGACATGAAACCCTTGGGTAGAACCATTTCATTCTCAGCCGGCCTCTTTGGACGTCCAGTGAGAAGAAGCCATGGCCTCCCCGATCTTTTGATCCGAGTAGGTGTAACGCCTCTCACAAAGTGATGGCGATGACTCATCTTCCACTCACGCCTTAGACTGATGGATTGGATGACTTTTGTGCACTCACACCATCTGTGACACCTTTGCTCTACTCGGCTCAGGTTTTGAGGGCAAAGGGTCGGACTCAACTTGAGTTTCCTGATGGGTTGGGGCTATAGATGTCAACTTGGAAATCATTTTCCTCATCTCTTCCATCTGACTCTGCAGATCCCGGATGCATTGATCCTTTTCTTTGATCTGACTCAGTCAATCCTCTTGGGAAAGTAGGGGCTCCTGGACATCGTAACCCTATTCGATGTTGCGCTTGGGCCTTTGCCTTAGCTGCAACTTGAGCTCGTGTTTCAATGACACGTCTGACAGGGAGATTTTCTTCCTTTCGCCTCTGAAATTTCTTGCTGCAGTTTCTGCATGAGTTCTAGCATGGTCTTGTTACAACTTTGTTGTTCTACTTCCATCATTTCTCCTGAGGGACTAACGGATCTTTTCCTTTCTTTCCCTTCTATTCTACCTTGTGGATGAGGGGAAGAAGCATCAGACGAAGTGGGAGGAGCCGGGATGGCAACTCAAATGCTCCGCACCTCATCTATTCTATATCCTTCTGCTTCTACCATAGAAACCACTCCTACAAAGGTAACA
Organism: Cymbidium sinense; assembly: GCA_021442155.1. Lineage (NCBI taxonomy): Eukaryota > Viridiplantae > Streptophyta > Magnoliopsida > Asparagales > Orchidaceae > Cymbidium > Cymbidium sinense. The sequence continues at coordinate 32,886,776 of CM038222.1, forward strand.
TGGAAGACTGCATAAGGTTTAGCATTGAAAGCAACTACAACAGAGACTCCTGCTTTTCACCATATTTGATAGAAGTAGCTAGATTGATTTCTCCTCTTGGCTAAGGGACTGGAATTGTTGCAACTGGATAGTCTTACCTTCACACAGCAACTTCCATTGCAACTATAAGGGTTTCTCTTTGTCTGCCATTTAATTGATAGGCTTATGCAATAGGATTGGAAATGGCTTCCAGAAAGAAAGATAGCCCTCTCAAAGAAAGAATTCTTGCTACGCACCTGGTATTATCATTAAGGCTAGACCCCGGGATTACTGAAATTGGAAATTGTCCTTGCCTGAGGGATTTGCCTTTGAAAACTAAAAGGTAGACTGCTAGAAAGTCAATTCAAATTCACTTGCCCGCTTTTGACCTTGCTTTCACTTTTTCGAAGGAAGACTATCGCCTTTATTGACGCCTACTATGGAATCTTATCTAAAGCCCTCTACGAAATCATGCTAAAATAGATATGGGGCTATCTACTCCAACAGGCTGAAGCTTTATACCACTCCATGGAAGATCACTTGCTTGCCAGCAAAGAAATAAGAAACCTTCTCCTGCTTCTATTGCCTCGGTTTGCTGATTCCTTACTACTGTGAGATTCCTTGCTAGCGTAGTAGGCATTGACAAGACTATCCACCCGTGACGCTTCAATAGCAATAGAGTGAGTAGGCTTTGTTTGACTCGTAGGCTTTCCCTTCCCCTGGCACTACACATTGAGTTTCAACCGTTGACTGGCGCACTACTGTTTGATGCCCCGAGCACGCAGGCTGAGATGCGCTATCGTAGAATCTTATCTTCGAAACCGTTTTCAGCTATCTCGGGCTTTTCTTTTCAGCGGTATCTACTAATTCCAATGAAAAGAAACTACTGTTTGTTATCAATAGCGTTGTACGGCGAAGATGCGGGCACTACTCAAAGACGCAGTACTAATTGAATAGCCATCTCCCGCGACAGAGAATGCAAAGAGAGTCGCCGCTGCCTCTTCTGAGAAAGATTGAGATGAAAGGCGCTAGTTCAACTATGGAAGGAGATTGCTTCTTCTTTCCAGTGGACATCCTACATTCTACAGAGGAAATCCGCTTGGAAGAAAGGATCACTGCTTAGGTAGCCGACCAAAAGGAAAGGTGCGGAGCAAAGTTTGAAAATACCGATAGAGACAAGAAATGTTTGAAAAAGGCCATCTTTCTAGGTTGACCATTTTGAGGATTCCGGGGCTGAGGCGCTAGTTTAGATTGTTTGTAGCAGTTGATGAAGCTTTCAAGTAACGGGGACAAATAGCAAGCTTTCGATCCAAGTCGTAAGTCAGTTCGGGGGCCCAATGCTTCTCAGTATTCTCAACAACATGGGAGTTCCGCCATCAATGAAGCAGTTGACGCGGTTGGTGAAACAATTAGTAATTCAGAAGTTCCCGTGAAAGGATCGTAGCGGCATTTTACGTCCTACATCCACAATCACAGCCGTCTTGTCTCCAGTCGAAGCTAGCTCTACTTATTCCTCTGGTTTCATCACATGATTTCGATGATTGCGGTCGGGATTCATCCACCACTCCCCTTCGGGCTGGAATTGGCACAACGGAGCTAGTCCTCCAGTGGAGTTAGGAGTTCCCAATCTATGAGCGATAGACCTCGTTACCCCGGGACTTGGACCCTAGGAAGCCAACATTCCATCCCTTGTCGGGACCCGAGATACTCCTAGCAACAAACAGGTCGAACTGAAGTTTCTGTGATCACTAGTGATCACTATATGTCATTTCATAGGTATAAGACTGAAGAGGTATGGTACTCTAATAGAAGTTGAAAGAGAGCTATAAACCAGACGATTTCCTGACAAGCATCATCGGAGAATAGTCTGCTATTGAAAGATGAATCCTCCTCGCCAGGTGACACTTTCTTCTTTCTTCGTCCACTATTGGCTTTCAAGTCAAGTGCAAGAGTGGAAGCGGGTGGCATTCCACTCTTGTTCTGAAAAAGAACAATAGGTGCTAGTGTTATAAAACGCTCCGCGCCTTCCATTCCTCCGTCTATGGAATAAGTAAAGAAAAAGTACTGCATCTCGATCTATATGAAATGGCACTGGTTTTTCTTTCAGTTTCATTGATAGCAGAAGAGTGAGTCTATGAAATACACTCTCTCTGGGCTCGTGTAGTTTTTTCATACTACACTCACTTATTCGTAAACTTGACTCTCCGTGTAGTATTCCATTGATATACGAAAAGATACAGTTGGCGATTATTTCCTTTTTGTCGTGGACTTAGTAGTCCACTAAAAGAATCCAACAAACAGTCCCTTACAGGTCCGATAGCAAGGTGCGACTGACAGGAGCATTTTGCTCATAAGTAAGCCACCTCCTTGGAATATGAAGTTCTTTGCTCCGCACCTCTGTTGTTGAATCTCTTTTATCCTGAAGCACTGTAGTAAATTCTTTTCAAGCAAGAAAGGGGATATAGAGTCTAACAACAGGAAGTACTTGATCCAGTAGGAACTGAAAGATTCTCAATTCTGAAAGTCTTGGAAAACTGATTCTTGGTCAAGCCGAGCTTTTTTCTTTTCGACCAAGAATCCCGCAGCATTCGTTTTGTTGAGTTGGAGCTCCCAGCGTCAAACTCTACAACTTCGGGTGATTTACCAATTCTTTTCTTAGAATTTGAGAAGCCTATTAGGAATGAACTCTAGTTCTTATAGTAAGAAAAAAAACTGCCAACTCAAGTAAATTATGGCCGGGCACCCTTTCATTCACAAAGTGTCCGGAACGGAAATTCCATTTTTTGGAGATTGTTTTGAGTGTAGAAACAATCTATGTTGAGATCATCGATGATACGATTGAAAAAAACTGGAACTTGAAAAAGTCTCTACGATATTCTTTGCTTTGTATGACACTCACTTCTACTTCTTTTTCTTTTGAGTCAGGTTTTTCCCGTGCCAACTCTTTCACTACATACTCAATCAAAATGAAGAGTGAAGCCTTTTCTGAGAGGAAAGAAGACCATAACTAGATTACCGCCGGCCAAAATGGATACCTCATAGATTCACACAGGAAAGACTGCCCCTCACCCGATCCTCCACTCTCAACTCCTGCAATATATACCATACTTACCTACTCAATGTCTGCTAACTGGCGAAGAACCTAATGTCATCTCCTTTTTTCAGTTCTGAATTCATCCCGGCTTGAACTAAGACTCGGGAGCGGGAGCTCCTTTCTTTCTCTTTCTATATCAATTTCGTTGATGTCATTCCACTGGAAAGGTTGACACCACGAGAGAGGATCCTCAATCTTCATCCGGTAATGTAATAGGGGCAGCTGCTCCTTACTTAGATCTTTTTGGAAAAGATTCGTAGGAAAAGATCAATATTCGAAGCAGGGCTGTCGATGAATTCCTGCTTGATTCGATCGGTCATCGGTTCCGGCCTTTCTCAGTTTCCACAGCGTCGGATGGATTTCAGTCCATTTCCCCTTCAATCTGTTTTCTAAGAAAGGAATGCTTGATCTTGACCAAAATTGTTTACTTTCTTTAAGAAGTACTTAGCCAGTTTGATCCATAGGCTTTTCGCCGTTCCCACTGACGGAATCTGCCCATTTCTAATCTTATGTGAGTCTTGATGCTCCGCACCTTGCCTTGGATGAAATTTCAATGAATGGGATGTCTCTACAGATTCTACCTTAGATCTTGGTTGGGCCTTCAATGAGTAAGCACGTATGTATGTTGCAGGAACAGGTTCAAAAAAAGACAAGACAAAAGAATGAATCCAATCGATAGTTCTGAAAACAAAACTGGCACTACTTTGAGCGAACGTGGAGGTAATCAAGCCAAGCTTCCATGTCAACGAAAAAGGACAACTGAGATCTGCGCCTGCTTTTTCTCTGTGAGAGAGAAGACCAGCCTAGCCTCGCTAAGCGCGAAATAGCGTATAGAAAATAGAAGTTCTTCCGCATCGTTGTGACCCCGAGACAGGGCAGTGAGTTATAGAGCGCTCGGAAGTACAAAACAAAAGGCAAGAGTTTGTTCTTCAACAGAAGAAAAGGCAAGAGTTTTGTTCTTTTTCAGAACAAAAGGGAAAAGGACAGCAACTGGCTCGAAGGTGGAAAAAGTTGATGCCCCTCTTTCGCTTATGAGATCGAACTTCCCCCTTCATGAGAAAGTCTGACTACTGACAAGACTCAATATCACTTGCTTCAAGAGAAAGAGATCTTTCTCCCTTTTCGACCGCTATCGATTCATCTCACTCTCTTGCTTCCTTTCCCTTTTTCGAGTGAGCTTTCGCTTCCTAACCTCTCGCCCTGCTCACCACTCCGATTCTTCTCTTTGATCCTTTCCCCGCTTCTCAAGGCTCTCCGGGTAGAAGTCAGCGAACTACTCCTTCCCTCTGCCCCGAGTCCGTCAAGAGCTTCCTCGTCCGCGCAGTAACAATGCCTTCTAGCGCCTTCTTTTTTCTTTATGTGGGAGGATCAAGGACCCGTTCCTTTTGCACTAATGATGTGTACGGGCTCAACTACTTTCATTGCTACGCACCTTCTCTCATCCCCCATCGTGTAAAGCTTCAGGAAGAAAAACCTAATTGAAAGTGGATAAGGGCATGAGGTTCCCCATCCGGGAGGTAATTTGGCCATGGCGTTGGTCACGCGGATCCCTGGTTTGTATACAGCCAGTGGTGTCCTCCCTCATGCTCTATTCCTTAGCCTAAGCTTCAGAGGCGGGGAAGAAGGAAGCAAGAGCAAGGCGCGACTTCATGGAGCGTTAGCGGAATCAGAGCTCAGGGCCTTCTTGTTGATACTTACCGAGCGAAAGGCGTAGAGGCGCTGTTCACACGTCTTGGTGAAGAAGCTGTGATTGGTTTTTGCTTCTTTCCATTCTTTCTTATCCCCCAGTAGGTCAGTGACCGAGAGATTCTGTGTTGAAGAAAGAACCGATGCTATTTCCGCTCTTGGGGGAATCACTGCAGTTGGTGCTTGAGTAGGGGCATTCGATTTTTGTTTCAACTCTGAGTGAACAAGGCGCTAGCCTATCTTTTCTCAAGCTTGATTCGCAATAGCTATCAGTTCAAGCAGGAGAGTCCTTCTTTCTTTGTGAAATGGCCGAATTAGCCACACCCATAGAAGGGCGAAAGCACACATTCGGCTCAAGAGAAGCAACAGAGTCGGCATTCTCCCCGTTGTTGGAGGACTATTGAATCTCTTGGAGGAAGGACTACTAGTGGGTAGTGGTGAGGTAGCTCTTATTAGTTCGAGTCGGTGCCGGTAGCTGTAAACTCTTCTTTCTCGATGGAATCATAGACCTATCGTAGCCCACTTGGCTTTCTTGCTGGAAGAAACTTCCTAAACCTCTTCCTGCTCATTGACTATTGGAAGAACTTTCAAATGGGGGGCAGGTGATTAGCCTTCTATCTGAGAAAAGAAAATGTACCGAATACAGATAAGGAAAGCAGTCGACTCATGCCCAGGCACAGCAGAAGAAAAGGTGCGTAGCAATGGGTTTGGTAAGAAAAAAAAAAGTGATTCTACCATCGCATAAGACCAATACTAGCGCCTAGTCTTTTTGCCTTTGGCTTTGTATTTGGGTTTGTATCAAGCTTCATTCGCGTCCCGCTCCTCAGCATAGCAAGCCCCTGCATTTTTCTTTTTTTCTGACTATGAACTGAATGGAAGGAAGAAATGATTGACTGCCACTTTCTCATTCTGGTTCTTTTACTAATTCTTTCAAAGTTTCAGTCTCTTTCTTTTCGGTGTCGGGGAGAGTCTAAGTAAAAAGAAGTCAAAATAGGTCACGAAGATTCAATCAGAGAGAAGATAGAAAAGAATCATTCGGCGCGTAGTGAACTTCAATATACAGATCAGCTCTGGAATGGAAGCCGTGGAACCCCGATTCGATTCTCATTCGCAGAAACACAAAAGGAAGGACCGAGGGCCGAAGAGCTTCATACAAAGAAAAATAGGAAAAAGAAAAGGCGATAGTTTTCTTTGTCAAAAGAAAAGGCGCGTAGCGTTACGCTATTCATTTTTCTCACGTCAATAATTATGTCAGTCTAGTATTGGATTTGCTTTCCGGGTCTTTTCTCTGAGCTATCCGAAAACCGATCAACTTTCTTTTCTAGCCATCCTGAGCTTTCACCTTTCAGAGTCAGGTCAGGCTCCCGCCTAAGCTCGTACGTAAGTTGAGTGCTACCTCGTTTCTTTTTCGCTTCGCGCCTCTCAGTGTGTGGCCAAAAGCCTATCTAAAAAAAAGGAGATGGAAGAGGACACACATCCCATAAAAGGTCCTAAATCTACGATTCTCCTGGTCTTCTTGGTCGCACTCTACTATAAGAAAAAGAAAAGAATTCGAAGAACCTCGACTAAGAGCCAAAACTTCTTTAGAAGGCTCACAGCATAAGTGAGATCTGGTTGATGGTTGATAAGAATTCATATATAGGCTTGAAAAGAGTAATAGCTTGATAACGTACTACTTCACGGATCTACTTGCCTAAGAGACTAAAGAAATCAAAGGGGATATGCCGTTCACTGCCCCAGCCCCAGATTAGCACGATTGGCCTTGCCTACTTCAAACTTTCCTGCTGTAAAGGTTATCAAACTAACCCGGAGACCTTTACTACTCTATGTCTATTAGGGAATAGCCATCCTTCACAGGCGGTACTTACTTGACTGTGCTCTAAAGCGCACTGAAAACGCTTTGAAACAAGCTGAAAAGCCAAGCTAAACTGAAAAGAAAAGAAGCTAGCCACCTTCCCCTCCCTACGGTGACCTTCTTTTGCCATCTAGACCGACTCACCGCCCTTTGTCGCATTAGACTTTCCATCTTTTTTAGAATAGCGCTATTGCTATAGCTTAGGGCTTCTATCGCGTTGTTATAGCGGCTCTTCCTTCCCTTTCTCACTGAGCAAGCTCACAATCTCGGCTAGTCTCTCAAGACACACTCCCCTCTCATTTCTTCTTGCCTGAACCATCCATGATCCTTGCCTATGCCATGCGTGTCTGGTATGGATGGAGAGGGTGACGGATATTGAGTACGGTCTATTTGGAGAGATTCCATCCTTGCTTCTTCTCCCACGGGGCGGTAATTTCTTGCTTATTCGAAGAGTCCGAAGACTGATAAGATGGATTAGTGTCACAAAGTCTTTCAGGAGTGAGGATCCCTACCGTTTCTCCGCGGAAAATCGGTAGTGGGGTACAGGCACACGGTTAGGAATGAGCGCCAGAGTGCAGATGGATCAGCGATAGATATTGTAGCGACAGGTACTCTTTTTCCGTAGGGGGTAGGCAAGGGGCTCCCCGTAATCAATGTGAAATGCTCACTTTTCTGCTCCTTACAGTCGCACCTTAGGTTTCACCCAGGATGTAAGACCTCAACAACCCCTCTTGGTAACAGTCTATTACTCCATTTTAAGGAAGTAATAACCAAAACTTCAGAGGGTAAGGTCATATGCCACTAGGTGCATGATTAAGTAACCAGTGTCTCAACCAGCGACGGGTCTTCCCTAGACACGGTACGAAGCTCCCCTTCAAGCGATATAACTCGCATTGAAGTCTCACGCCCAAATCCTGAAAGAATTGAGCGCCTATGGAATACTCATCGAATTACCTTGAGTGAGAGAGGTGCGTGCTGATGTTCCGTCGGTGATCAATCGACTAAGAACTTCCATTAACCAATCATGGAAAGGACGCAAAAGCGCCTGCCAGATTGGGTTGCCTATGGCAAACACACGCACTTTCCCACTGCCCTATAGTTTGACCCTAAACCGACCACACTCTGGTCTTGTCAAACAACTATCCCACCAGATTTCCTGAGCGGGAAGTATCAGACTATTGATTAACCAGCCTAGGCCTAATGTACCTCTTCTATCGGGTTCTATTGGATCATCATAACCGCTAGTCACAAAGACTGTGCGGTCAGAGAACCAAAGACTCCCAATATTAGACAGTGTCTCAGGAGGAATCATGGTCATCAATGCAGTGGCTTCCACTGGTAAAGTGTGCCACGCACTAAGTTACCGTGACAACCCCGACACGTCCACCCCTCAAGAGGATTCTTGTAGGTGTTTGGAGTGGAGGTCCAAACCGGTTGAAACTAAAAAAAACCGAGTGGAAGCGGGATTTGGGTGTAGGATGGGACATAAGCTGAGAGCATGGAGGAAGCCCTAGTCATTAATTCGACTGCGGTCTCCCTACATGCTTCACTAGGATTGTAATTTGGTATCAAGATCGTGGTTGGGGAGACTTTGCTTCGCACCTTTGGCCAGACTTTTCTAACCTTAGATAAAGAGCACAAGCTCAGTATCAATTTGACAATTCTAGGTTCAGTTCTCCTTCTTAGGATCTTTCGATAATAAGGAGGAACTAAACGCGGTATGCCATCTCCTGTCAAAGAGACATAAGTTTTTTTCATTGGTTACTTCAAATAGGAAAGTGGGAAGGGAGGCGCCTGAGCATGACTCAGGTAGTTCATTGACATGAAAGAGTCTATGTTGTGTAGACTCTGACGGAATCAATTAAGGTAAGGTGCGTAGCAATAAGACATTTCTGCCTATTTAGCTGCCTCGTGGAACATACCGTTATCACGATAGCTAATTGCTTAGCTTCAGACTCAGATACGCTGGAGAGTGATGAACATCCAGGGTAGCTTGCTATGCTTGGATCCGAAATGCTCACTTGCAAATGCACTACTGAACAATGCTCCTTTCCACTATGGGGAGATTACCAGGACGCGACACTGCCGTAACCAACCGGGTAGGATAACCGCCACAGCAGGTCATCGATAGGGGTATCACAGCGGATTACCAGAGGATTGGAAATGATTTTCTTTCACTAAAGCTTTGAACCAGCAAACGGAGGGAACCAGCGCTGGGTCCCCCCTTTCATTCAAGAGTAGCTTATTCAGACATAGATCCGAAAAAAGAGGGATTGATAGCGTCGTTATAGGCTAAGAAAGGAGTAGTCGTCTAGCTTAGTTTACAGGAACAGACTTGCTTGACCGGCCTCTTGTCTACTGAAGATACGGGACGAGCTAATAAGCTATACTGTATCGTTTTGGAACACCTATTGACTTCTCTTCTTCCTCCCTAAGATCGACTTTAGTACGAGACTGATCCTTATAGATGCGAGACAAGAGACAACAATGACAAAGAACAGAGTTGAAAGGTACCAACTACCAGTAAGGAGCTACCTCTTCCTTTAGCAGTGAGCAGTGGACTGGCCAAAAAGAGTGCCCAACGAAGGACCTATCTCTTTCCGTTCCAGTACAGTAAACTGTGGTATAATAGAACTGCTTCGCACCTTATTGAGATAAGGCTTTCAGTCAAGAGCAAGGCGCTAGCCTTATTCATCAAGCCCATCAATCGAACTATTCACAACACTGAAAGGAAAGGGGACAGACTTCAAGACAAAAACCCGATTCATGAATGAAAGTGCCTTTCCGGGTTTCCAGGCGACAGAGATTGATTCAGAAAAGAAACTATCTGACAAGGGCGAACGACCCCACCGTCCTGTGATTTTCCAACAAACACTTTGAAATTGCCTCCTTCTTCTAAATCTCGGGCACCAGCTACCTTCAGTAGGAGAGTCTTGAAAGACATCCGCAACCACGCAGCAACTATCTGAAGCTATCCTGGCAATGAAGGGGAACATCTCCTCCAGCTTCACACCATCACACCACCTATCGAACAAAATCTTGCTTCCATCTCCAAGACTCAAATCTGAGCCAGCCCGGATAATATCTGTAGTTTGCAAGATGCCTCTCCACAAAAAAGAAATGTTGGAGCTGGTCCTGGGGTCCCATACTCTCTCTCTCCTATAGTACTTCTGCTGGATAACATGTGTCCATAGTCCCTCCTCTTGAGCCGCAAGCTTCTATAGCCACTTACATAGTAAGGCCAAGTTGAAATCACTTCAGTTTTCTTAGTGTAGGGTGGCGACAATCTTCTTCTTTGAAAGGCTTCAAGATTGTTCATACACGTGAGAGTCTTGGGTTTAGTCCCAGTTGAAAATATGTTGGTGTATAAAGACTAGTGGTTGGCCCTCACCCATAGTGAAGCTTTTGGGTTTCAAATGGGTTTGACCATTGGTGTATCAGGCTGTTCCCCCTTTGATCCTCACTAACCCCCTAACAAGTGGTATCAGAGCCTAATGAAGAATTCGATGATGACAAAGTACGAGATCGAGAAGTTTGATGGCTCAAAGAGCTTTGGGCTTTGGAGAACCAAGATGCGAGGTGTGCTAGTTCAGCAGGGACTAGTGAAGGCACTCATGTGGCGTTCGAAGATGCCTGAGACTATGAGTGAAGAAGAGAAGGAGGAGATGGATGAAAAAGCTCTCTCGATGATCCAACTATGTTTGGCGGATGAGGTCTTGGAGGAAACAACCGCTAAGGGTTGTGGCTCAAGCTGGAGTCTTTGTACATGACCAAAAGCCTCTCTGGATCTTAAGCAGAGATTGTACTTGCTTCGCATGCAAGAAGCCATGAAGTCACATCTGAATTCATTGAATTAGGGATTTTAGGAATATAGATGTGATGGTTGATGATGAGGATCAAGCTTTGTTGTTATTGTGCTCTTTACCTCCCTCTTTGAAGCACTTCCGTGACACCATGTTGTATGGTAGGGATACCATTAGCTTCTTTTTTGTTCCAAATTCACTTCTTTCTAAGGATGTGATTGCTAAGCTTGAGGGTGTAGGAGATGATAAGCAGGCTGAGGGATTGTTGGTTAGGGGGAGACCTATTGAAAAGGGGTCTCACTCTAAGCATGGTAGAAGCAAGTCTCATGGCAGGTACAAGGATGCTAAAATACCAAGAGATCTTATGTCTCACTTGGACAAGCATTCGGTATTCTATCCAGGTAGGATAGGGATGCTCACAGGTGTACTTCCTATTCTATCTTTTGAGAATATGGAGAGGTTATTCACTTCACTCAATTCTATTAGGGATGCTAATACTATAGCACACCTGCGATTGAAGCTATGGAGGAAGAATCCTTTTTATGTAGTAGGGATTCTAATGTACTAGGTAAAACATATAGTGAGAACTATTGGCGGGAAAAGTCTTATTGGAAGCCTTTAGTATATCCTATTTTAGAATGACCTGAGAAGGTCATAATTATGCTTCATAGTAGGCAGCACTTCAGAAAGGGTAGACTTATGGTTCGATCATCTCCTGAAAATGAAATGGGATTGAGAGGAATAATACAGCTTCAAGGCGGCGTTTCACTTTGGATGAGCAGTTGAATTCTTCTTACATAATAGATAATCGATTTCTCCTTCTTTTATGTTTGTGAATTGGTTTCACTATTTGGTGGGCTTATCTACCGCTGGGTTGACTGCAAAGTCATAATAGAAATCCATGAAATGCAAGCCTTATTCATCCATGAAAAGTTCTTTTTATTGAACAGAATCAAGCTATGCGGGATTTCTCCATTATTGATGAAGTCCAGAGTGCTGTTAGTCAGTTATTAGAGCATTTTCAATCATTGCAAGTTCAAAGTGAACAATTGCTACATCCAGATTTCGACCCAACCTAAGGACTGTCTTCGTGATATGATTCGTGAGGAGCAACAACCAGTGGATCATGCGATGAGAGTTAAGACACTTGCTATACTTATGGGTGCTATTATCTTATCTTTCACTCTGAATGAAGCAATAATACCTATGTTTACGGGATAAGAGGAAGAATAGTAGGAAGAGGAGGGGGTGTGGCTACTGGGAATGATGATAATGAATGTAGGAAAGAGTAGAAGTAGTTGTTCCGATGGTCGCTTGTCTATCACTTTACAAGTTTGCTTCAACGAATGAAAAAGTCTTTCGAAAGTGAGTGAGTGATCTCATGGAGCACGAACGATACCTCTTAGAATAGTAGCTTAGCTGTTTAGTAGCAGTTCCTAGTAAAAGCAGGAACTAGTAGTAAACAACTAGAAATTCTATAGTGAGTTCTTAGAATATTACTTGACTACTAAGAAGTCTTATCTATCTGTAATAGCATCAAGTAAATACTCATAGTAGTAGTAGCAGTAGTTAGTAGTTTACAACTATCAATTCAATCTTTCAATAATAGTAGCAGTAATAGCATCAAATCAAGTAAATCAAAACTGAAACTACTTTCTGAAAGAGTTACTTCGTAAATGAAACTAGATATTGAGTGAGTTGCGGTAGAAAGCAATATTCAATGTATAAAAGCAATAGATTAGTCAACTATACTAATTTCATTAGTAATTGACTACTCTTTTATTTTTAGTCACACTGTTATTGAAATGAATAATGAATTCACGATTATACCATCAACAGTTGAATTAGCAAAGACTGTTCATAGAAAGAAAGAGTCATATTGAAAGCTTGGTTAGCTAGTCTGATTTCTTCTTACTAGCTCTTTCTAAAACCTATCCTCCTGAATAAGAAAAAGAGCAGAAAGCATAGAAAAGAAGGCCCATGAGGGAAAGGAAGGCAAGCTACATGCTTACTTATGAAGCAAACCAGACTGAAGACAGTAGAGAGAGACTTTTCTATTACGTTACCCAGCCCCAAGAAAGTAACAATCGGGTTTCAATCCTATGGCTTTCCGCGTCAGGTGAGGTAGATGCGTTAGCTGCTCTTTCAAGGGATGCTTGAAGCAAGTCTAGCGCCTCGTCTTGAAAGCGCAAGTGAAGTGCCCCGTTCAGTAGGAGAACTGAAGCCACCCGTTAGGGCGTAGGGTCACTGAATTGGGTGAACTTGAAGCTTCAAGCGCTGGGTGAGTTGGCTCAAGGGAGATCTATTTGAGAATATGGAAAGCAGACTCAAGGTGGCGAAGTAGCTTTCTTCCTCCCGCCCTCATGATGAAAGCCGAAAGCTCACAAGTCAGGTCAGAAGGTTAGCAGAGAAATAGAAGAACACCGAACGATTCAGTTAGCCCATGCTTCAAGGTCGGATGATAGAAGTTCTCTTTACCCAAGGGAAAGCTTTTCCAAATAAACCTTTAGCTGCTCAGAATAGAATAAAGGAACCCCAAGGTCTTGCATCGGATTTTTTTGAACCCTAGTAGTGAGATGATGTTCTTTCGTTACATGCTTCCCTGAGACAAAGCAACTCTTTTCTCTGAATTCTCTAGAGGCCTTTTCATACCTGTTCAGAAACTTCATTAGATTCTTGAGTTGGTTACATTAGTCAAGATTAGTGTGTCATCCAAGAAATGGGAGATGGAGGGGCAGCCGCGGGGGACATGAAATGGCTTCATTTTACCTCTGACCTGTAGTTCAATCAATCCTCTGCTCAAGACCTCTTTAGCAATGAGAAAAAAACTTGGCTGGATCTCCTTGTCGTAGTCCTTGAGTTGAATGAAAGAATCCGTCAATCAAGCTGGAACTCTAAAGAAAGAAGTAAGCACTCGGGCAAGAGCATGGCTGGCTCCCTGGTCAGATGAAGGGTCTTCCCCAGAAGAAGAGATGAGTACTGGAAGGTGAAGATGAAGGAAGGGAGGTTTTTCATTAACAAATTCGAAATCACAGGGATATAGGGCATCCAAACCTACCGAATCTGCACCTGAAAGAATCCACAGAATCCTACGCTCTTTCATCCGAAAAATTGTTTGAAGAAGAAGAATTATCCGCATCCAAAGCAGCAGCGAGCGGCTAAAGCCTCATCCGTACCAGTAACCATCTAAAGATACAGACGAAGCCTCCTTTGACCCCGAATTCGTCTCTCTCAGAATCCTCGGATTCCACCAAAGAAAGCAGCTGTCCATTGAACCGCTAAAAGGAGGAGAAGCGGCGAATCAAGCAGTGAATCATTGACTATCAGGACTCAAGACTATCACGGAGTACAATCCTGATTGAACATCATTGTCAGATGGTCAGTCAATAGAAGTTATGCAGTGTTGGGGCCCGCATACATGTTCCAAAATCTAAGCACGAGTGAGTCAAGGTTATGAGCGTAGCAAAGAAAAGAAGAAAGAGTGAAAGCTTTCTCTACAGCGGAGGGAGGGATTCCAAATGATTCCAATACTAGACTTCGAAGGGAGAGTGGAGTCAGATTTCTTTTATGTTGACTCAAATCGGGAGTAGGGTGTGCCGGATAAGGTCTTGGGGGTCAAAGGGGTACTGGTGCACTTCTTCCAGCTGGCGCTACAATGGGGGCTTTTCTGAAGATGTTCGGAGAAAGAGGATGTGAAAACCCCCTGAACATAATGGTGTTGTGCTTTATTCCCAATAGTCTCCTTGCGAGCTAGTCAAAATTGGAGTAGTGTTGAGTTCTTCCGCCTTCCCTTCTATATCTGTTCTAGCTAGTGTAAGGCCAACCATTGATCCAGGCATAACCAAGTTGGGGTCATTCCATTGAGTTGTATTAGCAGGAGGAACAAGTAACCAAGCACATAAGACACTCATTTAAGCTACATAGCAAGAGTTTTCAGTTTCTTTTGCAAGCTCAAGAAGAAATGACTTTCACAGCAGTGTACTACCACGTGGGTTTCTTCCACAGCTGGAAGAGCAAGAAGGGGCCATCGGCGAGGAACAACACACTACGAAAGTTTGAGGCGAGGGGCAAGTGTGTGAGCTAGATTCAAAATATGAAAGGAAAAGAGAACAATGTACGATTCTCATTATTGCTAACCAGCTACCAAAATGGGTTGTTTGAAAGGCATCTATCGCCTCTTACGGATAGGGGTGGACTAGGACCGATATCATGCTATTCTAGAGATAGATAGGCAAACAACGAAAAGGAAATCCCAAGCTATGAATGTTCTATTGTTTGCTTCTTGTTCCTTTCCCACCAATCCTCCATCCCTACTTCTTTGAGTGTGAAGCATAGGTGGAATGCCAACATGTGAAGCTTTCTCACAATCGATTTAGTGCGAAGCCAACAGTACCATACCATCTATTCCATAGATTTTTGAAAAGAAAATGATCTCCCAGTCCGACACTGTCAAACTCATTCCGCTTTCTAGCGCCTTGTGCAGTGTACTTTGTCGAAGGGCTTGTGATTAGTTTGGTCAGGACTGTCAAGAAATTGGAAACAAGATTCTTGCATCAATGACTGACAATGCTATCTGAAAGCGGAGAAGGAAGATACACAATGAAGTGAATCCCTCAGAGCGGTATCGGATCACAAAAGTCATTGTATAGAATGTCGATGCTTCTTTTCCGACCGGTTAGGTTTTCTCCGGTCTCAAAAAGGAAAGATAGGGAATGGATTAGAAGTTCGCTCTTTTGAGATCAACAAACTTGATCAAGTGAAATCATGAATGTTAGGTGTGGATTGAAAGCAAGTCAGCAGGTTCAGCTTAGAGAACTAGCTCCTACACTGACCGCTTATCCGCATCGGAAGTCATGAAAAAAGTACCTAGTACCACTTTCCTCACTGTTCCATCATTGACTCGTTCCTAAACGCTAGACTTTCTTTACCACAAAGTCAGGCGCTACGCGGCGCTAGAGGTATGGGACAATCTTTCATTCTATCAAACCTATTCACTCTTTCACTAGAGAATAGAATGTTTTTTGAGTGAGACTCGAAAGGGATCTAGCCTTCTATAGATCTGTCACGAAGTTCAAGCTAGGGATTCTATGGTGAAACTCTTAGGACAAGGACATTGAGGAAGCACGGGCAAGGCAATAACGACCAGCCAAGGAAGCTCGTTCCATGTTAGCAGCTTGTCTTTTTCTATTTTGACTATCCGTCTAACGCACAGGTCTTTGTGTGCGTGACTAGCTATAAACTCTATATGATTCAGCGGTGCCACATCTTATGCATCAGCGCCATCTTTCTCAGCATCTCAAGTGATTAGGCGGGGCGATTGAACCTGCAGTCTTCAGGTCATGAGCCTGATGAGTCGACCAATTCCTCTACCCCGCTTGCTGCTATAGGTTGCTTCTTTGAGACCCGAAGAAGTAGGGTGCGGCAACAGGTAGCGAGATTGACCACAATTGCGGTTTGACTCTCTTTCCTTTTTTTGTTGGAAAGTTCCATTCGTTTAGTATGAGATCTCTTCACACCTCGCGGTGCTTACACCTCTCGCCTATCGAAGTTCTGTTCAAAAACCTCGTACGAGAACTTGTATAGAGAAGGATTTCCTGCTAGCAGCAGTTCTTCCATACCAACTTAGCTGCCCGACGCTGCTATTGGCATAACAACCGGTACACCATAGGTTAGTTTCATACTAGGGTTGGCTCCTCCTTCTCCCTTTCACACCAACGGTAGATAGGAACCGAACTGTCTCATGACGTTCTAAACCCAACTCACGTACCACTTTCATCAATGAACAACCGAACCCTTGGGACCTTCTTCAACGCCAAGATGTGATGAGTCGACATCGAGGTGCCAAACGACTCCGTCGATAAGAGCTCTTGGGAGTCATCAGCCTGTTATCCCCGGCATACCTTTGATCCGTTGAGCAAGAGCCCTTCCACACGGGACTCCTGGATCACTATGGCCGACTTTCGTCTATTTTCGACCAGTCGGTCTCACAGTCGGTGGCTTATACCATTACGCTCACAGAATCAACACTTGAGCCTACCTTTTACCTCCGTTACTCTTTAAGAGGCATCCGCCCCAAATAAACTACCCACCTCGCAGTGTCCCGCACCCCCCCCCCCGAATGATCGGTGCGGCGGTTAGGCATCCTTAGATGAAAGAGTGGTCTTTTAGGATTGGTCGTTGTGTGTCACCACCTCCCACCTATCCTACACATTCGATCAAGGTTGTCACTGTGAAGCTATAGTCAAGGTGCACGGGGTCTTACCGTCTAGCCGTTGGTACTCCGCATCTTCACAGAATTCAATTTCACCGGGTCCATGTGACAGGGAGTCGTTACACCATTCGTGCAGGTCGCTTATGCGACAAGGAATTTCGCTACCTTAGGACAGTTAGAGTTACTGCCACCATTTATGGGGCTTCCATTCAAAGCTTATCATACTTCTCCTTCCGACCTTCCAGCACCGGGCAGTGTCAGACTCTATACATCGTGTTACCACTTAGCGAGTCCTGTGTTTTAAGAAACGCTACCCCGGTATGTGCCGCTTTCCTAATCAACAGATAGGAGAGCACCCTTCTCCCGAAGTTACGGTCATTTTGCCGAGTTCCTTCGACATGGTTTTCTCGATGCACCCTAGTATACTCTACTTGTGAACTTGTGTCGGTTTGGGGTATGGTCAGTTCACCGGGAGGATTGCCCTCCCAATTTGAAGTTTTTTCCTGGAAGTTTCCACCGTCATTGACTATGACAACAGTCGCGACCGACTATCAAGATCCTCGCTACTATATGGATGCGCTCTACTCACCCTACTCTAATCAAATGCTCGCTACTGAAGAGCCTTCGCCAGAGAACAATCCCTGAAAACTACTGTATCGAGAGCCTCCATTGCTGGTCTAAAAGACGATCGCCTTTGGCGCCGGTGGCGTAGGGCGAGCCAAGCCCCTCAATTAGTTCAGGCTTTGATGACTCAAGGCGCGGAGCGTTAGGGAAAGGAGAGCGAGGGGAAGAGGGGGCAGCCCTCGGCCCGATCATCCAATTGCTCCGACATGGATGGTTCAGTAGTCAAAGCAACTTCGTCACTTTCGTGTACCCATCGGACGACAGCCCTTTTGGGGGTTCCTTAAGGACCGATTCACTCTGCGTAGATTGACTGAATGCAGAAAGCGTTCCACTGCCAGGCGATCGTGTTTTTCATAGGATTTCTCATTACTCATGTCAGCATTCTCACTTCTGATATCTCCAGGTGTTGTCACCAAAAACCTTCCCGATTGACAGAATGTCCCTTCGACACTTGAAAAGTAGCTTTCAAGGTCTCGTCGCTTGAATCACTTGAGCCCGAGACATTTTCGGTGCCATGGAGCTAGACCAGTGAGCTATTACGCTTTCTTTAAAGGATGGCTGCTTCTAAGCCAACCTCCTGGTTGTCATCGATCACTTCCTTTTCCACTAAGTGATTGCTTAGGGACCTTAGCGTGATTTGGGCTGTTTCCCTCTCGACTTTGGATCTTAGCACCCAAGAAGTCTGCTGTACAAACGATGACGGCCTGTATTCGGAGTTTCCTGGGGTTGGTAAAGAAATGGGGCCACCCTAGCCCATTGAGTGCTCTACCTCAGCCATCGACATCATACGCTCTCTGAAATAGATTTCATGGAAAACTATATCCGATCTTGGTTGGCCTTTCACCCCTAGCCACAAGTCATCCCGTATTTTCACATACGTGGGTTCGGTCCTCAAGGCCTGTGAGAGCTCTCTTCAACCTGCTCATGGCTAGATCGGTTTGGGTCAAATAGGAAGAACTATCATCTTCCACCTCTTTCAAGCGCCTACACCTAATGGCTTAAGCCTGTTCCCATTTCTCGCTGAACCATCATGCGAAACGCCATTAGAGTGAGTGCTAAGCGCTCCTCCCGATTGTTCGCATCGGATCTCAGGTTCTCTATTGCACTCCCGATGGGGTTCTTTTCACCTTTCCCTCACGGTACTTATGCTATCGGTCATTGAGGAAGACTTAGGCTTAGAGGGTGGTCCCCCTTTCTCACATAAAAGTGATCATCATTCGAACACGCCACATTTGACTGGAAGGATCGAACCATGGAACGAATGAACAGCTATCACCTTCTTTGGCCAGATCTTCCAACCTTTTAGAAAACTAGTTCTGCGCTCCACCCGTCAGACTTGTGTTGCCTATGCTTGCCCAAAATGGTTGCTTACTTTGTACTCATCCAGCCGGACTTGACTCTCCCCCTTGCTTGCTGGTTTTCCATCATCCAATCCACAACAAATCGAATGAAACCGCTTCTCTTTCACTACGTGCCTTGTTCCGCTCTCGCTCGCCGCTACTCACAGTTTCTCTTTTGATTTTCCTTCCTTTAGCTACTCAGATGTTTCAGTTTGCTAAGTTTAAAAAGTCCAAAGAGCAGACCCGAGCTTGGATACGTTTCGGAGATCCATAGATCACAGACACTCTCTCTCCCCATGGCCTTTCGCCTCTGAAAGCATCCTTCCTTCTCAATGCCCGTGCATCCATCCAATGCATGATTTTTGATAGCTTGAATGCGGTAGACTGAACACCCACCCAATCTCGATTTGACACAGACAATTCTAAAAGAAAATCCTGACTTGAATGAGATAGAAGTAGCAAGTTGCTTCAACCCGCCTATTCATAGGCACCTTTGAGATCTACTCTGTGATCTTGGCTACCATTAGAAACAATGGCTTTTCCCAGAGAAAATTAGATCTTATGATATCTGAAGATAGAAAAGAATGATTCTAGACGAGAAATAGAAAAGAAAACAACGAGGACAAGCCATTGTGAGCTTAGATTGACCCTTCATCTCATTTGCCTTGCTAAAGGGCATTCCCCAAATTTGGAGGAGCTACTAGAAGAGCTTATTCTATTCTAGACTCTTGACTTTTTGACTTTTGACTTGACTCTTTTCTTTTACTATTTAGAGAAATTAGAGAAAGATTTTCTATTACTATTATTCATGTTAGATATGAAGATTTGCAATATTGTCTATTTTTCAATAGTCAAATTACATTCCTTTTTTTTAGATTCTTTTTGTATATATTCCTTTAGAAAATAAGAAAGAGAAAATACATATGTAAGAATTACATTAGGCAAATATCAGAATGAAGATAGAATATAGAAATCTATTTGTCTATGAAAATAGAATCATTTGAGAATCTTTTTCTTTTCTTCTTTTTTTCTATTTGTATGTTATGATATTCTTATTGAGGGATTTTTTCAATTTATGGAATTCAGTCTAGATAATAACTAAGAAAAAGAAATGGATTTTGAACAATATATGTCTTTCACATACAACGAGAAAAGGAGTCACCTACCTTTTGAATGGCGTTCAAAAAACGCATACTTCTATGTCAAAAAAGCATATTCGTAGAAAGATTTGGAAAAAAGGATCTTTAGAGTCAAAGCTTTTCTTTAGCTCAATCTATTTCCATGAAAGTCAAAAGTTTTTTTGTGTTGGAAAAATCTTCATTGACATGTTTCAAAGAACTTCCAAATTTCCATTTTGGAATTGGAAGACAAAGAATGAAATTTGACTAATGTATTGTGTATCTAAATAAGAATTCATATTTAGAATTAGACACAATAGATCTAATAGAATCTCAAATCTTGAAAATCTTCTCTTTTAGATTCTATTTCATCCCCTCCCAAGGGCAGGTTCTTACGCGTTACTCACCCGTCCGCCACTGGAAACACCACTTCCCATCCGACTTGCATGTGTGAAGCATGCCACCGCTTCATCCCAGCCATAATCGAACTCTCCATGAGATTGAGTTGCATTACTTATAGCTTCCTTGTTCGTAGACAAAGCTGATTTGGAATTGTCTTTCATTCTAAGGCCGAGGCTTGTATCCATCCATGCGCTTCATATTAGCACGTTTGCTCCCAACAATATAGCCATCCCTACCCTATCATGTCAATCCCACAAGCCTCTTATCCATTCTCGTTCGATCATGGCGGGGGAGCAAGTCCAAATAGAAAAACTCCCATTGGGTTTAGGGATAATCGGCTCACGATGACTTCCACGTCAAGGTGACACTCTGAGTTAGATCCCTTCCCGGTCCCATCAATAAATCTAACTAACTAATCTAAGGCAAGGGTCGAGAAACTAAACGCCACTATTCAACGGAGCCGGGACTTCTTTTCGCACTATTATGTTATGGATAGTCAAAGAATGGGAAAAATGGGATTCCATTGTCAACTGCTCCTATCGGAAATAGGATTGACTACGGATTCGAGCCGGTTTCCTCAAATCCATTTTCCCGATCTAAATTGAATAGTTTTGACATGAAGAAGATTTTTTTCAGCATGCTCTATTCAAGACTGGAAGGAGAGGTGGGCTCGAGCAAAGCGAGAGGTTAGCTTGCAATACTCAACTGAAAGGAGAGGAGAGGAGGTATATACCAGCTCGAGCAAAGCGAGAGGAACGAAGTACTCGAGCAAAGCGAGAGGAATGAAGTACTCGAGCAAAGCGAGAGGAACGAAACAGCTAGTATAGTTCGATTCTCTTACCACTAAGGGCTTGGGTGCTTTTCCGAGGGAACGAAGGGAAGGGGGCAAAAAAGTCTCTCTCTTGAAAATCAAGTAATGACTTTTTGTCCGCTAGTTTTTTTCTTTCATAAAAAAAGGCGCGAAGCGGTAGAACTCATGCCAACAATTCTCTAATGATATAAATGAGAAAAGAAAAAACCAAGAATATTGGAATTCTACCGGATCATGAGGAAGGATAACCTTTTCCTTTTGGCATCGAAGTGTGTTTCTATTCCGTTCAGCTTAAAGCTAGAAGTGGAAACACTGGGACATTTGAAAGAGAGTATGGCCAAATAAACTTTTTGACAAATTTCCTAAGTTAGATAATTCATAAAAGAAAAAAAGTGCTTTAGAAGAGCTTAAAAGATGCTATTCTGATTCTATTCTGAATAGATGTCTGAAAGAAAAGATAAGCGAGGAATCAGAAAAAGATCCAATCAATGCTTGAAGTCTCAAGAGATTTCGGGTCAAGTGATAAAGAAAGCAAAGAAACTCTTTTTTTGGAATGTCGATTGAAACCAGAAATATGAATTACGGAATTCTTATCCTCGAGGATTAGCTTACCGTGAAAGAACTTTACCTTCCAAATTGTCATAGGACATAGTAGATAGGATCTAGGCACCATATCGATTCCAAGAGCACCTTTCGGATAGACTTTCTTCTTCCCACTCTTGAATAAAGAAAGACTAGTGCCTTGCATTCAAAGGATTTTCCCGCCGTCCTTTGTATATCATGAAGAAGAAGGAAGTAGGTGGGGAGAGCTATGAAAAGCATGTCAAAAAAGAGATGAAGTAGAATATTGAGACTTCGATTACAAATGATCAAAGGTACAATCAGACTGGAACTGCGGACAAGGGAATCATTCACGAGCGGCTCCTCTTCTATTTTGAAGGGGCACGCTTTATCCTCCTATTCAAGAATCTTTAGCTTGATTTTTTGGTGTCCCTCCTTGTGACTTGTTCTTTTAGGATGAACTTTGTACTTTGTGTCCATAGTCTATGTATCCGGCACTAACCGGTGACTTAATAGGGTGGTCTACATTGACATTTCTCTCATGTGATTGAAGAGGGGAGTTTTACTTTTTCTTGGCGTATGTTGTATCATCGAGAACTATTTCGCTTCTTTTCTAGTCTAGTCAAAAGCGTAGTATACTACTCGAGGAGGGTGTCATCAAGACCTGATCAAAGTTTCTTGAGGTGCTAGAATAGGGAGTCCGAGCTTCAATATTCGTTTATACGACCACTCTTTAGAAAGAGAAAACTCAGTCGACATTGTTTTGATTTAGATTCTTTTTCAAAAAAAAAGGCTTATCCGCGGCCTGTCCTTCTACAATGCCAGTAGTTGCATAATGAACGAATGCCGTAGTTTAGTTTCACATTACTTCCTCTCTTTTTCTATGGTTTGAAGATGCCCCATCCCAGATGATGGAGTCTTTTCCTGATGATGACGAGGAGGCGCATTCACAAATGAACCCGATTTCATCTCGAGGGCGTTCATTTCCTAATGATAGATAGGTGGCTTGTTGGTATATAGGTAGTTCATTCAGTATCGATACCATGTCAGAAGCGAGATGGTGAATTCCACCCTGGAGAAGGAGGAGGAGTGCACTACTTACTTGTGGTCATACCTTGATCTATTCTTTCTCGTGAAGACACCTGGTTCCCAAGGCGCTAGAGATGATGATCAAAATTGAGCAAATTAGGATGCACCAGGCCCAGCAAAAGGAAAGGTTTGAATGCCGCTAGTAAAGCAAAGGTTGCCAATGATACCTATTATCCAAGAGCGAAGCACCTAATGTACAATAGCATAGATAACGGAGGTCGAGTGCAACTATCAAGATAAAGAAAGAGTCTTTCTTGTCACCAACATTACAGATATGCATTACGTGCAATCAATTCTTTCAAAACTAAAGCAATTGGATATTCTGCAGTGGGTGCTAAGCGGGGTAGGTAAACGATTGAGAAGTACGCGGGCTAACGAAGATATGGAGGTTGATACATCAGTAATGACTCTAGAAGAGGGCCGGGTTTCAACCTTTTGTGTGGAGGAATTTGAGGCAAAAAAAGAGCATCTTTCGGTAGTCTCTCTATAGTAAGGTTAAGGTCAGACTTCTAATAGAATAATGGTTCGTAGTTATCTACGCGCTTATGTTTGCGGATAAGACTTAGGAGAGCGACACAGAGTGCGCGGCTTTTGAAAAAGAAGGTCTTCACTCCGGGATCAGATCGTTCTCGTATGAGTCAGCGGCGAGCCCTTTCACGACTAGAAAGGAAAGTTGCTGTGGTTACCTCACTACTGAATCAAAGAGAGAGAGGAAGGGGGCAGGGTACATCAAAATAAGTAGCTCAAGCGGCCTTTCACTATTTCTTTAGAAGTCAGTTCAAAATGCCATGAATGATCTTGTGTGACTGATATGCAATTTCATACGGACCCCTTTTGTGAAAACGCTTCACGCCTTTTGTTCTTCTATATCAACATGTGTTGAATCCTAGCGACAACATGTCCTATATGTCTTTTGGTTGGTTATTGACAAATAACCGATATTTAGCTTAGTTTTTCTTAGAAAAAAGAAAAATGGGGCATGGCCAAGCAGTAAGGCAACGGGTTTTGGTCCGTTAGGTTCAATCCTTGATCCCGGATCGTTCCATAAGAAACGAAAGATTCTTCTCTATTTCAAGAATGAAACAATTTTCTGTTTCATGTTGGATACAATGTTATCCAATCTGAATTCTAAGAATGATTCTGAGAATCATATCTTTTTTGACTTTTTTACTAAAGTCTTTTCTTCTGAAATATTCGTGATTACTTTCGTGAACGATTCTTTGTTTTATATGATGGAGATGGATGCGAAAAGAAAAGATCAATCAGGATTCGATTTTCTTGATCTTACTTACAGAGACTTTTCTTCCATAATAATGAAAACAAAGAAACTTTCTTCTCAAACTATCTCTATGTTTTCAATTCAATGAAAATCAGGTTCCATTGGAGATGGTAAAAAAGAAGTCAATCATAATATTAGAATGAGAAAATCATATTTCATAAATCAAAAATGAGAAAATCTTCATAATGAATATATTCATATTAGAATCTATTCATACATAATTATGACATAAGAATAGATTGTCTATTTTTCTTATGAATATTCTCTGATTATTTCATTATTTCAGATTCTCTGATTATTCTATAATGGAATATTTCAATGAAAGATTGAGTTTAGTATATTCTTTAGTGAAAGTGGCTAAAAACTTTGAGCCATTCATGGGGATTTCTTTTTCATTTGAATGAAAGTAAAGTCAAAGGCTTTTTTTTAGGTTTCTCATTTCTTTTTTTTTCTTGTGATATTATTCATATGAGAAAATATGGGGTAATTTGAAGTGAAATCTTTTCCGGAGAAACACTGATATATCAGTGTTTCTTATTATGTATCGGTTCAGCCAATGACTCTTTAGGATTCCATATTGAATCAATTGCATACGGTTCAAAATTCAAATGAGAGGGATGTTAGTTTGAAATGATGTGGTAGAAAGCAACGTGCGACTTGAAGGACATGATTGGATGTGGATGACATCCACCATTTTCTATACGAATGAAGATGCTCTTGTCTCGACATAGTTTGCTAGGAACGATGGAATTTGTCTTGGGTTGCTAAAGAAAGATACTAATGGTATAGAAAGGTATAGCATATGATGGAGCTCGAGCAAAATGATTCATTCATTTATCGGGGGAATAATCTAGGGTTAGTGACAATCAATAAGTTAGACCAACTTTGTAAATAGATCATCTATATCTAAATCTAGATAAAAGGAGAGGTTCAAATTGGAACAAGTTTGAAATGAAAAAAACAAAATAGATCGGAGAAAAAAAGAGGGTAGAGACAGCTCAATAAATTCGAAGGATTTCCTTTCGAACTCTTTCAAAACTATCCAACTTGAGTTAGGAGTATAAATGAAATTTCTTTTTCGAAGGAAAAAAAGGCTCAAATTATAGTCTAATTCTTTATGGATCCATTTCTCTTTCTATCTATATAGATAGAAAGATCCATTCTAGAAATTAGAAAAATGAGAATCCTTTTTTCTTGAGCCGTATGAGGAGAAAACTTCCTATACGTTTCTAGGGGGGCATCTTTTATCTACATCTATCCCAATGAGCCATCTATCGAATCAATTGATGTTCGATCCCGAAGAGAAGGAAGAGATCTTCGAAAAGTGGGTTTTTATGATCCGATAAAGAATCAAACTTCTTCAAATGTTCCTGCTATTTGAGATTTCCTTGAAAAAGGTGCTCAACCCACAGGAACTGTTTATGATATTTTCAGGACTTTCCATAATTTCGAGTTTCAAAAGGAAAAAAAAGAATCATGAATAAGATAGGGTAACTAGTACCTATCTTTGTGTAATTCTTTCTTTTGTTCTTTTCTTGTTCTATTCATACTTCTCTTCTTTTTTTCTTATTCTGATTTTTTTCTTTTTTTTTACCATTAGCAAGAACTTGTTTGGTTGAATAGAAGAAGAAATTCTCATTTTGACCATGTCTCGAATCGAATAAAGAACATAGTCACTACATGAGCACCTTGTTGGAGAAGATGCGGATCCCCGAGCTACTAAGCTCAGTGATCCTTCCCACACATTGTGGGCATAAACCTAGGTTTGCTTGAACTGGGCGAGAAAACTTGCAGCCTAAGAGAAAGAGAGGTGCATCATTCATATTGGTGACTCTGAGCTTCTTCCTCTTAGTCCGAATTCTGATTTCAATGCTTCACACCTTGCCTTTCAAAGCTAGGAATCCCAAGTTTCTTTAGTGACTTTGTCATGAGGAGTGAGGTCTAGCATCTTTGGTTCTTGTCCAATTTGAGTCGATAAATCATCCTGCCGTTTACATAATTCGAATCACTTTCTCAGCCCAGTTTAGAAGGGGAACTTAGGTGAGTCAAAATCTCGAGGTTGACCATCAGAAGTGAAGTTCAGCCAAATAGAAGTTCCTTGAAGAAATATTCTTCTTCTCGTCCCAGTCAAAGCCTAGCTAAGCAAGCCAATAATATCTGTCTTTGTTTTCAACCGGGTCAAGGGTTCCTCCGCAAGAAACTATGGCACCCACTCATTTTATGAAACCAGTACGGCTCTTGATCCGAATTTCAGACTCTAATCACACTCAAAGGGGGTTTCCCAACCTTCATTCCTGCATCAAAAGTGACCTTAAAGAGAAGAATCCAGCTGAAACAGAAGGGCCCTTTGGAGTACCAAGATAGGTTTCCACCCAACTCCACTCAAGTCAAGAAGGAATGCTCAACTCGTGATCATGAGCACCAAAGGAGAAGGCGAGCTAGCCAGTACTCGAATCAGGAAGACGGGGACCCATGCTTAGAATTCTCAATCCACTCCATCTGAGGTGAACATTGGCCTGAGTACGTGAACATAGGCAGCGTCACTGATTGACCGAGTCGGATCCATATGGGCACCCCCTAATTTCACTTGACTCTTTCCAATCGTGGAATCGAACTGAACCAGTCAATAGACTTGGTTTAGCCGCTCTTCTTTCTTAGAAAGATTCTGGAGGAAGTCAATCTGACTAGGAATACAAGCAATCGCTATCATTCCTTCCTATCGCCTTTGTCCTTCACCATTCTAACTTGCAAATGGTGGATCCCCATCGCTCCTTCGGTTCATGGGGAGTCTCCTTTCTTGTATAGGCGAGTGAAGCTTTCCCTAAAGTGGAAATCTCGCTTTTTTGCTCTGATCTTATGGATTTCTTTCTCTTTTTTTTTCAGTGATTGATAGTTTTTTTTTCTTGTGGATTCCGTTGTGGAGCCGATGAAATTCTTTTTTTCTAAGAAATAGAAAATCTCGTGGACGAACAGTATTCCAAGTCAAAGCACATTCAAGGGAAAGACCCATTATCTCATGAGTGTTGTGAAGCAAGGAGACATCGCGGTTGTTCATATGCCAACAGATGAGATATTGGCTTATCTGAAAGCATTAGATGCTGAAACATTCCGCGGACATGTGTATAAGATGGGCATTCATTGACTTGAGAATGTTGAGGCTTGAAAGGCATTTTCAATTCTTTGTACTAGCGCCTTTTTTCTTGCTTGGCTTGACTTGTATTTTGATGTGCTTCAAAGTAGTCCTGCTTTGTATGGATTGCACGCCTTCAGCTGTGCGGATGACTCATCATGGAATAGCTGGTCTGAGTCTTTTTTTTCCATAGGGATTGACTAGAGTGATGATGGAGCTAGTACATTATCGTAGATACCGTGGGTACGCTTTTCCACGGTTGACCTTTCACGTGATTGATTTCCTTGTTGAGCCGAGAGAGCTTAATTTACCGTGTCCGGTTTTGATTGACCTGCTCGCCTGACATGTTGACTCAATCACATTGGTGCTGTCTAAGTCGGATAGATCAGATAAGGATCAGGGCTGAATAAGAGATCTTCCGTATCCAAACAAGAGAGTACCCCCTTTCACGGAGAAGGGTAGGCGCTAGTGAAGAATTCTCTATGCTACGCACCTTTCTTCGTATTGACTTTTGCCGAAAACCGCTATTCTGAATGAAAGAAATGTAGTCAAATACCTATGTCTAATCTACTCATTTTCTTTTTATGTAAGGAGCCGCTTCCACTTCTATATTCTATTGTATATATATAGGTCTCTCGCTTTGCTCGAGCTAAAGACAAGCTTCCCTCTCGCTTTGCTCGAGCCTCTCTCCTCTCCTTTCAGTCGAGCTATCACCTCAATGAGTGACTGACTCTCGTAGTTCACTTAAGCGAGAAGCTTCTTCTTCTTCTCTCTCAACTAGCCTGCTCACGAGGCTCAAAATTAGAGTGGGGTTGCTCCATATCCATACCACTTCAAAGGGACTATCATTTTTTTGTAGACTCACCAAATCAGAAGAGGAAGAGTTGTTCCCTCTCCCTTGGTCTTTTCTTTCAGAATCAACTCATCAAACAAGCCCGAGTAATGATGTCAATCTGTCTTTTGGTTTCACCGATCATCAATCAACCGGCCACGAAAGCTCTTCTTTTCAAGAGGGGGCATGGGTCTTCGATCGATAGTTGACACTCAGAAAGCCGATAGAGCTCGATAAAAAAAGGCACTAGTTGAGGGCTCGAAAACAAGAGGATTGGAAAGCAATAGTGAAGCCCGTGCCATAAGCGACAGGTGGATTCTCGGACTTAAGAAGCTACCATCAGAAGTCCAGATCGAACGCCAAGAAGCGCATAAGACAGAGGTTTTTTCCCTACCGATGCTCCTCAAGTCCTAAGGAAGTCTTAGACCCGTTGGGGACGATATGATTTTGATGACTTTTCTTTTAGATGATGATGAGCTTCAAGTCGTATTCCAACTTGGACAGATAGTGGCCAAATCGATGATTTTGATGATGAAGATCCGGATTATGGAGATGAGGCTAGATTTTGGTTCTTTTCCATATTCTGGGTTGCCTTTTCTCTTCAAGGATCGAAGATGTGGAAGAAGCACAATAAGTCACTCGAGCCCGTAAAGTCTAACAAGATTTTGTTTGAGAAGCAAGTGAGAAAATGACCAGCACCTCAAACCCCTCTACATCCTGTGCACATGGACGGTTGCCGCCAAGAGTGCTTTTGTTTTGGATAACGGACCAATGTGATGCCCATCACCATGCGATCTTCGATTGAAATAACTTGTTAGAACGCCTATTAGGAAGGTCCACGAATTGGTGTTTTCCATCCTCTTGCACCATCCCTCTCTTTTGACATGAAGAAAGAGTTGAAGTAGTAACCAACGACCCTTTGTCTTGGACTCACATGCAAAGCGCTTCTATGAAATGAAGATTATGTTACTATAGTGAAGTTTACAAAGGACAATGGCCGCCGGATCACCACTGCCGGGCTTAGTGGCAAAATCAATGGGTTAGGTGTAATAATACAATGCTACGACCTTGTCTTTCTTTACGATGCCTCCAAGCAAGCTTTGGTTTTCAATCTTTTGACCAAAATGTTGAATATTGAGTCCTCGAGGTGCGCCTAAAGCAAAGGGTGTCGGATCACCGATAAGTTCACCCAAGAGTCTTTCACTGAGTACCCAAGGTTGAATTTCCTCGAGAGTGGAATTGAATGAAGAAGCTAAGGGTGCTATTGGTCTGAAATGTGAAAGGGCAAACTCGTGGATCCCCTACACGACCGCTTCATGTGAACGCTTAGAGTCCAACTTCGATGAGATTGAGAGAACTCAATCCTTTGAATAAGTCATTTCATTGACTTCTTAATAAGGAAATCAAACCTCTCCTTTCAGTCTCTTTCTATACGACTTTCATGCCCAAAAAGGCATTAGTTCTAGTATCATGAGTGTTTCCTCATAAGAATGTCCGCGAATCTGATCAATGACTCTTCGTGCTTTGAAAACAGACATACATATATGTTGAGCTAACACTTTTGCTTCTCTATCCGAATTTTTGTTCTTTATAAGAAAAGTTCTCCCGCCAATGAATGAATGATAAGTGCCTAGGTTTAGTCTAAGATAAGTCAGAAAAGTCTAAGTCTTAGTATACTCTAAAAAGAAAAGAAATATACCTATACTCTGAAGTCTAAAAGAGAAAGACTCTGAAGTCTAAAGACTCTGAAGATAAGGCTTTTCACATGAAGACTTAGTAGAATGACTAACGATGAGATTTCTTATCATTTCTCGTGTGTCTCATGAAAGTGAGAGTAGGTGCGAATTCTAATGTGACCGACCATACGATCTGTGATAGAAATAGGTCAATGTTCCTTTCCATTATGAATAGCGATTGTATGGCCAATCATTGTGGGTATAATGGTAGATGCCCGAGACCAAGTCACTCTTCTTTCTTTCTCCTCCCTTCCCTCCTGTTGAGTTTTTCCATTCTTCCCGAGAAATGATTAGCTACAAAAGGCGATAGTTTGAGTGAACGTGTCACGGTACTCCTTTTTTTACATTTTTTCCATTGGCATTCTATGTCCAATATCTCGATCTTAATCTTCAGTATAATGATGAATGGAAAAAAGAGAAAATCCTTTAGCTAGATAAGGGAAGGGGCGGATGTAGCCAAGTGGATCAAGGCAGTGGATTATGAATCCACCATGCACGGGTTCAATTCCTGTCGTTCGCCCATCACATTCTTTCCAATTCCAAAAATTCAATTTTCCATGTTCCTATTTACGACGACGAAGAAGAAAACTCTCACTATGTCACTTCGCGCCTTTTCCTACTTCTTCTTCCAAGCACAGGATAACCCTGGTTATGGGTTTTTCTAATTGGGCTCTCCCTTCACCGCCCCATGGGGATGGTCTATAGGGTTCATAACTACTCCTACGTGACGCTTACCTAGCCAACACCGAGATACGGCTACCCAAACTTTTTTTTGGTTCACCAACATTACCCACTTGTCCGTTGCTAAGGCTTTTGGATATCAACGGACCTCCCGATGGTAATCTGAATGTGGCCGATTACCCTCTTTGCCCTTCTAACGCCGCTTTAGCTAATCCCTTTCCAAGTGTGATTTCTATGTTATGTATGGTCGTGGCATATAGGTTGACTTTTTCTCAAGAAAACCCCTTCCCAAATCAACAAGCTTCTTCCAAAGCATACGGCTTTCTAGATGTATATGATGATATCTAGACAGATGGATCTTCTATGAATCGTATGATTCGATCACATGAGTGGATATATAGAATCCAAATCAATCACTCATGTTATGATCTTCTACATCCTAGTCTCCGCTCTATCATCGCTTATGTTCTTCAGCATTTAATGACTCTATGAAATTACGTCGATACTTCCACATATTACGGTCAGGAGACATCTCTCTTGCTTCCCTTGGTGCTTTCAAGGTTGAGTTGTGACTCATCAATGGTGTCGGGTCACGAGTCGATTGCCTTTGTTTTCCAAGGATCAAGTAATTGAGACTTTGCCAAAAAAGTACCTCAAGAAAGAAAATGCTCCGCACCTCAGCTAAAAAAGAACAGCAAAAGACGTAAGGCGCTAGCTATCGAAGGATCAATGAGTTGGTAAGGATAGGAATTTCTGCTAACAGAGAAAGAAGATGAATTTGCTTGACTGGTGAGCTAACCATTTGTCTTGTCTAAGGAAGTAGTTAGCTAAAGAAAGAGACTCTTGCCTTTCCCTTGTTCTACAAGTTCAACGCTCCACGCCTTGTTTTTCACAGGAGTAGTAGTGGTGGTAGGGAAAGAAAGAGTGTGATTTGTCCTTCTGACATTCTCTCTTTAGAATGCGGGTAATATGCCAATTTTATGCGAGGAATCAGTAGCTGTTGAATAGACAGATTGAGCCCAAAATCTTTGTTGTTGTCTATTTTCTATAAAGAAGAAAGAAGGGTTGGAGAATAGATTGGTACGTTTTCCCTGAGGGCCCCAATGACTATACCTACTCCTGTCCTGAACCTTGCTCCTTGACTTTCGAGAAAGAAAATAGGGATACACCCCAACTATCACATGATCCAAAGGGTATCGAGCGAGTTTTTATACAAATGTATGTTTTACCATCTCAAAACCCTACCACCTCCATCAACTAACCCATTGACACACAACCCAGAAAAAAGATTGGAATCTGAATTTCATGATTTCTTCATTCATTCCAGAATTCCATTCATAGACCAAGTTTGTTTCTTTCCATAGCCTATTAGAATTAGAATTAGAATCACCACCTACTTCAAGTCAATCTCAATTCAAAACCATACACATACACTGTTGCCATTTGTCATGTTGCGATGCCTTCTAGCCTCAATACGTCCCCTTTGCTTACCGGGACATACCCAACCAATCCAAAGTAGACACTTATCAAAAAGAGTCAGTAAGTTTTTCACTCAAAAAGGAATAGGGCAATTCATAGCACCTTCAACAACTCCATACAAGTTTGACTTTCTTAGACATTGACTGCTCAAAAACAATTGCCTTTACGATTCTCTTTCTCTCTTTTACTTCTTGGACTTTTCTTTTCTACTACACTTCATGCTTCACCCTTTTCTCCTAAGTCCAGTGTGACCGACTGCGTTCGCTACTCATAACGAGAAAAAAACTTCATAGATTACATCCAACTAATTCACAGAGACACAAAAAAGCAAGGGATGGCGAAGCAATTCAAGAATTACATAGAACCGAACCCTACAGACTAACTACTTGCTTTTCAGCTTAGTCATTTCCAGCTTGCAGCGGATTTGCGAAATCGAAGATATACATCTTCTAACAACCTATTTCCGAAATATGGAAAGTTCCAATGCATTTTTCGAGGATCGAGTTTAAAACCAAAACCAGTTAGCTTTTTTGTAAGTCAAACCTTGACTTACGGTTCAAGAAGGTATAAGGCGTGGAAAGCGGAAAACATATCCCGTCTGCTAAGGGGTTCGGTGACTAGAAGGGCCTTTCTTTCATTTCTCTTTCTATTTCATAGAGCTTTTTTTAGCTAGCAATGAAGCGATATTGGTCATTGAGGTCGGTGTTGAGTATACTTTTCCAGAGGATTCATCTTGAATAAGAAAGCCCATTTCCTTCCATGAAAGTTAGAGTAAGGAGTCCATTGATCCGGAATGAGTGAGTCAGCCTTCAGATTCCATTCAACAACGTATAACCATCATACGACTCAAAGTTCTTTTTAGGTTCAGAGGTGCCTAGCGTGATGGGAGAAGAGTTGTATTCATGGACCAACCTTCACTTCAAGAGCCGGGTTGGGACAGATAGCAGATGTGACATTTCACATAGGATACCTCTCCCCCTCCGCTAAAGGGTATGGGATAGATCCTCTTCCTAGTTAGTGCCAAACTAGCGCAAGGACTCCGATTCTCTTTGCCCATTAGTTGCTGCCTCTAGAACCACCATAGCCCTGACTGCCTCACCAAACGAGTTCCACTAAGCGCTCTCATATCAAAACAAAAGCCCCTATACAAGATGAAAGAAAGTCTCTTCATAACCGGTCATTCAGACTGGCCGAACCTTTGGACTCCACTTCAACTCATCAGTAGTTCTCTTGCATTCTCTTTGTGAAAAATCCAGCTATCTGAATGAGAAGTCTGATTCCTGAAAACCAACCCCCTATCATACTAAGCCATCTATGATCATCCAGGAGTCAATTCG
The DNA here is from genome assembly GCA_021442155.1 of Cymbidium sinense. Classification (NCBI taxonomy): domain Eukaryota; kingdom Viridiplantae; phylum Streptophyta; class Magnoliopsida; order Asparagales; family Orchidaceae; genus Cymbidium; species Cymbidium sinense. The sequence goes on from CM038222.1 coordinate 32,919,862, forward strand.
AATGAGTGAAATACAAATTCACATCACGAGGCGGGTGAGAAGGTCAAAAATGTTGCTTATGAAAAATAGACTGAACTGAGATGACTAGCCAAGGCCTTCCAAATTTTGTCGGCAGTCCTTTATGTAAGAAGAAAAAAGGCACTAGTTTGATTCTGAAAGAAAGAAGAAAGGGTCACTTGTTCGCTCGTACTTCCTCCTTCTCTTGTAAGGTCTTGAGCGTAGCATTTTGCTTTGAATTGAATGCTTACCCAAGCTCTTGCCACTCTTCTTTTAAACTACCTGGTCTATTGAATCAATTGGCGGGGCTTTTCTTTCTCGATGAGAATCATAACCTAGTCAAGATGTACCCTTGCTCACGGTATTTGACTTGACTTGATGATGGAGAGAAGGGCGACTAGTCTTTCTTTTCTCTGAGTCTTGTGAACGAAGAAGCTGCTTTGGGGGCAAAGGCATTGAAATAAGGCTTTCTGCTCCTTTTTGAATGAAAAGATCCTTTGTCCATAGGACTCTCGTCTATTCCAAGCTCTTCCCTCAAGTCCTTTTTTCTGCAGCAGCATCAGAGATTCATGATTCTTAAACTAACGATAAGATAGATAGGTCCAGTTCCCAGTGACCAGTTTTCCTTTCCCCCTCATATCCCTCAAAGTTTGTTTGATTTCATTCGAAGATTGAAACTAGCTGGGAAGTATCTTGAGACAACCTTCTTTTCTACTGATTCTCTGGCGTGGTGGGGCCATAGTGGGTAAGCGCTTCCTTACGGTTTGATTGGTATGCCACTTTAAATCTACCTACAACTCATGTAGCAACTCGGATATCTTTGGAGTCGAGTGAGGGAGCAGAACCACCGGTCGTGCACACTGCGTCTGAAAGCACTAGAAAGAAAGTGGTGTGAGGTCCCGGAGCGGTTTGGGATGTGGGGAGACATGACCTTCTGAGTTACGAGTTGAGAGGGGTGTGTTAAGGACTTATGCTTATCAAATGCGAGAACTTTTCAAAGATGTCAGGCGTTAAAACTGGACATATCGAACTCCATCCATTCTATATTCTTTACATTCTTGGGAGTCGGTTGTCAGACAAATCTTTGTCTAGGAAAGCAAAGTGAGTGTATATGTGGGTACCATTTTTCTTTTTAGAACGTAACTTCTTTCATCACTTGACTAGTCGAGCTAGGAATGAAAGAGGATTGTCAGCAGAAGCTCTTTTTTTCTTATTTCAGCGCTTCACTCTGGGAAATTGTTCTTTTCTTAGCTTCTTTTATGGAAGATTTTGAAATATCTCCACCATCCCCTTCTCAAGGCACGTAGTGAAAAAGAATTTGAAAGAAAACAAAACTTTCTCTCCCGTCCGTCGCACTTTCATCCTTCCCAAAAGCAGAAAGTCTTCCCTAGACAAGACAGATTCCTCAACCATAAAGAAAGAGTCTCACAAGGTTTTTTGACTTCTCATTCTGCAGACTTACTTTCCACTTCAATATTCTAAAAGATTGTCTTTCCTAAGTTATAGCCTTTAACAAGGCTTGCTATTGTGCTTAGGAGATTCTACGCTTTGAAGGAAAGAAAGACTTTTTCTCACAGGGGGAGGAAGCAAAAAAAAACCTAGAACATTTCACCCCTCGACAAACTTTTTGGTCGATTACGATTGTGAGTAGTAGAGTGTTTTATGTTTTGAAAAGGCCTTGTATACAGACATCCGTAGCTCTATCTATCTTTCATTCTTTCGGTCAGGCCACTTTTTCTTTCACGAGGAATTTGGTTGATGATGAACTGAACTCAGCTTTTCACTATCTTCTATCTTAGTGATGAATCAATTTGATGAAAGTCTTCATTGCTTCCGCTAACTAATTGCCTTCAAAAAATTGTAAAGAATCTTTCTTCTAGACTAAAGACCCCTAAAATACCCAATTTTAGTTCAGTGCAGTTGCGGTGCTTTGGATTCATTGTCTCTTAGAAAAAAGACTGGCAGTACACAAAAAGATCCGGCATGAAAGAAATTTATGTGCTCATCATCTGGCTAAGGCCAGTCTTTCGAGCTGACTTACAATCTTAGATGAGCCCCTCCCTTCTAACCTCCCTGTCTCCAGGATCTCATTCAATAGATCCACTCAAAGAAAATATCGGAATCGGAGTTCGTCCCCCGCTTCCTTTGCTCCACTGGCACCAAAGATCAATAATTCGAGATGAGATAGAAAGAAAGATTGGTTGGTGGGCTTCACCCTATCACTGAAAGGCAGACATATATCGATTGGTATAGCATCATTGTTCATCATCCCTCGGGGATGAGTGAACTCTCTACCGCCTATCTTTGGATGGGATTGATTCAATCCACCCTCGGGCCTTGGAGGACATTGGCGACAATCTTCAGCACAAGGATCTCCAGCACCGCAATGGTGAGAGCAGAGTAAGCCGAGGTGGACACTTTGATAGGGCAAAGCAAAAGCAAAGGCCTTGGCATTCTCCGACAATATGCGGAATGGAATCTAAAAGGAGTAAAAGCTCGAGGTGATTGTATTCACTATACCAAGAGACTTTCTTCCTAAGCCTCATACTCATAAGAACTTCGGACCTGATGCATGACAAGGGAGTCACTATCAAATTTGACCTTCTTTGTGCTTGACCAAGTGCCACTTTTTTAGATAAACCATCAATATAGTGTGTCGGATGGTGGGTTGGCCACTTCTTCTAGGCGAGAACGTTGACTCCTTTTCTTGAGTGGTGCATTCCACTCCACTAAGGAGTCTGTTGAGACATGGGCTTTGCTGGTCTTTGAAAAATCCCTGATCTAAGAAGAAATCTTCCTCTGCTCCATCATCGTCGTCACTTGCAGGAGACGATGATGTGGAGGCTCATCGACCTCTTACGGATCCTCCACATCATCGCCAATGCCTCTTCTCTGCGATGTCGTGTGAGGGGAGGCCTTTCTTGAGTCCCTTAAGTTCTGGTGAGTGAGTGGCTGCTGGGGGTTGCACCGTAGGGACCCATAGTCTCGAGTTTGAGTGCAGTAGAGACTCGTCATCATCCCAACGTAAAAATGCCTTCAATCCAGTAGTCTACTTTTAGGTGTCTAGTCTTTGAAACAGTGAAAAGCCCTTGCTTGCACATTCAACGCTCCGCGCCTTTCTTTCTAAGAATGAGAAAACTTCTACTTCATATGTCAATGTCAGATGCCTTTTTTTCAAGTATGAAAGAATTCAGCATTCACTATCGCCTTCTATTCTAAGCTTTACGGAAAGTATGGAGGAAGAGTCAGCTGTGGCACTCGCCCTTGCCATTTCATCAGCCCCCCCTTGGTAGTAGGAAGTAGCACTAAGCGACTCACAGCGGAGGAAAGACACGCATAGAAGAGAGGCGACACGAAACATTCCTTTATTTCTTTCCAATCATGCTAAATATTGCTTGCCATATGAAATCATGCATTCATTGCTTTCAAAATTAATTAAATGAAATCTATTTTTTTTATGTAAAATTACATGTGTTGACTTAAAACAAATATGAGTGGCTGTTATCACAATTAAATCAAAAATTATTTTGAAAACCTATAAATTAATTATTGAAAATAAAGTTCTAATTATAAATATTTATGAGCTTACATATGATGATAGTATAAGATATGTAATATGCGGTTCTCTTTCCCTACTTTAACATGGATTCACATAGGATTTGTAAGTGTATAAGTCATTTGAAAAAAGAACATAACACGTGCTTAAATCTATTCTTATGCATTTCCATGTTAAGATTTTGGAAGAATTTAATATTACACATGTAAATCACATAATCAAAGCAAACATTATTTCTTCAAGATTCCCTATTCATGTGATTCTTTTGTATATTCATATGTATTTGAGAAAAGTGGTATATTAGTCTGGACATCTCGGGGCTACGAAGCTTTAAGTTTCACTAAGTACGTCTTGTACCTTACACCCCTGGAGTAGAAAATAATGGCATTGTACTCACTAGAACTCTTATACATATGCATATGTGATGTGGCTAATGAATAAATAATCATAAATCAAACATCACCTTTTGCATGGATTTTCTATCCGTATGGTCATTCATACATCTACATGTATCGAAGAAAAGTGGTATATTAGTCTGGACATCTCAGGGCTGTGAGGCTCTAAGTAGCCCTAAGTAGGTCTTATACCTTACGCTCCTGGTGTAGAAAATAATGACATCGTACTCACTTAAAACTTTTATATATGTAAATGTGTGTTTAGCTAATGGATGAAAAATTCCTCTTTTCTACATAACAAAAACATGCATTCATAATTCAATAAAAATATTTAAAACCCAAAAACATTTCTTTGCATTCATCATCAAAGTATGTTAAGATTTACATTGCATGTGTAGGTATGCTTAGGACCTATTCATATGCATGATATACATGGTGGAAGGAAATAAATGAATGTGTGTTATGTGATAGTAATTTCAATTAATCTTAAGATGACTTTCTTATTGAATAGGGCTATTTAGAATGAATCTAAACTTAGGGTTAATTAAACATATAATAAATCATTCACTAAAAGAAATCCATTAATTAATTCACCTTAGAAGTGACTTAAGGTATGGTTAAAAGAGAGATCCCCTCTCTTTCTTCTCTTTACAACACTTAGTTGCTAAGTGTAGGTCATATGAAACTAAAAACTAAATGAAACTTTCTATTAATTAAACCCCTTAAAGAGAAATCAACCCCTTTATAAATTAAACCCCTCACATTTAGCAAATCATAAATCTAAAGCTTTGTTAGGACATACCACACAAACCTTAATACATGCACATTAAATTAAGTCACCATTTATAGATTTATGTTAGGGCGGTGCATGATTTGATGAATGTTTGGTTTTGTGATGTATTATTTTAGTCTGGATGTTAGGGTGTATGTGCGTAGTTTGGATGTTAGGCTGATATTAGCCTAATCATGCTTTTGCGGGGTTGTGCTTAAGGGTGTGTAATAAAATATTAAATGTTTTTTTTTGTGCGTATACCCCTAAGTATAAGTTAGGACAGTGGGCTTGGTTACCCATGTGTGGGGTGCTAAGTCCAAATTATTCATATAACTGCTTGAGTTGTATGATGTGTTTTAACTAACATTTATTTTGTAGGTGTAGCTAGATTTGCTTTTCTTCTCTTTTAATGTAATTTTGCATAGGGATTAGGATAAGTGTTATGGGGATTAAGGATGAACATTGGTTCCAAGACCATGTCTTATATACCATGTGATACCTTTGGAGCAAGCTACATCCCAATCAAGCCAAAAGAAAGAAAGAAATGGAGAAAGTCAAAGCCAAAAGAAAGAAAGAAATGAAGCAAATCAAGATGAAGGATGAAAGATGAAGATTGAAGAATGGAGGATGAAGAATGAAGACCCCCATAACACTTATCATTTTATATTTATAATTATTCTTTCATTATACCAGGATGTATAAGGGTAGAGCTTGGCTATCCACATTTCTTTTCGGGTTGTACGGTCATACTCAACTATACCAGGCTCTTATTCTTTCACAATCGCTTGATAAAATTATGTGATACTTTGTTTAGCTTGTGCATTAGAAAGAGCATGCCTTTTCATAGTTTCTTTATGATTGATGATTGTTGTGTTGCATGGATGCGATTAGGCTCCTAGGATAAAATAAATTTTATATTCCACTATTAACTCATAACTAAAATCTTAAAATAATTCATAACCTCAGATAAAAGCCTAGGAATTAACTCAAGATAATAAAAAATGTTTAGCAACCCCTTAGCTGGATGATTGTATGTATAACATCATGCATGTCATATTCTTCCACTCTTGCTAGGAGAGGGCTTCCATCTATGCTAGAGAAAAAAGGCTTGACCTGTAAGAGCCTTTGTTGGAAAGACACATGTTTCTCTTCTAATTTAGCCCATAACCAATTTCTCATGCATTTAGGCATACAAAAACCTATAGCATCTGTCAAAATAAAGAGTCCAAAAATCAAATAAAACTTGATAATTTTTTTGCATTGGATTAAGTCATTACTCATGCCCTTCATGATCTAGTCTCTTAGGGAGTGAGTTTAAGGACTTAGTTTCCTCTTCTAAATAAATAACATCCTAACCATCTTGCAAATTATATGACTTGCATACATGGATTTAAAGAGTAGGAGGAGTTAGCTGGCTGCCACTCTAGGTGATAATAAGTTCAACAGTCCGGTGGTTTACTCTATCTTGTGGAGGTAAACCATATACCACTTTCACCTTAGATTTTGGTTGTGCTTTGGCCCTTTCTAAAGCTCCATAGATTTATGATCTGAGGTCACTATTTCCCTTTGTATGCTACAAGCATAAATTCTCACCTCTTAGGCATTTCCACATCCTTGTATTATGGAATTGTAAGTCCTAGATGTCTATTAAAATTTTAACTCAAACTAATAAATCTCCTCAATTTTAAATACACAAAGTCTAACCATAGGATAGATTGGAGTGCTCACAAGCATAAATCCTCACCTCTTAGGAATTTTCATAACCTTGTATTATGGAATTGTAAGTCTTAGATGTCTAATAAAATTTTAACTCAAACTAATAAATCTCCTCAATTTTAAATACATAAAGTCTAACCATAGGATAGATTGGAGTGCTCACTAGGCTTTCTAGTATCATGAGCACTCCATACTCATCTCCATTAGTTTTGATAAGAACTCTCCCCCTTTTTGATCTCTCCTACTTGATTTTCAAAATTATAACCAATCCTTTGATAATCCTATCTTTGAAATATTTTGAGACAATAATTGCCTACTTCAATCAAGAGTGTTCTTAAAGAATTCACATTCCTTAGGATGTAATTAACTATGGAGGATTGCCTTCATAGGGAACTTAATGAACCTGATTTAAATAAACACTGTTTTACTTTTCCATGTAAAGTAGGGGAAAAATATTTGGTATATTCAAAGACCCATCATGCCTTAAGAGTCCTTATTAGGTGATTAGGTCCATTATAGGGTAGTGACTTCTATCTCTTGACATAGTATACTATTACTTAATGTCATACTTGATCACCCTAATAAGTATATTTGCAGATCTGCGTGGTGTCCCCCCACATATACACCCAAACACAAAAAAATACCGCATCTGCCAACATCCACTATAATGTAAAGAGGGTGGTTGTGCTCGGTCATTCCGAGAAAGAAGCCTTCATCACTGAATGTAACTCCTAGGATGTCCTTCGATTGGTGTGCCTCCTCTTCAGTAGCAGTCAGTTGAGCTAAGCATATATATGCCTTAAGAAGAGCCTTGATTAGTGATTCTATCACCTCTTTGGATAAGACAAGGGCGTCATATATGGTTAACTTAGCTGGAAACTTTCTAAGATGCACTAGGACATTGTAATCAACTCTATCTTGGTCCTCCACAAGCATATCCATAGGTGGAGCATCCAGTGGAGGGGCTATCTTCTCATTGGAACCAATGACTTATTTACCCTTATCCTGAGGTGCTACCTAGGAGGTAGAACTCTGCCACTGTGTAGATTAACTTCAGAGACTTCATGGAATGATGAACTTGTGGAAAGTTCTACCTTCTAATTGGGCATACCTACAGCTTCTCCTATGGGATCTTCAGAGTCAGTTGACTCCAAGTCAATCTCAAGAGGTGAACCCAATTGATTCAGAAAAAGAAAGTTTGATTCTGAATCAGAAGAAAGAGGATCAGAATGACTTGAGCTATTATTATTATTTTCTAGACTTGGAGAGTTTTCAACATGAATCAAATCAAGAGTATCAAAAGTTTACAATATGTAAGTAAAATATGCTTTCATCATTGATTTCTTTTTGGGTGGAGGTACATGATAGAAATCAAATAAAGTAAGTGTGGTAAGGGATTTAATGCTCTTATCCACTGATACAATGCTCTTGGTGATAGAAGAGGAGCTAACCGAGGAAGAAGTAGCTGCAACGGTGGATGGCGTGCTAGACTCGGATGGTAGTTGTGCTATCGATCTATCTCAGGCAAGTATGGTAAGCTGCTACTGCTGCTATCGGGCTGTCACCTTGTTCAAGTTGTCTTCGGAAACTTGCAAACCTTCTTTGATATTGGAGGTTTGAGCTGCCTCAAGAACCTATAAAGAGAATTTCTTGATCTTAGTAATGATCTTCTTAGAGGTACGAGATAAAGAAATATCCCAACATTCTTTAGTCTTGAGAGCTGCGTGGCGTCCCTTTCCTTTGATTGCTTCCATTGTTGTTGCTTGATTTCATCTTTTGATCATGAGTTAGGATCCACATTTCAACAATTTTGGTTATGCTGAATGGGGTTCAAATTGCATGGAGGGATTTGTAGAATTAGAGGAGAAGCTTTTGCCTTGATGTTGACTTGAATTATTGATTTTGATTTGTCTTTTTGAATTAGAACCCTCATTTAACAAATTTAGGTATGCTAAATGGGGTTCTATGGGAGAGATTTAGGATGTGAGGAGAGACTTTGCCATAAGATTTTGATTTAGAATTCATACTCAACCAATTCAAGTAGGTTGAGTGGGGTTCAAATATTTGGAGAGACTTTGGAGATATATATGTTGTATGTCAAAATTTTGATTTGGAAAACCTTTACTTAGCAAATTTAGGTATGCTAAAAGGTTTTGATTATGTGTTTGAAAATTTTGTGAAAAAATCTTTGCTTGTGATGATTGTTTATTTTGTGTATGATATATATTGATTTGATTTGAAAATGTAGCTGTCACTTAACAAATTTGATATGTTAAGTAGAGGCTAAATGTGTTTGATATGTGTTAATTTGGTTTGAAAATGAGGCTCTTAATAAATTTTAGTATGTTAAGTAGGATCCAAGTGTGTTTGATATGTGTTGATTTGATTTGAAAATGAGGCTCTTACTCAACAAATTTGGTATGTTAAGTAGAGGCCAAATGTGTTTGATATGTGTTGATTTGGTTTGAAAATAAGGCTCTTACTTAACAAATTTTACTATGTTAAGTAGGAGCCAAGTGTGTTTGATATGTGTTGATTTCATTTGATAATGAGGCTCTTACTCAACAAATTTGGTATGTTAAGTAGGAGCCTAGTGTGTTTGATATGTGTTGATTTGATTTCTCTTATGAAAAATAGGGTAACTCTTATTTGACAAATATGGTATGTCAAATAGAGTTCAAATGTGTCATGATTTTAAAAGAGGGGAATCTATTTAACAAATTTAAGTATGTTAAATAGAGTTCAAATTGTTTTTAATTTTTGAAAATGAGACTCATTTGACAAATTTGGGTATGTCAAATGGAGTCCAAATGTATTTTGACTTTCAAGACTTTGAAAAAGAGGAATTCTATTTAACAAATGTAGGTGTATTAAATAGAATTCAGTTTTCTTTGATTTTTCAAAAAGAAAGGGAACTCTCATTTGAAAAATTTGGGTATGTAAAATGGAGTTCAAATGTGTCTTAATTTTTTGTGTGTGATGTTTGTTTTAAAAAGAGGGAACTCTACTTAACAAATTTAGGTATGTTAAATAGAGTTCAATTTATTTTGATTTTTGAAAAATGGAACTCTCATTTGACAAATGAGTATGTCAAATTGAGTTCAAATATGTTTTGATTTTGTGCATGATATTTACTTTTAAAAAGAGGGAACTCTAACTTCAGCACATATGAAATATGCTTAGTGGAGTTTCAATTTTATGTCATGATTTGAAAATAGAATCTTCATTCAACAAACTTGGTTATGTTGAATAGGAATAACTATTTTAAAAACTGTGCTTTTGAAAAGGGGATTCTAAAATTTTTAATTTTGATTTTGAAAAGAACCTCCATGTAACAATTGCAGGAATTATTAAATGAGGTTTGGTTATTTTTATGCTTTTTTTTAAAACTTCTAATGAATTTTGTATAGATCTTTTGTTATGTGAATTTTGAAAAAGTGCTTTCGAAAAAAGTACCATTTTGTAAAAGAGTTTATTTTTTTAAGTATAGGATGAACCTTACCTCACCAAGTCAGTGGTAAAGAGGTTCTAAATTTTTAGTCATCTCCTTTCATTGGCTAATTTTATCTTTCACCTATTGGGAGACCCAATAGGGGTTTTAAGACCTACATGGAGTGAGGTCCTAAAATCTAAAAGATGTTGGCAAGCTCTGCTTAAGGATGAAATAAGCTAAGTGCCAATGGAAAGAAAGATAGTCTCGGACTTTATATAAATTATAAGTTCACTATCGATGCTTGGAGACAATAATTATCTACCAGAGATAGATAGAGGAACCATCCCCAATGAAATCACCAGAAAAATCTATGGTGTTTATTTTTAGATTGTATATTGGGGATACCATGCAGATTTAAGGGTGTACTTATTAAAGTGATTGGATATGACATTGAGGTATGATATACTATCTTGAAAGATAGAGACATCACCCTTCAATGGACCTAATCACCTAATAAGGACTCCTAAAGAATGATGGGTCTTTGAATATACTAAAGATTTTTTCCCTACTTTACATGGATGAATAAAGTAGGGTTTATATTAAATTGGGTTCTAAAGTTCCTAATGGGGGTAAGCCCCCATAGTTAATTACATCATAAAGAAGGTGAATTCCTTAGGAATACTCTTAATTAAAGTAGACAATTATTGTCTCTAAAGATTTCAAGGGTAAGACTATCAATGAATTGGTTATATTGGAAAATCAAATGGGAAGGATCAAAGAGAAGACTTATTTTAGAAGCCAAAGGAATAAGGAAATGCTCATGATACTAGGAAGCCTACTAAGCATTCTAATATATCATATGGTTGGGCTTTATAATTTTAAAAGTGAGGAGGATTATTTATTTAAGTTGAAATTTTAATAGATTACTAAAGCTTATAATCCACCAACATATGGTTAGGAAAATTCTTAAGAGGTGATGATTTATGCTTGTATCTCGAAGAAAATAATCACCTCATATTCTAAATCTAGGGAGCTTTAGCAAGAGCTAAAGAATGACATAAATCTAAGTATAGATGGGCATATGGTTTACCTCTACAAGAGAGAGTAAATAACTCGACTGCTGGACTTATAACCACCTAGAGTGGCAGCCAGCTAACACCCCTTATGCTTTAAATCCATGTGGTCAAGTTGTATGATTTTGTAAGATAGTTGGGCTATTATAATTTAGAAAGAGACTAAGGTCATTAAGCCCACTCACTAATAGACTAGAGCATGAGTGGTATGAGTGACTTAGTCTAATGCAAATCTTTTCAATTTTTATTCAAATTTTGACACTTCATTTTGATAAAGGCTTTAGGATTTCGTATGCCTAAATGTATGATGAAAGTGGATTATGGGCTAAATTAGCGGGAAAGAGGTATTTTCCACCATAGAGGAGACCCTCAAAGGTCAAGTCTTTCCTTATTGTGCAAGGATGGAAACTCTCTCTTAGCAAGAGTGAAGCAATATGAATGCATGATATTAAACATTCAACATTCAGCTAAGAGGTTTCCAAATCTTTTAATTATCTTGATTTAATGCCTAGGCTTTATGTGAGGTTATAAATTATTTAAAACTTAGTTATGAGTTATAGTTGGAGTAAAAAATTTATTTTACCCTAAGAGCCTAATCGGATCCAGGCCATACAAAAAACACCAATCATAAAGAAACTATGAAGAGACATGTAATATCTAACGCATAAGCTAAACATAACATCAAATATTTTATAGCTATCATAAAAGAGTAACAGGCCAGTACGATTGGGTATCACCTTACAACCCAAAAAGAGAAAATGGGTAGTCAAGCTCTACCCTTATACAACCCGAAGCATGAAAGAGTAATTACAATTGACAAATGAATAAATGCTATGGGGGTCTTCATATCTTCATTCTTCAAGTCTTTATTTCTTCATTTCTTTATTTGGTTTAGATGTACTTGCTTCAATGGCATCACAGGGCCTCCAAGGATAAAACCTTCTAGCCACTACTCATCCTAATCCCCCATAACACTAATCCTAATTCCTAATGCACAAGTATATTAAAAATAGGAAAAATAAATCTAACTACACATGCAACACAAGTGTTAGTTAAACACACCACACAACCCAAGAAGTTACACATATAATTTAGACTTAGCACCCTGCACATGGGTAACCAAGCCCACCTGTCCTAACTTGGATCATGCTTAGGGGTTTTAGTAACTTGCAAAGAGAGCATTTATATTTATTTTAAGCACCCCTTAAGTATAATCCCTTACAAAAAATATGATTAGGCTAATATTAAACTAACATCAAGTCTACGAAATATACACCATAACATTTAGTCTAAAATAATACATCACAAAACCAAACATACATTATATCATGCACCGCCCTAATATAATGTTAGAAATGGTGACTTAGTTCTAATGTGTGTGTATTATGGCTTGTGTGGTATGTCTTGACTAGGCATTAAGGTTATGGTTTTCTAAATGTGAAATTGCATTTAATCATAAGAGGTGGATTTCACTTTAAATGGTTTAATTGATTTGAGAATTTTATTTAGCATTTTTTTTGTTTCATTTGACCTACACTTAGCAACTAAGTGTCATAAAGAGAACAAAAAGAGAGGATCACTCTCTTTCATCCCTACCATAAGTCACTTCTAAAGCATGTTAATTTGATAAATTTTTTAGTGAATGGTTTATTATAAAATTTAAAATTAATCCTAAGCTTAAGTTCACCTTAAATGATTGAATTTAACATGAAAAACTTCTTAAGATCAATTTGAGTGAACTACTAACACATGACATACATCACATTATTCCTTTCCACCACATGTAACTTGCATATGATTGAATCCTAAGTATAACTATACATGCAATATATTTCTTTTAGGACACTTTAAATGAAATATGCAAAAAGAGAATTTCACTCTTTATCTAAATGCACATTCAAGTGTATAAAAGTTTTAATCAAGTACTTCGCCATTGTTAACCAGGGGAGTGAGGTAAAGACCTCCTTGGGGATACTTAAAGCTTTGCATCCCTGGACTGTCCAGACTAGATACATCCACTATTCTTGAATACACATGAATGTACAAATGACTACAAGAATGAAAAATTATGCAAAACTTGTATTTCTTTCAATTCAATTATTTATACATGTGAGTTAAAGTTGAAAAATAAGATTTTTATTCATTAGCTAAATGCACATACAAGTGTATAAAAGTTTTAAGTGGATACTTCACCATTATTAATTAGGGGAGTGAGGTGAAGACCTCCTTGGGGCTACTTAAAGCCTCACGTCCCTGGAATGTCCAGACTAGATATACCCACTATTCTTGAATACACATGAATGTACAAATAACTATAAAAATGAAAAATTATGCAAATTTTTTATTTATTTCAATTGAATTATTTATACATGTGATCTAAAGTTCTATCTAAATTCTAACATAGAAATACATAGGAATGAATTCAAACAAATGTTGTCTCTTTTTCAAATGGGCTATAGACTTGTTAACTTTCAAACTTTACTAAGCCATAGAAACATGCAAGCATATAGGTATCTATAACTATTATCACTCCAAATATTATAGTTGACTTATAAACTTTTGAAAATAATTTTGATTTAATAGTGATAATAACCACACATATTCATAGGTCAATCAACATATGCATGCTCAACATAAAGGAAATTTGTTTAATTTAAATATTTTGAAAATATGAATGCATGAAACCTCATGATACACATCATTTAATATGATTGGAAAGGAATAATAAGACATAAGCCACATGTTTCATTCAATCAAACTAATTCCTAAGGACAATCATATTAAATAAAATCATTTAAAGTAAACCTAAGATTCTTAATGTCATTTTTTAATTTCATATTTCAATTTGATTTAAAGATATGAGAGAGAATAAGTTTGCTAATCCTAATCTCACCCCATGTTTATAAGTTAATTCAATTCAATGAAAGGTAATCAGGTCAATTTTATGGATTAATTAAGTTAAGTTATGAATTAGGTTAATTAATTAACCCTTACTTATGTTACCATAAGGTAATTAACCAACTAATTATGAGCCAACATAATATGCAAATGAATTGAAAAGTAAATTAGCAATGGACCTATGAAATTACAGGTTCCTAATGCAATTGTCTTAAAATTAATGGTTAATTAAGCTTAAGGAATTTAATTAATTATCTTTTATGATTTTCCCACACATATGGGAAAATCATAATTTCATTAAATCTCTTTTGGCTATTAAACACCGAAAGATCTACCCATGAATCAATTAGGTTTAGATGCATTTTAAAATTTAATTAAACTAATTAAGTAATTAATTAATTAATCTTTAATTAATTTCTTCTTGAAAAAGTGAAGGAAACATAAGAAAAAGATTAGGAGAGATGCCCCAATTCAATCTTCTAAATCTCCTCACTGTTAAATAGTGATAAATAAACAAATTAATTAACTAAGTTACTATTCACAAGATTAATTAACTCTTAATTAAATTAAGAAAGTAATTAAGGCTCAATTGGCTAATTTTCATAATTAATTTGCCAAAAATTTCCAAGAAAATTAGGGGAGGTAGAGGTCATCCCCTTAAATAATCCTAAAAATTTTGAGGTTAATTAATTAATTAATTAGGGAGTAATTAAGCTAATTAACTATTCAATTAAATCTTAATTAGGCTTAAATTATTGTTTAAAATTAATTAAGGATAATTTTAATGGATTCCTCTCTGAAATATCTTTAAAATGAGTATTTATTTGTACTTTTATGTTTTTCTATAATTTGTTATAATTTTTCAAAGTTTCTGTTGATTTAAATAATTTTTTATAATTTTTGTAAAGTATATTAATTTATTTTTAGTAAAGTAGACTATTTGAGCTTAAGAATGTAATATCTTTCAATCCAAAAATTATTTTGACTTAAAATTTTTATGGTGGGTGTATTTTTACTCTAGTTTCAATCCTTGTGAATTTCAGACTGGTTTGATGTGTATTTTTGGTTTAATAAGTAAAATCTTATTTTTACTAAAACTTAAATTGAGCTCAAAATACTTAGTAAAAATTAGAGATTTTGGGTTTGTTGGATTCCACTCGAAAGGACAAATCCAAAGAGCCCTTACTTGCAATTGTTTGTTAGGTATCTTATCTTCTATGAATTTTTGAATCTTTAGATGATTTAATTAATTTTTAAAATTTGAAAAGGGCCAATTTTCTTACTTAACCCAGTCAACACCGTGTGGTGCTGACGGGACAACGTGGTGCCATGTGGCACCATGTAATTGGCCATACAGTTCTGTGTGGTATGCGGTGAGACGTGATGCCATGGGATTGCTTGGTGCAGCGCTAATGTGGACCTTGAGCAAGAAAATGCGAACGGCGTGGATCGTGGTTACGAATCGGCTGATTACGGTCGACGGTCTCGATCCACAATTTGAAGGCTAAAATTGCATGGATCTAGCATGAAATCATTGTCGTCTGTTTCCCTAAAGTGGGATCGGATGGCTGCTGTGTGTCATTCCTCCCAGCAGACAAAAATGACACACATAATAATAAACTGAGTGGGTTATTGCGAAGTTGAATGGACGAATAGTGAAAAAAAATGCAAAAAATGCATGAGAGAGTCCATTTTGTATTTGATTTTGTATTGATTCTCAACAAAAAAACTCTTATTTCATATTGGGATCATGTAAAATGAAAGATGCATGGGTTTTCTAAGGGAAATTTTTAAAATTACGTAAGAATCATCATAAATAAAAGAACTTATGGCCGATTAAAGGACTTAAAAATTACCTCACCGGGGATGGATTCTAGTGGCTGTGTTGATCCAATCACACTCTTAGGTGCGAGATGAAGCTTTGGGATGAGTCAAGACTCTTTCCTCCACTTGGAATACTGTATCCACCAATAGTTGTCACCTTCTCGTTGGAAATCACTCAATTTTGGTGTTCTTCAGCTCAAGGGAAGTGGGGAAAGGGTTCTGGTTACTTAGAGGAGCTCTTGGAGTGTGGATAGTGTAGAATAATGTGTTTTGGGGGCTTCTTTTTTTCCTTTGAAGGAGGTGGCTGAAAATCCCATTAATATGATGGGATGTGGGTAGTCCTAGCTCACTTAGAGTGGGCTAAGAGATTAGGTAGAACTCTATTTGCGGTGTTTAATGGCTGGTACAAGTGATGGGAGAGTGGACTTTGCCATAAATGGGTGGAATCTTATGTGGGGGAGGATCCATTAGGGATTTGCCTTGGATTTGGTTCCAAATGGGTTTGGGCTGATCCCAAGTGGGGTTGGGTTGGG
Organism: Cymbidium sinense; assembly: GCA_021442155.1. Classification (NCBI taxonomy): domain Eukaryota; kingdom Viridiplantae; phylum Streptophyta; class Magnoliopsida; order Asparagales; family Orchidaceae; genus Cymbidium; species Cymbidium sinense. The sequence goes on from CM038222.1 coordinate 32,936,059, forward strand.
TTTGATCTGCTCCGAAGGTCCCATGGGTTAGTTTCATGAGTTTTAGCTTTAATTTGGTCAAATGGTCAATTTGGGTCATGTTGGGTTAGGTTGATCAATTGGTCAAATTGGGTCAAACTTAGGCTTAGTTTAGGTTCAAATGATGATTTGAAGTGTTTTAGTTCAAGTGGTTTCAATCAATTTGACCTAGGTTTGATTTTGACTCATTTGGAATCAAATGGGTCAAATGGGTCAAGTTGACCAATTTGACCAATTTGGCCAAATTAGCTTGGGTTGGGTGTAGGTTTAAGTTCAATTGGCCAATTGAATGGGATTGTAAGCTTTGGTTTGGCTCAATTTGGGTTTAATTTGAATTTAGGCCAAATTGACCCTTTAGGTCAATTTGGGCTAAGTGGGTCAATTGGGCTAGATTGGGTCCAATTATTCAAATTCGAGCTTTGGTCAAGTTCAACAATGAATTTGAAATGAACTTGAGCTACTGATTTCAATCAATTTAGGTTGGATCATGATTTGACCTAATTTGGCCCTTTTGGCCAATATGGTTCAACTTGGGTCAAAGTGCCAATTAGATTTGGTTTGGCTCAATTGATGGTCAAGTCATGTTCAAACAATGATGATGAGTTAATGTGAATCAATGGTTTCAATCAATCTGGTGTAGGATGAGTTCTGACTAATTTTGGTTCATTTGGGCTAAGGGTTGACTTGGTCAAATGATCAAGTTGACTTGGTTTGACCCAATTCATGACAATTGATCACTCTAGAAGGATTTTTGGTTATGATATGAGGCTTGGATGGGCTTGATTTAATCCAATTTGGGTTGGATTAGAACTTGGTTCAAAAGGGCTCTTTAGGTCACTTTGGGTCAAGTAAGCCTAAATGGGTCAATTGGCTTAATTTTGGCTTCATTTAAGTTTGGTTGGATTTATATATGAGCCTAGGATTGAAATATAAATCCTAGTGTAATCAATTTGGAGTTCAATAGGTTTTGGTTCACTTGGAATTTTCAAGCTAAATGGACTAAGTTGGGCTTGAGTTGGGTTGACCTTGGTTTGGTTTGATGATTGTAGGTTTCATTTATATTTGGATAGATAAATGAAGGAATGATTGATTCGAGAGAAAATTCATTGATTTTGGCTTGATTTAGATGGGTTTTGGCCAAGTTCAAGGAATTAGCTTTAAGAGTTAAAATTAGGTTTTGATTTGATTTTGGATTTATTTTTGGCAATTTGAATTTTTATTTCATTTATATATGGGAAGATAATTGAAAATATGATTGGTTTATGAGAAAATCACTTGATTTTGGGTTGATTTTGGTTAAGATTTAGCTAAGCTCATGGAGGTAGGTCTATTTGGCTTAGGAAGGGTCTTGGCTTGATTTGATTTAGTTTGATTTGGTTTTGATCATTTGAGTTTATATTTTATTTATATTTGTAAATATAAATGATGGAATAATTGATTTATAAAGAAATCAATTGATTTTGATTGGGTTTATAGGGGATTTTGGCTAAGCTTATGCAAGTGGATCATATGGCTTAAGAAGGATTTTGAGCTTGGATTTGATTTTGGGTTTCAATCACTTAGAGTTAAATTTGGACTTGAATTTGATAAATGATTGAGGAGTTAAATTGATCTTTGAGAAAATCAATTGAATTTGGATTGATTTAAATTTGGTTAAGGGTAAAGCCCAAAAGATGAAATCTTAGGGCTTAGGTAGGGTTTTGATCTTGGATTTGATTATGGGTTTCAATCATTTGATTTGGAATTTGCATCCAGATTTTGGTATTTGAATTGAATTTGAGGTTTGGTTTGAGAAGGTAAACATAGGTTGGGTTTAGGCCATAGGATAGGCAAATCTCCCTAAATCCCTAAGGCATAACCTATCCTTATGGCTGACCCTTTTAAATCTCTAGGCTTAGGTTAAGTGTTCAACTAATCACTAGAAGTATCTTAAGACTAAAAACCTCTTAGTTTCTATAAGAGTCCTAGATCTATGTTGAGGAGATTGAGAACTCACTCTAAAAGTGAGGTAAATAGAGATACTTATTGAGGTGATCGGGTATGACATTGAGGCATGATGTACTATCTCGAAAGATAGAGGCATCACCCTCTAATGGACCTAATTACCTAATAAGGACTCCTAAGGCATGATGGGTCTTCGAATATATCCGAGATTTTTTTCCTGCTTTGCATGGATGAATAAAGCAAGGCTTATATTAAGCCAGGTTCTTAAATTCTTTATGGAGGCAAGCCTTCATAGTTAATTACATCACAGGGAATGAAATTCCCTAAGAATACTCTCGATTAAAGTAGACGATTATCATATCTAAGGATTTCAAGGTTATACTATCAAAGGATTGGTTATGTTTAGAAAATCAATTGGGAAAGTTCAAGCAGAAAATGTATTTTTTGAATCCGAAGGGAGGAAGTAGGAAATGCTTATGATACTAAGAAGCCTAGTGGGCATTCTAATTTATCATATAGTTGGGCTTTATATATTCGAAAGTGAAGAGGGTTATTTATTTGAGTTGAATTTTATTTGATTGCTAGGGCTTATAATCCGCCAACATAAGGCTATGGAAATGCCTAAGAGGTAAGGATTTATGCTTGTAGCCCTAAGAAAATAGCTACCTCAGATCCTAAATCTAAGGAGCTTTAGCACAAGCTAAAGCATGACCTAAATATAAGTCATAGGTTGACATAAGGGTTTACCTCTATGAGAGAGAGTAAATCATCTGACTTCTAGACTTACAACTATTTTGAGTGACCGCCAGCTAACTCCTCCTATGATTTTAAAATCATGTAGTTCAATCTTATGAATTGCAAGATAGCTTGGGTAGTTATTTAAATGAAAAGCGATTAAAGTCCTAAACCCACTCCCTAAGAGACTAGAGCATGACTGGTATGAGCATTTGACTTAATCTATAAATGCAAAATCTTTTCAAATTTTATTTTATTTTGGACACATCATTTAGATAAAGGCTTTGAAATTCTTTTATGCCTAAATGTATGATGAAAATTGATTGTTGGCCAAATCAAAAGAGAGAGAGAGAGGGTGAAGCTCCATCATCAGGGGTTGCACTCAAAGGTCAAGTGGTCCCTATTGTGTATGGATGGAGGCCCTCATTTTGTAAAAGTGACTCAAGATGATATGCATGATGTAAAATATATAACCATACAGCTAAGGGTTTACTAAATCTTTTAATTATCTTATTTATGTCCTAAGCTTTATGATGAGATTATGAGTTATTTAAAATTTAGTTATGAGTGATTAGTTGGATAGAAAAATTACTTTTATCCTAAGAGCCTACCGCATCCAGGCCACACATTAAAGCATCAATCATAAGAAACTATAAATGCAAGCCATTTTTAATTCACAATTTAAACAAATCACCAATCAATTTTATAACTACCATAAAAGAATAAGAGGCCGGTGTGGTCAGGTACCACCGTACAACCCAAAAAGAAAAGATATGTAGCCGAGCTTTACCCTTATACAACCCAAAATATGAAAGAGTAATTATAATTTCAATAAATACATGCTATGGGGGTCTTCATTCTTCACTCACCGATCCTCCTCTTTCTTTTTTCCTTCTTTGATTTGGATGTGCTCACTTCAAAGGCATCACAGGGCGCCCTAGGACAAAGCCTTCTAGCAACTGCTCATCCTAATCCTGCATATCACTAATCCTAATTCCTATTATAAAATTACATTCATGTAAGAAAAAGTAAAGGTAAATATACTTGCAAAATAGAGATTAGTTAAACATACATATAATCCTAAGCAATTATATGTATATTTTGGACTTAGCACCCTACACATGGGTGACCAAGCCCACCTGTCTTAACTTGGATTATGCTTTATAGTTTAAGAAACCTGTAAATAGAGCATTTATATTTACTTTTGATGATCCCATTAATCACAATCTCTTGCAGAAAACATGGTTATGCTAAGAGCAGCCTAACATCCAGTCTATGAGGCATACACCCTAACATCCAGTCTAAAATAATACATCACAAAATAAGACATACATCACAACATACACCATCCTAACATAGAGCTAGAAGTCGTGACTTAATTCTAATGTGTGGATTAAGATCTTGTGTGGTATGTCTTAACTAAACATTAGAGTTATATTTTGCTAAGTTTAGAAATTGTTTAAGTTAACGTGGTGGTGGGTTTCATTTGAAGTTTTTTAATTGATTTGTGAATTTTAATTTATATTTTATTTCATTTCATGTGATTTACACTTAGCAATTAAGTGTTATAACAAGAAGGAAAAGGATCACCATCTTCTATCCCTATCTTAAACTACTTTCTAAAGCATATTAATTTGATTTAGTTCCCTTTAATGAATGTCTCATTACATATTTTTAATTAATCCTAAGCTAGGTTAACTTTAAATGATCTTATCCAATGTGAAAGGCTTCTTATGAATAATCTAATTGAATTACTATCACATGACATACATTGAACTATTCCTTTCCATCACATATAACATGCATATGATCAAATACTTAGCATATCTACACATACAATATATTTTAGCACACTGGAATGATAAATGCATGTGTATGTTTGGAATTTATATTTTATTTTGATTGAATTATAGAAACATATAGAATAAAGCTCTATCCAAATTCTAATACCAAAAATACATAAAGATGGAATCACATAAGTATGTGTCATTGTTAACCAGGGAAGTGAGGTAGTCAAATGATCTCCTTAGGGCTAACTAAAGCCTTGTATTCCCGGGATGTCCAGAATGTATACTTATTAACATTCCAAGGCTATGTAAATCTGTACATGAATAAGGAAAAGAGAGTAGTAATTTATATATAACATATGCTAATGACTTAGGTGAATATGAATGCATGCATTTTTCATAACAAAATGGGATCTTAATTCTTTTAATTAAGCACACATACACATATATAAAGGGTGTGAGCAAGTACATGCCATTGTTAACTAGGGAAGTGAGATAATCAAATGACCTCATTGGGGCTAGCTAAAGCCTTGTATTCTCGGGATGTTCAGACTATATACTTGCTTTCTTAGCTACATATAGATGTATAGATATCTAAAGGAAAGAGAAACATGCAAAGTTATGTTTTTATTTGATTGAATTATTTAAGCATATGAATTAAAGCTCTATCAAAATTCTAATTCCAAAATATGTAAGAATGAAACTAAATGAGTATTGTCATTGTTAAATCAGGGAAGTGAGGTAATCAAATGACCTCCTTGGAGCTACTTAAAGCCTCATATTTTCGGGATGTCCAGACTATATACTCATTATTGTTCAAACTTATGTATATATATATATATATGTAAATTATAAGAAAGGGAGCTTAATTTGATCTGCTTAAGCTATAAACATATACAAATCTAATGTGTATTCATAATTATCAACACTCAAAGTATTATAATTTATTCATAAACTTTGAAAAATAGTTTTGAGTTTATTAGTGATAATAGCCACTCATATATTTAATTAAGCCAACACATCCAAGCTTACATTAAAAAATTCATTTGATTAATTTATATTTGAAAACATGAATGCATAAAATCAATGGCATACATCTAATGTGTTTGAAAAGAAATGACTAAACATAACCATATGATTTCATTCAATTATATTAAGCTCTAAGGACAATCATATTAAATAAATCCATTTAAGGAAAACCAAAGTTCATTATTGATTTATATTTAAGATTTTGATGAAGCTTAAAAAGGAGAAGAATTACTTGTTGTTTTAATCCCATTCCCACATTAGTAGTTTCATTTGGTTTAAGAAAGGTAATTAGGTAGATTTTATGAGTTAATTAAGTTGGATCTTTAATTAAATCAATTAATTACCCTTACCTATGCTTCTTTAATTTGATTAAGCACTTAATTATGAGCCACAAATATAAATGACTTATGATTAAGAGTTAATTAAATCAAAGAACCTAATTAAGTACTTTTATGGTTTTCTCACACTTATGGGTTAATCATAATTTCCTTGAAGGAGTCTTTATATTTTTAAACACATAAAGAGGAACCCTTAATTTCATTGTTAATTATCTAATATAATTATGAGTTTAATTTGATTAATTAAGCCACTTTAATTAACTAATTAATCCTTAATAATGTCATTTTAATTAAATTTCTTTTAAAGAGAAATAGATTTAGGAAAAGAGGTGAGGAGGGAGGTCCTAACCCCATTCCTCTTACCCATTCACTATTCAACAATGATTAGTGTACTTTCTTAATTAATTTTTATTGTTTAGAAGGTTAATTAATTAAATTAATAAAGAGAGTGATTAGAGCTTAAATAGTCAATTACCCTAATTAACCAAGTAATAAATCCCAAGAAAATTATGGGAGATAGAAGTCATCCCACTAAACTAACACACAAAGTTTGAGATTAATTACTCAAGTAATTAAGGAGTAATTTAGCTAATTAGGTTTGTAATAAAATCTTAATTAAACCTTAGTTTTTATTTAAAATTAATTGGGATTAATTTTAAATGATTCTCCTCTGAAATACCTTCAAAATAAGTATTTATTTGTATTTTTTATTTTTCTATAATTTGTTATGAATTTTCAAAGATTCATCCATTAAAACCAATCAATTAAGCCTAATTAAGCTTAATCCTGTCGGCGCATGCAGGCCGCTAATGTGGCATCACTGGATTGGCTACTTAAAGTCGTTTGACGTAGCACCTATGTGGCTGGTGGCAGACGCATTTTCTTATCCGCCGTCCGATCAAACCCGTGGAGTTGGAACAAGAATGGGGTTGTCTTATTTCTTTTTGGAGATTTTTGATAATGGGGAAGCTTGGGAGGCTTAGGGGTAGCTCTGAGGATTTTGAAAATGCCCTGGGAAGCTCTCTGAGTGCGAATGGTGTTCAATTGAGTCAAAATGAGTGGGGGGGGGGGGAGGTATATCCCCATTCTTGGATGATTCAACCACGAAATTTGGCTAGCCATGAGGGCACGAGTGGTCATGTCTGAGTTGAGGTGGCTCGACTTTGTTGGCCAGAGGGCTTGGGGGGTTGCTCAAGGTAGTTCCTCTCTTCGTAGGTCCAATGGGTTTCAGCTAGGTGCTATGAGGTGAGTTAACTCACCTCCCCTTGGTCCATGGTTGACCTAGCCCATCGGTCTGGCTGGGTGGGTAGGTCAGGTACCAAATTGGGTGTGAAGAGGCTGCCAAGTGGAAAGGAGGAGGAGGTTACCTTCACATTTGGGTATGATCCAATGTGGGGAGGTTTAGCCATTAGATATTGCCTTGGATTAGACCTAATTTTGGTTGGGTTGATTTTGGACTGACCCTAGGTGAGTTTAGAATGGGTTAGATCAAGTCCCATTGGGTTTGGGCTAGGTTTAAGTGGATTCGGCTCAATTTGACCCATGTAGGTCAAATTGAGTTATGTTTGGTTAGGTTGACCATTGGTCAAATTTGGTCAAACCAAGGATTGGACCAAGTTCAAATGATGATTTGAAGTATTCTGGTTCAATTGGTTTGAGTAAATTTGGCTTAGGTTTGATTTTCGCTAATTTGGATTCATGTAGGTCAAATGGTTCAAGTTGACCAATTTGACCAAATTGGCCAAATTGGCTTAGGTTATGGGTTGATTCATGTTCAATTGTTTAATTGAAGATGATTATAGGCTTTGATTTGAATTAATTTGGATTTGATTTGAATTTAGGCCAATTTGACCCTTTAGGTCAATTTGGGCTAAATGGGCTAATTGGGTTCAATTATGGCTTTGGTCAAGTTCAACAATCAATTTGGAATGAACTTAAGCCATTGGTTGCAATCTATTTAGGTTGTGGTGTTTATTTTTGGATGTTGTGTGTGTGTGTGGGGGGGAGGGGGATACCACGTAGATCGTATGGAAGTACTTATTGAAATAATTTGGTACAACATTGAGGTATAATGTACTATCTTAAAAGATATAGACATTACCCTTCAGTGGACTTAATCATCTAATAATGACTCTATAGTGTTTATTTTTGGATGTATATTGGGGGGGCACCATGCAGACGGGGTACTTATTGAAATATTTGGGTATGACATTGAGGTATGACATATTATCTCGAAAGATAGAGACATCACCCTTCAATGGACATGATCACCTAAAAAGGGCTCCTAAGGCATGATGGGTCTTCGAATGTACCAGATATTTTTCTTGCTTGACATGGATGAATAATGCAGGGTTTATTAAACTGGGTTCTAAAGTTTCCTATGGGGGCAAGCCCCCCATAGTTAATTACTTCTTAGAAAATAAAATTTTATAAGAATACTCTCGATTAAAGTAGGAAATTATTGTTTCCAAAGATTTCAAGGGTAGACTATCAATAAATTGGTCATATTGAAATATCAAATGGGAAAAATCAAGGAGAATACTTATTTTTGGAAGCTAGAGGGACTGAGTAGGAAATGCTCATGATACTAGAAAACCTAGTGAGCATTCTAATCTATCTCATGGTTGGGCTTTATAGTTTGAAATTAAAGAAGATTATATGTTCGAGTTGAATTTTATTAGATTGTTAGGGCTGATAATCTACCAACACAAAGTTGTGGAAATTCCTAAGAGGTGAAGATTTATGCTTGTAGCCTGAAGGAAACAACTACCTCAAATTCGAAATCTAGGGAGCTTTAGTAGAAGCTAAAGAATGACTTAAATTTAAGCAAAGATGGGCATAAGGTTTACCTCCATAAGAGAGGATAAACCACCCGACTACTGAGCTTACAATCGCCTAGAGTAGCCACCAGTTAACTCCTCCTATATTTTAAAATCATGTGGTATGATCATATCAAATTATAAGATAGTTGGGTTGTTATTTATTTAGAAAAAGAGACTAAAGTTCTTAAACTTGCTCCCTAAGAGACTAGAGCATGAGTGGTATGGACAATGACTTAATCTAATGCAAAAATCTTTTGAAGTTCTATTCCAATTTTGACACTTCATTTTGACAAAGGCTTTAGGATTTCTTATGTCTAAATGCATGATAAAATAAGATTTTTGGCTAAATCAATGAGAAAGTGGTGTTTTCCACCACAAGGGATGCCCTCATCAATCAAGCATTCCCCAATCATGCAAGGATGGAAATCTTCTATTTTCAAGAATGAAATAATATGATATGCATGTTGTGAAGCATTCAACCATTCAGCTAAGGAGTTGCTAAATTTTTTAATTATCTTATTTAATACCTAGGCTTTATGGTAAGGTTATAAATTATTTAAAACTTTAGTTATGACTTATTGTTGGATAGAACATTTATATTTATCCTAAGAGCCTAATAGCATCCAGGCCACACATTAAAGCATCAATCATAAGAAATTATGAAAACCATGTTGTTTCTAAGGAATAAGCTAAACATAACATCAAATAATTGTATAGCTACCACAAAAGAATAATAGGTCGGTGTGGTCGGGTACTGTCATACAACCCGAAAAGAAAAGATGGATAGCTGAGCTCTACTCTTATACAACCTAGAATATGAAAGAATAATTATAATTTATAAATGAATAAGTGCTATGGGGGATCTTCAAGTCTTCATGTCTTTGTGTCTCCTTCATTTCTTCTTTTCCCTTTGATTTGGTGGACTTCAAGGCATCATATGGCACCCCAGGACAAAGCCTTCTAGCCAATGCTCATCCTAATCCCCCATAACACTAATCCTAATTCCTAATGCAAAGTTACATTAAAAGTAGAAAAAGTAAATCTCACTACACCTGCAAAATAAGTGTAAGTTAAGCACACATACAATCCAAAGCAGTTATATATATATAACTTGGACTTAGCACCCTGTACATGGGTAACCAAGCCCACCTATCCTAACTTGGATTATGCTTAGGGGTTTAAGAAACTTGCAAAGAGAGCATTTACATTTATTTTTAAGCACCCCCTTAAGCATAATCCCTTGTAGAAAATATCATTAGGCTAATCACGGCCTAACATCCAATCTACAAAACATACACCCTAACATCTAGTCTAAAATAATACATCACAAAATAAAATATACATCACACCATGCACCGCCCTAACATAAAACTAGAAGTGGTGACTTAATTTCAATGTGTGTGTTAAGGCTTGTGTAGTGTATCTCACTAAGCATTAGAGTTGTAGTTTTCTAAGTGCAAAAAGATTTAATTTATCATGAAGGGTTGATTTCACTTTAAGTTATTTAATTGATTTGAGAATTTTAATTTGTATTTTCTTTTGTTTCATATGATTACACTTAGCAACTTAGGGTTATAAAGAGAAGAAAGAGGATTGCCCTCTTTCATCCCTACCTTAAGCCACTTCTAAATCATGCTAATTTGATTTAGTTCTCTTTAGTGAATGGCTTACTAAGTGATTTTAAATTAATCCTAAATTTAGGTTCACTTTAAATAATCTCATTCAATATGAAATGCATCTTAAAATTAATTTGATTGAATTACTATTACATGACATATGTTAAATCATTCATTTCCATCACATGTAACATGCATATGATTGAATCCTAAGTATAACTACACATATAATAAGTTTTAGCACACTTAAATGATGGATGTGAACATGCATATTTAAAGTTTATATTTTCCATTTAATTGAGTTATTTAATCATATTGATTTTAAAGCTCTATCCAAATTCTTATACAAATATACATAAGAAAGAAATTAAATAGGTATGTGTCATTGTTAACCAGGGAAGTGAGGTAATAAAATGACCTCCTTGGGGCTAGCTAAAGCCTCGTATTCCCGAGATGTCTAGACTATATACCCACTTGCATTCAAACATATGTAAATTTGTATGTATGAATATAAGAAAGCAAGCTCCAAGTTACTTGATTAATTAATTGAAACACTTAACCAATTATGCATGCATGTATTTTTGATAGAAAAGAGGATTTCGATTCTCTAATTAAACATACACAAACATATATAAAAGACATAAATAAGTACGTGCCTTTGTTAACCAGGGAAGTGAGGTAATCAAATGACCTCCATGGGACTAGCTAAAGCCTCATATTCCTGAGATATCCAGGCTATATATCCACTTTTCTTAAATACCTACACATGTATTCATAATTAATAGGATGAAAATAATATAAGAAATTGTATTTTCTTTAATTGAATTATTTATATGTATGAATTAAAGCTTTATACAAATTCCAGTGTTGAAATATATAAGAATGAAATCAAATGAGTATGTGCCTTTGTTAACTAGGGAAGTGAGGTAATCAAATGACTTTCTTGGGGCTAGCTAAAGCCTCATATTTTTGGGATGTCTAAACTATGTACCCATTAGCATTCACACTTATGTAAATCAACACATGAATAAAGGAAAGAAAGATTCACTTCATACACTTAAGTTATAATCACATACATCTCTGATGTATTTATAACTATCATCCTAACATATGTTATGATTCATTTATAAGCTTTTGAAAAAATACATTTGGATTTAATAGTGATAGTAGACACACATATATTAAATTAAATCAACACATACAAGCTTAACATAAAAGAAACCTCATTCAATTTAATTAATTTTGAAAAGGGATGGATGTATGGATCACATGACATGCAATATTTAATATGATTATAAAGGAATAAGTGAACATAAACACATGATTTCATTCAATCAAATTAATTCCTAAGGACAATCATATCAAATAAAATCATTTAAAATAAACAAAAGCTTTTAAATGTCATTTTTGATTTCATGTTTGATTTGGTTTAAGAAATGTGAAAATAAGTTTGCTAATCCTAATCCATCCCCATGTTTATGAGTTAATTTGGTTCAATGAAATGTGATTAAATTAATTGTATGAGTTAATTAAGTTATGATATGAATTAAGTTCATTAATTAATCTTTACATATGTTACCTTAAAGTAATTAACTAAATATTTATGAGCCAATATGGTATGCAAATGAATTGAAAAGTAAATTAGCCATGGACCTAGGAAATGGAAGGGCCTAATGCAATTGGCTCACACTTAATAGTCAATTAAGCTTAAGGAACTTAATTAATTACTTTTATGATTTTCTCATACATATGGATTAATCATAATTTCATTAACTTTCTTTAGGCTATTAAACATCTAAAGATCTACCCATGAATTAATCAAGTTCAAATATGATTACAATTTTAATTTGATTAATGAAGTCATTAATTAATTAATCAACTTCACTTACTTAACAAATTGATTAATTATCCTCCAAATGAAATGAACTTAAGGAATGGGTTGGGAAAGAGGTCCCAATCGTATTCCATGAGTCATCTCATTTAATTAAACAAGATTTGATGTGATTTGAACTTTTATTTAATTAATTAAGTAATCAATTGGTTAATTAATCTTTAATTAATGTTTTTGAAAAGTGAGAAGGACTTTGAGAAAATAGATTAGGAAAGAGGTCCCAACCTAATTCTATAAGCCACTCACTATTAAACATTGATTAAGAAGCCCAATTAATCAATTAATTATTATTCATATGCTTAATTAACCCTTAATTAAGTTAAGAAGGTAATTAGGGATTAATCAAATAATTTTCCTAATTAATTAACCAATAAATCCCAAGAAATTTAGGGGCGGCAGAGGTCATCCCCTCAAATAATTCTTAGAAAGTTTGAGGTTAATTAGTTAATTAATTAAGGAGTAATTAACTTTTCAATTAAACCCTAATTAACTTTTGATTACTGTTCAAAATGAATTAAGATTAATTTTAATGGATTCCTCTCTGAAATATCTTTAAAATGAGCATTTATTTGCATTTTTTTATTTTTTTTATGATTTGTTATAAATTTATGAAGTTTTAGCCTTAAATTTGAATTAATAAACCTTAGTTAATCCTAATCTCATTAGCGCCATGCGACACACTTTTCATGTGGCACCGAGAGATTGGATTTTTAAGTTGTCACCATCAATGTTGAGTTAACTGGTGGTGGGATGCGCTTTCTCTTGCACTATTCGATCTAAGATTAGGCCACCATGATTAATCCTACAATTAACAAAGGATTAAATGGATCGATCTAATGGATCTAATCATGGTCGTCCGTTCCGATCATGCGGAATGGACGACGCATGATCTACCTTTTTACAAGCGATGAGAGATGGAGCCCGTCCACCATTATTGATGCAATCCGAGCTCACCTGAGCTTGGATCCACTCCAAATTGATCCCACACCTTTGTGTGAAGGATCTAAGAAGATCCAATGGCTATAATCAGCGTACATGCACATTCTCTTTGAAAAGCTCCAAAAAAAAATTCACCTAGGGGTTGTTTAAATGGAATTACCTCACCAGAGCTAAGACTGGCGGCTTGTACACTTGAAATAGCTCCATCTAGTATATACGAAGCTTTATTGAATGACAATTGAGCTGATTCCAAGTGGATTGCTCGGGAGGCCAAGATACGTCGATTGGAGCTTTGGCTTTGATTGAACAACTAGCTCTGGGTGGTTTGGAGCTTAAGAAGCATTTTGTTTAGCTTTAATAGGTTGAGGACATGACGTAGAAAGGATCAAATTGATCTAAGTGGAGAATTGAGGTAGTTGGGATCAAATAGGAAGTGCCTTATTTTGGCTTCACTCAGGAAGGAGAAACTTCGATGAGAGAAGCTCTAAGAACACTTGGGAGCTCACTAGGGGGTTCGAAATTCACTTAGGAAGCTTAGATGATGTGAATGATGAGCTTTCCCATGTGAATTAAGGGGCTATATCCCTCGATTTCTTATGATGGATGGACGGTATTGATTTCCACTTTTTGGCCGGCCAGCAGCCGTCAGGATGCTAGAGTTGTCTCCATCACCTCCACGTGGCTCAACATGAGTGGAGGGAGTGCTGGCAAGAAGCTCAAGGCCAGATTTAGGCTGATTTCATTTCATTGTATCCCATGGATTTCAATTTGTGAGGGACGTGAGTTAACTCACCTCCCTTTGGTCTATGGCTAACCTAGCCCATATGGGCTGGGCTAATGGCTTGATGGCTGCTAAGGGTGATAGGAAGTGGACTTTGCCAATTTTGGCAAAATCCCATGTGGGGTGGAATATCCAAGGGAGATCTCATTGGGTTTGGCTACAATTAGGTTTATCATGATTTTGGGTTGACCCAAGATGGGCTTGGGTCGGGTTTGTCAGGTTCCAAGTGGCTAAGGCTTAGTTTCAAGGGATTTGGCTCAATTTGACCCTTATAAGTCAAATTGGGCTAGGTTGGGTTAGGTTGACCAATTGGTCAAATTGGATCAAACCAAGGCTTGGGTTAGGTTCAAATGATGATTTAAAGTATTTTGGTTCAGGTGGTTTCAATCAGCCTAGGTTTGATTTTGACTCATTTGGATTCATATAAGTCAAATGGGTCAAGTTGAGCTTAACTTGGGTTGATTATAATTTGGCTTGATGATTGTAGGTTTCATTTATATTTGGATAGGTAATTGAAGGAATAATTGATTTAAGAGAAAATCCATTGATTTTGGCTTGATTTAGATAATATTTGGCTAAGTTCAAAGAATTGGCCTAAAGGGCTTAGGTTGGGATTTGATTTGATTTATGGTTTAGTTTTGGTCATTTGAATGTATATTTTATATATATTTGTCAAAGGTATAATTGATTTATAAGAAAATCAATTGAGTTTGAAGGGATTTGAAGGCAAATTTAGGCAAAGCCATGAAGCGATGTCAAAAGGGCTAAAAATGGAATTTGATATAGTTTGATTTATTTTTGGCCATGGAAGTGTGGGTTTGATTTATATTTATGAATATGATTGATTTATGAAAAAATCAATTGAGTTTGAGTTGATTTGGTTTAAGATTTGGCAAAGCTTATGAAAGTGGATCACATGGCTTAAGAGGGATTTTGAGCTTAGATTTGATCTTAGGTTTCAATCATTTGAAATTGAGTTTGGAATTGAGTTTGATAAATGATTGAGGGATTGAATTAATCTTCAAGAAAATCAATTAAATTTGAATTGAATTGGATTTGGCTAGGGCTAAGTTCATGAAATTCAATCATAAGGCTTAAGAAGTGTTTTGAGTTTGGATTTGATTTAGAGATTGATTGTAGATTTTGGAATTTTGATTTTGAATTTGAATTTGAGGTTTGGTTTGAGAAGGAGAATATGGATTGGGTTTAGGACATAGGATAGGAAAATCTCCTTAAGTCCCTAAGGCATAGCTTACTCCTATGACTAAGCCTTCTGATTCTCTAAGTTTTGGTTAAGTGTTCACCTAATCACTAGAAGTCTCTTAAGACTAAATAACTCTTAGTGTCTATGAGAGTCCTAGATCTATGATGAAGGGATTGAGAACTCACTCCAAAAGTGAGGTCAATAGACTCCTAAGGCATGATGGGTCTTCAAATATCCCAGAGATTTTCCCCCTGCTTTACATGGATGAATAAAGAAGGGTTAATATTAAACCCGATTCTTAAGTTCCTTATGGAGGCAAGCCTCCATAGTTAATTATATCTTAGAAATTAAATTTTTTTAAGAATACTCTCGATTAAAGTAAACGATTATCATCTCCAAAGATTTCAAGGCTAGATTATCAAAGGATTGGTTATGTTTAGAAAATCAAGTGGGAAAGTTCAAGGAGAAGACTTATTTTAAAATCCAAAGGGTGGAAGTAAGAAATGCTCATGATACTAAAAAGCCTAGTGAGCACTTACAATCTATCCTATAATTAGGCTTTATATATTTGAAAGTGAAGAGATTTATTTATTTGAGTTAAATTTTATTTGATTGCTAGGGCTTATAATTCGCCAACATAAGGTTGTGATGATGCCTAAAAGGTGAGGATTTATGATTGTAGCCTGAAGAAAATAGCTACCTCATATCCTAATTCTTGGGAGCTTTAGTATGAGCTAAACCACAACCTAAATCTAAGCAACATGTGGACATAAGAGTTCACCTCCATAAGAGAGAGTAAACTCGTCTGACTTCTGGACTTATAACTGCCTGGAATGGCCGCTAGTTAACTCCTCCTACAATTTTAAAACTATGTAGTCCAATATTATGAATTATAAGATAGCCAGGGTAGTTATTTAATTTGAAAGAGATTAAAGTCCTAAACCCACTCCTTAAGATACTAGAGCATGAGTGGTATGAGCCATGACTTAGTCTACAAATGCAATATCTTTTTAATTTTTTTTCATTTTTAAAACATCATTTTGACAAAGGCTTTAGGATTTTTATATGCCTAAATGCATGATGAAGTAGATTATTGGCCAAATTAAGAGAGAAAGAGGGTGAAGCTCCGTCGTCAAGAGTTACTGTCATAGGTATAGTGGTCCATATTGTGTAAGGATGGAGGCTCTCATTTTGCAAGAGTGATTCAAGATGCATGCATGATGTGAGACATACAACATTTGGCTAAGGGGTTACTATATCTTTTAATTATCTTAATTATAGATTAGGCTTTATGATAAGGTTATGAGTTATTTAAAATTTAGTTACGAGTGATTTGGGTATAAAATTATTTTATCCTATGAGCCTTCCATGTCCAGGCCACACATTAAAACATCAAACATGAAGAAACTATATAGAGTATGCCATCCTAATGCGCAATTTAAACATAACATCAATCAATTTTATAAACTATCGTACAAGAATAATAGGTCGGGGCAGTCGGGCTCTGCCATACAACCCAAAAAAGAAAAGATGGGTAATCGATCTCTACCCTTATACAACTTAGTATATGAAAGAATACTAACATTTTACAAATGAATAAGTGCTATGGGGTCTTCATTCTTCATTTCTTCATGTCTTCCCTCCTTTGATTTGGTTGTGCTTTCTTCAAAGGCATCACAAGGCACCTCAGGACAAAGCCTTCTGGCCACTGTTCATCCTAATCCCTTATAGCACTAATCTTAATTCCTATTGCAAAAATACATTCATGTAGAAAAAGATAATTTTAACTACACCTGCAAAATAGAGGTTAGCTAAACACACATACATTCCCAAGCAGTTATATATACAATTTAGACTTAGCACCCTACAGATAAGTAACAAAGCCCACCTATCCTAACTTGGATTATGCTTAGGGGTTTGAACAACCTGTAAAGAGAGCATTTGTATTTATTTTTAAGCATCCCCTTAAGCACAATCCCCTGTAGAAAATATGATTAGGCTAAGAGCGACCTAACATCCAGTCTATGAAGCATACAAATAATATCCAATCTAAAATAATACATCACAGACTAAAATAGACATCACATCATACACCGTCCTAACATAGAGCTAGAAGTGCTGATTTAATTCTAATGTGTGTGTTAAGGCTTGTGTGGTGTGTCTTAACTAAGCATTAATGTTGTAATTTTCTAAGTGTAGAAGGATTCAATTTAACATAAAAGGTTGATTTCACTTGAAGTTATTTAATTGATTTGAGAATCTTACTTCGTGTTTTCTTTTATTCCATATGATTATACTTAGCAATTAAGCATTATAAAGAGAAGGAAAAGGATTACCCTCTTCTATCCTTACCTTAAGCCACTTTCTAAAGCATATTAATTTGATTTAGTTCTCTTTAGTGAATGAATTATAATATGATTAAATTAATTCTAAGTTTAGGTTCACTTTAAATAACTCTATTAATCATGGAATGCATCTTAAGATTAATCTAATTGAATTACTAGCACATGACTTATGTTCAATTATTTCTATCCATGACATATAACTTGCATATGATCTTAATCCTAAGTATATCTATATATGCAACAAATTTTAGCACACTTAAATGATGGATGTAGATGTGTATTTGAAGTTTATATCTTTCATTTGATTGAATTATGTAATCATATTAATTTAAAGTTCTATCCAAATTCTTATACAAAAATACATAGGGATGAAGTTAAATAGGTATGTGCCATTATTAAACTAAAGAAGTGAGGTAATCAAATGACCTTCTTGGGGTTAGCTAAAGCATCATATTCCCGAGATGTCCAGACTATATACCCATTTGCATTCAAACATATGTAAGCTTGTACACATGAACATAAGAAAGAAAACTCTAAGTCCTATGATTAATCAATTCAATCACTTAGTCAATCATGAATGCATGTATTTTAATAGAAAGAGGGATTTTCATTCAGTAATCACATATACATACACATGCATAAGGACATAAAAAAGTACGTACCATTGTTAACTAGGGAAGTGAGGTAATTAAATGACCTCCTTGAAGCTTGCTAAAGCCTTGTATTCCCAGGATGTCCAAACTATATACTAGTTTTTCTTAAATGCACATGAATGTATACATAAATAAAAGAAATAAAACCATATAAAGATTGTATTTTTTTATTTGATTAAATCATTTATGCATGTGAATTAAAGTTCTATCCAAATTCTGATGTAGAAATACATGTAAATGAAATCAAATAAGTATGCATCATTGTTAACCAGGGAAGTGAGGTAATCAAATTACCTCCTTGGGGCTAGTTAAAAGCCTCGTATTCCTGGGATGTCCAGACTATATGCTTATAAACATTCAAATACATGAAAAACTACATATGAATTAAGGAAAAGAAAGCTTTACCTCACATAATTAAGCTAGAAGCACATGCAAAGCCTATATGTGTTCATAACTACCATTACTCTAATCAATGTAATTGATTTATAAACTTTGGAAAGTAATTCAAATTTATTAGTGATAATAGCCACACATATTATAAATTAAGCTAACACATAGAAGCTTACATAAAAGAAAATCATTTGATTTAATTAATTTTAACAAGATGAATGCATGATTTCAAATGACATACAATATCTAGCATGATTGGAAAGGAATAAATAAACATAAACACATGATTTCATTCAATTTAATTAATTCCTAAGAACAATCATATTAAATAATGCCATTTAAAGTAAACGAAAGCTTCTTTATTCCATTTTTAACTTTATGCTTTGATTTGATTTGAGGATGTGAGGAAAAGGTTTGTTGCCTAACCCATTCCCATGTTTGTTAATTAATTTGGTTCAATGAAATGCAATTAAGTTGATTTTATGAGTTAATTAGGTTATAGTTTGCATAAAATACATTAATTAACCCTTTCCAATGTTACCTTAATATAATTATCCAAATAATTATGAGCCAACATGATATGCATATGAATTAAAAATTTAATTAGCAATGATCCTAAGAAATAAGAGGGGCCTAATGCAATTGGCTCACAATTAATGATTAATTAAATAAAGGAACTTAATTAAGTACCCTTATGTTTCCCTAAACATGTGGGTTAACCATAATTTTCCTAAGTGGCTTTAGGTTAGTAAACATAAAGACCTACCCATGATTTAATTAATTAAGATCTGATATGATTTAGATTTAGATTTTGTTGATTAAGTCATTTAATTAATTAATTAAACCTTTGATTAATTTCAAATTAATTAATCTCTTTAAAATAAAATGGACTTTGGAAAAGATTGAGAAAGAGGTCCCCTCCCATTTCCCTAATCCATTTATTGTTCAATAGTGATTAACATGCTCAATTAATTAATTTATTTATTGATTAAGGGTTAATTAATCACTTAACTAATAAAGAAAGTAATTAAGGCTTAAATAAGCTACTTTACTAATTAACCAAGCAATAAATACCAAGAAAATTATGGGATGTAGAGGTCATCCCACTAAACAATCTCAAAAAGTTTAAAATTAATTACTTGAGTAATTATGGAGTAATTAAGCTAATTAAGTTTTTAATTAAACTTAAATTATGCCCTAATTACTATTCAAAATTAATTAGAACTAATTTTAGATGAATCTTCTCTGAAATACTTTTAAAATGAATATTTATTTATATTTTTCTAATTTTTCTATGATTTGTTATGAATTTTAGAAGTTTCAGCCATTAAAATTAATTAATTAGCCTTAATTAAAGCCTAATCCCATCGGTGCCATGTGGCCTGCTAACGCGATGCACTTTCGACGTGGCACCAAGGGATTGTTTATTTAAAGCCATTCGACCCGGCGCGCGGCGGGGCCTTTATCGTTAGTCAATCGTGGATGTAATCCCAAATTTTCTTAAGAATTTAATCAAATTGATCATGCAGATATAATCACGATCTTCCATTCCGATCACGTGAAATAGACGGTGCGTGATCCCTCATCTCACAAGCGATTAAAGACGGAGGTCGTTCGCCATTCATCACTCGATCTGAGCTCACTGAGCTTGGATCAACTTAAAATGGATCCCATACCATTGCACAAAGGATCCAAAGGGATCCAGTGGTCAAGATCACATGGCATACAACTTTCCTTCAAAAAGCTCCAACCATTTTTTTTGCAAAAGCTCAATTTTGATAAATTACCTCATCGGAGCTCAAGATTAGCGTCACAATCAGTTGAGGGAGCTTCGTCTACTAAAGACTAAGCCCTGTTGAGCAGTACATAAGCTAATTTCCCCTCTTTCACTCAGTGGACTAAGATCCGTTGATTTTTTAGCTCAATTTTGATCGAACTTCTACCTCTAGTGGTTAGAAAATGATTTATTCTTGCTCAACGAGGTGTGAGGATGGTGTGTGTGAAGTTAATTTGAGTTTGGTGAAGAAATGAGAGAATTGGATTGAAGGAATGAGTGCCCTATTTTGAGTTGATGAAATTTGGTAATGGGGGAGCTCGACTTATTTTAGGATCGAAATGGTCTCTAGAAGGTTTCAGCAGTATGGGTCTCAAATTCAGATCGAAATGAAAGGGGAGGGGTAAATCCCATGCTGACGGATGGATTGAGCTCCCTATTTTTGACTGGTGGGCCACCGTTAAGGAAAAGTGGTCAGTGTCACTTCCACGTGGCTCGATTGGGTTGGTGGAAGCTCTGGTGGGTGGCTCAAGGTAGCAGCCCTTAAGTTAGGATCCATTGGTTTCATCCATGGTGGGGAGGTGAGTTCACTCACCTCCCTTTGGTCCAAGACCAACCTAGCCCACATGGGTTGGGATAGGTAAGTAGGTTAGACCCTCTTCTTTGGTGTTTGAGGCTACCACATAGAAAAGTGAGGGTGGACTTTGCCAATTTTTGGAAAAATCCCATGTGGGGAGGAGAATCCATGGGAGATTGGCTTTGGATTTAGCCCAATTCAGGTTGGGCTAGTTTGGGGTTGACCCAAGGTGGATTTTGGTCAGGATAGATAAAGTTCCAATGGGTCTTGGCTTGGTTCCAAGAGGTTTGGCTCAATTTGACCCTTATGAGTTAAATTGGGCTAGGTTGGGTTAGGTTGACCAATTGGTCAAATTGGGTTAAACCAAGGCTTAAGTCAAGTTCAAATGATGATTTCAAGTGTCTTGGTTCAATTGGTTTGAATCAGTTTGGGATATGTTTGATTTTGGTTCATTTGGATTCATGTAGGTCAAATGGGTCAAGTTGATCGATTTAACCAAATTGGCCAAATTTGCTCCAGTTATGTGTTGGTTTGGGTTTAATTGATCAATTAGAGATGATTGCAAGCTTTGGTTTCAATTAATTTTGATTTGGTTTTGATTTAGGCCAAATTGATCCTTTAGGTCAATTTGGGCTAAATGGGTCAATTGGGTCCAATTAGTCAAATTAGGTTCAATCGGGGCTTTGGTGAAGTTCAATGATCAATTTGGAATGAATTTGAGCCATTAGTTGCAATCAATTTGGGTTAGATCATGATTTGACCCAATTTGGTCTTTTAGGTCAAATTAGGTCAACTTGGGTCAAAGGGATAATTAGGTTAGGTTTGGCTCAAATGATGGTCAAGTCATTCAATCGTTGATCATAAGTTGGTATGAATCCTTTGTTTTAATTGTTTTGGTGTAGGATGAATTTTGGCTAGTTTGGGTTCATATGGGTTATGAGGGTTGACTTGGTCAAATGACCAAGTCGACTTGGTTTAACCCAATTTATGATAATTGATCATCCTAGGGTGATCAACAACCATTATATGAGATTTTGGTTAAGTTGATTCCATCCAATTTGGGTTAGATTGAAACTTGGTTCAAATAGATCAAATTGGTCACTTTCGGTTAGGTGGACAAAGTGGACCAAGTGGGCTTGGTTGAGTTGATTTTGGGTCGAGTTGAGTTTAGCTGAGTTTATATATGAGATTAGGACTAATTTATAAATTCAATTGCCATGGATTTGGGTTCAAATGAGTTTTGGTTCATTTGAAGATTTCAAGTCAAAGGAGTTAGGTTAGGTTTGATTTGGGTTGATTTTGGTTTGGCTTGATGATTGTATGTTTCATTTATATTTGTGAATATGATTGAAGGTATGATTGATTCATGAGAAAATCAATTGAATTTGATGTTTAGATTAGGAGGATTTGGCTAAGTTCATAGGATAGGGTCATAGGACTTAGAGAAGAGTTTGATTTAATTTGAGTTAGTTTTGATGATTTCAATGTGGATTTGATTTATATTTGGGAAGATAATTGAGGAAATAATTGATCCATGAGAAAATCAATTGAGTTTGTATTGGTTTAAAGGGGTTTTAACTAAGTCCATGGAATCAAATCATAAGGCTTATGAAAAATTTTGAGTTTTGATTTGATACTTAGTTTTGGTATGATTGTAGATTTTGAAAAAATGATTTGATTGGAGAATTGATCTTGGAGAAAATCAATTAAGTTTGGATTGATTTGATTAAGGCTAAGTCCATAAGGTGAAATCATAGGGCTTAGGTTGGATTGGATTGGTCTTGATTTGATTATAAGTTTCAATTATTCAGTATGAATTTGGATTTGGTATTGATGCTTGGCATGATGAGTCGAATTTGAAGTTTGGTTATGGCTTGAGAAGGTGAACATAGGATAGGTTTAGGCTATAAGATAGGTAGATCATCCTAATCCCTAAGGTATAACCTAATCCTATGGTTAACCCTTCTAAGTCTCTAGACTTAGGTTAAGTGTTTACCTAATTTCTTGAAGTGTCTCATGACTAAGGAAGTCTTAGTGTCTAGAAGACTCTTAAATCTAAGAGGAAGAGATTGAATCCTAACTCCAAAAGTGAGGTCAATAGGGTTATATGATGATTTGACCTAATTTAGTCTTTTAGGTCAAATTTGGTCAACTTAGGTGAAAGAGCCAATTGGGATAGGCTTGGCTCAATTAATGGTTAAGTCATGTTCAATCATAGATAATAGGTTGGTGTGAATCAATGGATTCACTTAATTTAGCTTGGGTTGAGATTTTGTTAGTTTGGTTCATGTAGATTAAGAGTATTGACTTAGTCAAATGACCAAGTTGACTTGGTTTGACCCAATTGATGACAATTGATCAACCTAGGGTGATCATCAATCATCATATGAGGTTTTGGTAAGCTTGGTTCAATCCATATTGGGTTGGATTGGAATTTGGCTTAAATAGGTCCTTTAGGTCACTTTGGGTCAAGTGAGCCTATTAGGTTTGGTTGAGTAAATTTTGGGTTGGATTAAGTTTAGTTGACTTTATATAAGAATTTAGGATTAGTATATAACTTTGATTGCAATTGATTTGGGTTCTAATAGGTTTTGGTTCATTTGGATATTTCAAGTCAAAAGTGTTAAGTTAGGTTTGATTTGGCTTGATGATTGTAGATTTCATTTATATTTGGGATGGTGATTGAAGGAATAATTGATTCATGAGGGAATCAATTGATTTTGGTTTGGCTAAGCCTATGGGATGGAATCAAAGGGCTTAGGTTTCTGTTTGAACTTGGTTTAGATTTTGGTTGATTTGAATTTGATTGTATATTTGGTATGGGTTAATTGAAGAATTAAATTGACTTTGAGAAAATCAATTAAATTTTGGTGAGTTTGGATTTGATTAAGGCTAAGTCCATGGAATAAAGTCATAGGGCTTAGGAAAGGTTGATTTGATTTGGATTGAGGTTTGGAATTGGTTATAGGTTTCAATAATTTGATTTGGATTTAGATTTGGATTGAATTTGAGGTTTGGTTTAGGTCAAAGAGGTAGGCATAGATTGGGTTTAGGCCATAAGGTAAGTTTATCTCCCTAAGTCCTAAGGCACAGTCTAATCCTCTAATTAACCCTTCTAAGTCTCTAGGCTTAGGTTAAGAGTTCACCTAATTGCTAGAAGTGTCTTATGACTAAGGAGAATCTAGTGTCTAGAAGACTCCTAAATCTAAGAAGAGGAGATTGAATTCTCACTCCAAAAGTGAGGTCAATAGTTCCCTTTACTCTTTGTTGACCTCACTTTTGGAGTGATTTCTCAATCTCCTCATCATAAATCTAGGACTCTTTTAGACACTAAGAGCTCCTTTGGTTTAAGACACTTCTAGCGATTAGGTGAACACTTAACCTAAGCTTAGAGTCTTAGAAGGGTTAGTCATAAGAGTGGGCTATGCCTTAGGGATTTAGAGAGACTTACCTACCATATAGCCTAAAACCAATCTATGTTCACTTTCTCAAACTAAACCCCAAATTCAAATATAAGTTCAAATTCTAATTCTTAACCCAACTTCCCCATTTCTCAACCAAAACCAAATTCCTCTTACCCACGTACTCCCCACACCTCGTCGAGCATGAACAAATTTTTTCCCAAGCTTCCTGACCAATAGAATCCTGAGTTTGATCAAAGTTGAGCCTCTAAAGGATGGAGTTTGGTCTTTTGTGTGAATGGAGTGGAATCAACCTAATTTCTTCTCAACATGGCCTTATCTCTACTAGATTAAGCTTGCTCAAATGAATTCACTGCCGTTCTTGAGCTCCGATGAGGTAATTCCATTAAAACTGAGATTTTGTAAAATTTTGTTGGAGCTTTTCGAGGGAAAGTTGAATGTCGCATGATCCAAGTCATTGGATCCCTTTAGATTCTTTGCATGAAGGTGTGGGAACCTTTTGGAGTTGATCCAAGCTTGGGTGAGCTCGAATCACGTGAGCAATGGAAGACAGACTCCATCTCTCATCGCTCAGAGGATGATAGATCATGCACCATCCATTCCACATAATTGGAATGAACGATCATGATTATATCTCATTAGATTACCTAATTTATTCCCTTAAGAGCCCCAGGTTTAATCTTGGCCATTCGATCTTATAACGATAGAGAATGTCCGCCGCATAGCGCCAGTGGATGCAAGTTAATATCCAATCGACGCGTTACGGAAAGACGTTGTGTCGCCAGTACGCAATGAGATTATGCATTAATTAATGTTAATAATATATTTTTAATGGTTGAAACATTAAATGTTCATAACAAATCATAGAAAAATCATACAAATATAAATAAATACTCATTTTAAAGGTATTTCAGAGGAGAATCACTTAAAATTAATCCCAATTGATTTTGAATAGTAATTAAGGCTTAATTTGAATTTAATTGAAAACCTAATTAGCTTAATTACTCCTTAATTACTTAAGTAATTAATTTTAAACTTTCTGAGATTGTTTAAACCTCTACCTCTCATAAATTTTTTGGGATTTATTGCTTAAGTAATTAAGGAAATTTCTCATTCTAGCGTTTACTCTCTTAGTCAATTAAGTGATTAAGTAACCCCTAATCAGCAAAAAAATTAATTAATTGGAGATATTAATCACTATTAAATAGTGAGTGGACTAATGGAATAGGGTTGGGACCTCTTTCCTAGCCTCCTTTCCCTAAGTTCATTTCATTTTTAAAATCAAATCAATTAAAGGTTTGAATAACTAAGTTAATAGTTTAATTAATTAAATTTAAATAATAATCACATTAGATCCTAATTAATTAAATCATGGGTAGATCTTTCAGTGTTTAATAACCTAAATGAGCTTAATGGAATTATGGTTAATCCATATGTGTGGGGAAACCAAAAGAGTAATTAACTAAACCCCCTTGATCTAATTAATTATTAATCATGAGCCAATTACATTAGGTATTTTTATTTCTTAGGATCATTGCAAGTTTATTTTTCATGCATATCATGTTGGCTCATAATTATTTGATTAATTACATTAAGGTGGCATAGGTAAGGGTAATTAATTGACTTCATTAAGGATCTAACTTAATTAATTCATAAAATCTACCTAATTACTTTTTCTTAAACCAAATCATATTACCGATGTGGGAATGAGATTGGATTACAAATGAGTGCTCTCATGCTCTTTAAATCAAATCAAAATACAAAAATTAAATTAATAAAGAAGCTTTGGTTTACATTAAATGATTTTATTTGGTATGTTTGTCCTTAGGAATTAATTGGATTGAATGAATCACATGCTTGTATTTGATTATTCCTTTCCAATCATGCTAAATATTGTATGTCATTTGAATTCAGGCATCCATTTCTTTTCAAAAATCAATTGAATCAAATGAGATTTTCTTTATGTAAGCTTCTATGTATTCACTTAACCTAATGTATGTGTGGCTATTATCACTATTAAATCCAAATATATTTTCTGAAAGTTTACAAAATGAATGATAACATGTGTAATGATGATAATTATAAATACATAAGACGTGTATGTGCTTATAGTTTAAGTGTAAGAAGAGAAGTCTCCTTCCTTTATTCGCATGTTGATTTACATAAGTACAAATGTAATGGGTATATAGTTTGGACATCCTGTGAATACGAGGTTTTAAGTAGCCTCAAGAATGTCATTTGATTACCTCACTTCCCTAGTTTAACAATGACATTTACCAGTTTGATTTCATTCTTATGTATCTTTAACATTAGAATTTATATAGAGCTTTGAATCATATACCTAAATAATTCCATTAAAAAAAAATATAATATTTGCATGATTTTCATCTTCTTAAATTATAAATACATGTATATGTATTCAAGAAAAATGGGTATATAGTTTGGACATCTTGGGAATACGAGGCTTTAAGTAGCCCCAAGGAGGTCATTTGATTACCTCACTTATCTGGTTAACAAAGGCAAGTACTTGCTTATGTCTTTTACACATATATGTGAATATTCAGTTTGAGAATGATGATCCTCTTTTCTATTTAAAAATGCATGCATTTGAAATTATTTAGTCATTGAATTAATTAATCATGTAATATGGAGCTTGCTTTCTTATATTCATGTATATAAATTTATATATGTTTGAATGATGATGGGTATATAGTTTGGACATCCCAGGAATATGATGCTTTAGTTAGCCCTAAGGAGGTCATTTGATTACCTCACTTTCCTAACTAATAATGACACGTACCTATTTAATTTCATCCCTATGTATTTTTATATACGAATTTAGATATAACTTTAAGCTAATATGTATAAATAGTTCTATCACATAATAGAATATAAACTTAAAATATTCACGCATTCTTCATTTAAGTGTGTTATATGTATAAATACACTTAAGATTAAATCATATGCATGATATTTGTGATGGAGAGGAATGATTTGATATGTGCCATATGTTAGTAATTCAATTGGATTAATCTTAAGATGCCTTTTATATTGAATAGAGTTATTTAATGTGAATCTAAATTTAGAATTAATTTAAAATGTATAATAAGCCATTCACTAAAGAGAACTAAATCAAATTAATATGCTTTAAAAAATGGCTTAAGGTAGGGATGAAAGAGGGCAATCCTCTTTCATCTCTTTATAACACTTAGATGCTAAATGTAAATCATGTGAAACAAAAGAAAGCATAAATTAAAATTCTTAAATCAATTAAATAACTTCAAGTGAAATCAACCCTTTATGTTAAATTAAATTTTCTACACTTAGAAAATATGACTCTAATGCCTAGCAAGATATACTACACAAGCCTTAATACACATATTAGAATTAAGTCGCCACTTCTAGTTCTAAGTTAGGATGGTACATGATGTGATGTATATTTTATTTTGTGATGTATTATTTTAGACTGGATGTTAGGGTGTATACTTTTTAAATTAGTTGTTAGACCATTTTTAGCCTAATCATATTTTCTACAGGGGATTGTGCTTAAATGGGTGCTTAAATAAATATGAATGCTCTCTTTGCAGATTGCTTAAATGCTTAAGCATAATCTCAGTTAGGGCAAGGTCTTATCTATGGTGCTAAGTCCAAATTATAAATATAACCGCGTGGTATGTGTATGTTTAGCTACTTATCTTGTAGGTATATTTATTTTTCTTATTTGTAATATAATTTTTTATTAGAAATTATTAGTGCTATGAGGGATTAGGATGAGCGTGGCGAAAGATTTATTGGTGTGATGCCTTTGAAGTAAGTATATCCAAACCAAAGAAGGAGTGAATCAAATCATGAAGATATGAAGAATTAAGAAAAGAAGACCCCCATAGCATTTACTCATTTGTAATTATAATTATTCTTTAATATTTTGAGTTGTATAAGGGTAGGGCTCGATTACCCATCTTTTCTTTTTGGCCTCTTATTCTTTTGCATTAGAACTATAAACATATTTGATGATTTGTTTAGGTTGCACATTAGAAATGGCATGCTTTTTATAGTTTCTTATGATTGATGCTTTAATGTGTGGCCTAGATACAATTAGGCTCTTAGGGAAAAATTAATTTTTATGCCCCAACTAATCACTCATAATTAAAATCTAAATAACTCATAACTCACAATAAAGCTTAGGTCTTAAATAAGATAATTAAAAGATTTAACAACTCCTTAGCTATATGGTTGTATGTTTCACATCATGCATGCATCTTGAATCACCCTTGCAAAATGAGGGCCTCCGTCCTTACTCACATAAGAACTGCTTGACCTGTGAGAGCAACCCCTATTGACGGAGCTTCACTCTCTTCTCCCTTGATTTGGCCAATAACTCATTTTCATCATATATTTAGACATAAGAAATTCTAAAGCCTTTGTCAAAATGAAGTGTCAAAATGAAATAAAATTTGAAAAGATATACATTTCTAAACTAAGCCATTATTCATGTCACTCATGCTCTAGTCTTTTAGAGAGTGGGTTTAAGGACTTTAGTATCTTTAAATAAATAATAGCCCAACTATTTTGCAATTTCATATGAGTGGACTACATAATTTTAAAATCATAGGAGTTAGCTGGCGGCCACTCCAGGCAGTTATAAGTCTAGTAGTCGGACAGTTTATCCTCTCTTGTGAAGATAAACATTATGCCCAACTTCATTGAGATTTAGGTAGTGCTTTAACTCTTACTAAAGCTCCCTAAATTTAGGATCCAAGGTTGCTATTTCCTTCAAGCTACAGGCATAAATCCTCGCCTCTTAGGCATTTTCACAACCTTGTATTGGTGGATTATAAGCCCTAGTGATCTAAAACAAATTCAATTCTAAATAAATAAATCTTTTCATTTTTAAATGTATAAAGCCTAATCATATGATAGATTGAAATGCTTACTAGGCTTCCTAGTATCATGAGAATTTCCTACATCCTCCCTTTGGATTCCAAAAAAAAGCCTTCTCCTTGAACTTTCCCATTTGATTTTATAAATATAACCAATCCTTTGATAGTATAACTTTGAAGTCTTTGAAGATGATTTTTGTTTACTTTAATCAGGAGTATTCTTAAAAAAATTCATTCCTTTAAGATGTAATTAACTATGGTGGCTAGCCTCCATAGGGAACTTTAGAACCCAGTTTAATATAAATTATGTTTTATTCATCCATGTCAAGTAGATGAAAAATCTCTGGAATATTCAAAGATCCATCATAATTTAGGAGTCCTTATTAGGTGATTAGATCCATTGAAGGGTGACACCTCTATCTTTCAAGATAGTACATCATACGTCAATGTCATACCCGATCACTTCGATAAGTACCCCCTACGATCTGTGTGGTGTCCCCCCATATATTTCAAAAATAAATACCATACTCCTTTAAATCAAACCACTTCATGGTGGAAGTAGTAGTTTCATATGAGTGATTGGTTCATCAGTTAAAAGGGAAACAATACTTACAATTCTCTATGAATATAAAGGATAATGCTCATAATGGACTTAAGATATTCCGAAGGAACATTTTCCTTTAACCCATTATATAATCTTATATTATATATATCCTCCCACTTTATGGAAAAAGATGCTTATCATGAGCATGCAACTTTAACCACATAGGAGCAAGATACTTAACAAATATATATATATATATAGACACTAAGCTTAGTTATACAAATATTTATAATTGAATAAGTTTATATGGTGCAGGAGGACTAATATATAATATTGACTCATATTACTAATATGTTTATGAGGAATAAGTGCAATGCTTTTATTTAAATATTTTCCATAATATGAACCCAAATCATGTAATCATTGAGGCGGTGGTCACTCATCAATATTTTGGTTGATATGCGATTACTTTATGCCAACAAATGAATAAGTATTGCTTAAAGTAAGTCGCAAGAATCATAAAATGGTGCCTTATTGAAAGTGGTGAAGATAAGATGATATGTCACTGCATCATTAACTATCATAAGCAAGATATTTAACTCAATGCTAGTGATATGGTTGGCTAGATCTGATTTTCCCCTTTAAAAGTCAAGGTATAACATTTTGACTAATAAGTATGATTGGGTTTTTATAATCTCAATCAAGAAAGCATTGGTAAGATGACCTTGATCCTTCTTTGATCAGTTTTAGAGAATAGAATATACAATAATCTCCTTTACAAGGTATGTCATCATCATAAGGAGTCAACGCAATAGAATTTTGATTATATTCTTGATAATGAATTTGAAAGGAGATAGAGTTACACTTTTTGAGATTACACTAAAGGGATTACTATAAGAATCATACAAATAATATATCTTATTCATTAGATGATCCTATAAAAGGTTAAGTTGCTCAAAATTCATGATCATGGAGATAGTTGCTTTGTAGTAATCTTTCCTTTGACTCTTTATTGTCTAGTTCCATTATCATAAGAACTGAGCCAAGCTCCTGACACCTTTTAGTATGTTAATCAAAAGTTAACCAAGTATTGTAGTGAAATAAATTGTTTGAGTATAATTAAGATGATATATATGACTTGATACATAGATTGATGAGAGAGAGAGAGAGAGAGAGAGAGAGAGAGAGAGAGAGAGTTACCTGGTTTAATTTGATATTGATAGAGTTAAGTTGGACAGAGAGGAGGAATTAGTAGATTTGAGATGTAAGTAGAGGCAATTATGAGAGATACCTAGATGTGTAGCCAAATTCTAATGAGTGGAATAACCATGGTGAGCATATGAGTTCAATATATGAGCTATAATGACTGAACATGTCAGTTTCTTGTGTGAGCCTTGCCTCTAACCGAGTAGAAGATTTAGATGAATACTAAGTTAATTTATAGTTAATAACTCATTGAACTAACTTCAATCTCTTATGATAATTTGATCAAATGAAAATTAAGTAAACATGAGTACACATCATAAGTGTGAGATAAATAATAAATAAACATTGAATTAAAATTTAAGATATTTATATAATAATAGTTACATGTTAATGTAAAAAAAATGAACTCATTTATTATCCACCAAAAGACATTGGCTCAAGTTGTATACTCCTTTATTTTTGAGCTCTTAGTCTCATGTTGAAGATTTGATGGACATGAGATGACAGAATTTTCTCATTCTTGACTTGATTGATTAGGTTGAAATTTAAAAGTGATATTATATAAAAAAATATAATGAATTTTATATTCAATTTATCTTAAGTAAATAAAAATATATAAAATTTATGTAATCTTGTCCATTATCATCATAAATAAAATATTTTTAATAAACGTTACATTTATTATCCTAAAATAAAATTGCAATCTTATATATCGACTAATATATTATTTTATTATTTATTTCATTATATATATATATATATATATATATATATATATATATATATATATATATATATATATATATATATATATATATATATATATATATATATATATAAATCTTTTACTCTAGATCTCGACCCTAAATATTTCCCATCAGATCATCAGTCCTACGATGACAATTTATTTAAATTAAGTATCATTAGAATATTAATTACGTAATTAAAAATTGTTAAAAAAATTTAAATATAGGTATAATGCAATTAGTGGGTGGCCCGCGTCGATTGTGGTGGCTTTGCCACGTTAAGCGAGGCATCAGGCGGCCTCGGATCCTCTCCCACTAAGTGGGCGACTAACTTCAGATGTTTTTTTTTACATTAACTTTGGAATTGTTCAAGTTCTATATAACAAAGCTTTGGTGGTAAGATCCTATTACTATGGAATTAGTTGTTAGATAGATTTAGAGAGTAAAACTAATTTGTTTTATTACAAGTTTGTGAGGCAAAACTTTAAAACTAATTTATTTTATTACAAGTTTGTGAGCTAAAATTTTTAAATGCCATACAACACAAAACAACATGTGAAATAGTTGAGTAAAACATCAGTTAAGTTTGATTCAAGTAGTTCAAAGAAAGTGCATATGAAATATAACAACATGATTTGAGGATTTACATCTTCATTTGAACAAGTAGATTCAACTAAATGGGAGCCAATAAGAAAAAATGATCAATAAATGAAATAGATAAGAACAAATGTAGTAGAGACGTACAAATAGACTATCTTAAACATCTAACACCTCCGTCGTCTACGTGGAATCGCACCACTCCCAGGTGTGTACTGGTCAGGTGCACGAGATGGACGATCACGTAGCTGATGGTGGCCCTCCAATGCAAGATCTTTGGTAGTCTGTGATGGATCATCCTGTGACTGGAAGATAGGTGGTTGTGACTCATATGTAGGCTGATATGTAGAAGGACCTGGATCAGCATACATAGATAAACTTGGATCAGTATAAGTAGATGGTCCGATGCTCTAGTCATGGTGTCCGACACCCTCTATATGCACCGATCCATAATATGTGTTCCCGATATGTGCACGCTGATCCAGGTCTTTGCATAGCACCTCGTACCTATCAACGCATCCCTGTAGCTTGTGCTCATCCACACGGCTGAAGTATGGCTGGAAGATGTCCCGAGTCACCGAGATGTGCTTCGCCTACACGAAAAAATAGTATGTGAAATTAGCCTCTCGCAACATATTGAATTCAAATGAATACTTATGTTAACACTTACATAAATACGCTCGACTGGTGCTCTAACATAGTAAGTGGTCGGAAGATCTGTCGGGGAGGATAGTAAATATAGGGAAGCCCATGATCTGAATCAGCACATGTACTAGCTGATAGCTGTCATCCTGCCCACATTCTCATCTAAGCCCTTGATGAGGTAATCCCTCTGCCTCTCCCAAGCGGCAATGTGCGACTGGTGGTACCAGTCGACATCTTCTTTATCCAGACCATCGACCCTTTTGAAACTAGGGTCAACTGGGGCTACATCTACTCTGGGAATGAGGCCGAACTGGTGCATAACTCGATCTAGTAAATGCCACTCAACCCTCTAAGCGGTCGAGGGACTCGTGATAAGCGTATGTCGAGCCTCGAGCATGTATATGATAGGCGTCGTGATGCTCCATGCGGTTCCCAAATCACCTGCATATATCAAAAATTATATTAAATTAGAATATGCATTATAAATATTTGAACTGAAGTGTTATCTGCAAGTTCAAGTATCTGCAACCCATCCGACTCATTTACGTATACTAGCGTTAGCCATTGGGCGAACATACTTCTCGTTTCATCTAAACACACAACACAGTTTAAACACATATATAAGCTAAAAATTTGAAAGTGCAGTTAATAAAATATACCTCAACCCAAAGCTGAGATCATCAAGATCAGTAGGATATGACACATGTAGAGTCATCCTCCCCACATGAATATGCTCCCAAGACTATATAAGCGTGTAGGCAACCATCTTGTCCACGGTGGGCTGGGCTTCATTACAACTCCCTATATAGGTGGGCGAACTACTCCACCTATAGCCATCATACTGAATGTATCCAGTCCTAGTAGTGGTAGATCTGCAGTGGACTGTGATTCCCCATAAAAGTCCACCTCACCACCTCGACATGCATATGCGCATGTGTGCACTGGCTATCTGAATGTTGACGATGTGTGGGATGGTCATGGTACATCACGTCTGGTATGGGGTGTCATCCTAATAAATCATCATAATAATCAGGCCAAGTGTCCCATCTCTTCCCCTCGCCAATTTCAATTGGGCCTAGGGCTGAGAACGAGCCGATTTTGAGCCGATCCAGGCCCAGCTCAAAATCAGCTCGAATGTATTTTATGGTGGCTCGAATTCGGATCGTAGTTCGTAGACATTGCTTTCGAGCCAGCTCAGCTTGAATGTGAATCGAGCTCGATCCTGCTCGAAAGCAATTCGATCCAGCTTAGATTGAATGTGAATCGAGCTCGATCCGGCTCGAACGCATTTCGAGCCGGCTCGTTTTTGATGGTTTAGCTCGAATTTGGACCTTTTTTGGCTCAAAATTAAAAATGAGTTGGCTCGTTTTGATTTAAGTAGCTCAAACTTAATACATTATACACACCAGCACAAAGAAAAAAAATTACATAAATTGAAATTTGCTTGAATTTATTGTATAAAATTGAAATTTATATCAATATAATAATTACATTATACATATTTAATTGAGTTTAGCCAATACAAAAAAATCAAGTTTACATAAATATAACTAAAAGATCTGTAAGAAAAAGTGATGGAGCTGTAATAATTAGATTCTTTCATGATTTCATCCCAAATGTGCTCAAGTAATCAATCAAAGCATCTCTCAGTCCAGTTCTTCTATTAGTTTAAAACCACTTGGTGAACCTTCCACAACTTTGCTATAAGCCTATAAAACATAAACAATATGAGAATGTTTGTGCTTTCAATCTCATTCAAGACAGGTTTCAAGATTTATCAAAAACATTTACTGATCCAAAAGAGCATACGTGCATACGATGCTCTATCACAATCAGGACTCTTTTTTGAGGACATATCACGTGAAAGGACTCATTAGAGAAGTAACACCAAATCTACAAGAATGTAGGTAAAAGAGTTAGCACAAACAATTAACAAAGCAATACAGATCAAATTAAAAGTGAAAATAGAATAAAGTGAAGGAATTATAGAAGATCTAATGAGAGCAGGCTCAGGCTCAGTCACACAAATTTGGGGCAGCCACAAACATAAGCATCCAAACATCCAATCAAGTGTTACATCATGAGTGTTACTACCAACCAAAAGATGAGTGAAATCATCCTAGCCTTCATAGCCTACATATCTGAGGTGGAACAACTTTCATTTGGAGGAGTTGATATGATATTTAATACCTGCATACACAATAGAAAAGAAGACACAGCCAGGCAAAACAAGAAGATCACAAAAATAGCATGAGCACTAGTTAGAGAAGGAAAAAAAATCCACAGCCAGGTAACACCAACAAACATTCAATCATATCATCCAGATACTGAAACTGAATCCGATAAAGATAGAAAACAGAGGTAGCGACAAAGTAGCGCCCATTACAAGAAAAACAAACGCGCAGAGGACTTATACAGAAGAAATTTTTGAACTAAGGCAGTTCAAACACCACAAAGCCAAAGCTAACCATACGGCCATACATCAAACTAAGCAGTCATCTAAGATGTAATAATTCCAGGAAGCTCATATAATCCATTCTGATCCGATAAAGATAGGAAAATAGCCCGGCAAAGCGGACCAGCGAACATAAAAAAGACAGAGGACTTATACAGAAAATAGTTACATTTTTACATATTGAATTTAACAGTTCTCACATGATAAACTCTGCCAGAAGGTTAAACTCAACCAAAAAGACATGTCATAGCAAGTTGACAGATTCACAAAGATTCCAACTCGAGATGGATAAACTCAAAAGATAAACTTAGCCACAAAACATATTGAAGTTAACAATTGTCAATATGATTAATTCAAAATTTAAAAACCCTCGATTAACGATTTGAGTCTAGTTAACCCAAACTAGTTTAAAAAAAATTGCCCGAAAGATAAACTAATCCGTAAATACAATGAGATAGAGATGGTTCAAAAGGCAAAAAAGAAATCTGATTGACAGAAAATTGCCTGAAAGAAGTCTCACATTTGATGATGCATTAACTATTCTTTCATTTGCTTCACTCTCAAAGCATATTGTGGAAATTCATCATATCAGACAAGTTCTTTCAAAATATGTCATAGCAAGCTGACATATTGACAATTAACGAAACACAAACACAGTGAAACATCTATAACACTTAGCTATTATAAATTTTTTTGCTCAATAATCGAGGCCATACGTTAATTGTTAAAGTCTACAATACATAAAATAGTAATTACAATCAACAACTTACAAAAGCATATTGTGAAAGCCCATAAAACAATGTTACCCTCATGAAATTCAAATTTGCGAATCCACACTCAAGCTTCCAAGCACAGATATAGCTAAGTTTTCTTCAGCTAAGATGTCAAACTGGAAATGCAAAGAAGGTGTTGTTTTTATTTAAAAAATTAAATAGAATGTAATTTCACTATATAAAAAAATAGAATGATGAACACATTACCATAGGATCTTTCAAATTTTTGTACGCTGCATGAATCCAATTTCCACTGCATATTAAGGCATCCAATGTTTATGGTTAAATAGAACTTCTATAATCACTAAGCACACGACCACCTGCACTGAAGGCTGACTCTGAAGCAACTGTAGTTATTAGAATTGTAAAAATATCTTTTGCCATCTTTGATAGTGTCTTGTACTTCATGGCGGACATTTTTCACCAATCTAAAATATCAAATTCTGAATCAAGACATTTAACACAAGCTTCATCTAAGTATATCTCTAAGTCAGATTTCTATGGAACTAAAAGGCCAGTAGAGTCTATAAAATCATACAACCCAGCCAAATCATCGACAAAATGTGACTTCCTTCTATTGTATGATTCAACTTGTATAGTAGGTGCTCAGTATTTTCTTTAGTTGTATGTTGTTTATCAACGGATAGAAAGAGTAGAGCTCAAATAATTTTTGTTTCACTGTCCTTTTCTCATCAATAATATCATTGCCATAAATCATGGGTAGTAATAATTAATGGCAAATAATTTCATTCGGGATCTAGAATGCATGCAATTGAGAATAACAATGAACAATCTGCCCAGTACTTATCAAATTTTGCCTTCATAGTGCTTGCCATATTAGAAATAAAAAGACTATCAGATAAATATTCTCTATCTAAGGTCTTCTTAATTAATATCAAATTTGGAAGAAGCCTATTTACCGTAGGATAGTTAGATCCAGAAAAAATTTCAGTTATTCAATGAAAAATGTGAAGCAACTCTCTAATCTTATCAAATTGATTCCCATCTTCTTCAGAAGGTAACCATATGTAATTAACGTCTCGCAAAGCATATTCTGGACAAATAGTCTTGTAGTAAATGCAGACTCCAACATTTTGTATGTTGAGTTCCAACATGTAGGAACATCAATGCATAGTTACTTTGTTGTTGATAAGCCAATTTGTCTAGCAATCTCACCAAATTTGTGTAAGCGACTAGGAGATCGCTTTACAAATAAGATTGATTCTCTTACCTTTTCAATTATATTACCAATTTCTTTTAAGCCATCTTGAACCATTAGATTTAAAATATGAGCAGCACAACAAACATGAAAGAAATCCCCCATTACCATAAATCCAGACCTTCTACTAAATAATGCTTTCAGGTTTCTAGCTGCCACATCATTTGATGATGCATTATCTAAAGTTATAGTGCTGATTTTATTTTGAATACCCCATTGCAATAGAATTTTAGAAATGGCTTCAGATATCACAGCTCCACTGTGAGGAGGATCTAAATCACTAAAACTGATTATCTTGGACTGCAATTTCCAATCAGAACTAATATAATGCACTGTGAGACACATATAACCAATTGTTTGGCTTGATGTCCGAATCACTAATAAGGAAGCTGTCTCGATTAATTTTAACTTTTTTAAGTTTTTCTTTTTCCACTTCATACACTTTCATGCACTCTTCTTTGACACCAAATCTAGAAATTTTACGGTAGTTTGGATTCATAGATTTCATCAGAATATTAAACCATAAATGTTCAACTGTCATAAAGGGATATTCATGAACAATGATCATTTTGGCAATAATATTTTTAATTCTATTATGATCATAAGCAGTTGAAACACACAAACTAGAAATCAAATCAGTTTCTTCAAGGTCCTCAGTCATAGGATCAAAAAACTTTTGTCTCTTTTCTCTAATACTATTTTTGCTGTAGTGATTCATTTTATAATGTTTGCTCAATTGTGATGTAGTACCAGTTTTTTGTTTAACATAAGACTTAACACAATAATTGTATTTGTACTTTTGTATGATTTATCTTTTTTCTGAGACTGATATTTCAGTGAAATATTGCCAAACTTCAGAACGTTTCCTTTTATCCTTTCTATCATCAATACAAGTAATTTCATCAACACTAACAATATCATTTTTGGCAGTTTCAGCATGAGGTTGAGTTGAGGAACTATTTGATTTGCTTTGAGAGTGACTTTCCATTATATCTATACAAATATAATATGACTTAATTATAAACTCGCATGTAAAACAACATGTAATTGTAATTTGTATGTGAATAATTGATTTTAAGAGTATACATGAAAGCTTAATATAGCATCAACCACATGTAATTAAAGATGCTATTTAAATAAATCAGTTGGTTCAGATATCAAATTGAATTGTTGGCTAAAAGGACAATCCACACGATTAATTTTAAGATGAAAAAACCCACAATAATCACATTTTCTTAGGCAAAGAAACAAAAAAGCTCTACATTACCACCATTCCAAGTCTCATACTCTCATACAACCAATAGCCATACCTCATACAGGTTTATGCTAGGAAATAAGCCAATCTTCTTTACAAAAGAAAAACCATCTACCATCAACATCATCTTACAAGTTATCTTTCAGTCCACACTTACAATAGGATTGGAAATTTTATGAAGGCAATAAAACCCATAAATTTATTACCCAATAATATGATTGTGAAAGTCCACACTTACATCATCTTACAAATTATACAGATCAATATGATTGGAAATTTTATGAAGGCAATGAAGTTTTCTTTGAAGAAATGAGAAAAAAATAAATGTTGAGGGATAAATTCTTCAAAGCTTTAAACTGAATTGTAGCTTAATTATATCAGACAATCATATACAATAATAAACAATACAAGTGCAAAAAATTTGCAGCTTCAATACTTTAAATTAAACAAAATTTTCAGCATACCATATCCATATTCCATATTGAATAACATGTCAAGACTCAAGACTCAAGAGGTGTATTTATCACTTATCAGTGGAGCGGTGAATCGGTGAATGGTGATACAAAAGAAATCAAGAATCATCTCTTCATAAGTCATAATTTTTTGCCTTATTATCTCACATTCATCCATAAATGTGAGAAAGGACATGATCACATGAAATATGATATTGTTCTTTTTCCAGAAAGTTGAGTCAAAGAATAAACATACTTCACTTACAATAGAGGATAATAAATTGATTGTATTGACTGTTGCTCGGCTTTGAGCCTTTGAGAGTGCCGTCAAGACTCAAGCATAATTAAGATATGAACAAATGAATAATGAAACTATAATATATGTTCAAGTAATGTCACATAAAAGTAGATGCAAAGAAACCAGTATTGCTACTATGACACTGTCCGTACTGTAGAAATGATCAAATGAGACTTCGGCAAAGAAACAAACCGAACGGCGAGCGGTTGAGCCAAGTAACCCAAGTTACAATTATAAAGTTAAGAAATAACAATAACTCTACCACAGAGAAAAAATGGCCACACTGACAATGCAAGTCTGCGCGGTTGTGCCTCAGAGATTAGTAAGAAATAAAGCACGATTCACGAAATCACGTAGCGAGATTGCGAGAAAACCTGAGGAGATCAGTGAGGAGTGAGGGCCGAAGAGGCATAGAGGTGAAGAATAGAGAATCATTCTCAGCCCTTTCTCAAGAGTCAAGCCCTACCCGCAGGCCGCAACCGCAAAGATAAATAATCGAGAAAGGTGAATGAGAGAAAGAACTCAAAGAAGTTATGATCCTCACCGAGTCAGGGTTACGAAGCGTCGAAGGATGGAATTTGAAAGGGTAAAATTGAAACTGTATATCAAGCGTTCACCTTTGATCTCACGGTGGACTCGGAGAGGCAGAGAAGGAGAATCGCCTTTCACAAATCATGCCTTCATGATTTCATTTTTGAGCAAAGCGTATTGAGCCGTTCAAAAAATCGAACGAGGCAATTTAACTAAGGATCGAAATCAGCTCGAACTTAAAATTGAGCCAACAATTCAGCTCATGGCTCGGCTCGTTTAGCTCGATTCGAACTCGATTCAAGCTAAAATATGAGCCGACTATCGAGCGATTAACGATCTTCGAGCAAATTTCTCAGCCCTAATTGGGCTAATGATAGGTGGCCCATCAATCCGTAGTCCTAGGATCATTGCCATGTCCTGGAGCGTCACAATCATCTCACCAACAGCTAGGTAGAAGGCTTGGTCTAAGACCATCTCAACCAAGGCCAAGAAATGATGATCTAGGCGGAAGTGAAGGCGCTAACACAATGTAGGCCCACCTGTTTTAGCCCACTGATGAATCGTCTGTAGGTGATGGGCCACTCTTTCAGCATAAGCAAGTGTGATGCAGCCTCAAGTACAGTGCTCTGCAAAAAAACCAAATAAAAAGATCTATCATTAAGCAAAATAAAAGGCAAGCAGACGTAACGTAGAAACAGAAATGAAATATTACTAACAGTATCAGGGTGAGCGACTCGATGTTGTCCATGTAGAAAGGTTATGCTAGGATGAACCTCAATAAGTGCCTGCTCCAATAGTGGGGTGGCCTCCCTAGCATGGCCACATCGTCGACGTTTAGCGGTCGGGCGGTGATCCTCTGCCATCTTACCTGTTGAAAAAAATAAGTGAAAAAATCAGTATAAGACATTTATAAACAATGAAATGGAAAACAGTAGTGTTAATTAAATAGACGGACTAGAGTACTGCAACCTAAAAGGGAAATTTGAGTAACATCCTATAGTTAAAATCTAAACAACATGAACTACTCATATGCATTTTGCACTAAGGTATCCTCGATGTACCGTCGGCTATTAACATTGTGAGGGAACGATGACCTGTAGTGGCTAGCTGTCTTGCTTAGACTTCTACCACTGTTAGCGATATTTTAATCCATTGTGTTTCTGAATCTGCTCGTATGAGGTTTGCCTGACCTTCTGCAAAAATTTGGTGGCTGCAATGCTATTAATTCATGCTCTGCACTGAAAGATGGCCACTCAGAACAGTCAAGCAGCATATGGAACTCATTTATGTAGGTCAACTTATACAGATGCAGTGTGTAGTACTATGACACACACGTGAGGTAGTTCAACCGTCTAAATCCAGTGCAGCAACTACATGTGAGCATGGCCAATGATATGTGATCATTTTGTTGCAATTATAATTATAAAGGCCGTTATCTAGCAAATCAACTTTGAATGATCGGCTAGACCTGTCAAAAACTTGCATCTCAACTGGGTTGATGTTTATTATGAACATTATTTACTATGCACCACCCAACAATAACAAATTGCAGACTCTGTTTACTTGCGAAACACATACCATTGACAAGGTCACTTGGGATTTTAATATCGTCTGCTAGGACAGTTTCGTCAGATGGGCCGTCAAAGTAAACATCGTTGTCCCACTCTCTCCTAGTCTGACACATCAGGACATACTCGTTTGTGGACAACATATGACTCTCACTGTCAATATTTCGGAGTGAGTGATTTTTTAGAAGATTATAACTGTCTAGATTCCTAAGCACAGTGACTTCTACCCCGAATGAATAATCATCATCACTAATATCCTACTCAGACTCACTACTTGAACCACTGCTCATAGTCTGATACTCATCTTCCCCTGCAGCACTCTGAGGCACATACGGTTCCTCATAATGATAGACAACATCATCACTGTCACAAAACTTATAAGTTGGACGACAACCTATCATATTAATTATTACAAGTGCAAACAGAGAAATGTTGACCATATATTACCAGGGAATCAACTCATCAAAGCTACGTTGTGTCCCTAGAGGTGCTTGTGCGATAAAATCTTGTGTATGCATTAGCGGTATATCTACTGACCTTATTACCAGATCAGTTGATGTGGATGCAACATTAACATCCTCGACTTCGACATACAACACCAACATTTGATGAAAAGCTTCATCCAGTGTAACTTCGCAAATGTTATCGTCAGATATTACAGACGCTATAAATCTGCCACCCACTGGATAATGACCTGTAAGAGTGATTGTGTGACACTCTGGATCAATGTGCAAGGTTCTCATAATCCATTGCTTCAATTCCAGTAAGGTGCTATGATGCAGAACCTTAACTAGACGATTTCAACCTCCCACATAACTTGGACTAAATTGCTCATCTATACTTAGTTCGCCTCCATAGAAAAGGATCAGCGAAACAAATTCTCTATTCATTCTTGCAAAATAAACTATATGAATAATCAGAAATTTATATCAATCAACACCCTAAATAATACTACCCTTGGCTACTTAACACCTGAACCACAATGCCGACACAAACCTACAAATCAAATCCCAAACAAAATCCTAACCATATAACTCTAATCCCCAGGACACATACTCTATTAATTTATAAATTGATAGAAATAGGGATTTACTGTGTGTTTACAAAGAATGACGGGGATGTGTGCAAAAAAAAGTAGAATCCACCGCAGGAAATTTCCTCGAACAAAATGGAGCCGCCAGAATCATCGCCGGAAGCTAATGTTGGCTTCCAACAATTGCTAGATGGGAGAGGGAAGTCGTCAAACAGCGTGAATGCGACTGCCGAAAGAAAGGAAGTTTAATTCGAATACTCGAAAGATGGCACAATGCAGGCGGTTGGAGCTACGCCAATGGCTGCAGGGAAGTTTCGAGATGGAGAGAACCGTGCTCAGATGGAGAAATCGGTCGAGTTTGGGGCGAATCGAGGTAAGCGAGAATAGACGATCGGGGTCGATTAACCTAATAGGAATTGTGGCTGTGGGGTGGGCTTACATGCCTTAATCGACGTGATTAGGCCAGTCGCCTACTAGTTGAGAGACTATACCTATATTTAAATTTTTTTTAATACTTAATTACATAATTATTATTCTAATCAAACTTAATTTAAAAAAATGATCTCCTACGATTAGTCCGCTGGCCAACTTATTCTGATGTAGGAACTAGGACGTGTTCAAGAAGCGCAACGCAGGTCTAGTGAAGTCACTCTCACTCGACAGTCACAGTCATCATACTCACCTCCGACGGGCTGCGAACGTAATACGAACCTAATTCCTTGAATTGGTCTGATCCGGCTTGGTTTGGGTTTTGTTCACTGAGTCGACTCACTGAGTGCTTGGAACCCTGAGTCTTGATAAATTGGAAGGAATAACTCAGATGCTTTCTGAGTCGTTGGATGCAGCATGTTTTGTAATTAGCCATTGGATCAGAGCCCTCGGATCGAGTTTCTCTTGAGCTGTTAATTGAGCCGTTAGATCTGTGGCTTCTTTCTCCACCTTTGGATCTGTGTTTTGACGAAGCCTTTGTCTTAAAACTTACCTCCATCTAATTTGTTAGTGGATTACAGGTGTTCTCCTCCGGTCGGCTTGATCTGTCATTTTGCAGGTGATCATTGGATGAGTCTGAGTGGAATCCAAATGGTGCTGATCGAGCGGTTGAAGATCGGATCGAGAGGGGTTTAGCCGGAGAAATCTAATTCACCTTACCTTTTATTTTGATTGACTGCTGGAGTTGATAAGCTCCAGAGAGGAAATTAGGGTTGCGGCTGGGATCAGAGGAGAACCAGGTTTCTCCGGTGAAGAATGGTGGTTTCCGGTGAGGAAAACCAAGAAGAACATGAGCGGGGAAGAAGAAGAAGAGGCGAGAGAGAAGTTTCTTTCTTTAAAATCTTGATTACCCTTCTGTTTGGCTTTTGATCTCTATTTATACATCTTCTTGAAGTTCCTATGCCTGATCTTACTTTTAGCGATTTTGCTATGGTTGTTATTCTGTTATCTTGATGTGGCGGCTTTCTTGAGGTCTTGATTCTTGATTTGTTCATTGTTGTAGTTGTTTATCAAGCCCCTTTTGTTGACTAATCTTTGAATAGTCTTCAGGGAACTTTCTTAATGCCTTCTGCGGGGCTCGTTTGGGAGAATTTATCTCAGTTCTTTGTTATTCTGCACTTAAGGGTTCTGTAATGGCTTTTATTTTGTTATCTCCCACTTCCTTCGCTTCTTTCTCTATAATCATCCCGAAAAGCGTAATGATTTTCTATTATTTTCTTGTATTTTGTATTCCTTACTGTTTGAGTCTGTTCTTATTTTCATTTGGCCATGGATGATTTGGATTCATATCATTACTCCCCTCCTCAAATTGACCTTGCCCTCAAGGTCAAAATGAACATCTGCCTTCTCTGTTTCTTCAATTCATTTCTCAGAAGCTCCTGTTGATACTTTCCCTCCCACTGACTATGAAAGTAGCAATTTGATTGTCTGTTGGAAGTAGTATTCTTTTGTCAAATGACTGCTGGTTTCTATTAGTAAGAACGGAAATTTTGTCCCTTGTTGTAGACTTGTTTCTGCCTCTGTATGCTCATGATCCTGTAGCTGGATTACCACTAGGTGGATATTGTAGTTGCAGCCTGGACTCATATTGAATGTGGTTGTATGTAATGAACCGTCTGTATTATACTCTATATTAGGGAATAGCTTATTGGTAATTTTGTTCTAGAGTAGGCTATGTAAGGATGTGTTATCTGAAAACACTAAGCTATATAGGATATAGGTGGCTAATAATTATGTATACTTGATAGTTTTCTTATGGTTAAATGGTTGATACATGAAGTTTGTTGCTAATATTTCTTCTTGTACCCATTGGTTGTCAGGCTGATTATCATGTTGCAGTTGATGTTGCTGGTCATCATTGACTGCCATT
The DNA here is from genome assembly GCA_021442155.1 of Cymbidium sinense. Classification (NCBI taxonomy): domain Eukaryota; kingdom Viridiplantae; phylum Streptophyta; class Magnoliopsida; order Asparagales; family Orchidaceae; genus Cymbidium; species Cymbidium sinense. The sequence goes on from CM038222.1 coordinate 32,980,885, forward strand.
AATGCAAATAAATTGGACTTACAGATATGCCCTCTATGGTACTTCTCATCACAATTGAAGCATAAGCCTCTTCTTTTTCGCCTTTCTATTTGAGTTGTCAAGTTAAATTCGAATTGATATTTACTATTTATGTTGACTGTTGAGTGGCATTTGTGGGAGGACGCAGTAAGGTAGTTGGAGCACTCGATATTCTTTCATCAAGTGTGCTGATTGATATTTCTATGCATTGCTTTCATCGACAATCCTTCCATTAGCTTTAATTGAAATGCCTCTGAAAGAAGGTAGGGATCTTACTTCCCTTTTAATATCTGATTAAGCCCTGATTCAAAACAGCTTTGTAGAAATTCATGTGGAATGTCTAAAATTTGGTTAGCTAGGTCTTCAAACTCATTATAAAAGTGTTGCACTGTGGTTTGCTATTGAAGCTTAGCTAATTCTCCTCTTAAATCTCTGTAGAGGGAAGAGCCAAATGTTTGCATAACTTATTCTTCAAATTATGGCCATGAATACAATTGTTTATTTAATTGCATCCATTGATACCAACTCAAAGTAGTTCCATCTATGTATATTGAGGATATTAAAAGTTTTTGCTCATCTGATGTGTTATAAAATTGAAAGAATTATTCTGCTTTAAAAAGCCAACCTCTAGGGTTTTCTCCATTAAATCTGGGCATATCTATTTTGACAGATATTAACATGGATGTGTGTGTATGTGGTCTGTTTGGAGAATAGGATTCTGAAGGGGATGCATCACATACCTGGATTTGAGGTTGTTTTTCCAATCTATTTTCTATGGCAGTCAATCTTCTTGATATTTCAGTCAATACCATAGTGACTGAGGTCATTTGCTCTTTTGTTTTGTTTAGCATTGTCACACACTCTTCTAGGATTTTTGATGTGTTTCTTATTCCTTCTGCTATTTTCTGAGTGTTGTAGTCAACGAGAGCACCAATAATATGAACCTAATTCCTTGAATTGAGCTTGGTTTTTCCTTGAGTCGACTCACCGAGTGCTTGGAACCCTACCGAAGTTATCGATAATTGAAGGAATAACTCGATGCTTTCGAGTCATTGGATGCGCGTGTTTTGTAATTAGCCGTTGGATCTGAGCCCTCGGATCGAGTTTCTCTTGAGCTGTGAATTGAGCCGTTAGATCTATGGCTTCTTTCTCCACCTTTGGATCTGTGTTTCAATGAAGCCTTTGTCTTAAAACTTACCTCCGTCTGATTTATTAATGGATTACAGGTGTTCTCCTCCAGTCGGCTTGATCTGTCTTTTTGAAGGTGATCGTTGGATGAGTCTGAGTGGAATCCAAATGGTGTTGATCGAGCGGTTGAAGATTGGATCGAGAGGGGTTTAGCCGGAGAAATCTAATTCACCTTACCTTTTGTGCTGCCGACACGCTCCAGAGGAAATTAGGGTCGCTGGGATCGAGGAGAAACCAGTTTCTCCTGAAGAATGGTGGGTGTGAGGAAAACCAAGAAGAACATGAGCGAAGAAGAGAAGAAGAAGGAGAAAGAGAAGTTTCTTTCTTTAAAATCTTGATTACCCTTTGGCTTTTGATCTCTATTTATACATCTTCTTGAAGTTCCTATGCCTAGATCTACTTTTACTAAGTGGATCCACGCTTTAACCTGCTTTCTTATGATTGTTATTCTGTTATCCGATGTGGCCCGCTTTCTTGAGGTCTTGATTCTTGATTGCCTGTTGTTGTAGTTGTTTATCAAGCCCAGCCTTTTGTTGACTTATCTTTGAATAGTCTTCCAGGGAACTTTCTGTAATGCCCATGCGTGCTGCTTTGGGAGAATTTACTTATTACGTTCTCAGTAATGGCTTTTATTTTGTTATCTCTGTAACTTCCTGTTTCTTTCTCGTAATCATCAAAGGTCTGTAATGATTTTCTATATTATTTTGCTGTATTTTGTATTCCTTACTGTTTGAGTCTGTTCTTATTTTCATTTGGCCATGGATGATTTGGATTCATATCATTACTCCCCTCCTCAAATTGACCTTGCCCTCAAGGTCAAAATGAACATCCTTCTCTGCTTTCAATTCATTTCTGAAGCTCTGTTGATACTTTCCCTCTAACTATGAAAGTAGCAATTTGATTGTCTGGAAGTAGTATTCTTTTGTCAAATGACCGGGTTTCTATTAGAAGAACGGAAATTTTGTCCCTTGTTGTAGACTTGTTTCTGCCTCTGTATGCTCATGATCCTGTAGCTGGATTACCACTAGGTGGATATTGTAGTTGCAGCTCTGGGAATTCACCTGAACTGGACTCATCTATTGAATAGGGTTGTATGTAATGAATTGCTGGTTGCAGTTATACTCTATATTAGGGAATAGCTTATTGGTAATTTTGTTCTAGAGTAGGCTATGTAAGGATGTGTTATCTGAAAACACTAAGCTATATAGGATATAAGTGGCTAATAATTATGTATACTTGATAGATAGTCTTTCTTAGCTGGGTTAAATGATACATGAAGTTTGTTGCTAATATTTCTTCTTGTACCCATTGGTTTGTCCGACATGTTGGTTGATGTTGTCGGTCATCATTGACCATTAAAGCAAATAAATTGGACTTACGAGATATGCCCTCATGGTACATCACAATTGAAGCATAAGCCTCTTCTTTTCTATCTTCTATTTGAGTTGTTGAACGAATTGATATTCGCTTTATGTTGATTGTGTTGAGTGGCATTTGTGGGAGCTGAAGATAGTTGGAGCACTCGATATTCTTCTTACTCAAATGATTTCTGATATTTCTATGCATTGCTTTCATCGACAATCTGCCTTCCATTAGCTTAATTGAAATGCTCGGTAAGGAAGAAGGTAGGATCTTACTTCCCTTTTAATATCTGATTTAAGCCCTGATTCAAAACAGCTTTGTAGAAATTCATATGGAATGTCTGAAATTTGGTTAGCTAGGTCTTCAAACTCATTATAAAAGTGTTGCATTGTGGTTTTCTATTGAAGCTTAGCTAATTCTCCTCTTAAATCTCTGTAGAGGGAAGAGCCAAATCTTTGCATAACTTGTTCTTTAAATTATGGCCATGAATACAATTGTTTATTTAATTGCATCCATTGATACCAACTCAAAGCCCATCCATGTATATTGAGGATATTAAAAATTTTTGCTCATCCGATGTGTTATAAAGCGAAAGAATTATTCGCTTTAAAGAGCCAACCTAGGGTTTTCTCCATTAAATCGGGCATATCTATTTTGAGATATTGACATGGATGTGTGTGTATGTGGTTTGTTTGGAGAATAGGATCAAGGGGATGCATCACATACCGGATTTGAGGTTGTTTTTCCAATCGCTTTCTATGACAATCTTCTTGATAGTCAATATCATATCGAGGTCATTTTGCTCTGCTTTTGTTTAGCCTTGTCACACACTCTTCTAGGGTTTTGATGTGTTTCTTGTTCCTTCTCGCCATTTTCTTGTAGTCACCAGAGCACCAATAACCAACTAATTCCTTGAATTATCCGATCCGGCTTGGTTTGGGTTCACCGAGTCGACTCACGAGTGCTTGGAACCCGACTGAGTTACTGATAAATTGGAAGGAATAACTCAGATGCTTTCTGAGTCGTTGGATGCAACGTGTTTTGTAATTAGTGCTGATTGGATGCCCTCAATCGAAGTTTCTCTTGAGCGTGAATTAGATCTGATATTTCTTCTTCTCTCCACCTTTGGATCTGTGTTTCACGGATCCTTTGTCTTAAAACTTACCTCCCTCGATTTGTTAGTGGATGTGTTCTCTCCTCGGCTTGATCTCTTTTTTTGCGTGATGGGATGAGTGAGTGGAATCCAAATGGTCGAAAGGCTTGAAGATCTGATCGAGAGGGGTTTAGGAGAAATCTAATTCACCTTACCTTTTGTTTCGTGACTTTCAGCCGCCAATACCTAGAGAGAAAATTAGGTCTGGGATCGGAGGAGAAACCAGTTTCTCGATGAAGAATGGTGGAGGAAAACCAAGAAGAACATCGCCAGGAAGAAGAGAGAAGAAGAAGGAGACCTAAGAGAAAGTTTCTTTCTTTAAAATCTTGATTACCCTTTTGGCTTTTGATCTCTATTTATACATCTTCTTGAAGTTCCTATGCCTAGATCTACTTACTTTTACTAAGTGGATCCACTGCTTTAACTGCTTTTTATGGTTGTTCTTCTTATCTTGATGTACCGGCTTTCTTGAGGTCTTGATTCTTGATTTCGCCTGTTGTTGTAGTTGTTTATCAAGCCCATTTTGTTGACTTATCTTTGAATAGTCTTCCCAGGGAACTTTCAATGCCTTACTTGTGGCTCGTTTGGGAGAATTTATCTCGGTTCTATTATTGTGCACTTAAGGGAATGGCTTTTATTTTTGTTATCTCCAGAACTCCTTCCGCTTCTTTCTCTGTAATCTGAAAGGTCTGTAATGATTTTCTGTATTATTTTGCTGTATTTTGTATTCCTTACTGTTTGAGTCTGTTCTTATTGTTAATTTGGCCATGGATGATTTGGATTCATATCATTAATGTTATGTATCTGTTTTGCTGAATTATGCTATTTCTGGGTTAATTGAACCCGGTTTACTTTCTGGAATGGGTTGGTGGATTCCTCAACTTGGTTATGCGCCGTTGGATGATGTGGATTTGAATGATCCATTGGATCTGTGCCTTGATCTGAGTTCCTGGAAAGAAATTCTGGCCGTCTGATGAAGCAATTCAATTTCTCTGATGTAGCTTCAGCGCCACTTTTTAACCTCTTTTCTTTCTCGGGCCGCCGAGGAGCTCTAGGGATCTGAGAGAGGAAGGTCGAGAGGCAAGGCTAGGGTTCCGGTTAGCTGGAGAAGATGGCGGTTTCTGGTGAGGAGGTAGAAGAGAAAAAGCTCGAGAAGATGAAGAGGAAGAAGAGAAGACTAAAAGATAAGGATTTTGTTTCATAAATTGTTCATTCCCTTCTGGTTGTCTGTCTTCCTTTATTTATACCCTTCTCTCCTCTTAATCTGTTACATCTAACTGATTTCTGTTAAAGTTTGTTGCTGCTTTGTTAATTCACATGTGAGGTTACTACTTGCTTGTTCTTTGTGTTTTCTTACTTCCTTGAGTCTTGGGTAATTACTTCTGTTATTATTAACTGCCAGGCTTCTTTGTTTTCTTGATGTGTCGTTCTATATTTGCTTTTGGCCTTGGAGGAATTGGATTCATAACATTACTCCCCTCCTCAGACTGACCTTGTCCTCAAGGTCAAAATGAACATCTGCCTTCTCTGTTTCTTCAATTCATTTCTAAGCTATTAATACTTGCCCTCCCACCGACTATGAAAGTAGCAATTTGATTTTCTCATAGTATTCTTTTGTCAAATGATCGGTTTCTATTAATAAGAATGAGAATTTTGTCCCTTGTTGTTTTCTCAGATGCTCGTAGATTACCAGGTGGATATTGTAGCTCCGGAATTCACCGAACTGACTCATCTATTGGATAGGTTGCGTAATGAACTTGGTTGCGTTATACTCTATATTAGGAATAGCTTATTGGTAATTCTATGCTGTGAGTAGGCTGTAAGGATGTGTTATCCGAAAACACTGCTTTATATAGGATATAGGTGGCTAATAATTATGTATACTTGATAGATAGGCTTTCTTAGCTGGGTTAAATGGTTGATACATGAAGCGTTGCTAATATTTCTTCTTGTATGGTCGGTTGATTATCATCATAGCTGCGTTGTGGTCATCATCGACCATTAATGCAAATAACTTGGACTTACAGATATGCCTCTACATGGTACTTCATCACAAGCATAAGCCTCTTGCCTTATTTGAGTTCTTGTAAATTCGAATTGATATTTCTTTGTTTATATTGACGTGGTGAGGCATTTGTGGGAGGTTGCGTAGGTAGTTGGAGCACTCGATATCTTGTTTTCTCAAGTGTCGATTGCCATTTCTTCGTTTCATCGACAATCGGTCTTCCATTACTTAAATCAAATGCTGTTACAAGGAAGAAGGCTATAGGGATCTTACTTCCCTTTTAATATCTGCAAGTAAGAAGGCTGTATGGATCTTACAATGACAGTCTAGTGAAGTCACTCTCACTTGACTGTCACAGTCGTCATACTCACCTCCGATGGGCTGCGAACGCCAGCATTATACTCCATTTCTTCAGAATAGAGCTAAAATAATGTGGATGCTTTCATTGTCCGAGCCTCCTCGATCTCATCGATCCGTAATTTCGCCTATTTCATCCTCCTCTCTGGACTCCTTGTTTCTCTTCCGTGATTCCCTATCAAGGAAAACGCCGACTCTCCTCGCTGCAGGTTGTCCCCGTGCCAGATCCCTTTTTTTTGGCGTGATTCTTTTTGCTTAAATTGAAAAGGAATTATTATTATTTTTGTGTTTCGCATTACCAGGGTATTGATTCGAGGATGGATTATTTTATCCTATGCAAGCCCGTGTGCTCGACGCCGGTGAGTTGTTATTTGTTTCTTGGGTTTGGTAATTCGTGCATTTTTGCGAAATTCAATAATTTTCATGCCCTATTGATGGCGCTTAAGTTGATAATTAAGTTGAGTCTGATTTCGTGTCGGCAGTTCTTCACTTTAGCTTTAGGATGCATGGATATTTGGTTGTCACTTTTGAGTAGGATTTAGATGAGATTTGGCCGAAATCTTCCCAAAGAGCTCATAAAGGGGTATTTAAATCCCGGTTAAAATAATTCTTATATTTAGCAGGTTAGATTTGGTTCGAATTCAGAATTTAAAACTGGGGTTAAAAATTTACATAAATTTGATTTACTGTACTTCTTCAAATCCATTAAATCTTTCAATATACTAAATCCTATTTAAATCGAATTTATCAAATCCAAATTTACTAAAATTCTACCTTCAACCCAATAGCCCTGTGCTTAATTTGAATTTAGGTGCAATGTGACGCAAAATTTTTATTGATTCTAAACTTTTGGCGTTTACTTCTATTCAATGGCGCTTTTTGTATTGCAAAGCTAAACCCTTGCATCTATCCATATGTTTATTTGCCCTCACCCAACGGCCTTAAAAAGCAAGAGGGCTGGACCGGTAGAGTTTGGTTGAAGACCAGTCATCATTGATAAAACAGTGATTTGTTTGCTTTCGTCCTAATCTCTCTCTCTCTCTCTCTCTCTCTCTCTCTCTCTCTCTTCGGTTTAATAAATTCAAATTATTTTACATGTGTAAAAAGTCGTGAATCGTGATCCTCTTTTTAATTTTGTAGTTTTTCTGTACAGTGTTAATTATTGATGTTATGTTAAAATCGAGAACATTGATTCTTAAAGTTTTACTTCGCTGTTCTTGAGCTTGTATTTACTTGTGGTGAGTGTTGATATGTGGAGAGTAAATTCCCCAACAATTTTGATTTCGAAGTCAAAATAAACTTCAGAAAATCTCGGATGGGATTTGGATAAAATCGAAATAGATTTGTTGGAATCATATCTGGAGTCAAAGTTGGTTGCTATTGTGGAGGAGGAAATGTGGGTGGACTGAAAACAAATGAATGAATACATGACGTTGCAATAAAAACATCTATGACGCAATGATGACTAATCTTTAGTGTTGGTAGTGTTAAGGAGTTTCGGATCCTGGATTTAGATGTGCGTTTTCATTCTACTTCACATGAATAGTTTATGTATGACTATTCTTCAGGAGATTATGTGGAGAATTTATTTTGTTGATGATGAACCCTTGAGCATTATAGGATTATAGGACTTGGTCATGTGTAAATAAAATGGAGAATGAGGCTATGTGAAAGCTTCATAAAGTGAGGCATGTTCTTATCATGAAGAGAAACTTGATCTATTTTGGATATTTAGAAGAGGGCTACATCTCAATCTTCTATATTGATACTTGAAAGGTGATCAAGGGTGTCATGTTGATAGCATGCACAAGTAAAGATGACACTCTATATAAAACTTAATACATTAGACAAATTGATCTATTAAGTTTAGAATATCAAGGTGAGAATAGACAGGTGGACTAAGTTTCTTTCCTTTACATAACATTCAAAGATATTTCAAATATATAATCTTCTAATCTTAAAAGTGCCAACTAAATTATAAGTTTTTATTCATTAACAACTTATAAAGTACACCATTTTTTCTCAAAATATACTTTTTTTCAAAAGGAAATTTAATACAGAAGTTGACCATATCTCATGTTTTATCCTTATGCTATGAACAAACTCTCTTTTTTCATTCATTAAGATAATGAATCCTTCCGAAAAAATGACTATCAATTATTGAGTTAAACAACTCAACAATTAATTATATTTTTAAATTATAGTAATTTAAAAATTAAATGATAAAATCAATTTAAATATTTATACATAATTCATAAATCAATTTTTATCATGAATATTAATTAAAATATATTTGTAACTTCCTCCTTGGTAAAATAAAGACACTATTATTCATTAACTCTTTTTATCATTTTAATGCTTTAACTTATCTTATTATATTATTCACTTATCATAAAAACACCATCTATATTGTACTATTATGGCATATGCATTCGTTTTTATAGAACATATTCTTTGCATTTTCGTCATCATGTATTTAGTTTAAGTCAAAACCTTTGCATGCCATTTTAAATAATAATTATTGGGATTTGAAATATAAAGAGCACTATATAGCATCTTAATCACTATGGGGATTTCATCATGAGAAAGTGAGTCAATTTAAATATTTTTAAAATCAATCTTGTACTAATAAAAACATTACTCAAAGCATATTAGAGGCCATAGCAACAACAAGCCTTTATCCCACTATGTGGGTGCCGGCTACATGAATCATTCTCTATTATGTCCTATTATGTGTCAAATTCTCATTTAATTCTAATAAACTAAGGTTATTTTTTACACATCTTAACCAAGTCTTTTTAGGTCTACCTCTACCTTTCTTAACATAAGGCACCATTGTGCACCATAAATCATTGCAGGTCTTACTACCATCTTATAAAATTTTCTCTTAAGTCTAAGCGGTACTTTTCTATCACACAACATGCTAGATGCATTTTGCCACTTTAACCATTCAACTTGAATTTCGCTAATAACATCTCCATCTATTTCACCATCATTTTGAACAATAGAGCCTAGATATCTGAAATGCTCACTCTTTTTAATGACTTAATCACCCAATGTGACAACACATCCACCTACAACTTCTATAACTAAAATTGCACTCCATATATTCAGTTTTCAATCTACTCAAATGAAAACCTTAGACTCTAAGATTGACCTCCATAATTCAAGTTTCGCTTAGGCTCCCTCTCTAATCTTATCAACAAGAAGATTGTCATCAATAAAAAGTATACAACAAGGTACATCTTCCTTCAAATGCCTAGTAAGAACATCCATAACTAAAGCAAAAAGATAAGGGCTTAAAGTCGATTCTTGATGTAATCCAAATAAAATAGGAAAATAGTTTGTCAATTCTTCTTGTGTTTGGGCAAAAGTAATAGCTCTAGTATACATATCTTCGATGACTTTAATATAACCAATATTAACTCCTTTCTTTTCTAGAACTCTTCAAAGGACTTCTCTTGGAACTTTATCTTATGCTTTCTCTAAATCAATAAATATCATATACAGATCCTCCCTACTTTCACTATACTTCTCCATCAAACCTCTCAACAAATGTATAACATCCATAGTAGATCTATCTTGCATGAAACCAAACTTATTTTAAGAAACTTTTGTATCACATCGTGACCTATGCTCAATTAATCTCTCTCATAATTTTATTGTATGACACATCAACTTAATTCCTCAATCATTTGCACACTCTTGTGCATCACCTTTATTCTTAAATATAACAACCAACAAACTCTTTCTCCACTCATATGTCAATTTTTAGTCTTTAAAATAACATTAAAAAGATTTATAAGCCAAAAAATTTCTTGATCTTCTAAACATTTTCACACTTATATTTGACTATCATCAGGTTCTATTATTTTTTCACACTTCATTTTCTTTAAAGCTTCTCCAACTTCAAATTTACAAATGCGACGATAAAAGTAAATTTTTTTTTGTTTAAGGTATTAAGGTTGCTAAAATCAATCATATTCTTATATCTTTCATTGAAAAGTTTATCAAAATTATGTGGGCTCCAAAAATTCATCACCGACTTCTCAATTTAGAGAGTGATTTAAAGTGTCGGTGTAATTTTCAGAAGACAGATGGAATAATAGATAAGTCATTACCCAAAGATTTCATCCTTATTTGGTGAGGACTTTAGATTTGATTCTAGGTTTCCTATAGGTGCAAGCCCCTATAGTTAATTACCCCTCTCAATAAGTGAGAGAGAACTTTCGATTAAGGATAGTCGTTAGATCGCTTAATGCATAGCATATAGTAGCAGTATATGGAGTTTTAGAATTTAGATTATGAAATTCATCATTTCAACTTAAATCAGATGATTGGGGGAATGATGATGTGCCTGATCTAGATCTCATGGTTCTGTCATCCTGGGCCATCGTGGTCCCTAGTCTACTTTGTCAGAGGAGGTAGTTGACCCAACCTAACTGAAGGATCCTCATCAGCAACACATGGGTTATGTCATCTAAGAAATCCATGTAGACCTGGGGTAGTGTTTGTCTAAAGAGACATGTTTAAGTCTACCTTAACTGATAGAGGGTTATTTGCCCTATCAAGTATAACCTATGATTCACAACTCAAAGGATAGAGCCATTTGGGAGCATACGGGCTACGGTCATAATCATAATATAATGGAGCCTGATTGGCCAAACCACCCGATCAGAGGACTTTGGTTGTAACTACTTTATCTGTGGAGCCTACTAGCTAAGCCACGCAGTAAGAGGACACATGTCACATCCTTATTGGCGTGAGATTGATTGAGAGTGTACATAGCAGAACACTTAATTTGATATTGGCTCCTTTATGAGTTAGAGTTTTCTTAATTTGTCACCCTCGATAAATAGTTGTGGAAGGTGGATAGATTGAGTTTGATTTAAGCTTTTAATGATAGAATTCCATTTAAGTAATTTTAGATTGCTACTTAAAAATTGATTAATTATAATATGTTTAAGAGCTTTAGATTCTTTCAACTCTGTTTAGTTGCTAACGGAAGATTAGATCTACTGTCACCTGATAAAATTAATTTCTCAGATACTTATTTGAAACTTTTATTATAGTTTCTTAGGTTTTGTAAACCCGGACCCAGTCCTAAGACTAAACTGGGAAGCAACCCACGCAGCATCCTTAGACACTTGAATCTAAACATTCAGCATAGTGTCGAAGCATATGTGAGTGTATTTGAAAATACCCAAATTAATGCCTTCTGTTCGCTTGTACAAAGTGTTGCGAATCCGGTGGCGTTGATTGATTCTTGATTTAAGTTAATTTGATTTGAATTTAGAATCACATTTTGATGGAAGTATCTTCTTTGGTTGAAATCACCATTCAACATAGCCATCATCGGAATAGTTAATTGATTGACTTGAATATATCTGAGAATTTTAGATCCTGTCAACTCTGTTTAGCTCCTAATAGAGGATCAGACCTACTGTTACATGACAGAATTAACCTCTTAGATATTTCACTAAGTTGAAATTATTATAATAGATTTTTAAGTTTTGTTAACCCTACGATTAAACAAGGAAGCAATCCCACAGCATCCTCATGCACTTGAATCTAAACATTCAACATAGTGTCGAGGCCCATGCGGGTGTATTTGAGAATGCCCTAATTAACACATTATGTTCGCTTGTACAAAGAATTGCATATCCCGTGGCAATGAAAGCATTTTGATTTAGATTGTAGTTTAAAATATTACTTGCACTTAGTTTACTTGTTGAGTTTTTGCAATTCTCCCAACTTGATTATGTTCAATTTAAATCACTTTTGATAAGTTATGCCAATTTTAGTATTTATTTCTTTAGCCCTACTCGTGCTTATTAGCTAGCATAGTAATCATCTCTATATTCATATAAGAGTTATTAATATCAATTTAGATTCATCCTTAACTCTACACCAAGCTCTATATTTATTTGAAAATTAGTCTTTAAGTTTATTGTAAGTCTCTTATGAGTTTAAAATTTGTCTCCCAAAGTTTCAATTAAGACTTATTTAATTTTAAGAAATTTGAATAAAAGAGAACTCACTTTATCGCTTTAATTTAAGCCATAGAGACTCACAATTAGAGTTTGTTAGTTTAATATTAGCCTCCTCAAATTTTACTTACATTTTAAATGAGTGTTCTATTCTTTTCAAAATTTTCTTTAAATGCTCTCCCTCTATTTCTCTTTAATTTAACATTTATTTTCATATTTATCATATATTCTTTTGTTTGATTTAAGTTTAGGTAATTTCCATTTGAATGTTTAAGTCTTAAATTTTAGTTTAAATTTTAGTAGCCTTTTGGCTTCATTTCCGTGTAGGGGGCTGCATCGGGAGTGTTTTGGCTTTTTTGGTACGCCCTCATGAGCATAGTGAGTGGTGTCTACACCACATGCCACACCCTCATGGGCATTAGCGGGGTCTTGAAATCTGCAGAAAGAGAAATGCAGTGCAATGTGTATTCACTTCATTTTTTTTCTAAGTCTAGAAATTAGACAAAATTTTAGCAGCATTTCATCTATGGGGAGCGACATCTAACATATGTTGACTTTTCTCAGACACCCTCAGCGTTGAATTCATGATAATCAGCCATTATTTCATCTCGCCTCCTCGAGCATGACGAGGTCTTCAAGCCTGCAAATAAATACAAGTATGTATACATATCCACATTCATACATCCCACATATTTTGACTCTTTTTTTTGTACATTGCAATGATCGACAAGGGAACGGGGTTAGGCATGCCGAAAACCAAGAGAAGAGCCCGCCTCATGATAGTGTTCCTCTCCGATTATGGCGAAAAGAAGGGTGGGCAAGGGAAGATGACGCCAAAAATTGGGAGAAGAACCTGCCTCATGATGATGTTGCTTCTCGATTTTCGCTATTTGCAATGGAAGAAAGAGGGGTTTTTTGGCTGTAGGGATAGTGGAAATGCCGAAAACCTAGAAAAGAACCCGCTCATGACTGTGCTTCTCCATCATTTGGAAGAAAGAGGGGTCGCTTTGAGGGTAGTTGAAATCTAAGCTAGAAGAACCCTCATGACGATGTTGCTTCTCTGGTTGCGGCGAAGGAAAAATGGAAGGGTATGTTGGCTGATCGGTAGGAACTAAATAGTGTTAGGATTAGATTTCATGCAGTCTCAAACAGAAGGAATTAGGAGGTGAAGGGATGAGGGTTGTCTCTGCGACTCGGTTTAGTTCGGCTGAGGGGAGGTGGAGTGGAATTCAGTAAGGGGAATTTGGCTAAAAAAATAAGAAAAGAAAGGAAATGAATGAGATAAAGGAGCAGTTTGGCTAGAAGGATTTGAACAGACTTTAATCTACCAAACAACAGAAACGACTGCTTTAAATCCTATTTCTTAACATTTCATTTTAATGCATTTATCCTTTTTCAATTTCAGCTAATCGAGCTACTAAAATTAACGAAATATGGTGTGCGAGGGAGAAAGAGCATGAGTTGGATGTCAAGCAAAGGCATGAATCAAAAGCTAACAACAGCACATACATGCATGTGAGAAATGGTTATTTAAATGACTCTATACCCTATGTGAGAAATGGTTATTTAAATGACTCTATGCCCTGGCCTGATGAAAATACTACTTTGGCGACTTCGTCCAATAAAAGACACAAGATTACTTCACCATGCTGTAGTTCTCAATCTAGATAGCAAAATGATATGAGAAAATCCCAGATCCTTAAAATTGAATTTACACAAATTGAAGCTCATGGAGGAAGGGAAGAAAAGAAAGAAAAAGAAAGAAAGAAAAAAAAAAAAAAAGCTTATGTTTTTTCGGATGAGAAAGAAGCAAAAAAAAAAAAAAGGAACAAACAAAAACAAACCTTCTCCTTTTCGGATGAGGAAGAAACAATAGAGAGAAAAAAGGAAAAAAAAAACAAAAACTAACCTTCCCTTTTTCGGATGAGGAAGAAACAACAGAGAGAAAAAAAAAAGAAGGGCCTGCCTTCTCGGTTGGGATGAGAGGGAAAAAAATGGAGAGGGGGAACCGTTGGAGCCCTCGTGCATGTGGTTTTCTCCTTTTGAACCAAGAGAAATGAGGGGAACAGTTTGTGCTGGTTCCATGCGAGAGGGGAGCCCGATCTCAAAAGAAGTCATGCGCGCGTGAACCGTGTCAGGGTTATTTGAGTGAAAACCTAGGATAATTTAGGGAGTTAGGTGCCTACATCATTAGATAATCAACATATATATATATATATATATATATATATATATATATATATATATATATATATATATATATATATATATCAATTGAAGGTTATTCGATGTTCAACACAACAAGGCTTCAATCGGATCTTGGTTCAAGCCAAATTGGGTCCATTTCAGCTCAAAATGTACGTCGCTACTTTCAACCACTCGACATTCATGTAGACTCATCTGAATTGAGTACGAACTATCTTACTTGATAGATTTTGATGTTTCAAATCTAACAACGTAATCAATTTTGTGAATGGAGGTTATTTGGCTTACGCTTGCCTCGACTGAATGCACGCGACGCTGATAACTAAAGCGTTTGATCGGTTGATCATCAAATCATGCAATCTTTATATTTTGACTAGTTTTGATGTTCTGAATGTGATGACAAAGTCCGTTCATTGATCAGAGGTCATTTAGGTTAATTTTGGCGACGTCTAGTGCATTTTAGCCTCGATTTGCGTGCTGTTACTTCGAATCATTTGACATTTGCTCAAACTCATCTGAATTAAGCGTGAGTAGTCTCATTTGATAGTTTTTGATATTTCAAATCTAACGATGCAATCAATTTCATGAACAGAGGTCGTTTGGACATCATCACAACTTTCTGTCTCTGATATGCGCGTCGACACATCGATAGCTCTATCACTTGATCATTAGATTATGCAATATTTATATCTTGACCAATTTCGACGTTCTGAATGTGATGGCGAAGTCAGTTTGTCAATCGGAGATTGTTTCGACCATTTTTGGAGACGTCTAGTGCATTTTGAGCCCCGATTCAGGCACTGTCACTTCCGAAGTCCGTCGAATTGAATTTGTAGGCTTGACCCAACTTATGACACACATGTGGAGGTCAACAAATAACTCATTCACTTATTTTTAATATCCTTTTCTAAGAAAAATAATTTATGATTTTTATCTTTAATACACCTCACTTGAATTAGATCTTTAATTTTCCTATATCTTTGATTGAATATATATATATACCTTATTTGGTATCCAATCTATTATTTAAATCACTTAAAGTTAAATTTTTACATCATATATTCCTTTCTTAGATGCTCTATAGGTTGCTTTATATCTTTCCCAATTCTCCATGTTTTAACATCTAAACCAAGTTTGATAACAATGCTTCTTATTTATTATCTTTTCTTGCACATTTTGATTCCACCGTCAACTATTTTTATTAAAATAAGCTTTTTCTTTTAATTCTCTAAGCATATTTTTTGTAACTTGCTTAATTTCACTTATTACTTTTTCCCACATAACATTAGCTTCTTTATGAACATCTCAAATTCTATACTATTGTAGCTTATTCTTAAAAATATTTTTATTAGTGTTCTTTAAGTGTCCCCATCTAATCCTAGGACAATAATTCAATTTATTTTTCATTTTTCAATATTTTATCTTAAAATCTAAAACTAACAGTCGATATTGTGTACTTAAACTTTCACTTGAAATGACCTTACAATATTTATAATTTAAACGATTTATTTTTCTTATCAGAAAATAATCAATTTATATTTTACTAAATCCATTCTTATAAATAATAATATGCTCATTTCTTTTTTAAAATATCTAACTAAGATTCTTAAGTATCTTAATTAATCATTTTTGATTTTATTTAGTTTATATTTGAATTGGTTTTGATATTTACTTATTTCATTTGATTTAGTTTGATTTAATTCATTTGATTTGTTTCATTTTAGATTTATGTTGACTTCATTTGATTTTAATTGAATTGATTCAAGTTGTTTAATGAGTTTATAAAGTTAAGGTTGAATTACTCTTAGTATAGTTTATTAATTTCATTAATATTTAAGTTCTTTAACTTAAGATGTTTGATGTTCTCTTTTCATAGAATTAGTTTAATTAGATTTGTTTAATCATAAGTTCATTAACTTAGATTTTAGTTTGATTTGATTTTAATTATATATATTCATTAATTTGTTCTTTCAAAGATTTATTCATATGTTTATTAATTTTAAATCCCAATTAGTCTTAATATGATGTTAATTTCATTCAATCCTAAACATAAGATTGGGATTCGATTTGTGTGTTGAATTATGTCATTTAATTTTATTTGAATTAGTTCATTTGATTTAATTTGATTTATTTCATTTAGTTTAATTTGAATTAGTTTATTTGGTTTACATTAATCTTTTGGATTAAAGTCATGTTGATTTTATTTAGTTTAGTTTATGTTAACCTAAAGTACTTAGGTTAAGATTTATGTTCATTCTTGGATTGGATTAATTGTAAATGTTAGGATTCATTTATATTAATCCAATTCATTTAATTATGCTTTATTAAGTATTATTAATCCTTAAGTATTAAGTTCTTTTGACATAAGATTGTTTAATAAACCTTCCCTAAGGGTTTCTGATGCTTAATTAAGATTAGTTCAGTTTATTTGATGGTTTAGTTGATTAATGAATTTTCTTAATTCATTATTTGATTAATATTGACTTAGAAACTCGGAAATTCAACAATTCACAATCTAGAGATCAATTGGATTTGAAAGTTTTCTAATAGGCGGGGTTACATGCCAATTTCATGTGTCCAAAGTTTCATCTTGATTAGATACATAATTAGGGTGTAATTAAGGTTTTAATTATTTCATTAAAACTCAAATTAAACTTAATTTAATGAAGTTCAGTTAGGGATATCATTATTTATTGGTTCCTCACTGAAATATATTTTCAATGAGAGTTCATTCATAATTTTTGGACATTTGGTTGTTTTATTATGATTTAATTAAGTTATGATTAATTATTTAAATTAATTAATTCAATTAATTGCTTAATTAAGTCAAATTATGATTTATTATGTTTAACTAAGTTTCCTTAGTGGTTTAATGTTCATTAGGGTTCAATATGTTAATTTAAGGATATTTGATTCATTTTTATTAATTATCTCATTTTAAATTAATTTATTTAATTAAATTTAAGGTTTAGGGTTTAAATTTTTATTTCCCATAAAATAGTGAAATAAAGGGGAAATTTTTAAATTAGGCATAATTATAAGTTTAATTAGCTAATTAGGCACCAACAAAAATTAACAGAATAGGCCAAGTCGTCCATTGAACGGACGGTGCCAGCCCGTACCATCATTCAACGGACGATGACCTTTAATTTTTTTAAAAAAATTAAGGGCAGCTGTAGTATTTTGCTTATATCTACCTCATCCTGCATCAGAATTGAGTAAGCTTGGTATAGTTGGAATCGTAACAAAATTTCTCATAACTTTTATGTTGATCAAAAATTAAGATTGTGGCCCAATAAGTTTTAGCTATAATGCTCAAAACAACTACACACCGACCAAATTTTGAGTACCATTTTATTTGTATATATCAGACTCATCCGGTGTCAGAATCAAGCGAACTTGATATCGTTGGAATTGTAACAAAATTTTCACAACTTTCATATTGATTATAAATTATGATTGTGGCCCAAAAATTTAATAATTTAAGGTGTGTTTATAGCGTGTGTTCTTAGCTTATTGTTATTTTGGTGGATTACATGCCATGATAATTAGCCTGGATGGAAAAGAAAGTAATTGAAATAAAATTTTAAAATTAAATAAAATCTGAATTATTTTATTATTGTTGGTCCGATGAATCTATTATTTTTTTTAGAGAATGAGAATAATAAAAGAAAAATTAATTATTATTATTTTTTGTATTAGTTTCATTGGTTTTGTTGATCGAGTTATCTGAAAGTTTGGTTTTGATGACTTTGATTGTTTCGATCTGTAGCTTATATTATTTTATATGACTAAATATTTATTAAATTCTAATTTTATTTTTTTTATTAAAGTTATTATTATTGGCACTATTTTTAAATAATATTATTCTATTTAAGTCTAAGTTTTAGTATTATAATTAATTGTATTATTACAAATTTCTTAAAGAATAAAAAATACTCATTCAAGTTTGAGAGCATATGATATATGTATGTATGTATGTATGTATATGTATATATGTATGCATTATGTTTTAGTATTATAACATTTGTAGCTACGTATTAGGTCATAATTATAATTTTTGATCAACATAAAAGTTATGGAGAATTTTGTTACAATTCTAACGATGCTAAGCTTGCTTGATTCCGAAATCGGATGAGTTCGATATAGACAAATAAAAGCATCTGCTAAAAAATTTCAGGTCGGTGCCGCAGTTTTTTCGTGCATTCGCAAAAACTGCTGTTTATCGGGCCACAATCTTAATTTTTGATCACCATAAAAGTTGTGGAAAATTTCGTTATGATTCCAACGATACCAAGCTTACTCAATTTTGACACCGGATCAGGTAGATATGAGCAAAATATTACAGCTGCCCTCAATTTGTCTTTTTAAAAAAAAAATTAAAATGAGCCACTCGTCTGTTGAACGGACGACTGACATTGATGTGGATGCCACGTTGGTGCCACTCGTCCATTCAATGAACGACTTGGCCTATTTTGTTAATTTTTTTTGGTGCCTAATTAGTTAATTAAACTTATAATTATGTCTAATTTAAAAATTTTCCCATGAAATAAATTATGAAAAATTTACACAAGGTGTGTTTTAACCCAAATTTCGTTTCTCCAAAATTTCAAATCAATTGGATTTATGGTTTAAGCGTTATTAAGGTATAATAGTTTTCAATTAAACCCAAATTATGGCTAAAACACCTAAAATAATTTGGGGATTTTAATTTTTATAGATTCATCTCATCAAGATGAATCCATAGAGCCTTTATTTGTAATTTTCTGATTTATATTTATTTTTCTATGATTTTTAGAAGTTTTGTGTGATTTTAGCAATTTTTTAAATTCAAAAATCCCGAATTTCCTTTTCAAACTAATCAACGTTGACGTGACAAGCCATATCTCATTTTGCATGCGGATTGATCTATGCGGGATCTACGTGGATCCCGCGTTAAAGTGGTGGCGGACGCGGGATTGATCCGGACCGTTTGATCAAAAGATCGGATGGTCCACAATCGATTCACGGTTCTTAAAGGGATTCAAATTAAGTGGTTTGCCTAGATCTGAGCCATCCGTTTCTTTTAAAAGGAATGGACGGTCCATATTGCGACTCCTTCCTCAGATGGCGTAAACCCAGAATTATCTATCGAATTCGCTTGATTTTCGACGATCTACTCAACAGAATCTTGCATTTTCAAATGCAAATCCATCGTAGATAAATATCCATAGATCTATATGACTTAATCTCACTTGAGATCAAGTTCCCTTCGAAAAGGACCAAGGACAAAAGCTTCAAAGAAGATGGGAGGGGCATTAATGGCGTACCTCCAGTCTGATGATCTCTGGCGATGGGGTTGATTCCAAAAGCTTTGGAACTTCGAGGGAAGCTTGTGCGCCAAAGAAATTGAGCTATCTCTTTGTGAATTGCTCCCTAGACCAAGCTTAGCTTGCTACCCGTTGACCTTGGTGGTTCTCCTACTTGCCGACAGCTTGGGACATGGTGGTCAATTTTATAAAACTAACGCAAAAGAATAACAGGCCTGTGCGGTCAGGTACCGCTGTACAACCCGAAAGGAGAAAATGGGTAGCCGAGCTTTACTCTTATACAATTCAGAATATGAAAGAATAATTACAATTTATAGATGAATAAATATTATGGGGGTCTTCTTTTCTTTATTCTTCATGTCTTCATTTCTCCATTTGATTTGGTAGGTTTCAAGGCATCACATGGAACCCCAGGACTAAGCCATCTGGCCAATACTCATCCTTGTCCCTCATAACACTAATCCTAATTTCTAATGTAAAATTACATTAGAAATAGGAAAAGTGAATCTAACTATTTCTGCAAAATAAGTATTAGCTAGACATACATACATTCCCAAGAAGTTATATTTATAATTTGGACTTAGCACCCAACACATGGGTATCCAAGTCTACCTGTCCTAACTTGAATTATGCTTAAGAGCTTAAGCAACCTGCAAGTAAAATATTTATATTTATTTTTACAACGGCCCCTTAAGCACAATCCCCTACAGAAAATATAATTAGGCTAATCACGGCCTAACATCCAGCCTATGAAAAATACACCATAATATCCAGTCTAAAATATTACATCACAAAACAAAACATACATCACACCATGCACTGTTCTAACATAAAGTTAGAAGTGGTGACTTAATTCTAATGTGCGTATTAAGGCTTGTGTGGAATGTCTTACCAGGCATTAGAGTTGTAGTTTCCTAAGTGTAGAAGGATTTAATTTAACATGAAAAGTTGATTTCACTTCAAGTGGATTAATTAATTTGAGAATTTTAATTTGTATTTTCTTTTATTTCACTTGATTACACTTAGCAACTAAGTGTTATAAAGAGAGGAAAAGAGGATTGTCCTCTTTCATCCTTATATTAAGCCAATTTCTAAAGCACATTAATTTGATTCAGTTCTCTTTAATGAATGACTTCTTACACATTTTAAATTAATCCTAAATTTGGGTTCACTTTAAATGATTTCATTCAATATGAAAGACATCTTAGGATTAATTTGATTGAGTTACTATCACATGATATATATATATATATATATATATATATATATATATATATATATATATATATATATATATATATATATATATATATATATATATATATATATATATATATATATATATATATATATATATATATATATATATATATATATATATATATACATATAGTTTTGCTTATTACTTGTTCATTATACAAAAAAATTACATAATGAATATAAATTTCACAAATAGTTTTTAAATATAGTAAACTTCGGTTTATCCAAAATCAACAAAAATAACTGAATCAAATTGTTATTTGGTTTGTTTGATTTTGTATTATATTTGGTCAGTTTATTCAATTTTTTTAGAATTCAAAACCAATTGATTTTTAAAATTCAACATCCAAACCATCCAAACAAACCAAATGCACACCCCTACTTAACATAAAGAAAAATGATTTGATTTAATTAATTTTAAAAGACATGGATGTATAATTTCAAGTGGCATACAACATTTAACATGTTTGAAAAGGAATTACTAAATATAAACATATGATTTCATTCAATTAAGTTAATTCCTAAGCACAATCATCTCAAATAAAAGCATTTAAAGAAAACCAAGGCTCATTAATTATCATTTTAAGTTTATGTTTTGATTTGATTTGAAGAAATGAGGGAATGTTTCCTGATCTTACCCATTCCCATGTTTGTGAATTAACTTGATTTAGTAAAAGGTAATTATATTGATTTTATGGATTAATTAAGTTGTGATATGAATTAAATCAATTAATTAACCCTTTCCTATATCACTTTAGCTTATTTATCCAAATAATTATGAGCCAACATGATATGCATATGCATTGGAAATAAAATTAGCAATGATCCTAAGAAAAGAAAGGGGCCTAATGCAATTGGCTCATAATTAATGGTTAATCAAGCTAAGAAACTTAATTAAGTACTCTTATATTTCTCCTACACATGTGAACTAATTATAATTTCCATAAGATTCTCTTAGGTTATTGAACACCTAAGAATCTACCCAAGACTTAACTAAAATCTTGAGTGATTTGGATTTTATATGATTAAGGTTTCAATTTAATTAATTAAGTAGTTTAATCAATTAATTAAGCCTTGATTAATTTGATTAATGAAATGAACTTAGGGAAATATATTAAGAAGGAGGCCCTAACCTTATCCCATGGGACTATTCACTGTTGAACAAAGATTAACCACCTAATCAATTAGTTGATTACTGTTCATGGGATTAATTAACCATTAATTAGATTAGGAGAGTAATTAGAGCTCAATCAATCAATTTCCCTATGTAATATATCCCAAGAAAATTAGAGGAGGCAGAGGTCATCCTCCTAAACAATCTTAGAATTTTTGGGATTAATCACTTGAGTGATTTGAGAGTAATTAGGCTAATAAAATTTTTAATTAAACCTTAATTAAGCTCTATTTAATGTTCAAAATTTATTAAGAATTTTTTTATTAAATTCTCCTATGAAATACCTTTAAAATGAATATTTATTTGCATTTTTTAGATTTTTCTACAATTTATGTTGAATTTTGGAAGTTTTAGTGATTAAAATGCATTTAATTAGCCTTAGTTAACCTTAATCTCGTCGGTGCCATGTGGCACGTTGACGCGATGCCCTTTCCATGTTGTACCGTGAGATTGGTTCTTTAAGTAGTCACATCCATGACTAACTCATCCATCGGCGTGATGCGCTTTCTCGTGCGCTGTCTGATCTAAAGATCGGACGACCACAATCAAAGCCATAATTTAATAGGATTAATCTGATTAATCTAGCGTGATCTAATTAGGACCGTCCGTTTCAATCACGTGAAACGGATGACCCATGATCTATCCCCTCTTAAGCGACGAGAGATGGAGACTATCTATCATTCGTTGCTCAATCTGAGGTCACTCAAGCTCGGATCAAGCTCAAATCGGTCCCACACCATCAAAGAAGCAAAACAAAGAGTTCTAATGGTGGAAATCTCATGACATACAATTTTTCTTTATAAAGGACCAAACCATTTCTACCTAGGGGTCAGTTTCAATGGCATACCTCATCGGAGCTAAGATCGGTGGTTCCAAATGATTGAGGAAGCTTCGTCTAGTAGAAATGAAGTCTTGTTGACCAGCACAAGCTTTGATTTGGTGTTGTTTGCTTGGAAGGCCAATGCACATGGTGTAGGTGGTCAGCTTTGATCGAAGTCAGTTGTCTGGTGGTCGAAGGGCTCGGGGGATGATTTATTCTTCCTTGTCAGGCTCCAAGGAAGGTGTGTGCAAAGTTAATTGCACTTTAGTGGAGATTTGAGCAAATGGGAATCGAAGGGGGTGTGTCTTGTTTCAATTTTCTATAAAATCGAGAAGAGGAGAAATGGGAGCACTTGGGAAGCTTGGAAATGGCTCTGGGGCATGCATCTCTAGCTGCTAAGGTTATGAGGAGTGCAAGTCAATCGATTTGAGTGAGAATGAGGAGGGTAAATCGGATAGCCATGATCAGTTCTGCCATTTTGATCAAGTGGCTACCAAGGGGAGCTCGAATTGGGTAGGGAATCATCTTAGGTGGCTTGGCTTGAGTGGAGGAAGGAGTGGAGGTGGCTGCCAAGGGGGTAGTGGGAGTCCTTAAGCCTTCAAAGTGTGCCAATAGGAATGGGGAGGTGATTTCACCTCCTCATGGGTCATGGCCGTCCCAACCACTCCTTGGGTCAAATGAACAGTGTCCTAGGTGTCTAGGTGGAGCCATGGATGACTGCTAAGTGGCCAAGGAAGAGGAATGACCATTTACATGAGTGTTTTGTCTCATGTGATACTTGTAGCCCAAGAGTAGAGTGGTCATTTAGCATTGAATTTTATTTGGGCATATTTTAAATGATTCAAAAGTGGGTTGCGCCAAATTTCATGTGATTTGGAGTTCTTTTGGTTCAATTTGACTCAATTTGACTCATTCGGGTCAAATTGGGTCAATTTGGGTTAGGTTGACCAATTGGTAAAATTGGGTCAAACTAAGGGTTGGGTTAGGTTCAAATGACCATTTGGAGTGTATTGGTGTATTAGTTTAGTTTAATTTGGTTTAGGTTTGATTTTGGCCAATTTGAGTTCATTTGGGTCCAATGGGTCAAGTTGACCAATTTGACCCAATTGACCAAATTGGCTTGGGTCATGGCTTGGGTTGGATTTGATTGATCATTTGAGTGTGTTGTGAACTTTGGTTGAGTTCAATTTGGATTTGATTGAGTTTTAGGTTGGCTTGAACCTTTAGATCAAGTTCGGTTTAATAGGTCATTTGGGTCTAGTGGGTCAATTGAGCTCAACTGAAGCTTTGGTCAAGTTCAATAGTCAATTTGGAATGAACTTGAGCCATTGTTTGCAATCAATTTGGATTGGATTTTGATTTGACCCATTTTGGCCATTTAGGTCTATTTTGGTCAAGAGGGCCAATTGGGTTAGGTTTGGTTCAATTGAAGGTCAAGTCATGTTCAAGTATTGATTTTGGGTTGGTATGACTCATGTGTTTCAATAGATTTGGCTTGGGTTGCAATTTGATTAGTTTAGGTTCATATGGGTTAAGGGGTTGACTTGGTCAAAGGGCTAAGGTTGACTTAGTTTGACCCAATTTATATCAATTGATCGTCCTAGGGTGATCAACAATCATGCCATGAAGTTTGGATTGGCTTAATTCACTTTGATTTGGATTGAATTGGATTTTGTTCAAACATGTCAAATTGGTCACTTTGGGTCAAGTGAGCCAATTGGGCTTAGTTGGCTTTATTTTGGGTTGTGTTTGATTTAGTGGAGTTTATTTATGGATTTGGGATTGATATATAAATCCAATTGCAATTGGTTTGGGTTCAAACGAGTTTTGGTTCATTTGAATATTTCAAGTCAAATGGGCTAAGTTGGGTTTTACTTAGGTTGATTTTGGTTTGACTTGATGATTGGTGATATTATTTATATTTGGATAAGTAATTGAAGGAATGATTGATTCAAGAGAAAATCTATTGATTTTGGCTTGATTTGGATATCATTTGGTTGAGTCCAAGGGATTGGCTCAAAGGGTTCAAATTTGTGTTTTGATTTGATTTGGATTTAGTTTTGGCTATTTGACTATGTGTTTGATTTATATTTGGGATGATAATTGAAGATACAATTGATTTATAAGAAAATCAATTGAGTTTGAAGGGATTTGAGGGAAAATTTAGCTAAGTCCATGGAGATAGGTCCAAAGGGCTTAGAAGGGGATTTGATTTGATTTGATTTAGTTTGATTTAGTTTTGATGATTTGACTGTAGATTTGATTTATATTCAGGAAGATAATTTAAGATATAAATTGATTACGAGAAAATCAATTGGTTTTGGTTTTGGAATGAAGGAATTTTGGCTAAGTTCATGGGGTTGGTTCATATAGCTTATGTTTGGATTTTAATTTAGTTTGATTTACTTTTTATCATTTGAATATAGATTTGATTTATATTCAGGAAGATAATTGAAGATATAAATTGATTATGAGAAAATCAATTGATTTTGGATGGAATTTTGGCTAAGTTCATGAAGGTTGATTCATGACTTAGCAATTTTGGATTTGATCATGGGCTTCAATCATTTGGCATAGAATTTGAATTTAGATTTGTATTTGGATTTGAAATTGAGTTTTAATATATGTTTGATAGGGTGAATCTGGATTGGATTTAGGTTTAGGCTATAGGGTAGGTGAATTTTTCCTAAGTCCTAAGACACAGCCTAATCCTATGATTAACCCTTCTAAGTCTCTAGGTTTAGGCTAAGTGTTCACCTAATCACTAGAAGTGTCTTATGACTAAGAAAGTCTTAGTGTCTAGAAAACTCCTAAGTCTAAGATGAGGAGATTGAGAACTCACTCCAAAAGTGAGATCAATATCTGGACAAAAGCGCGTCCTCCGCCAGCCACGTCAACGCTGACTCGGAAGAGTTTAAATAACTAATCCCGCAACATCACGTGGAATGCACCCCACATTAGTTCTCCACGTGGCGCTGATGGCATTAGGCTTAATTAGGCTTAATTAATTCATTTTAATGGCTGAAACTTTGGAAAATCATAATAAATTGTAAAAAAATCAGAAAAATACAAATAAGTACTCATTTTAAAGGTTATTCAGAGGAGAATTAATTAAAATTATTTTCATTTTGTTTTGAGTAGTATCTAAGGAATAATCAAGGTTTAATTATAAACTTAATTAGCTTAATCAATCCCTAATCACTTGGGTAAATGATTCCAAACTTTATGTGTCCATTCAATAGGATGGCTTCTGCCTCGCATGGTTTTATTGGAATTTATTGCATAATAATTAGAGAAAATTAATGATTCAAATCCCAATTACCCTCTTTAATTAATTAGGTGATTAATTAACATTTAAAACATCAAGATTTAATTAATCAAGGTTTATTAATCACTATTTAATAGTGAATAGAGGAGGGGGAGGGGATTAGGACCTCTTTCATAATCTCTTTCCTAAATCCATTTCATTTTAAGAGAATTAATTAAGATAGGGATTAAATAAGTGATTAATTGATTAATTAAGTGGTCAATTTAAATTAAATTAAAATGCAAATCATATCAAGTAATTATCAATGAAATTAAAGGTTCTCCTTTATGTCTTTAATAATATAAAGACCTTTAAGGAAGTTATGATTAACCCATGAGTGTGGTAAAATCTTAGAAGAATTTAATTAGATTCTTTAACCTAATTAATCTTTGATTATGAGCCAATTGCATTAGGTCTTTAGGGGCATTGCAATTTTATTTCCTTGCATGTTCATATCATTTTGTGGCTCATAATTAAATGATTAGTTAAATTAAAGAAGCATAGGAAAGGAAAGGGTAATTAAGTGATTTGATTAATAATTCAACTTAAATAACTAATGAAATTTATCTAATTGTATTTCCTTAAATCAATTAAGTTACCAACAAGGGAATGGGATTAAAACATCAAATAATCTCTCCTCTTTCTAAATCAACTCAAATCCAAAACCAAATTAATAAGAAGCTTTGGTTTTCCTTAAAATAATTTAATTTAATATAATTGTCCATAGGAACTAATTCGATTGAATGAACCACATGCTTATGTTTGATTACTTCTTTCCAATTATTTTAAATATTGTATGTCATGTGGTTTCACGCATTCATCTTTTCAAAATTAAGTAAGTTAAATGAAAGTAATTTATCTAAGCTTGCATGTGTTTATATAACTAAATTATATGTGTGGCTATTATCACTAATAAATTCAAATCTATTTTCCAAAGTTTATAAATTGATAATAATATATGAAGTGATAATAGTTATGAACACATATAAGATTGGTATGTATTTATAGTTTAGGCATATGAAATGAAGCTCTCTTTCCTATGTTTATATATGGATTTACATAGATTTGAATGTTAATAAGTATATAGTCTGGACATCCTGAGAATACGAGACTTTAAGTAGCCCCAAAGAGGTTATTTGATTACCTTACTTTCCTGGTTTAACAATGACACGTACTTATTTAATTTCATTTCTATGTATTTTTGTATTAGAATTTGGATAGAGCTTTAATTCATATAAATAAATAATTCAACTAAATAAAAATACAATCTTGCATGATTTACTGCTCTTATAGTTACTTATACATTCATATGTATTTAAGATAACAAGTGTTTAGTTTGAAAATCCTGGGAATATGAGGCTTTAAGTAGGCCCAAGGAGGCCATTTGATTACCTCACTTCTATTGTTTAATAATAGCACACACTTGCTTACATCTTTTAAACATTTATATGTGTATTTGATTAGAGAATGATAATCCCATTGTCTACTAAAAATACATGCATCCATGATCATCTAAGTCATTAAAATACATTACATATTAGTGCTCTCTTTCCTATGTTTATATATGAATTTACATAGATTTGAATAATAATGGGTATATAGTTTAGACATCCCGAGAATATCAGGCTTCAAATAGCCCAAGGAGGTCATTTAATTACCTCACTTTCTTGGTTTAACAATGGCACATACTCATTTAATTTCTTTTATATGTATATTTATATTAGAATTTGGATAGAGCTTTAATTTACATGTATAAATAATTCAATTAGGTAAAATATAAATTTTAAACATATGTATCCATCATCATTTAAGTATGTCAAAATATAGTGTATGTATAGATATACTAAGTGTTAAAGTCATATGCATGTTACATGTGATGGAAATGAATGATTTGATATGTGTCAAATGATAGTAATTCAATCATATTAATCTTAAGAAGCCTTTCATATTGAATAAAATTATTTGAGGTTAACATGAACTTAGGATTAATATCATATACATATAATATATGATAGTAATTCAACCATATTAATCTTAAGATGCCTTTCATATTGAATATAATTATTTGAGGTTAACATGAACTTAACATTAATAAGAAAATACTTAATAAGTCATTCACTAAAGAGAACTAAGTCATCAAAATATGCTTTTAAAAATGACTTAAGGTAGGGATGAAAGGGGGTAACTCTCATTCTTCTCTTTATAACATTTAGAGGCTAAGTGTAAATCAAATGAAATCAAGTAAAACATAAATAAAATTCACAAATCAATTAAATAAGTTAAAATGAAACCAACTTTTATGTTAAATTAAATCCTTCCATACTTAGAAAATCATAACTATAATGCTTAGTTAAGACATACTACATAAAATCTTAGAACACACATTAGAATTAAACCACAACTTCTAGTCCTAAGTTAGGATGGTGTATGTGTGTTATATGTTTTATTTTGTGATGTATTGTTGTAGACTAGATGTTAGGGTGTATGTTTTATAGATTGGATGTTAGGCCACTCTTAGTCTAATCATATCTTCTGTAGGGGATTATTCTTAAAGGGGTTGGTTAAGAATGAATATAAATATTCTCTTCGTAGGTTGCTCAAAATCTAAATTAGGACAGGTGGGCTTGGTTACCCATGTGAAGTGTACTAAGTGAAAATTACAAAGATAACTATTTGGGATTGTATGTGTGTTTAGCTAACCTATATTTTGCAGGTGTAGTTAGATTTTCATTTCATATACAAATGTAATTTTATAATAGGAATTAAGATTAATGCTATGGGGGATTAGGATGAGCAGTAGCTAGAAGGCTTAGTCTTAGGATGCCCTGTGATGCCTTTGGAGCATAATCAAATCAAAAGGAAAGAGAAGAAGGATATGAAGAAGTGAAGAATGAAGACCTCCATAGCACATATTCATTCTAATTGTAAAATTATTCTTTCATATTCTGAGTTGTATAAGGGTAGAGCTCGACTATCCATTTTTTTCTTTTTTTTGAGGTGTATGGAAGTACTCAGTCGTACCAGCTTCTTATTCTTCTATGTTAGTTTATAAAAGATTATTTGATGTTATGTTTAGCTTGCACATTAGAAACAACAAGCTTTTCATATTTTTTTTATGATTGATATTCTAATGTATGACCTGGATGCGGTAGGCTCTTAGGATAAAAAATTAAATTTTCTACCGAACTAATAACTCATAACTAAATTTTAATAAGTCATAACCTCATCATAAAGCTTACACTCAAAATAAGATAATTAAAAGATTTACAACCCCTCAACTGTATGGTTGTATGTCTCACATCATGCATGCATATTCCTTCTTCCTTAAATACAGGGGATCTCCATCCTTGCATGATAGGGGAATGCTTGATCTATGAGGGCACCCTTATGATGGAGAACACCCTCTTCTTGTTGATTTAGACAATAATTAATTTCATCATACATTTAGGCAATAAAAATCCTAGGCCTTTGTCTAAATGAATGTGTCAAAATGAAATAAAAATTGAAAATATTTTATATTTGTAAATTACATCATATGCTCATACCACTCATGCTCTAGTTTCCTAGGGAGTGATTTTAGGACTTTAGTTTCTTTCAAATTAAATAATAAGCCTAACTATCTTGCAATTTCATAGGACTAGACTACATAGTTTTAAATCATATGAGGTGTTAGCTGGCGGCCACTCTTATAAGTCTAGAAGTCAGACGGGTTTATCCTCTCTTGTGGAGATTAGCCCTTATGCCCACCTATCGCTTAGATATAGGTCATGCTTTAGCTTATGCTAAAGCTCACTAAATTTAGGATCCGAGGTTATTATTTCCCTTGGGCTACAAGTATAAATCCTCACATTTTAGGCATTTCCACAATCTTGTATTGATGAATTATAAGACATAACAATCTAATAAAAATTTAACTCAGATAAATAAATCCCTTCACTTTCAAACACAAAAAGCCCAACTATAGGATAGATTGGGATGCCACTAGGGTTCCTAGTATCATGTGCATTTCTTACTTCCTCCCTTTGGATTCCAAAATAAGTCTTCTCCTTGAACAATCCCATTTGACTTTCTAAAACATAACCAGTCCTTTGATAGTCTAGCATCAAAATCTTTGGAGAGAATGATTGTATACTTTAATCGAGAGTATTCTTAAGGAATCTCATTCCGTAGGATGTACTTAACTATGGAGGCTTGCCTCCATAGGGAACTTAAGAACCCTGCTTAATATAAACCTTGCTTTTCTTATCCATGTAAAGTAGAGGAAAATCTATGGTATATTTGAAGACCTATCATGCTTTAGGAGTCCTTATTATGTGATTAGGTCCATTGTAGGGTGATTCTTCTATCTTGCGAGATAGCATATCATACCTTAATATCGTACCGGATTACTTCAATAAGTACCCCATACGATCTGCGTGGTGTCTACCACACATCCAAAAATAAACCCCACAAAAAATATAATAATTTATGTTCTTCGAGCCACAACGCTGCCCTAGCCTTCTAGAATGATAACTGCTCAAAGCCAGTTGTCAAAATTATAACCCACATGTCGTGACGCACTGAGGTCTTTGTTATTGAGAGAGTTCAGGGAACATTGCTATAAATAGCAGTATCCAGTCCATAACTTCTCTTTTTATTTTTTCTCTCTTCGACCACTCTTACTCTCACT
Organism: Cymbidium sinense; assembly: GCA_021442155.1. Taxonomy (NCBI): domain Eukaryota; kingdom Viridiplantae; phylum Streptophyta; class Magnoliopsida; order Asparagales; family Orchidaceae; genus Cymbidium; species Cymbidium sinense. The sequence continues at coordinate 33,011,702 of CM038222.1, forward strand.
GCACTCCAACATTACATTCATGCTCCCGGTGATCTTTTATTTTGAGAAACTCTGTTCACTTTAAGTAAAATATTTATACAATTATCTTTAAAATAATGTGTTAAATCATAATCTCATCGTTGATCTTGGATCCAATGAAGAAAAGAAAATTATAGATTTGAAGATCTCCACCGTTGAACTTTATTCTAGCATGAGATGAAAACCTCTCCCCTCCATTGATCTTAGATTTGGAATAAGGGAGAAGGGTGCTTCGCACTATGATTTTGAGATCTAGCACTGTTAATGTGAAATACTGCAAAAATTTCTAAATTTTTTTCTAAAATCTCAAAAGAAGCTCAATTTTTAACACACAATACTGTAGTGCTGTGCTCTCAGGTATTCCTATTATAATAGGTAGCACCACGATACCCAAGAACCAGCATTGCGACACCCTACTAAAATCACCTTTGTGCCACAGTGCCATGGCATCAGCGTTGTGGCACCATGCTTACATGACACTAAAAATACAACTTAGAATATTTTTTGATAAAATCCCCCAACACTGTAGTGCTATAGGACTAGTGCATCAACACTATATCTCCCAACATGCAGCGTTAAAGCACTGGTCTGCCTATCCCATTAAATATAATACATTTTGTAGTTGATGCATATGAAAAGCATTGTAGCACTATGGTGCTCTGAACTTACACTGTGTTGCCCATCAAAATGAGGTTATTGTTCCCCTTTAATCGATGTACAACTATCAAGAATCTTGACTAGCACCACGATGTTACAAGGTGACGCTGAGGTGTTGTTCAAACAGTCAAATTGGCCAATAATGCAGCATTGAGGCATGAGACCTCATAGCTCACATGTACACATGTCATATAAGATTGCCACCAAAGCAGTGGCCCTTGGGCATCGTATCCCAATGCCGAGGTGCTAGCCCCTTAAATAAAAAAAATATTCACAATAAAAAGGCTACAATCAATCTTCTATCCATTCACCATGTGAATATAATTCATTCGCCACATGAACAAATTAATATTTGTCCACTATATGGACAAACTTAATTCTAACATTGCAGAAGGTATGCAAGTCCATTCTTCTATCAGTTCACCATGTGAACACCCTATAATTCATTTGCCATGTAAATAAATTCATATCCGTCCACCATCTGGACAACTATAATTTTGACATTCCAAAGGGATGTAAGCTCAGCCTCCTATTCGTTAATCATGTGAACATTTGCCCATTCACCATACGAACACCTTATAATATGTTTACCATGTGAATACTGTTACACCATTTACATTAAAATTTTAAGTTTACTTAAAATACCTGGAATGATGCAACCGATGACTACTAATCAGATTGTTTGGACATTATGGTTATGTCCCAAAAATATTGGTAGGATGGAATAACATAGTTCTGGGATAATGAAATCATGGGATCTTGATCAGGACTACACTCCTATCTCCTTTTAGACAGTCATCTGACCCACAGTATACCTCTGAAACCCCAATGCATATCAGATAGATATGTCTATTTCCAACTTTAATCGAGAGTGCTCTCTTGCCACATTAAGAGGGGTAATTAACTTTGGAGGCTTGTGTCCATTGGAAGTAGAACCCAGATCTAAATAAATTCTGATGTGAGGTTAGCATAAATCTGGTTGAATATATATCAATCTGCCTCATGAAAAATATATTTCTACCCATCTCAGCTGAAGATGATGTAGTGCATCCTCGAAGGTATTTTTTTTAGCGATCAACTGCTAAAAGAATTTCTTTAGATGATGCTAGAACTTTCTTCAATGAGCTAAAACTATGTGGCAAGTGGTCTATTGGTTCCTTGACCACATACAATTTCTCATAAGGATTTCTAATGAAGATGACTATGAACAAGTGGTTATCAAATGCATTTACTAAATGAATGATCTCCCCCTTGGCATTTTCAAATGGTCCACTTATGTCAACCCAAAAGTTAAATCTCTAGTTGCACTAATTTGGATACAGCTGCCTAGCTTGAAAGTTCATTATTTCAATAAGCAACTTTTTTCTCCATTATTGTTATTAATAGAATTCCACTAAGAATGGACCTACTACTACCAACATTTCTACACCAAGAGTGCTTGTGGAATTTGATGTTACCTATAATTTTAGTGATGAAGTTTGGATTAGAACTAAAAAAAGAGAGGGTATTTGTAGAAATTGGTCCTTGAAAGTCTACCTAAGTATTGCAACCATTGTAAAAGATTTAACCACACAATGGTGGAATGTTTAGCCAAGCAACCATAAAAGCTTAATTATTAAGAGGCTGTGGTACCTGGATTAACATATCAATTGCAGCATCATCATAGTGAATTTGGTAAGTTTTCCCTGGTCCATCACTCTCATCAGCAAAAAGCTCCTTTGAGCCATATCTTATGATGTCATCTAACTCTTCCTGCAAAAAAAAAATTGCACTTATGCATGGAAATGTATAGTAGCAAAATAACATGATAATCTAAAGCTTGAAGGTATTTAAAAAAAAAAACAACCCAGGCCAAATAAACAAAGAGATTAAGATAAATGGGATTCTCCACAAACATGGGTAATCTATATCTAGCATTATAACCTTTTTATACCATATCAAGGCAACCTATAATCAATAGAAAAAAGAACAAATGAGCACTCCAATTTTGCATGGATTCTATTTAGCATCAGAAGCAGTGCATTTATAACACTTCAAAGAATACTTCATGTGTAAAGACAGGAGAGACACCCACCATTGCTTTAGCTCGCTACAGACAACATAGATGAAAAGTGTCTTTGGAGTAATTTACAACACTCTATCATGATTTGCAAAGCATATGGGTGCATTTATTCAATGTTTATTCTAAAAGCTATTTAAACCACAACCCACTTCACTTAATATGTCACATGTGAGCCAAATTCCATTTCAGATGGAAATCCGAGTTCCCAAGGCCTCAAATACTACTATCCTTCCGAGTCAATTTATTTTGACCTCATTTTTGTAATGTAATTATTTGTTTTGAATGAATCATGTTTTTATTACTCATTGCATTTCTAATTTATTTCTTAAAACCAGTAACATGAGTATCATGCATGCATATTATGTTTGTACATATTATATTATACATAAAGAGTGACTACTTCATTATGCACTCTTGCACTTAAGAAAAAAGATATTATTTCGTGCTTGGAAAGACTGTTTAACGGTTACCATGATGGTGGTCATTCATAGGTTTAATTAATAGGATATGCATTAACTCTTTCACTAGATAACACAAGAATATAAATCTGCAACAGATGCTTACTTCAATGACACTTCGCTCATACTCATGACTATCATGCATAAATTTGAATATCTAACTCTCAATTTTAAAATAATTTTATACTCAATCCCAACTAAAATAATTCTATGATAAACAAGAAAAAAAGTACAAAGTGAATATAATTCTTTTTAAATTAAAGTTAAAAAGAAATGATGAAAACTTTATGTGAAGAACTTGAAGTAAATAAATCTTTGAAAAATATTTGACTTTGAAAGGAATAAAGATTTGAAAAGGAATGAACTTGAAAAAAAATATATGCTATAAGATCACCTGGATTATTTAAACATTAAAACACTTGCATGAATGAGTAATCCAAAAGACTTATGCAATGAATGCTTTCAAATAAACAAGCTAATATGAATTTCTTGGTTGTAATACCACTTTCAAAAAATTGAAGTAAGAAATCCCTTTAATCAAATGCTAGAATCAATATAACCTTGTAAAACCTTTTACGATATGGAAGCTACAACACATGAAAAACAAAAATCTCTTTTGTAGAAATAAAATGATTTCAATCCAATCAAGTGAAAAGATGTTTTCAAATCAGTTGAGATGAGAATGAAAAATCTTAGGAAGGAAACTTTAACAATAATACATGGAAGTCCTTTTCATTCAAATCAAATAATAAAAAATTTAAAGTGAAAAGCATAGAATGAATTGATTACTCTTACCCAAATCTTTATATATGAAAGTAATGAAGCAAGACTTGAGTTAATTTTCCCTAAACTTGAAGGAACACCAATATGATTCTCAATCAAGCTAGGAATCAATGGAAGTTTTCAACTTGTGGCACTTTGAAACCTCTAGGATGGTTGCAAGATTTTGGCCAAAGAGATTCCAATGGAAATGAGACGATGTTTAGCACATAAACTTCAATAGAACCTTCAAAAAAATGATTTGCAAGAGTTCTTCCTAGAGAAAATGAAGCTAGAGAGCCAAAACCCAAGAAATAACCCCCTTTAAATTGAAGAGTGGGTGGGCCAAGCAAGAAGGAAATAGGAGGGAAAATATCTTTTGGAAATTATTTGATTTTGAGTGGTAGATCTTAATCAAATAATTCTAAAATTCATTTGAGAGTTTCAACCAAGGATGAGTGAGATTAGAGGGAGAGGTTTCATGATGTAATTTTAGAAATTAATGCAACATCCCACATGGCAAAATTCAACCACGTGATTTACAATGTGAGAGAAGGATAAATAAATTAAATTGCTAAAGCCACATGATTAAAATTGAATTTGTAATTTGAAAATAAGGGAGTGGTCGACCAAGGTAAGGACTGAAAGAGATTAATTAAATTAGCATAAATAAACAATTTCCATTAAAGAAAGAAAATAACTCAAGAAAGGATTTTGAATAAACTTGAACATAACTAATTTAATGAGTTAAGTAGCTGGCCAAGCTCATACCAAATAAGGATTCAATGAAAATAATGAAGATGAAAGATTAACTAAATTGAATGGAATGATAAAGGCAATATTTTTAAATTAAATCATTAAAATATATCAAGAGAAAGCACATAATGAAATTTGGCCAAATAAATACCATAAATGGATTAATCTTTATTAATGCAAATAAACACATGTAAATGATGAGAAATAAATTTTCAAAACTATTTTAAAACATTACATAATTTAATTTAATTTAAAAATAAAAAAGGGAAAATAATATGACAATAATTTGAAAAAATCCTATAATATTTTTAATGCCAAAATCGATGAAACAACTCACCCAAAATAAAATTAAGAAGGGAATATTGATAGGAAAAAAAAATGGAAGAGAAAAAGAATAAAAATAAGATAATTTGAATACTGTTAGAATAATTTACTTTTTCATGCCAAAATAATTTGATAAAATGTGAGATCAAGCATGGAAATATCTAAATGAAGTGTTAAATAAATCCAACTCTTGAAAATACAGTGTCTAATGCTTAAACTCATGTAAGTATTAAGATAACCCAAAAAGGATAATTTAGGAAATAATTAGAAATTATGCAATTTTAAAATAAAAACCAAATATGCAAAAATTCAAATAAATTTTTTGAAAATGGTTAAACCATTATTTTTATATTATTGAGGTCTTATTTGTCTTATTATTGTAAATCTTAAGAAATTGACAATCAGTCCCAGTCCAATAACTTTGACGTTCTTAATTTTACGAAAGAACTTGGGTTTGAAGAATTTTCTACACCACTTGAATTAAATCAATCAGTATCACCTAAACATATGTTTGTTATCATCCAAAATCAATCTCATATGCAATGGGGCTCATGGAGTCAACAATCTCCCTCTTTTTGATTATGACAAACCTATGTTGGTATTATATAGTGATGAAGGTGTAATGTGACCTTACATCAACCTTTTAAAACAAAAAATTGAATTTATATAAAAGTGTAGCAAGATAATAACAAGTAGCATGAACAAAAAGTTTAACTAGCTTAAAACAAGTAATATGATAAAAAATTTTTAGCAAGCATAATACAAATACATGAAGCTCCCCATAAATTTATGCATAAGAGTGAAAACAACCAACATGAATAAAAAGAAAACAAAAACAACAACAACAAGCCTTTATCCCACTAAGTGAGATCGGCTAATTTAATCCTTCGTCTCCATTGTGTCCTAATATATGTCAAATTCTCATTTAATTCAAGTATACTAAGGTCATTTTTTATACATATTAACCAAGTCTTTTTAGGTCTAACTCTACCTTTCTTAACTTAAGGCAAATCTAATGCATCTATTCTCCTAACCGGGTCATCGGACGACTGACGCTTTATGTGGCCAAACCATCTAAGGCGACTCTCTCTAATCTTATTTGCCACTGGAGCTAGTCCAACATTTTCCCGAACATACTCATTTCGCATTTTATCTATAAGAGTAAAGCCTCTCATCGACCTAAGCATCCTCATCTCTGTAACACTTAACTTAGTCTTATGCTTCTCTTTTATTGGCCAACATTTTGCACATAAATCATTGCAGGTCTTACCACCATCTTATAAAATTTTCCCTTAAGTTTAAGTGAAACTTTTCTATCACACAATAGGCCAGATGCATCCCCTCCACCCATCCAACTTGAATTCTAATAACATCTCCATCTATTTCACCATCATCATTTTAAATATCTCGCTCACTCTTATTAATGAATTGTTCTCCTAATGTCACTACACTACCACTAGAACTTCTACAACTAAAATTACCCTCCATATATTTAGTTTTAGATCTAGTTAAACAAAATCCTTTAGACTCTAAAGTTGACCTCCATAATTCAAGTTTCTCTTGGACTCCCTCTCTAGTCTTATCAACAAAAAGAATGTCATCAGCAAAAAGCATACACCAAGGTACATCTTCCTATAAATGCCTAGTAAGAACATCCATAACTAAAGTAAAAAAGATAAGGGCTTAAAGTTAATCCTTGATGTAATCCTAAATAGGAAAATATTTTGTCAATCCTCCTTGTGTTTGGACACAAATGTACTCTAGTATATATATCCTTAATGACTTGAATATAACCAATATTAACTCCTTTCTATTCTAGAACTCTCCAAAGAACATCTCTTGAAACTTTATCATAAGCTTTCTCTAAATCAATAAATATCATATGTAGGTCCTCCTTACTTTCTCTATACTTCTCCATCAAACCTCTTAACAAATGTTTATCATCCATAGTAGATCTACCTGGCATGAAACCAAATTGATTATGGGAAGTTTTTGTATCACATCGTAACCCGTGCTCAATTACTCTCTCCCATAATTTTAATGTATGACACATTAACTTAATTCCTCTATAATTTGCACTCTCACCTTTATTCTTAAATATAGGAACTAACAAACTCTTTCTCCACTCATCGACATCTTTTAGTCTTTAAAATAATATTAAAAAGATTTGTAAGCTAAGAAATTCCTTGATCTCCTAAACATTTCCACACTTCTATTGGAATATTATCAGGTCCTACTGTTTTTCCATATTTCATTTTCTTTAAAGCTTCTCTAACTTTAGATTTACTAACGATGATAAAAATAAAATTTTTTATTTTTGTTTAGGGTATTAAGGTTGCTAAAATCAATTGTAATTTCAGATTCTTCACTAAAAAGTTTATCAAAATACCTCATCCACCTATTTTCAATATCCTTTTCTAAGAAAAGCACTTTATTATTTTCATCCTTAATACACCTCACTTGAACTAGGTCTTTACTTCTTCTATCTCTTTGGTTGGCTAACTTATATATACATCTTTCACCTTCTTTGGTATCAAATCTATTGTATAAATCACTAAAAGCTAAATTTTTTGCATCATATATTATTTTCTTAGAATCTCTAGAATTATATCTTTTCCAATTTTTAGTTTTACATCTAAACCAAGTTTTATAATAATGCTTCTTATTTCTTATCTTTTCTTTCATACTCTGACTCCACCACCAACTATTTTTATTAAAAGAAGCTTTTCCTTTTGATTCTCGAAGCACATCTTTAGCAATTTGCTTAATTTCACTTGCTACTTTTTCCCACATAACATTGGCTTCCTTATGAACATCCCAAATTCTAAGCACTTGTAGCTTGCTCAAAAAAATATTTTTATTTGTATTCTTTACGTGTCCTCATCTAATCCTAGGATAATAATTTGATTTATTTTTCCTCTTACAACCTTTCATCTTAAAATCTAAAACTAACAATCGATTTTGGGTACTTAAACTTTCACTTGGAATGACTTGACAATCTTTACAATCTAAGCGATCTATTTTTCTTATTAGAAAATAATCAATCTATGTTTTACTAGATCCATTTTTATTAGTAATAATATGTTCATCCCTTTTCTTAAATAAAGTATTAGCAACTATAAAATCAAAAGCTAAGACAAAATCTAATATAATCCTACCTTCTTCATTAGTCACTCTAAATCCATAACCACCATGAATACTTTTAAAATCTTCTACCACCCTACCAACATTTCCATTTAAATCTCCTCCAATAAATACTTTTTCTTCAAGAGGTATCTTTTGTATTAATCCCTCTAATTCATTCCAAAATTTTTCTTTTGAGCTTACATCCAAACCTACTTGAGGAGCATAAACACTTATAACATTGATAATCTTAGTCCAACAATAATCTTTAAAGCTATAATTCTATCTCCACATCTATTAATATTTATAACATTATCCTTCAAACTTTTATCTATAATCACACCTACACCATTTCTAATTTGACTTCTACCTGAATACCAAAGTTTAAAACCTAAACTATCAATCTCCTTGGCCTTCTCCCCAACCCATTTAGTTTCTTGAACACATAAAATATTTATCTTTCTATGAACCATAATATCTATTAATTCCATTAATTTACCTGTAAGAGTACCTATATTCCAAGATCCTGACATAATTCTAGTTTCATAGACTAACTTTTTTGCCCGCATTCATCCATAATGTGAAAACCCTTGCTTATTTAACACTAGGCGTGATCGTATATTTTCAAACCCGTACAAGCACAACTGGGACACCTAGCATTAATCATGATTATTTCGACAAGTTTTACGCTAGCTGTCGACTACCTATTTCAACCCCTCCACTTTTCACATCCGGACTTGGGACTGACAAAGGTAGTGTTAAATTGATAAAAAGACAAACATAATAATCCCCCCTTTGTTATCATCAAAAAAAGTTTAAACATGTAAATAAATTAAATGGATGGCTCTAACATACCTAGCATACATCTCAAAGTACAAAATCATTATGTAGGTAAATGTTCATAAAAATATCAATAATTTGTAAATCAATACTAACAAACTCAATATTAACATCATGATCCCTAATGAAATGGTGTCTAATCTTTATTTGCATGGTCCATGAATGTTGGATGAGATTTTTTTGTTAAACTAATGGCACTAATGTTATTACATCAAATAGGAATGTGATTTAGCTTAACTCTAAAGTCTTTTAATTGCTATTTTAACCAAAGAACCTGAGTAACATAGCTTTTAGTAATTATGTACCTAGCTTCAGCAGTGGAAAAATCAACAAAGTTTTGTTTCCTAGAAGGCTAAAAAATAAGTGATGATCCTAAAAATTTACATGTTTCTGAAGTACTTATCCTATCTACTTTGCAACCAGTAAAGTCAACACAAGAATAAACAATCAAGTCACATGATAGTGAATTTTTAGGATACCACAAACCTAACCTAAAAGTTCCTATCAAAAAATGAAATATACATTTGACTATAGTTAAATGTGATTCCTTAGGACTAGCCTAAAAGTGAACACATAAACAAACAACAAACATAATATCAAGCATACTGGCAGCAAAATATATAAGTGAACCTATCATACTCCTATAAAGCTTATGATCAATAGGTTTACTTAACTCATCTAAATCAAGTTTAATAGAAGGATCATAGGATTTTTGCTAGATTTGAATCTGTTCATGTCAAACCTTTCAATCAAATCATTGGTGTACTTAGTTTGATCGATGAAGGTGCCGTTTTCTTATTGTTTCACTTGTAAACGAAAGAAAAATTGAGTCCTCCCATCATACCCATCTTAAATTCATTAAATATCATAGATGATAACTCATGACAAAAAGATTTATTTATACTTCCAAATAAAAATATCATCCACATAGATTTACACAATAATCAAGTCATCACCTAAATTTTTAAGGAATAGGATGGTATCTATTCTACCCTTCCTAAACCCATGGTCACTAAGAAAACTACTCAATCTATCATACTAAGCCCAATGAGCTTATTTTAACAAATATAAGGTTTTCTTCAATTTAAAAACATAATCAACAAAATCTAGGCTTTCAAAACTAGGGGGTTGCTCTATAATGATATTTTGATGAATAAAATCATTTTGAAATGCACTCTTGACATCCATTCAAAAGAGTTTAAAGTATTTGAAATAGATAAAGTCAAGGAGTAATCTAATAGCCTCAAGTTTAGCTATGGCCTAAAGGATTCCTCAAAATTTATCCCCTCGACTTGAGTGTGCCCTTATGAGCCAATCTGTCCTTATTTCTAACAATACACCCAAAGTCATCTAGCCAATTTCTAAAATCCCATTTAGTTCCTATAAAATTCTAATCTTAAGGTCCGGGGGCTAATTCTTGAATGTTATTCCTAACAAATTGATTCAATTCCTCTTTCATGGCTACAAGCCAATAATGATCTTTAAAAGATTCATCCACCGACTTATGTTCAATTTTAGATAGGAATACAGAGTGATTAATCACCTCCTTAGATTGTCTTCTAGTTCTAACACTTTGGGTGGGATCTCTTATGATTAAGTTCTTGGGATGATTCTTAACGAATTTCCATTCTTTGAGAAAGAATCAACTCGATTTTCTTTTATGTTTATTTTCTTAAACTTGTCTATCTCATCATCAATTAAATCATCTCTAAGTGAATCTATAGGGTTTTCATTAAATATGATATGTAATGATTCTTCTATGGCCATATTTCTTCTATTGTAAACTCTATAGGATCTATCGGTCAATGAATAACCTAAAAAGATTCCTTCATCTGACTTACTATCAAATTTTTTTAAAGAATATTTTTTATTATTCAAGATGAACCACTTACATCCAAATATGTGAAAATAACTAGTCTTAGATTTCTTTCCAAAGAACATCTCATAGGGTGTCTTATTTAAGATAGGTCTCATGTAATCTCGATTCATCACATAATAGGTAGTGTTAATAGCCTCAATCAAAAAGTTTTTAGGCAATTTATAATCATCTAACAGAGCTCCACTTAACTCAATCAAAATCTTATTTTTTTTCTTTCTACAATACCATTTTGTTGAGGAGTTCTAGGAGTAGAAAAATTATGTTTAATTCCAAATTCATCACAAAAGTCTTCAAAGAATTAATTTTCAAACTCTCCTCCTTGATTTGATTGAATTCTATTAAGCAAATGAACTATATGCTTATGAATGTGTTTTAAAAATTTTCTAAGGAATTCAAAAGTGTCATTCTTGTGAACTAAAAAGATGACCCATGTGAATCTAGAGACTATAATAAATTCATAAAATTTGCTTCTTAAACTAGTAATGCTAAAAAGTCTAAATAGATCCGTATGCCATAGTTCTAATGGTCTAGAGGTAGAAATAATGTTTTTTGTGTTTGAAAGAATGTTTTAAATGTTTTCCATACATGCATGCATCACGAACATAATTAGGATGAAAGTTTATTTTTGGAAAACCTTCTACTAGATTAAGTTTTTAATGTTATTCAAGGAATACATGATAATATGACATATCAACATTATCATGTGAACTTTTAAATCAAAGAAAATTCAAATTTGCTTCACATGCATTTTTAAAATCAATAAGATAAATGTTCTTATGTCCTTAACCTACAAGCAAAATATTTTCGTTATCTCTGATAACACAAAAGGAAGCATGAAATTCAACATTTAAGCCTTTATCACATAATTGACTAATCAAAATAAGATTATGCTTTAACCTTTCAACAAAAAATACTCTATCTAAAGTTGTTTAATTTTTTGAAATAGAATTGATTCTAATTTTTTTCTTTTTTTGCATTATCACCATAAACAATATATCCTTCTTCATAAAGGTTTAAAATAGTAAATTTAGATTTGTCATTTATGATATGTCTTAAACATCCACTGTCCAAGTATGACATGCCTTCTTTGATTTTACTTTAAAGGCAGTCCTACAAAAGAAAAATCAAGGTTAACTTTTGGAATCTAAACATGTTTGGTCTACATAAAAAAAAAGTGATGGATGTTGTGTAGTTAATGTTGCTTTTGGATTTTTATTTTCGGGTATCCAAATAAAATTGGATCTAGGGATCTAGTAAATGCTTGAGATCAATGTGCATTATAATCAAATGATATGAAACCTTTTATATTGTAAAAATTACACAAGGAATTTGAATTAGCATAAGGTCGATATCTAGATGATTTTGATGCACTAAATTATTTACTTCTACTAGATGAAGCATGTGAGTTTAAGCAACAATAAGCATTTAAATTTCATGTAATAATAAATTTTCTCCTTTAAGAATTTCTATAAGTAAAGATTGATCTATATTTTGTATTATGTTTTACTTCTTGATGATTACATGACAATTTGCATGCTTAGTACTACTAATGAAATTTAATATAAGTTAATTATCACTTAAGTATCAATTATAAAGGTACTAATGAAGTTAGAGATGCACATATAAATGGATTAGTACAAGAGTTTGAGCTATTTCTCATCTTATCAAATGAAAGTATTTCTGATATGTATACACATTTCATGAAAATAATTAATACATTACATTCTCTTTATATATATATATACATATATATATCAAGAATTAATTTACAAAATCTTAAGATGACTTTCAAAAGAATGAGATGCTAAAGTAATTGCAATATGTGATACTAAGGATTTGACTACATATACACTCAATTAGCTTCTTAGATCTTTGATAGCTCATGAATAAGTTATAGCACAAAAAGATCAAAATGACTCTTTCCAAAACTAGGAGGAAAGGAAAATTGATTGCTTTGTAGATGAAAGATGCTTGTGAGGAGAACACTTCGGGCTCTGAAGTAGATAGTGATGAGATTGTCATGCTTTCAAAGAAATTAGAAAATATTATTGAAAAGAAAAAAGCATAGGTATGGCAAATCTAAATTACATAAATTGTTTGCTAAAAATTCTAATGCAAGTGAAGGAGTAGTATGCTATAACTATAAAAAAATGAGACATATTAAAAGAGATTGCCCTGATATTGCTGAGAAAGAAAAGAAAGCTTAAAGAAAGAAGAGTTGGAAAAATAAAAAGCCTCAAAAGAAAAAGAAAAGGGAATTTTAGGAAAACTCAAATTCAGATGATTAAAAATCACTTTTGTAGAAATATAATGATTTCAATCGAATCAAGTAAAAAGAAGTTTTTCAAATCACATGAGATAAGAATGAAAAAGCTTAGGAAGAAAACTTTAATAATAATACATGGAAGTTATTTTTATCCAAATCAAATAGCAAAAAACTAAAAGTCAAAAGTGCAGAATGAATTGAATGCCCATACTCAAATCTTTGTATATGCAAGAATGAACCAAGACTTGAGTTAATCTTCCCAAAGCTTGATGGAACACCAATGTGATTCTTGGCCAAACAAGGAATCAGTGGAAGTCATCAACTTGTTGCACTTTGAATCCTCTAGGATGGTTGCAAGATTTTAGCCAAAGAGGTTCCAATAGAAAGGAGATGATGTTTGGCACATAAACTTCAAGAGAACCTTCAAGAAAATGGTTCTCAAGATTTCATCTTAGAGAGAATGAACCAAAAGAGTGAAATGCAAAAAAATAACCCCTTTAAATTAAAAAGTGTATCCCTTTTTGCAACTAACCTAGCCTTCTTTCTAATAATACAACTCGAGTCATCTAACTTATTTTTAAAAATATATTTATTTCCAATAATATTCTTATCTTGGGGTCTAGGTTCTAATTTTGAAACATTAGCCCTTACAAACTGATTCAATTCCTCTTTTATAGCTACAATCCAATAATAATATTACAAAGATTCATTAATAGACTTAAGTTTAATCTCTAATAGAAAAATAAAATGATTTATCACATCCATAAGATGTCTTCTAGTTATAACACTATATGAAAAATTTATGACACCACATATAATTTAATAATTTCTTATTTAGGTAATCAAATTCATCATTAAAGAATAAACATATTATATCAAAAGATAAACATGTTATCCTATCATGGATTTAATCACTTAAACAAGGACTCCTATGGCTAATGAGTCTTATTAATATTTCAAAGATTCTTTGCTTGAACTATATGAAAAAGTAGAACAAGGTTTATTATATACTAGGATTGTGGTTCCCTATAAGGGAAAATATTATAATTAATTACATCTTAAGAATAAGGATCTCTTCTTAAGAATACTCTCAATTGAAGAAATAGACATTTATTTTTATAGATTTCTAAGCTAGTTCCAAAGGAAAATCATAATTTGGAATTTCAAAAGGAAACAATACAAAGTAAAAGGAGTTCTTTTAGAAGCCAAAAGGGATAGAGTAGGAAATGACCATAGATACTGGGATACCTAGCAGGCATTTCAACTGTCCTACTATTGGGCTTGAAATTTTGGAATTTAAATTAAATTTTGAGTTAATATTTTATTAAGATTTAGGGATTATATTCTAACATCACAAGATTGTAGAAATGCCTAGGGTTGAAGACTTACTCTAGTAGGATGCTTCAAATCCTAAGTCTATAATTGGTTCTAACACAAAATAGATGGTTAACCTAGTTTCACTTTTGTTAATTATTGTCTCTTTCTCTCACTTGGGAATGGAAACCTATCCCTGACTCTTCTCGACATATAACCTGCCTAGAAGGGCTGCCAGCAAACACCACCTAAGTGAATTTTAAGTCCATGATGTCAAGTCTCATGAATGTAAGATGATTTAGCCTTTGTATTTTTAGAAAGGAATCTAAGACCATAGATTCATTCCTTAATCTTTAAGATCATATTGGCATTGATATGTACATAACTAATGCTTCAAATCTCAATTTTTTATAGCTTGACTCATAACTCATTTAAGGCTTTGGGATATGAAATTTATGCCTACAATGAGAAGCATTTAGAAATGGTCATGGGCCAAATCAAGAAGAGAAGACAAACTTCCCCAAGAAGATGGTCATCCTCAAAGGTTAGATGCTCCTTATGTGTAATGGGTGAAGCACCCAATTCACAGAGTTAGAATAATATGCTAACATGGTTCGCAATAGCTAATTATTTATAGTTGCTTTTAAATTTTTTTCAAGGTTTTAATTTATGTAAAGTTTCAAGTTTCTTTTTTTTTGTTTAAGTTGATTAAATTCAAGCTAGGTAGAAATTTTTAGTTTTCCAAAAAGCCTAACATTCAGGCATCCATCATAGAAAGAAAATCATAGAAATAAACTTAGAAAAGTAAGTTGATTCTATTACACACACAAAGTAAATCAAGTCAATTTAAGTTTAAAAAATAGGCCATTATGGTCGGGTATCACTGTATACCCCAAAAGAAAGAAAAAATGGGCAGCTAAGTTTACCCAGATACAATCAGGCCTAGAACTATAAGTCTAGATCTATGGGGGTCTTCCTTTAGGATCGTCTCTTTCATTAGGGACCTCATTAGAGTTTCATAGGGGAACACCAGCTTGTAGGGTCAGTTCCTACTATTTATAGATCACATAAATCCCAACCTAATTCTAGTCTCAAATTATATTTAAAATTTAAAAAAGTAATTCTTATTCCTTGCAAAACAAACATTAAAAAAAATTCAAACAACACACTAGTAGTTATGTTTGCAAATATACCGGCTTAGAATTAATTGCTTTCCAAGTCCACTTGTCCTATTGCATTATTCTTAAGGACTTAAGCATACCTACAAGAAAATAACATTTATATAATTTATTACAGGGGTCCATTTTAGAACAGTCGCCCAATAAAAGGAAATATTAGTTCTAGAAAGAACATCCTATCATCCATTATAACTAGCAATTAGTCCTAGTAATCCAATCTAAAACATGCATCATAAAATAATAAGAACATCATATCACATCTTAGATCGTCCTAACCTAAGTCTAAGGTCAGTGACCTTAAAGAGCTCTAGTGTGTGAAGGAGGTGTTTGTGTGGCATAACTGTACTAAGCATTTTAAGTTCAAGTTTTGGTTTGGATTTCAAAGTTTATTTATTTACCATTAGATGGTTTTAATTTAAATGATTTAATAATTTACAAATTCAATACCATTTTAATGTTGAAGTGAAGTTTAATTTTGAAATAATGAAAAATAAAATAAATTCCACTTTGGATGGAACCCATTCTATTCAACATCCTTAATCCTAATAGAATGAAGTAATTCCCTAAGGTGAAGATTCATTCTAAAGGTCAAACTAAGATCTTAAGTATCTTGATTAACCTCTTCTTGAATTCTTATAAGTTGGATTTGATTTGATTAAAGTTTTAATTTTAGTTTGAATTTGAATTAAAATTCATTTTTTTTTTCAATTTGATTAATGTTTTTTAGTTTGACTATTGTTTAAATGATCTAGTTTATTAAATTTTTTAGTTTTGATTTTGTTGTGATTAAATGTTTATTTATTTTCATGTGTTTTAATTATTTAATTTGTTTGATTTAAATTGATTTCATTTTTCAGTAAATTATTGTTTACTTCCCTCAAATAATTTGATTTAAGTGATTATATTTATTTGACTTAATTATTTCATTAAGGTTTATATCCATTAATGTTTGTGTTTATTTAATTTATATAAATTTAATTTAATTAATTTAAATAGGTATTTTGATTCATTCTTACTTTAAGTTTTGGTACTATTAGGTGTTAAGATTTTGTAAATCAATTTGTTTGATTTTGTTAATCAATTCATAACCTATGAGACTTAAGGTAGTTTGGGCACCTAACTTAGGCCATTTTAAGCTTTTAAGAATATAGCAATAATTGATTTGGTTCATTACCTTCAATTTCATTTGAAATTTCCTATTCATTAATCTAAATGGATTTAAAGAATTTATATATTAATGAATTTTCACATTTGAATATGAAATTCAGAGGTTAATGAATTTTATTTTCCACTTGATTAATTAATTTATCATAGATTTGATAAGTGATTAACTTATGGTTTAATTTTTCTTTATTCCATAAAATCCTACGTGCATGATTGATCAAATTCTTTAATTTCAAAGGGTTGAAAAATTTCCTTTAAGTGTTTTGATGTTAATGTAAATATTTTAAGTTGATTTTATGAATTTTCACAATTTTCATAATTTTTTGATTTATTATTTCAATTATATTGACCTTAGGATTGAATATTCAATTACTTGAAATCTAAAGGTCAATTGGATTTAGAATTTTTATGGTAGGTGGGGTTCTTTGCCAATTTGAGTTTCCTAAAGTTTCACTTTAATCAGATATGTAATTTAGGATTAATTAATATTTTAATTATTTTAATAAAACTTAAATTAAGCTAAATTTAGTGTAATGAATTATGAGTTTTATTTTTCTTAAATTTCTTTTTGGAAAATGCATCCATAAAGGGTTCATTTGGCATTTTTGAAATTTTTGTTGATTTATTATAATTTTCCTAAGTTCAGGTTAATTAATTAGATTAATTAAATCAATTAATTATGAAATTAGGGCATTTTATGATTTATTAGATTTCAAAGAGTTTTAATGAAGTGTTTAGGTTCATTAAAGTCTATTATGATGATTTGAACTATTTTCAAAAAAATTCATGATTTTCTTGATTTAAAATTAATTTTTTTTAGTAAAATTAGAGCTTAAAGTTGGAAATTCCATATCTTTTTATTTACTTTGCAACAAATTATGAAAAATTCACCTAATGTGTGTGACCCTAATTTCTTTTTCTCAAAGTTTAAAATTAATTGGATGAGTGGTTTGAGTTTAATTTGAGTTTGATTTTTTTCACATAAACTCAAATTAATCAAAAATTACCCAAAATTAATTGGGAATTTTGGGTTTAATGGATTCCCCTCATTGAGATGAATCCATAGAGCCATTGTTTGCATTTTTTAGTTGTGTATTTTATTTTTTATAATTTTTTTAAATATTTATTTAATTTAAAAATTAGGAATTTATCATTTTAATGGGTGGTGCCACGCTACAACGAAGTGGCACCATACGACGTCAACGTAGCGCTGCTTTACGCATGGCGGCAGTCGATTCAGTTAGCTGGATCCATGCAGATCCAGCTCGGATGATGGCAAGGAATGTGGTATTAGTTTCGATCATCTGGCCTTTGATTGAACGGTCATGATTTCACTCATGGATACTTAAGGGAATTTAATCAAGCAGTGCTTCTAAATCTCGACTATCTGTTCCTAATAGAAGGAACCAACGAATGGAGAATTCTCCCTTATTCATGTCGACGAGAGGCACAGATTGTACGCATTTCTTATAATTTTGATTGCAAATCAATCAAGAGCCAATTTGTAACCCTTTTAAATGGCTTGATCTCACTTAAGATCAAGTTGACTTTACAAAGGACCAAACTAAAATGCTTTGGAGGTCAGTAATGAAGCATACCTCACCAGCATTAATCCTCGAGGGTGAAGATGATTTGTCCACCATCATGGGGATGAGTTGAAGCCATGGCGAAGAAATCTTAACTTGCCTCCTTGCCAAACATAGTGGAGACCAAAGCTCGCTGGCTTTCCATCGAGTTTCATAATTTTTCAGCTCGTTAGCGTCGATAAAACTTAAGAAAGATTCATTTGAGCTCACCGTTGTCCCTAGAATGTGTAAAGAATGTCAATTGAGCTTTAGGAGTTTGATTTTCCATGTTTCCATACTTGGTTGAGAGATTGTCCATCGGCTTTGGTTGGTTTTAGGCCTGCCGGTAGCTAGAGGCTTTGGGAATGCTTCATTTCTCATTCTCTTCACCTTCAGAGTGTGTGAGGATGTTAAGGTTACTTAGAGGATGCTCTCTTCCTTTCTTTCCATCTATGATCAAAATCCATATATAGAAGAGTTTAGCTGGTCTAAATCCAACCACAGATAGCGAGGACCTCAGCCAAGGGGTCTACTAGGTCTCTCCTACCCTTCGTAGTGTATTGGAATGAAATCCTGAAGGGTAGAAAGCTACCTATATTTTCTCGCCTTGGCCATGAGCTAGCTCATAGAATCCATGGCCTTGTCCCATGAGAGGAAGTCAACTATAGTTGGCTCCTTTGATTGCCACCCTTGGAGACTAGCACCAAGGGATGGTTAACTGATTGGAGAGAGAGTCCAAATCAGCTAAGGTTTGGAAGTAGATGAGGTATGGAGAGGAGGAATTGGGATTTGAATTCTTTGCATGGGTTCCAAACCTCCTTCTCTCATTGTTCCACCTCATACATTACCTTTGTAATTTATGGTTATTTACACTTCATTTGAACTGAAGTATGTTCACTCCTAGCCATGTTGAAGGTGTCTTTGAATTAGCCTAACTTCATGTTGGTTTGGGTTTAGTGATTACACTTGGTTTGATGCCAAATTGATTTGACTTATTTTAAAGTAAGTTAAATGTTTTTTTTAATTAATTGGATATAGATTTAAGTTCTAATTAATGTTGACTGTTTAATGAATGACTTATGAATTAATTGATTCATACCACTTTAAGATTTGATGTCATTTAGGCTAGTTTGACCCATTTAATTAAGGATGAATCAAATTGGATCTTTAAGTTTAATTAGTCATTTTGAGATTTAAATTGTACTTTAATTATGCTTGATTGATGATTTATGATGTTTTAGATTGATTAATTCATTTAGATTTTAAATTGATTTTGATTTGATTTCAACTTGACCCATTTAAACTTAAATGGGTTAAGTTGAGTTTAATTGAGTTAAATGACCAATTTGGCTCAATTAAGTTATATTTGGACCCCAATCATTTTTAATCACTTGTGTGAAATGATTTAGAGTAATTAATTTCATTTGGTTTTAAAGTTGAATTCAATTTTGACTCAAATTGGGCTTAATGGGTTAAGTTGGATTCATTTGGGTCAAATGACCAAATTGGACAAATTAGGTCTAATGATGGGTTGTATTGTGTTTAATTATGATTTCCAAAGGATTTTGTATAATCAATTTGAGTTGATTTTAATTTGATTTGGATTTGGATCCAATAAGGTTCATTTAAGCTCATTTAGACCAAGTGGTTTAATTAACCAATTTGAGGCTTTATTAGTTTTGAATTTATTTAGTTGATGCTTGAACATGTTTGTTTTATGATTTCAAGCCTTAGGAATGGCTTTATTTGATCAAATTTTAGTGGGTTGACCTTTGAGTTAGTGGGACCCACATAAGTCAAACCTATGTCAAAAGGGTTGACCAAATTGACCTTGATTTCGATTTGATTTTGATTTGGATTTGTTTTTAATTTTTTTTGAATTGCATTTGGATTTAATTAATTTTGAGTTTAAATAGGATAACCATCTTAATTATCTTGCCTTAAACTCAACTGGATTCAAATTCCAAGTGGAATGTGTTTGGTTTAATTCTTTGTTAATGTTTAAGATTTGGGTTGAATACACCTTATCCCATTAGGTGAGATCAATCCCCAAGAAAAATGCACTAGTCATTGGGTGTAGTGTTCTAAGTGTGTAATTAGGAGGCTTCTAATCTAAGATTAGATGTCATAACTAGTAGTTTAGGGATGCTGTTAACCTCATCCAAAATTGAGGTCAACAAACACGTTGGGATGGGCCTCTTATAATCAAGTCTTTGAGATGATTCCTATTAAATCTCCACTATTTAGGTGTGGAATCATCAATTTTTTCTTCCAAATTTATTTTTGTAAATTCATCTACTTCATCATCAACTAGATCATCTCTAATAGAATCAACTACATTTTCATCAAAAATGAGACACACAGATTTTTCCATAATCATCATTCTTTTACTAAAAACTCTATAAGATCTACTATAGATAGAATAAACTAAAAGATTCCATCATCCAATTTAATATCAAAATTTTCTAGATATTCTATTCCATTATTCAAGATAAAGCACTTATAATGAAAAATATGAAAATGACTAACCATAGGTCTCTTTCCAAAGAAGAACTCATAGGAGGTCTTATTCAAGATAGGTCTCAAATAAATTCTATTCATAACATAACATAACATGTAGTATTAACAACTTCATCCAAAAAATATTTAGATAAATAATAGTCATCTAACATAGCTCTACTTAAATTAATTAAAATTCTATTGTTCTTTACTACAACACCATTCTGATGAGGAGTCCTAGGAGCAAAATTATGTTTAATTCTAAATTCATCACAAAAATTTTCAAATAATTTTTTTTTTCAAATTGACCTCCATCTTTTTGAATATATTATGCAAATTTCTTAAGGACATCAAATGCACCATTTTTATGACCTAAAAATAGAACCCAAGTAAATTTAAAAAGTTATCAATAATAAAGCCATAAAGTTTTCCTCCTAACCTAATAGTGCTAATGTGTTCCAGCAAATCCATAAGGAAAAGTTATAAAGGTCTAGATGTAGAAAAAATATTTTTATATATGAAAAAGTGATTTGTGTGTTTACTATGTATCCATACATCACAAATATAATCAGAAAGAAGGCAGATCATGAACTAAATCAAGTTTTATAATTTTATTTAAATAATGCATGCTAATATGAAATAAAATTTTGTGTCACAACCAAACATCATCACGAGTACATTGGAATAAAGTAAATTCAATTTTACATCACACTAATTTTTAAAATCAATTAGGTAAATATTTTTGTGTCTATGACATATAAGCAAAAATAAATTTTATTTCTAACAACACAAAAAAAGGTATGAAATTCAACATTTAAAACTTTAACACAAAGTTGGTTAACTTAAATTAAGTTATGCTTTAGGCCATCAACAAGAAACACTTAATCTAAAGTATTGAATTTTTTTAAATAGAACCAATACTAATAATTTTACTTTTAGAATTATCACCATAAAGAATATACTCTTCTTAATAAGGTTCTAAATGAATAAATTTAGTTTTTTCTCATGCCATGAACATCCGCTATCCAAGTATTACATGCCTTCTTTGATTTTGTTTGGGTCCACATTCTATAGAAAAAATATGTATTGTATGCTATGTAGTGTATGCTATTTTATTTCTATTTTAAGCAACTAATTGAAATTAGATCTTGGAAATACTTATGATATACTTGCATGGTAGTTAAATGATACATGCCATTTTCTGTTATATAAATTACACCAAATATTAGTATTAGCATAAGTTCTATATCTAGATAATTAAGATCCATTGAATGATATACCTCTACTAGATGAAGCATGTGAATGTGAACTACAACTTGTATTTTATCTTGCATGTAACAAGGTATTTTTTTCTTTTTATTTTATTTACTAATAATGATTGATCAACTAAAGCATTATTTTTGTTTTTTAGCTCACTACATTCATCTTTTAGAGATAGCACATGCAATTCTAAAATTTTCTTTTCTTTTTCCAAGGCATTATATTTTCTTTTCACTTTTTTATATTCATCAGCAAGCTCATTGAATTTAAAGTGTCAACATCCACCATAAGACATATGTTGGCTTCTTCTTTGGATGTATCTTCACTTGACTCCTCTGAATCTAAATTTACCCATAATGCTTTTATATTTCTTATTGAGATATTTTATTTTTCTTTTAGCTCTTTTTCATTTCAAAATCTTTTTTTTGAGCTTTCATTAGAAATTTATGGACAACCTTCTTTTGTATGTAAAAGGCTTTTTACAATGGTAGTAAATGATTCCTCCTCTTACAGTAAGCTTTTTAGTATGAAATTTATGAACATTAGATTTGCCATATCTATAATATTTCTTTATAAGCATATTCCCCAATCTATCAAAAGCCATGCCTCTTTCATTGTTATCTACTTTAGAACTTGAATTTGCATTTTCACTTTCATATTCCACTTGTAAGGTAATGGTTTTTTCCCCTTCTTTTGGGAGCACACTTTAATTATCTTTGTGTTAAAACCTATTCATGTGCTATCAATGAGCAAAAAAGTTGATCAAGTTGATTTGAAGTTATATCATTTGCTTCTCTTAATGTAGTAACATTTGCATCTCATTCTTTGGAATAAATCTTAAGATTTTGTCAATCAAATCTTAATTTTTGTATTTTCTTCCAAGAAGAAAATGCAATGTATTGATTATTTTCATGAAACGAGTATACATATCAGAAAATATTTCATTAGGTGATATTTATTTCATAAGACTTATAGCTTATGTAATTGATTTTGATAATAAAAATATATAATAAGATGGAATTAATGTTTTATCTCAAGTGTTTTAAGAAGCTTGCTAGACTCAATAAGCTCAACCAAATTTGGTAAGTCAAGGTCAGCTGGACTAAGGCAGTTTGAGAATCTTTCTAGATTATGCAATAAGAAGACAAATAAAAACTCAATAATATAAAAATAATTGCTTAAATAATTCCATATCATTCATTTAAAATTTTCCAAAAGTTTTCATATTTTATTTGAATGATGTTATTAATTATCATTTTTTGGATAATTTGAGTACTTGTATGAGTTTAAGCCATGTACACTGCTTTCTAAAGTGTGCAAGATTTATTTCACACTTTATTAAGTTATTTCCATGGTTCATATTATCAATAATCCATTTGTTTTTGATTGAAAATAAAATTATTCTTGAATTATCCTAATAATTCCTTTTATCTCTCATATGAAAATTATCATCCTAATCATGTTTTGACTGAATTTTGTATGGTTTTGGCATGATATTTTATGTGGGATTTATTTAAATTATTGTCATATATTCTTTTATTTATTGAATTTTTAAAATTTTTATTGTTTGAATTTTAAAATTAAATAATTTGAATTTAAATAAATTATCTTTGCCATATGTGTGCTAAATTGAACTTATCCTTTTATCGTTGGTTTGGCCAACCCCTATGCTTGATAATCTCATCATAATTGAATTAATTTGAGCCTTAATTTTATGCATTTTCTATTCTTGAATTTTCATTTTTGAAATTATTATGGCTGACCCCTCTTAATGTATTTTTGATTGATTTAATTCATGTAAAATAATTCAAATTGCTTCTTTATTAAATACTCATGATATCCTTTAATTGATTGAATTGATTGAAATTGAATCCATGTTTGGAAACTCTTTGCTCGAAAATCCTTCTTGAAATTTCTCTTGATTTATTTTATTATTTTTATTTATTTCACTTGCTTTAAAACCCTCCCAATCAATCATAGTTGATTTAATATCTCTTATATAGTATTTAAAATGATTGAATCCCTCTTAGGAAAGATTTTAACTACCACCTTGAGTTTATTTAAATTATTTTGAATTAATTCTTTGTTTGATGAATTGGCTTATTTCATTTAAGTTATTTATGCTAAGTGCATTTTATATTTTCCCTCTCTTTTGGCTTGGCTAACCAATGATTGAGTAATTTAAATTAGATTCAAATTATTGTTATGTGATTTACTTTTTGAACTCAAATTCATGCCAAAATTAAATTTCCCTCTCTTTATTTCATGGCTTGGTAGAAAATTACATAGAGGTTATCTTCATGATTTTATTTGATTGGCATGAATGAAATCTTTCCCACTTCTCTCTCTCTCTCTCTCTCTCTCTCAGCTAAAATTTAAGCATCTTTATTTGAATTTATTTTGCATGTGCTCATTTGTTTCAAATCAAATATTTTTCTTATTAAGATTTCCCTCCTATTTTATTTTCTTTCTATTTCCATCATGCTTTGGCCAACCCCTCATCTATCTAATGAGGTTAGGTCTTATTTATTATCTCTCTTACTTCTCTTCTCTTAGACCAAACTCTTACAATTTGTTTTCTTAAAGTGATACTAGTGCAAAATCCCTTCTCAATCACCTTGGTCGAAAGCCTCTATTGAGGTTTGGTTGGATTAAAGTGCAAAAGATCTTCATCTCTATTCTCATCATTAACAACTCTTCAAGTGGAGATCATCTTCAACATTCTTCAAGCTTCTCTCTCTCTCATTTAAATAGAAATTTTAAAGTCATAGATCTCATTTCATAGGTATAGCATCCACATAAAGGATTCAAAAAAGAAAATTGCTTTCATTTAAGTTCATTAGCTTGCTTTGAATGAAAAATTTTATGTGCTTTATTTTTAAGATATTCTCTGTACCTCTTTTCAATTCTCTGAATCTCTTTTCATTCTTCCTTCTAAAGATTTGAAAGAATTTCTTCTTATTTTAATTGAATTGAATTTGTTTTTTAAGGCTTTCATAAACATGTTCATCAGATGATCAACCCATAAATAGCTACCATAATGGCTCTATATTGATTAGGACTTCTTATTAGTTACAAAAGTGAATGAGGAAATGGCAATTGCTTGAGCTTTAATTATCATTTGAGCTGAGTAGGATATATCAAATTTGGTTAGTTCTATTGACCATTTCAATAGTATCATTGAGTGATCAGGTTTGGCTATTATAGATTTGACCTAGTAATTGATTATGACTTAGATCGAGCGTGGTTGAAACTATATGCTTGTATGTGCAATAATAAATCCCAAAACTTTACCTGACCTAGTGCCAAAAGTGCATTTAAGAGGATTTAGGAACATGCTTTATCTTTTATGGTGGCAAAGTTTCTTTATGGTCTTGGATATGCTATGCAGGCAGCTTGCTTTTGCCCATCAAATCATCAATGTAATCTTCAATAGTCCTCCCTTTTCATTCCTTAAACACTCAATCCACCATCATCTGATAAGTTGTCCTAATAATTTTGAGCCTGAAGGGCATTATTTTATAATAATAGAGTCCTTCTCTCATGATAAAAAATGTTTTTTTTAAGTCAGCTGGATGCATCAAGATTTGCTGATACCCAAAAAGATGGGTTAAGAAAGCCCGTCACATAGTAACATACTATTTAGTCATTGAGTGTGTATATTCAGAGAAGAGGATATCTATATTTTAGACACTCTAAGTTTAAGTTGGCAACATCAATGAAAATTCACACTTTCTATTGGATTTCTCCACCATGACTACATTTGGCACCCATTAAGGTATTGGACCTCTCTGATGAGGTTGGCCTCTAGTAAGTTAATGACTTCTTTCATAAATCTATCAAGTAATGTTGTAGTCTTTTCTAATATATTTTTTTGTTTGAAGGGGTGAGCATCATTGTGACCATTGAGATGATGGTAGGTGACATTGATGTTGATGCTTGTCATCTCAGCCATAGTCCAAGCTAATACATGTATACCATCTTGGATGGTTTGAATGAGGTCATCCTTATGCTTGGGGCATAATGTCTAGTAGATCCTAAGGACTTGCTCATGATTAGAGGATGTTCACTTCCTCTATCTTCTCAAGGACTTCAATTATAGTGTAGGAAATGGCAAGTTGTAGGACTTCCTCCTCCTTTCTAGACTCGCCCACTCCACTGAGGTAGTAGGCTATGGATTAATTTAAATTGTCCCTACTATTAATTTATTTTTATTCTATGAAGAATTTGATAGCTACAAGGTATGTGGATATCATTTCTCTAAATGTGTTGATCAGTGGCTGGCCAAAAATGGCATTGTAAGTAGCTGATGCTTCCACCATAATAAAGTTGGCCATTATAGTATATTATTTCTCATTCCATCCCCCAGGTCATAGGGAGGATGATCATTTATTCAATTTCATGTCTTTATCATAAGAATTTGAATAGTGATCCTCCCATTAGGGTGAGTTTAGAACTTGCCCTGCCTAAGTTGTCAAAAATAGATTTGAAGATGATATTAATCGAGCTCCCTGTGTTGATCAATACACTCCTACATAGAAGACACACAAGGATTAATATAGGGGTAGACTCCAATCCCAACTAGGTGGAACCTAATCATCCCATCTTCAAGGAGACCTTATATAACAAACCCAATTGATCATATAATACCTAAAAGCCTATGATTCTCCAAGCCATATCCAATTAGTGTTCAATTTGGCCAAGTGACCAAGTTAACCCATTATGACCCATTTGAGGCCTAAAGGGGTTAAACCCAAAATTCATCCAAACCATTTGAAGTTGAACTCATCAAAGCCCCTTAATACATTATTTAAACTTGATTAAGACCTCAAGACTCAATTTGATCAATTCAATTACCTAGCCCAAGTTGACCCAATTGAACCCTATAGGAACAAAATCAAATCCAATTTGATCCAAGCCAAATTAAGCCAAACCAAAGCTTCAAAGTCACTTTAATCACATATTTGGACATCCCTCAAGACCAATTGTTACCTAATTTGGCCAATTACCCAATTAGATCTTATAGGTCTAACTGAACCAAACTTCAATTCAACCTAAATAAACTAAACTAATCTTTATAATCAGTTTCAAAATAATTATTGATTATATTTTAACATCCATTTGAAACCAAGTAGGTCAATTTGGCCAATTGATCCACTTAACCCAATTTGACCTAAAGGTTCAAATTGAACCATATCTTGGTTTAACAAAAATGGGGCCAAGCGAATCATTACAATTAATCCTAAAATAATTATTGATCATGACTCAATAAGAAATTGAACCCCATTGAGCCAATTTGGCCCTTTGACCCAACTTAGCCAAATTTGACCTAAAAGCCAAACTTTATTCCAATCCAAATTCAATCAAATCACTACTTTCAATCATCTTTAAATTGATAATAAAACATGACCTAACCATCAATTGCTCCCAATTTGTTTAATTTGACCAAATTGGTTAACTTGGCCCATTAGGCGCATATAAACCCATATGAGCTAAATTCAAGTCTACTTTAAATTGGATCAAACCAATTATACTATCATGTTTCAAATCATCATATGAACATGAGTCAACCCTACTTTGGGCACAATTTGGTCAATTGGTCAACTTAGCCCAAGTTGACCAAAAGTGACTTATTTGAGCCATTTTTTGTTAAAATAAAAAATAAGCCAAATTGACTACAATCAATCACATATGATCTATTAAACATGATCAATGCTTAATATGAACCCAATTTGATTGAACCAATCAATCTAATTTAACCTAACTCATTTAAGTCAGATTAGGTTAAGATGAGATCAAGCCAATCTAAGGCCAACAAACTCGACCTAACCTTACCTGACATGAGCTAAAACCTCAGCCTATGTGAAGTAAAGCTCAAAGTCAAGAATGGAGGCATAGAGGAGAGAGAAAATTAAGAAATTGAAGATCACTTAGGCACAACACATCTCCCAATTTGGCTCATCCCTAGCATGCTCCATAGTAACTAAACCATTATTTGTTGGTTTTAGTTGAGCCTCGCACCCCTCTGGCCACTGACCCATACCTCGATTAAAGGATGAGTGGTCAATCAAATGCCAAAAAATAAAGCTAGATCCCCTCAGCTTCAATTGGAATTCCTATCACCTTTTAAAGCTTAAGCATCAAAAATGAAAGAGGCCCCTCCTTCCCCAATCTCGAAACCACTGAGAAACACCAAAGTTTGACAAACCCATGTAGAGCTTGGTCTTTAGATCAATCTACAAGGAGCCAACTAGCTAAACTCATTTCAAGCTTCATAAGCCTCGAAGGAATGTACTCGGATCACTGTAACCATCAATCATTAGCTCTTGCATGGTGACCACCATAAACCATAGCAAAATCACTAGTTCTTGGCCCCTTTTGAAGTGAAATCACAATTTATTAGGATCCAACCATGCAGATTCCTTGCATTTTTATTATTGATTATTTTGCAAATAAAACAAAAAAAATGTCTTAGATAATATAAAATCGGCTTGCAAAGATGGTCAGCTCTTGGTTCTCCAGTAAGAGGTTAGGGATAAAATCTCCACCATCCATTCCTTTTATTTGGAATGGATGGCTATGATTTAGGTGAACAATTTGATTTAAACCGCTATAAGAACTGTGGATTGATTCTAGGTTGTTCGATCTTTGATCAGATGGTCTTGATAAAACTACGTGCCTCACTATTATCCCATGTGGGATCCACATGGATCCCATGTGGCTCAATAACACATCACCATGTGCAAAGTGGCACCTAGTCAGTGAATCACCTCTGTTGATTAGCTTAAATTGAAAATTTAGATTTTCTAGAGTTAAAAATGATAAAAATGTCTTAAAACTTCCAAAATTCATGAAAATAAAATACTCAACCAAAAAAAATGCAAATTAGGGCTCTATAGATTCCTATAAGTGAAAGAAATCTATTGAACTCAAAACCCTAATTATTATTTAATAAATTTTGCTTCATTTAAGTTTAATTTAAAAAATTAAACCTTAATTAAGCTTAAAATATCAATCCAATTAATTTAAAGTTTACATAATGAAATTGTGGTCGAAACACAACTTGCTTAAAAATTTCAATGATTAATGCTAAATGGAGTAAAAGATAAAGAATTTCTAAATTTAAACCTTCAATTTAACAAAGAAAATTAATTTAAATTTGAGAAAATTAAGCAAAATCATAAAAGTAACATAAAGCATCATGAATAACATCAATGAACCTTAGAAAAAAATTAATTAAATCATAAAATCATTAATTTAGGCTTTATTATCTTTAATTAATTAAATTAATCACACTAACTTCAAAAAAAATCATAATAAGTCATCCTTTAAGCTAGAAAATACAAATAACTCTTCTCTTGATTCATATTTTAAAGTGGAATCTCACAAAAAATAGAAGTCCCAATTTTATTTGATGATTTTGGATTAATTTAGGCTTTAATTAAAAAAAATCAAATTATAATTACACCTAATTTAATTGTTTAATTAATTTGGAATTTTTGAAGATTGAGATTGATGTTATGACACATCTAAAAAAAACATTTAGGGATTAACTCAAAATGGATTATAAGTAACATAATTTTCAAGTTGAAACTCTTAATTTAAAGAAATTAATTAATATTTAATGTAAAAAGTTAAGGAAAATTATGGGGATAACTTAAATCATCATTATTGATGCCAATGAACCCTAGAAAAGTTATTAAGCCCTCTAAAATTAAGTAGATTTTAAAATCACTAATTGAGTTTCAAATAAATTATTAAAATCATCATTAATTAAATTTATTAGAACTAAATTCCAAGAAATACATCATAAATTAATATTAAGCCAAAATTGTAAAATTAAGTTTACAACTTATTACTTAAACCTTAAATTAGATCAGGAAAACACAATTTGAACCATTTAATTCAAACAAAATTAATCCTAACAAATATAATTACTCTTAAATTGTAATGTAGTTAAATTAATTAATTAAAATCAAATCAAGCATCAATTGAATTCCAAACTTAACCAAATCAACCTAAATAACTAATATTCAATTAGATCATTAAACATGCTAACTTAAATCTTGATTAGCTTAATTAAATTAATACTTAAATCACCTTAAATACAACAAATCAATAAGCCAAATCTTGATTAGTTTAATTAAGATCATTCATAATTAATTTATAATTAAACCTTGACTAAACTAATCATATTTGATCAATGACTGACCACTAATTAAATGAAGCACTTAATTAATATTCAAGTAAGTGTAACAATCAATTAGATTGATTATGATGAGTTCAATTAATCATCAATTATTTGATTAAGGTAAACATTGCATTGAGATTAAACTTGATTAGTCATATGTCTAATTTTAACTGAATGAACAATCTTATCAAGTCAATAGATTAGCAATTAACCCTTGATTTAGTTTATTTAGTTAAGGTAATCATTTGATTAAATCAATAATAAAGAAATAAAAAAAGCACCTAATTAAGGTTGAACTAGTTAATTATTAAATAAATGAAATATTTTAATTAAACTCATAATCAAACCAATTATTTAACAAACAAAGTTATGGATTAACTAATCTAATTTTAAAAAATTAAATTAAACATAATTAATTCATCCGCTTATTATTAAGATTAACCCTTAAGCATATTAAGGGAATTAAGTTATTAATTATTTAATTAAACTAAATTAAATTTAAAAAGTCATATCAAAAATTAATTCTCAAGTTAAACTTAACTTAAATCAAACATTGAATTGTGTTAATTATAAATGATAAGAAATTTCAATAAAATTAAACAATGTTAACCAAATAATTAACTTCTAATTAAGATAATTAAACCTAATTAGAACAAATTAGCTTAAATAAATAGATTAAACTAATCATTAATCAAACCTCAATTATATAAATCAATTAATCAAGTTAATTATGAACATTAAATTAATCAAATTAAAGATGTACCTTTAATTAATTTATTAATCTAGCTTTAATTAACTTTATCTTTTAGTTTAAATAATAGATATTTGAAGATTAGTTAAGATGATCAATTAATTTGATCAGCAATCAACATTTAATCCTTCAATCAACATCCAATTAAATTGAACCAATTAATTAAACCTAAAATTTAATTGAATTAACTAAATCAAATAATTTAATTAGACTTTAACCATTTGAATTTTAAGTAAATCAGTTATGTAGAAAATGACATGCTGAAATAATCTTTAATCAAATCAACTCTATCTATCAAATCTTTAATTAAGTTAATCATCCAATTGAATTAATCAAATGAGATTTTAATAATCTTCAATCAAGTTGAAATAATAAACATAATTTAATCAAGAAACTTAGTTATGATAAATGAAATAAACTTTAACTATACCAATTAAACAAATTAAACATAAATATTAAATCATTCAAATCAAATTAACCTAATTATACTAAATCATATCTAATTAAATTATCTAATCAATTTAAAAATACTCAATTAAAGAAACTTAATCAAAATAAGTAAACTATAAATGTAGACTAAATAAAATTCATTTGTCACAACAAAAAAGCTTAATTATGTAATAAATTTCAAAATTACTAAATGTCATCAATTTAATTATATACACATATACACACATACATGGATACACCACAAAATTGAATTCTTTGCTATCCTTGAACCATTGGTGATAACTCAAATCTATCAAAGATTAGAAGACGCTTCCCTCATTTCATCTTCTACCCAAATGCTAGCCATAAAATTCTGAAGCCTGTGTTCAAATATTATTGGATACCAACCAATACATCCATATCTACATCAAAGAATCAAATATCTGCTCTTATGCTACCTTCATCTACGCTGCTTGAGAAAAGAACTCTAGCAGGACATCAAACATACTATCCTTAATACAAATGTCCCCAATCTTTTCAATTATTATAAAATCTAATAGATTTTTAGAGAATATTGGTCTATTTGATGCAGGTTTTATTGGATCCCCATTCATTTGGAAAAGGGGAAAGGCTTATGAGAGGGTTGACCATATTTTGATCAACTTGGATTGGTTATCTCACCCATGTAAAATGGATGTAATTCACCTTGGAAGGATAGCATCCGATCACTCTCCTTATTAATCAATTTTAGATGTAGACCCAAGCTGGCATATCACCAATTCATATTTCTAAACTTGTGGGCATTGCACCCTGACTATGAAAACTATATTTTGAAAGCATGGAAAGAAGTGGAAGATAACAATCCCTAGATTAAACTTTGGCTCCTACACAAAGCTACCTCTCAAGCCCTCAAACAATGGAATAAGGAAACCTTCAACATCATCCTTCACTTAATCAATTCCATTTAAGAACTGATTACAACCATAGAAGTTGAATTGCTGGCACTAGAAGATAGCCAAGATGGTGAACTAGAACTGAACCAGAACTGAAATTGGAGCAACTACAATTAAAACTACAAGACTACATAGATAGAGAAGAAAGTTTTTTAAGATAACAAGCCTTGATAAACAACTTCCTACAAGGGGATATAAATTCTAAATATTTCCATGCATGCATTAAATGGAAGAGAGAAGAAATTTGGGTAACTAACATAAAGAACAATGAAGGAAAGATGGATACATAACCAGGAAGGAAATATACAAAGTTGCATGGAATTTTTCTCAAATTTGATAATTCAATCTTCTAACATTACTTCAACCCATCTATATGATTAGAAACTATATCAACTTAACAATGCAAAGGTGAATAATGAAGAATTAATTTCAATCCCTTTGGAAGAAAAAATTGTAAAAGCACTCCACTCCATGGATGGATACAAAGTTATAGATCTTGCTGATTTCAGTGCCCTTTTCTACCAAAAATCTTGGCACATTGTAAAAGATGAAGTAATTAATGCAATCCAAAGCTTCTTCAATGGTCAAAATATCCACAACTTTTTTTCCACTTCAGCCATCATCTTAATACCAAAATAAAAGGAAGCTTGCACATAGGATACATTCAGACCTATATGTCTAACACTTATTATTAACAAAATTATAAGCTAAGTTATTGCCAACTGACCTCAAAACTTACTTCCAAAGAGAAGAAACTTCATTGATAACATTCTACTTGTCTAAGAGATGAGCAAAGATATTGACAAAAAATATAGAGGTGGTAATGTTCTCATGAAAATAGATCTAAGAAAGCATTTGACATAATACATTGGAATTTTATTTTCAAATCTCTTAAAGAAAAGGGCTTCTTAGATAAATTTTGCATACTTATTCAAAGACTCTTCATCTACAACCACTGCAAGATTGTTCTTAATGGACAATCGAATGTGTGTGTGTGTGTGTGTGTGTGCATGTGTTGGGGTGCGGTTGTGGTTAAACAAGGGGACCCCTATCTTCTTCACTATTTATTTTAGCACTAAATACCCTCTCAAGAAATCTAAATAAGGAGATTGAATCTAAACATGGAATTAGGTATACAATAAATGGGAATATGCTTATAAACTATATATATATATTTATATATAATAAATCAATCTAATCTTATTAAAGCATAAAACTCTTAAATTCAAATAATAATAAAACTAATTTAATTGAACCTAATCTAATCTATGTGAAACTAATGAACTTAATAATTATTTACATGGAAACTAAATAAAAGATTAAAGAATTAATTGAATTCCAAATTGACGTAAGTTTAATCAAATTGAAGCATATTAATTAACATAAAGCAAATACTAAAATTCAAAACACATAAAAACTCTAACAATAATTAAACCAAATTAGTCAACATAAATCATTGAAACTAATGAAACCTTAGTAAAAAAAATGTATGAAATATGAATTGAATTAGACTAAAAATGAATTATTAAAATAGATAAGCTAATAGCCAAATTTAAATTGAAATATTAATAAACCACCTTAATAAAATACAAAGATTATCAAACTCAAATAAAAAAAAGTGGAACTGATTTAATCATCTAAAACTTATTATTAGTAATTAGATTGTAATATACATTTATGTGAATTACAAATAAATCAAAACAAATATAGTTAAACCTAAAAAAAGTTAAATATTTAGTTAAGCTTCTTAAGACTAAAAATGTTAGTTTAAATTCCATAAGTTAAAACAAATTTTAATTGAAACCAAAATTGAATCAAAGCTCTTCATAATAAGTGATGACAAGGTATATAAATTGTTAAGTCCAAGTCTTAAAGATAACTTTTTAAGTTATCTCCCTTTGGTGAAAATCTTATTAGGAATATGGTGTTAAGTAAATTAAAGTTTTATCATAAACAAGGCTTAATCTCTTTCTCACTCTTTAAAATTTAAAATCAACCTTGACATAAGATTAAAATAAAAATATAACTCTAAACCATTTAAATCTTTTAAAGTGAAACCACCTAATGGTAAATTGCATAAATCTTAAACTTGAATCAAAACTTAAACTTAAAGAAGCCTAGTACAAACTTGCAAAAGTAACGCTCTTTTCACACACTAGAATACTAGGTCACCGACCCAAAAATTAGGTTAGGTTGATGAATTGATTATGATATAATGATTTTTATTATTTTGTGGTGTACTATTTTTAGTCTAGATGGTTAGGATTGTTTCCTCGCTAGTCTAAATGTTAGTTCATATTTTTAGATTAATAATAATTTCTAGGGGGTTGTGCTTAATTAAAGGGGTTGCTATAATAAGAATAATAATATAAATGTTCTAGCTTGTAGGTGTTGCATGCCCCTTTAAGTGTAGCCCATTAGGACGGGTGGGCTTGGCACACATGTGTGCTAAGTCTAATTGCATGATATATAACTTCTTGGTGTGTATGTGCATTATTGCTAACCTTTTTTTGCAAGTTTAGTTAAGATTTCTTATGGAATTTTAAATGTAATTTTGTAATAGAAAGGAGTTGGAGCCATGGGGTTTAAGATGAATAGAGGCTAGAAGGCATAAACTTGGGAGACCCTGTAATGCCTGAAGGATCTAAGATTTGGAAGATCAAGTGAAAATGAATACCTTTATGGCTTGTTTTAATTTTATTCATGTAATTATAATTTGAGTTGTATAAGGGTTGAGATCAACAACCTAACTTTTTTTTATTTTTCTGAGGTGTATAGCAGAACCTGACTGCACCAACCTTTTATTATTCAATAAATTTGATTGATTGATTGGTGTGTTTACTTTATTTGCATAATAGAATTATAAGCTTTTTCTTAATTTTTTTAAATTATGATGATTATTATATGGCCTGGATTTCATTAGGCTCTTTAACACTTTAAATTTTTAATCCAATTAAAATGAATAACTTTAACTTAAAACTAATATAACTCAAAACCTAATGATAAATCCATTAGAATTAATCAATAAAATTGATTTAGACATCATAAGTTTATGATGAAAGTCAATAATTTCATGCATGTATGTTATTTTTTTCATCCTTGAATAGAAGGAATCTTCGCTCATTGCATGATAAGGGGAGTGTAGGATCATGGATAGCGATTCCATGAGTGAAGAAGACCCTTCTTGCAAATTGGCCCATATATTCTTCCATCGTCACCTTAGTTTGAGTCAAGTTGATGAGTTAAAAATAAGTAAAATATCTAATTTATATTGCATTAGTCTAGGGCATACATTCATACAAATCATGATATAAGCTCTTAAGGAGTTAGTTTAGGATCTTAGACTCTTTTCCAAAAAAATAACAACCTGATTATCTTGAATTTATGAGACTTGGTCATATGGTTTTAACATATAGGAGGTGATAGCTGGTGGCTACTCTAGGTTAGTGTAAGTTTAGATGAGTTAGGATAGCTTCACTATCTTAATAGAAGTGAACTAACATATCCCATTTTACCTTGAGTAGAATTAAGTTGATCTCTTAGTTTATGTTAGAGCACTTTAAACCTAGGTTCAGTGGCAACCCATTTCTTTTTTTCTATGAGTATAAATCCTCTCCACTTAGGTATTTTCATAATCTTATTTTGTTGGAATACAAGTTCTAGCTTTCAATAAAATATCAACTTAAATGACATAATTTTTTAATAAAAAAATATAAAGCCTCACCATAGCATAGATTGAACTGCTCACAAGGCTTCCTAGTATCATGAGCACTTCCTACTTATTCTCTTTTAGATTTTGTTAAGAACTCTTCTTGTTTAATATCTCCCACTTGAATTACAACAATCACTTTTTCTCTGATAACAAACTTTACAATCCATAGAGATGTTATCCGATCACTTATTCAAGAGTTTTCTTAGGAATTTTTTTTTCTAAAATGTAATTAACTATATGGGATTGCCCTTTTAAGGAACTTAATAACCCAGCTTAAAATAAATCCTATTTTAGTTCATCCATGTGAAATAAAGGAAAAATCTCTCATACACATATACTCATCAACTTTAGGTGGCTTATTAGATGATTAAGTCCATCATAGGGTGACACTTTTAACCTTTCAAGGTAGAACAACATTCATTGATATTGTACTCGATCATTTCAATAACTACCCTATAAGTTCTGTGTGTTGTTCCTCATCACATATTTTAAACACCATAACTTCCAATTTTATAGTTGATGATTAATGTCATAATAAAGATTACGTCAATGCAAGAGTTTCCTATGGAAAGTTTATCCTTTTTTGAGAAAGTCACAAGCATGATTGAGGCATGCAGTGCTTGTAGCATGGTTGTTGAGATGATTTTCCTAAACCATAGTCCCTTGAGACTCTTCCTTCTTGAATACTCTGGATCTCCCATGAGGATGATTGGTATTACTCCTATAATGTGAATGGAGCCTGCTAAGGCTAGCTCATTACCTATCTCAATGACGTCATTGCCTTTCCACTTACTGAACTCTTTGAGCTTCTTAGCTTTTATTAGCTCCTTGATTAAGCATCTTAAATAGCTGAAGTAATCATGCACACCATTGGGCCTAAATCATAGTGGCCTTTTGAATAAATCCTTGTTCTAAATGGCCTCTAGTGACTCAGCCATTGCTACCCTCAGTGGAGTCACTGTAGCAAACTACAAGTACTCATTCCCTTGGTAACAAACACAAGATTTTTGAAATCTCACCTATGTGTGAGTGCTTCTGGTTACCTTCTCTTATCTGGTCTTTGAGCTCAAAATTTTATCTCTAGAAGACTATCCTTAATGCAATTTTTTTGATGAGTCATTGGCATGAGTCAATGGAGTCAGTTAAGCGACTTCATTATACACCTCGATAATTATATAATTATTCATGAACTCAACTAGTTCAATGAGTGTTTTGGGTTATCAGAGCCCAGGGGAATACCTAAATGGCCTTCCTTCAGCCCTTAAGCAATTGTCATCTAAGCCACTACGAAGTTTAGGTCCTTGACATCGAGCATCTCACACTAAAAGTGAGTGTTAAATATCATCATGAACTTGTACGACTCTTGGCTCATTTGAATGAGAGCTTGGGAGCTCTTCAATGGCTTCTTGGTACTAACGAATTGTATGGTGAATATCATTTTGAAATAAGACAAAGAGGTGATAACCAAAGGTGTGAGAACCACCTCAGAGTCAATTCTTTGAAGGTTGTAAAGAAAATGTGACATTTGATTACATCATCCAGGTCCAACAATGATGTTATAAACTCAAAATAAGCAAAACTGCCTGTCATGTCTCTTTGAACACAATAGGATTCCAAATGCAGAATTTTGAACCTATGTGTGAGAAAAGCTTGAGCAGTCCTTTTGAAGGATGCATTGGTAGGAGTCGGCCACTCTCTATCATGTCATTGATCTTGATGATCATTTTTGCTCCACCATTCTTAGTTTGTGGTTAGCTCTCCCTAAGACCTTATGCACTAGTGAAATTATTGGGCATTTGGCCCCATTTCTGCTGAGTGATTCTAAATTGAAAGTCCTACTTAACTTTGAATTTGACTTCTAGGTCTTAGCCTTATCCATGCTTACAACACTTAAAAGAATGTTGGATATAAATCTATTTATGGCTAAAGTAGAAATTCAGGAGACACTTGAGAAGTAGCATAAGTGAAGTAAGAAACAACATGTAAGGGAGAGAATAAGGTGAAGATCTAATTTATTTTCTTTTGAGTAGTCTTAATACAAGAGGGGAGAATTCTCTTATTTTATAGAGAAGAAGAGAACAAACCTTAGGAGGAGAGAGTGATGTGTCTTTCAAAAATAAGCTAGCCAACCAATAAAAAGGTACCCCTCCCCTTTTATAAACTTTAGGGGATGAGGTGATACAAGATGTGAGTATAAAAAAAGCTTGCCTTAACCTAAGGCAAGTATTCAATACCACGTTATAAAACTTACAACAAGTCTCTTATTGCTTGATTCCATGTGCGGCCAGATTGTTGTTCTTCGGGCTAGTCTATGTCCATGTGGTTGATGCCCATGTTCTTTCTTACTATGCTTGCAATCATGTAATGATTCCTTAGCATTTGGACATGTTACTTATTTTGGGTATACAACTGAGATGTCATTCAGAGTGACTTTAACATGATGAAATTTTGGGTGACCAAAAACTATGTCAACATGGTACATCTCCTTCCAAAAAAAAACTAGATTTGTTTATGCACTTTGAGTAGACTTTATGCATTTTAAAAATTATACAAATTCTATCTCTTTATTATTAATAGCTAAGGGCTTTAGGATGCAAAATACACCCAATTTATCTTTTTTGAAATGCTCTTTGATTATAGTCCTAGATTTGGGTTTAATGATACCACTAACAATTCAAATCAATATATTCAATTGTGTGTGTGTGTGTGTGGGATGGGGAGTGTAGAGTTCCATGCTGATCATAAATAAAAATAGTTCTACAATTGTTAGATAAACTTATGGTCACTTATTGGTCCTTGAGTAAGCCTTTTAGCTTCTTCAATTCCTTCATCCTAACTTGCTTTAAAACTTGTAGTTGTTCTTTATGCATAGGAACATGTGGCTCAACTAATTGCTATTGAGCTACGGGTGCATTAGAATCAAAAGTTGTCATAATTTGTTTACCAATACTCTAGGCATAAGATCTACTATTCTTAAGGGAGGTGACCATGTCATCATGGACATCTTTTTATTAGGTGATTTTATGAATTTCATTCAAAAAGGTACCACCAATGGAATTATTATTCTTCGAGTTTGAGGCTATTTGTCCAATCAGTCCTAGTAAGCGCTACACATCAAAATAGTTTTAGGCTGAAACACCTACTTAGTCTCAACTGGTGCAGTAATGGCTTGAGGCTCTTGAATTAATGTATTAGGTATTGTTTCTTTATGAGGGGAAGGAGGTTGCAGCATCAGGAATTCATCCATAATATGATTGAAGCATTTATAGTGATAGCAATACTTTGGTTTGCTTTTCATGATCCATTTTTGCCAACAACCAAATTTGTTAGTGTCAATCCAGACTTTATCTTTGAAGGTGGTAGTAACATCAATTTCCACAAGGACCTAAGCAATGGAGGATCTTAACAGAGTTGTAGTGGGGATATCAACTCTCAAAAGGTATTCCATTAATAACAACCATACAAAAAAGAATCTATTTGTTAAATTAATGTACTTTCAGACTAAGAAATTGAATTTAAATAGGAATGATTAGATATTCTACTTTAGGAGAAAGGTTGGCAGTCCATTTAGGATTCCCAAAAGAAGTTCGTTGATGTAAAATATCCTTTTGGTGAAAACCCAAGCATAGTCATCCTCATTGTTCAATTGGATGATGAAATTCCAATAATCAATGAATCTAATAAACCATCTACTAGAAAGTTTAAGATTTCCAAAAAATTCCTTATATCAACCAGCGAGATCCTCTTTGTCAGACATTTTCCATTGAGTAAAAATTTAAAAGGAGCTATTAAACTTACAATATCATCATTGTCTAGAAAGATGGACTGTTTACCATATTTTCCATGTAATTCGATCAATGGTAACTTGGAAGTTGCAGGTAGATTATGGAGAGCATTAAAATATGAGGGGGAAAGGTTATAGCAACTCCATCTTCAAAACTTTTGGAGGAACCCTCAGCTTCTACAACAACAATGGCATAGAACTTAAATTCCATGAAAGTGAGGCTCAAAATAAGTTGGAGAAAAGGGTGAAGGACAATGGAATAGTGACCCTAAGATATGCCATTATCAATGATTTAAAGTATTTCATGACTTTGTTAATATTTGCATAGCATTTGTTTTTTATATGAAAAAAATTTAAAGGTAAAGTTATTTTAACAATACATATTTTCTTAATATAAATGGTAAAATTATTTTAGAGGGTGTTAGGTCTAATAAATTTATATGCTAGATCATGAAAACTTAGACTATTCTTTAGTTGTTTGTCTTAAATTCACACTAGATTACTCCTTATTGTGGCAGAAGAAATTAAGTCACATTAGCATGCACACATTTAGAAAGATAACATGGGTTAACATGGTTAGTGGTATACCTAGGTTAGATTTTAATAATGAACATTTGTGTCATGCATGTCAACTTGGTAAGAAAACTAAGTCCACCTTTTGTTTTACAAAGGCATAGTCAGTATATGACCATTAGAAATTCTTGCCATGGATTTATTTGGACTTATCAACAACACATGTTTGGTAGGAAAGTCAAATGGATTTGCTATTGTTGTTGATTTTACTAGGTTTACTTAGGTAAATTCTTTGTATATAAAAGTTAATCTTTTTTTTTTTTGAAATTTTAGATCTTTACGATTTGGATATAAAAAAAATTGGTTGTAGCATTGCATATATTTATAGTGATTATGGTGGAGAATTTAAAAACCAGAAATTTGGAGTTTTCTTTAATAAAATATGGATATAACATAATTTTCAACCCTCAAGAAAGCTTAATAGAATTGAGTAATTAAATTAAAGAATATAACATTTAAGAAAACCATTAGATCCATTCTAAGTGAGTACACACTACCTAAATATTTTTGGATTGAGGTAATTAACATAGCTTGTTATGTCTTGAACTGAGTAAACATTAAATCTAAGTTTAATAAAGCCCATTATAAATTTTTCATAGGTAATACTTCAAATTTATCTTATTTTGATATTTCTAAGTTTTAATGTTTTGTGTTGAATAATAAAAAAATAACATGGAGAAGTTTGATTCTAAATCTGATGAGGTAATCTTTTTTGGTAACTCCTTTATACGAAAAGCTTATATAATCATTAATTAAAGAAAAATATTGGTAGGGGAGTTTATAAACATTAATTTTGATGGATCATTTATTACTTCACATGTTAGAGAACCTATAAATAAGGATGACTTAGTGCCAATTTGAATTTCGTAAAGTTTCGTTTGATGCATGATTAAGGAGTAATTAAGCTTATAATTATTTCATTAAACCTAAATTAAGCTTAATTTAGAAGAATTATTTAGAGATTTTATTTATCTTAAATTCCTTAATAAAAATGCATTCATCGAGGGTTCATTTGGAATTTCTATTGTTTTGATTGATTTATTATGATTTTCTCAATTAATTACCAAATTATGCCATTTTGTGATTTATTAAGTTTCATTGGGTTTCTTTGATGTGTTTAAGTTTATAAGGGTTTATTATGGTTATTTAATGTGATTTGATCAAATTTCATGATCTATTTTATTTGATATTAATTTATTCCATTAAAATTACATTTTGGAGATTGAAATTTAATATCTTTTGATTTACTTTGAGATAAATCATGAAATTTTTTCTTGATGTGCATTTTAACCTCAATTTAAGTTCCCCAAAGTTTCATATCAATTGCATTAATGGCTTGTGATTAATTTAAGTTTGATTATATTTATTTAAAGCTAAATTAATCCTAAATTACCCAAAATTAATTGAGGATTTTGGGTTAAATGGATTGTAGTCTTTAAGATGAATCCATAGAGCTCTTATTTGCATTTCTTTGAATTTGTATTTTATTTATTATAAATTTTTGGAGTTTCTAGCATTTTTTACAATTTTTTTAATGATTTAAATCGAGAAAAACTCGTTTGAAATAACGACACCGATGTGGCGCCATTGGGCCATCCGAGCCACAATTTCCTTTTGGAAATTAATCAAACAATCTAGCTAGATCTCGGCTGTCCATTTCAAATAAAAGAAATGGACAACAGTGATCATTCCTTATTCTTCTCCAATGAGAGACGAATGTCGTCCATCGAATCAAATGGATTTTTAGTGAATTGGGATAAATTTTATTGTGATTTCGATTGCAAAATGATGAAAGATTAGTTTACAATCAATTTATATGGTTTTACCCCATTGAGGATCAAATTCTCTTCACAAAAGGATCAAAGAAATCTCCCAAAAGGGTCAGTTGTGAGGCATACCTTGTTAGTGGCTATCCCTGGCGGCTGTCGTGCTTCGAGCATCTTCGCCTCAATGGGATGAAGTAGTGGATGTGATTTGGTGGCTTGATTCCCCGCCAAACATCTTAAAGACCAACTTGTGGTTGTTTGCCATCAATTTGGTCATTCTTCAGCTCGCCAGTGTCATAGTAATAAGAGGAAGATTCGTTTGAGATTGCCTTGACCCTAGAATGTGTAGGGACATCCAACTTGAGGTGAAATATTATCCTTCTCATTTTTCAATTGGAGCTTGAGAGGTTGGCCACCAGCTTTGGCCAAATTTTAATTTGTTGGTGATGAGAGGTTGGGGGGGATGCTCCTTCTTTCCTTCTCTTCACCTTGTGGATATTTTGGAATGAAGATATGAAGAGGAGTGGGTCTCTCTCCTCTCTTTCTATACATGGCTGAAAGCCATGTATGTTGAGCTTTAGGTGGCTAAAATGTTGCCATTGGCGGTGAGGGGCTTGACCAAAGGGTGGGTCTAGGCACTATCATTCTTATGATTGTGTTTGGATGAAGAGTTTGAGGGGAGGAAGTCTTTTCCCACCTTTTCCATCCTTGGATGAGAGAAACCTCATGGGAGTATCTCCTGCTCCTTGTTTCTCTCTCATTGCTATCCCCCATGGAAGAAGCCAAGTTTTCTTTTGCTAATGGGTTGGCCACTTGATTCTAACCCTTAGAATCATCTTCCAAAAGGTGGTCAAAAAATTGGATAAAATCTAAGGGAGTTTGGGTAATGAATAGCAGGAGGAATCCATAAGGCATCTTGACTTCAAGAAACTTTTTTTTGCATATGTGGTTTTAGTTTGGAGTCATAGGGACACCACATAGATATTTGGGCCTAGTGAGTGCTTAGTGAGTGCTTCAATCTAGGAAGCACCCATGATAGTAGGAAGCCTAGTGAGTGCTTCAATCTATCTTATAGTGCGGCTTTTATTTCTGAAAGAGAGAATTTACTTTTATTTAGGATGGAATCTTACAAAAATGCTAGAGCTTATAGTCTCACAAAATAATATTATGGAAATACCTAAGACGTGAGGACTTATACCCATAACAAAAGAGAAATGAGTCACCTTAGAACCTAAATATAGAGTGCACTAGCGTAGGCTCAGAGCTCGACCTAACTATACTCAGGGAAAATGGGATATAGTAGTTCACCTTCTTAAGAAAGGATGAATACATCCTGACTTGCTTAGAGTGGCTGCAAACTAACACCTCTTATATTTTAAAACCATTCAGGCCGGTATTATGTAGTTGTAAGATAGTTAGGTTGTTATTAAAGTAAGAAGAAAGCTAGAGTCCAAAACTCACTCCCTAAGAGACTAGATGATGTTTGGTATGCAAACATGATTCAGACTAATATTGAAAATTTATAAGTTTTTAAAATCATTTGACACATTTATTTTTATACCAAGGCTTGGGAAAATTATGCTTACATGCATGATGAAATTAAGTTATGGACTGAATCAACTAGAAGCAGTGTTCTCCATTACAAGGGATTGCTCTCAAAGGTTAAGCATATCCTCTATCATGCAAGAGTAGAGATCCTCTCTATTCAAGAGTTACACAATACGTATGCATGTTGTGGTAGCATATAATCATTCACTTGAGGGGTTTCTAAATCTTTTATTATTATGATTAAAAGCCTAAGCTTTAAAATGAGGTTGTGAGTTACATTAAGATTTAATTATGAGTTAATTAGTGAGGGTAGAGTATTTAATTTTTATCCTAAAGAGCCTACCGCATCCAAACCATACATCAAATCATCAAACTTTAAGAAACCTAAGAAAAGCATACCATTTATATTGCACAATCTAACATTAATAATCATAAAAGAATAAGAGGTTGATGAGGCTATATACAGACGTACACTCTAGAAAAGAGAAAAAGTTGGGTAGTCGAGCTCTATCGTTATACAACCCAGGTTATAATTGAATGTTATAATTAAAATAAATTCTCTATGGTTCTTCAATATTTTATTCTTTTTTCTTT
The DNA here is from genome assembly GCA_021442155.1 of Cymbidium sinense. Classification (NCBI taxonomy): domain Eukaryota; kingdom Viridiplantae; phylum Streptophyta; class Magnoliopsida; order Asparagales; family Orchidaceae; genus Cymbidium; species Cymbidium sinense. The sequence goes on from CM038222.1 coordinate 33,056,125, forward strand.
TCTTTGAATCTATTTGTTCCAAGCTTTATAGGGCCTCTTAGGTTTTTGTCTTCTAGCCACTGCTCATCCTAAACCCCATAGTACTAATCCTAATCTTATTATAAAAAGTATATATTTATGAAAAATAAGATGTAACTACTCCTACAAAATAGATGTTAGCTAAACAAATATACAAGCTAAGCAATTATATTTCACATATTTGGACATAACATCTTCCACTTGGGTAGCCAAGCCCACCTATCTAAATTGGATTATACTTAGAGGCATATGCAGCACCTATAAGAAAGAATATTTATATTTATTTATTATTATTGCAACCCCTTTAGCACAATCCCATTCATAAGATATTATTAGGTTAGTAATGACCTAACATCCAGTCTACCCACAAATAATCCTAACATCGAGTCTAAAATATTTTATCATAAAATAAAACACATCACCATAACATACACATGCCTAACTTAATACTAGAATTGATGACTTAACATTCTAATGTGTGTGCTAGGGCTTAGTGTGGTATATCTTTGTTAAGCTTTGAAAGTATAGTTGTCCAAAGTTTTAAAATTATTTAAATTAATTATTAAGGATAGTTTCACTTTAACTCTTTTAGTAGATTAATTAATTTTTTTAACTTACCTATTTTCATTTCATTTAATACTTACTTAGTATTAAACTATTATAAAGAGAAGAAAGAGGTTTAGCCCCCTTCATCCTTCTTCTAAGTTATTTTCTAAAGGAAAATTATTATTGCTTTTATTTTCCTAATAAACCATTTATAAATTTTTTTTATTGAGCCTATGATTTGATTAGTTTTAAGGAATCCTATTTAAATATGTTGGACATCTTAGGATCAATGAAATCAAGTCACCATCACATGAGTAATATTCAACTGTTTCCTTTCATTATCAATAACAATCACATTCTTTCATTTTTATTTCTCTTAATATTTGGTTTAATACATACATATACATGAAATATACTCATATTTTTGCACACTTAGTAAATGTTAATGCATGAATTTGATAGAAAAGAAAGATATCATCTCATAGCTATGTATACACAAATAGGTATTAGAAAATATGAGCAAGTACATGTCATTTTTAAACTAGGGAAGTGAGATTATCTAGGACCTCCTTGGGGCTACTTAAAGCCTAGTGTTCCCGGGATGTCTAGACTATATACTTACTAATTCAAATATGTGTCAACATATACATGAGCATAGAAACAAAACCATGCAAAGGTTATAAAAAATCTTTTTATTTATATAAAGTTTAATGGCATGAAGAGAAAATGTTTTACCTTATATACTAGCACATGTATACACATAAATGAAATCAAACAAGTACATGCCATTGTTAAAATAGAGAAGTGAGATTATCTAAGACTTTCTTGGGGCTACTTAAAGCCTCGTGTTCTCAGGATGTCGAGACTATATACTTGCTAATTCAAATATATGTAAACATATACATAAAATATAAAGATAAAATAATCCATTACCATCTTTAAATTAGAACTAAATGGAAACTTTATTAAGTATTTACAACAAACATTAATTTAAATTTCGCACTATTTGATTCATTATTAACTCATAATTTCAAAAATAATTTGAAGTTTATTAGTGATAATTGCCACACCATATAATAACATTTATCCAACTCATATAAATTAAATGCAATCATATTCTTTTAATTTTTCTTTTTAAAAAATGAACACATGAAACAAATGTCATACACATTTATAATAATTGAAAAGAAGTAATTAAATGTTACCAAATAACATACTCAATTTCATTGAATCCTAAAGATAATTAAGCTAAATAAACATTTTTTTCAACACTAAACAAAGCTTTTATAAGATTTAATTTTGATGTTTAAGTTATTAAAACCTAAAGAGGAGAAATGATACTTAGGATTCATTCCCTCACATGTTGGCTATTTGACACGTTTAACGAAAGAAATTAAATATGTTTATGAGTTGATTAAGTTTAATCCATTAATCACATCAATTTGATTACCCTTCCCCATGCTTCTTTAATTTAATTAACCACTTGATCAGGAGCCTACAATGATATGCTTTGGGAGGATAAAATCAGCAATGCACCTAAAGGAGTCTAATGCAATTAGGTTCATGCATAAGACTTAATTAAATTAAATAAGAGAAATATTTAAGTTAAAATACTCTTATGATTTCCCAACACTAATGGGATAATCATAATTTTGTTACTGATTTTATGCTATTACACTCGAGTTATTTAAATCAAATTTTATTTTTATTTTTATTTTTATTTTTATTTTATCATTAATTTTTCATTAATTTTTATTTAATTATTAAACACATTAATTAAACCCTCTTTAAAAATATACTCAGAAAAATAATTAAGAAAGGGGGCCTAATTAATTCCCTCATCATCCCTACTATTTACGTTGATTAATTAACAATAATTGCTTAATTTTTGTTGTTCATTAATTTTCATAATTATTTAATTAATTAAAGAGGGAAATTAGGGTTAAAAATCTAAAATCTTCAAATCATATGGCAAATAATTCCAAAAATATTATGGGAGGCATATGACATCCCATAGAATCATCCCATTAAATTAATTAGCCAATTAATTTGGCCTTAATTAAAGTAATTAGCCTAAACTTCAAACTTTAATTTAGCACTATTCATTAAGTATTAATTAGAGATTTTCTTTTTGTTAAATGTTTTTATATCGAAGCTTTCTAAAATGTGTTTATTTATATTTTTTGGATTTTTCTATAATTAGTTATAATTTTTTAAAGTTTTGACTATTTAATTATATTTGAAAACCGTAATTAATCTTTTTAAACCATCAGTGTCACGTGGATGCTGACACAACAGTGCTTTCTAGATGGTGCTGCAGTATTAGCTACTTAAATCATCTGACACGATATCTTCTCAGTTGTTTGAACTCAGATCGGACGGTCAAGATTGATCCTGTGATTTCAAAGGGATTAAATTGAGATTTCTAATGTGATTAATGATGACTATCTATTCTAATCACACAAAATGAATGACCAGTGATCCATCATCTTGTGAGCGCTGGAAGATGGACATCGTCTACCTTCTTATCGCTTAATCTGAGCATGTTGCAGCTTATTCAACGATGAAATCGACTCCAAAATGATCAGGGAAGAAATTTAAGGAGAACCTACTGTGGAGATCGTATGAAAATATGATTCACTTCAAAAAACATCAAAACCTAATGGCGAAGACTATAATTTCCAGATTTTTACCTCGTCAGAGCTATAGACTGGTGGTCTAATGACTGAGGTAGCTTCATCTTAAAGAGATGAAGCCCTATTGAGAAGATCTTGAGCCGCCTCTTCATCGATCGATTTGTGGACCAAATGCCACCACAAAACTCACTAGAGTTGGTCTATGGAAGTCTTCCAGTGGTCAAATCACTCTGGAAATGATTTGTTATGATTCATTAGAGTAAGATGAAGGTGTAGAAAAAGTTAGTTTGAGTTTGTTGTATGTTTGGGGAGTTTGGATGAATGGAGCTCTTGGGTCTGATTGGGAGATGGTCTCGCCAACAGTAAGGTACACGGAAAGCTCGGGAGAGAGTGTGGGACTGCACTGAATGCTATGAGGAAGTTCTTTGGTGAGTTTGAATGAATGGGGAAGAGTATAATCTCCTCCCTAGTTGAACCAAGGGTTGGGATTGGTTTAGCCTTTGGCAGCTATCCAGTCGGGGTAGGTGGCCGGAGGTGGTAGGGGATTGCTAAGGTGGGTGAGTATGAGAGGCTGAGGGAGTGTAGTGGCTTCCATAAGGTGTACGCTTCTCCTTATGTTGACCAATGGTTTCCCAAAGGTGAACTTACCCTATCTTGGCCAAAAGCTGAACCCAACAACCTTAGGTTAGGTTGGGTCAGTGGTCTCTTGTCCAAGAAAGGCTAAAGGTGACTGCCAAGGGGTGGGGAGTTGGAGTACCCATCCAAATGTAAATTTTGTTTCATTTGGAGGGTTTGGTTCAATGGGAGTTTGATTGGAGTTTAGCTTAATTAGGCCTTTTTAGGTCACTTTGGGTCAAGTGTCTTGGTCAAGTCAACTTGGACCCATTGGAGTGATAGATGGTTAAGATATGTTCAATGATAAATTTAAAGTTGAATAGTGGCTTTAATTCCAATTTATTTGGGCTTGATTGAGTTTTGGCTCATTTAAACCTTTAAAGTCAAATGGGCTAACTTAGGTTAATCAAATTCACTTGGTTCAATTAGCTTGATTGTTAGTGTTGGAGTAGTTTGAAATGATTTATCGAATAATTAGAGTGATTGAGAAAATCAGATTAGATTTAGTTTGCTTAAATGGACTTGAATAGAGTTATACGATCATGGCAGGTTAACTTGGGTCAAGGCCAAAGTTAATTTAGCTTGCAGCTTGGATTGAGAAAACCAAATTCAATTAAGATTAATTGAATAGGTTTGAGTTGGTGTAGTTCCAATCACATGAGCTTAAGTTTAGATGAGTTGAGGGGCATGAGTCTTGGTTTAGGCCTTAGGGTAGGTGAAACCTATTTATCCTAAAGAAAACTTCAGCCTTAAGGTTATGCCCTATAACTCTAGGCTTTGGTTTAGTGTTCCCTTAATCACTAGAAGTTTCCTAGCACTAAGAAATTCTAAGTGTCTAGAAGGCTTCTAGTTCGAAGATAGTAGGGATCAATCCTCACCCCAAAACTGAGGTCAACAACATACCTCCTCCCTTTGACTTTTATTTATGGCATTTGGTATTACCACCATAGCCCTAAGTCTAATGTTTGGCTGCCTAAATCAAACCCAATGCGAGTTTGAGGTTAAATTTAAATCTATTTGAGTTGGATTGGAGGTTTGAACCTAATTCATTCCATTTGCTTCAAAGTGTTTTAAATTTATTTCTTTTGATTTAATTCATTTAAATTTAGGTTTAATTATTTTTAATTAATGATTTATTAAGCTTTAATTTGATTAATTCCTTTAGGTTTTGAACTAATTTTTGATTCCATTTCACTTTAACCCATTTAGCCTTTAATGGGTTAAGCTTAATTCCAATTGGGTTCAAATGATCCATTTGGCTTATCTGAATTTTTTTGGGACTCTAATCATATTTGATTACATATATGGACTGATTTAGAATGATTAATTTTAATGGTTTCAGTTTAATTTTAATTTTGACCCATTTGACCCATATTGGGTTTAATGGGTTAAGCTTGGGTTCATTTGAGTCAAATGATTAATTTGATCAAATTAAACCCAATGACCGGCTGGATTATATTTAATGATCATTTCCAAATGATTTTGAGAAAACAAATTGAGTTGATTTCAATTTGATTTGGGTTTGAACCCAATAAGACTCATTTTGGACCATTTAGACCAAGTGGTCTAATTAACCTAAGTAAGGCTTAAATAAATTTAAATTTATTTAGATTCATTATTAAATATGTTTATTTTATCATTTAGATAATTTTTAATGATTTATTTGGTCAATTTTTATGGGTTGACTATTGACTTAGTGGGACCCACATAAGTCTAATCTATGTCAAAAGGGTTGACTAGATTTGACTTTGATTTGGATTTGGATTCATTCATTTGATTTAATTTAAATATATTTTGGTTTATTTGGATTTGTTTTAATTTAATTTAGGCTCAAAATTTTGTTTGAGTTTATCAAAACTCATTTAGTTAGATCAAATCCAAAGAGGATGCACTAGGTGACTAGGTGTAGTGTTCCAAGTACTTAATTAGGAGTCTCCTAATCTAGGATTAAGTGTTCTAATACCTAATTTTTGAAATGTATTAACCTAATCCAAAAATGAGGTCAACAATTCAACCCCCAATATGTGTTGTTGACTGACAATAGTACACTGTACATATTGATGTTGACCGAATAGTCAACACTACAAGCATAAGCTTGAAGAAGTTCATATTTGGTTTTGAAATTTGGAATTCTATTTTTTATTTTGATTTCAAATTATTTTTTGGATTTGATTGCAAAATATAGGCATAAAAATGCCAAATTTGTTTTAAGTTATAATGATTCATTCTTAAGAACTTAAATTCACTAAGTTCTAAGAAGAATAGAGATATCATTAGAAGTAAACTCAAAAAAGGGTTTAATCCTAACACAATCATTGTAGTCATAGAAGATGCCTTCAAGGGACTTACTCTTATTTGAGAATAGTAGTTAAAGAGGATGCTAATATGGATACTTACTCCTGATCCAAACTACATGATATTTTAGCTAGAGAAAGTTACCATTAGGGGATTTACTCTTATCTAGTTAGCTACTAGGAATGAGTCTTTGAAGACTTGATTCCAAACTAAGCTGGGGAGAAGGAGCTTTAATATCTTAATCCTCAACCTTAATATTTTTACTACTAGATAGGGGTCACATGGACTTAATTCTTAGTCTGAATAGTCCATATGAATAGGGATTTCAATGACTTATTTCCACTCCTTAATTTCTTTTATTTAGAATTGGAAAAAGAGTCAGAAAAACTTGAATCATATTCTAATGAAGTTTAGCTAATAGGAAGGGGCCTTCAATGGATTAATTTCAACTTGGGTAACATAAAAAGTAATGACTTTATCATATCCTTATAAGGATGTCTACTAAAGGACTTACTTGTCTATGATTGGCTCTTAGTAAGAGGCCTTCAATGACTTAATCCAACTTGAGTAGCCACAATGAGGAAGAGGGGTCTTAATGATCTAACCTTAAACCTCAAAGGTTTTGGCTAATAGGGTAGGGGTCTTCATGACTTATTCCTAACTTAAGTAGCCTATTTGATAGGAAAGGGTTCTTCATGACTTGTTCCTATCCATATCATTTAGAAAGAACGCATACTGTGGGACTTATTTCTTTCTAACTAGCTAGTAGGAGGGGTATTTAATGGTTTAATACAACCTAAATAGCTTGGGTTGAGGAAAGGGGTCTTTAAAGACTTGATCCTAAACCTCACATTATTTTATTTTGACTAATATGATAGGGGTCTCAATGACTTTATCATTACCTTGGAATTTTGAAAGGATGCGTACTATGAGACTTACTCCTATGTGATTGGCTATTAAGATTGCGCCTTCAATGGCTTAATCCAACTTAGATAGCTAAAGAAGAGGAAAGGGGTCTTCATTACTCAATCCAATCCTAAATATTTTGGCTAATAGAAGAGAGGTCTTCATGACTCATACTTAATCTAAATAGCCAGTATGATAGGGAAAGGGGTCATGGTGACTTTTTCCTAACTTTATTATCTGAAAGGATGCCTTCTCTAGGACTTACACTTATATGATTATATATTAAGATGGGTCAATGTATTAATCCAACTTAGATAGCTAAAGAAGAGGAAAGGGGTCTTGGTGACTTAATCCAATCCTCAAAAGTTTGGTGTGGTGTTTTTATTTGGAGTCATAGGGACACCACACAGATCTTTGGGGTACTTTTTGGAATGATCAAGTATGATATTTAAGGAATGGTGTATTATCTCAAAAGATAGAAGCGTCACCCTACAATGGACTTTATCATCTAAAAAGGACTCTTAAGATAGATGAGTCTACATGTACCAGAGATCTTTCTCCCACTTTACATGGATAAGTAAAGTGGGGTTTATTTTATGCCTGGTTCTTTAGAACCCTATGAAAGCAACCTCCCATAGTTAGTTATATTCTAAGAAATGGGAATTCCCTAAGAACACTTTCTATTAAACTAGTCAATTAATGTGTCCAAAGATTTCAAAGGTAGGGAATCAAAGAATTGGCAATTTGAGAAAGCACTCAGGAAAAGCTCAAATAGGAAGAGTTTTTAGCAGATTCCAAAGGGAGAATAAGTAGAAATCACACATGATACTACGATGTCTAGTGGGTGCTTCAAACTACCCTATAATGAGATTTTACATTTTTAAAAGAGAGAACATTATGTATTCGAGTTGAAATTTTATTAGAATGCTAGGACTTAGATTCCAACAACACAAGAATGTAAAAATACCAAAGATGTGAGAACTTATACTCATAGCCTAAGGGAAACAAGCTGCCTCTGAACCAATATCAAGGTACTCTAGTGCAAGCTAAGAGCTCAATGTAATTCTACTCGAGAAAGTTGGATATATTGGTTCATCTCCACTAGGGAAAGTGAACCCATCTCGACTCTTCTGGACTTACAAATTCTTAAAGTGGACGCCAGTTAACACCTCCTACGATTTTAAAATCATGTGGACTAGTCATATGGTAATGAAAGATAGCTATGCTATTATTAATTAGGAAGAAATCCAAAATCCTAAACTCACTCCCTAAGAGACTATATCATATTTGGCATGAAAACTTGACTTAAGATAATGTAATAAAATCTACATATTTTATTTCAATTTGACTTGTTATTTTGGACTAAAGCTTGGGATAAGTTATGACTAAATGCATGATGAAAATAGGTTATGGGCTAAATGAGAGGGAAGTAGTGTTCTCCACTACAAGGGACTGCCCACAGAGGTCAAGCCTGTCCCATATCATGTAATATTTGAGTCCCCTATTTAAAGAGTAAAATAATATGATATGCATGATGTGATAATATACAATATTCAACTAAGGGGTTGCTATCTTTTATTTATCTTAATTGTAAACCTAGGCTTTAAAGTAAGATTATGAGTTGATTAAGATTTTAATTATGAGTTATTAATGACAGTAAAAAAATAATTTTATTCAAAAGAGCCTACCACATCCGACCACACATCAAATCATCATATTTTGAGAAACTTATAAAAATCATGCTATTTCTATTGCATAATCTAAACATAAAAATCAAACACTTGAATTTCATAAAACAATAAAGGGTCAGTGCAGCCAGGCATAACCGTACACTCTAAAAAAGAAAAGAAATTGGGTAGCCGAGCTTTACCCTTATACAGCCTGGATTATAATTCAATTTTACAATTGAAATAAATTTAATGGGGGTCTTCAATTCTTGATCTTCTTCCCATCTTTGGACTAGCTTGCTCAAGGCTTCACAGGGCCTCCCAGGTCTTTTCCTTCTAGCTACTGCTCATCCTAAATCCATAACATTAACCCTAAACATAGTGCAAAATTACATTTTTATAAGGAAAATAACTCTAACTATAATTGCAAAATAGATGTTAGCTAAACAAACATATAAATCAATCAATTATATTTCATATATTTGTACTTAGCACCCTACACTTGAGTAGCCAAGCCCACTAGTCCTAATTGGATTATCCTTAGGGTCTTAAGCAACACTAGTAAGCAAAAAGCATTTTTTTATATATAATTATTACAATATTCCCTTAAGCACAATCCTCTACAAAAAATATCATTAGGCTAATAATAGTCTAACATCTGGTGTACGTACAAGAAATCCTAACATCTAATCTAAAAATATTACATCACAAAATAAAATATATCACCACAACAACAATGACCTAACCTAATACTAACATCGGTGACATAGTATTCTGAAGTGTGTGTTAATGCTAGAGTGTGTGGTTGTCCAAATTGGGTTTTAAAGTTAGATTTTCCTAATGGGTGAGCATTCAAGTTATCCATTAGGGATGATTACATTTAAATTCATTTATCATCCTTAATTGGTTTTTAAATTATGCATATTTAGTTCATTCATTTTCTTTTTAGGATTTAATATTATCAAGAGAAGAAAAAGAGTTAATTATCATTATATTCTACCCTAGGTTGATTTTTAAAAAATAGATTTTTTTTGTGATTTTTGAACAATCATAATGGAACATTCACAGATTTTAATTGATCCTATATTTATATTTAACTTAATGAATTTTATTCAGACATAGAAACACTTTAAGGTTAAATGAAGCAAATCACCATCAAATGCATAAAGTTTTATATCTTCAATTTCATTATCAATAACATTCTCATTTCATTGTTTTGTTTTAATTTAAACCATATACATGCATCACTTATATGAATTTTGTTTTATACACTCGGTATATCATCATGCATGAATTTGAAAGAAAAATGATCTCACTTCATATTTGAACACATATATACTTGTATAAGAAACTATGCAAGTATGTGATGTTGTTAAACCAGGAAAGTGAGATTATCTAAGATCTAATTGGGGCTACTTAAATTCTCATATTCTCAGGATGTCCAGACTATATACTTGCTGATTCAAATACATATACACACATGTCTAAATGTAAAGATGAAACCAAGTTATTATCTTTTAATTGTGAAAAGATAACTTAGCTCCATGCTTATATTCCTTTATTTATGACAAACATTATAAGTAACAAGTTAGGATTCATATCACTTAATTGATAATTAGCATAAAATTTTTAAATACATTAGGATTTATTAGTGATAATAACCACATCATATATTTATACTTATCCAACTCATGTAATTAAATGCATCATATTCTTTTGAATGTAAAACATGAATATATGGAATAAATGGCATGCATATTTATGGTAATTGAAATAAAGTGATTAAACATTATCAAATAACAAACTTAGCTTCATTAAGACCTAAGGGGGAATCATACTAAATAAATGCTCCTTAAACTTAATCAAAGCTTCTTTAGGATTTGATTTTGTGTTTTAGATTATCTAATCATGAAGTGGAGAAATAAGAATTAAGGTATAACCCGCACCCATGGTAATTAACTAATAAGTTTAAAGAGAAATTAAGTGAATTTTAGAGTTTAATAAGTTTGGTTTATTAATAAATCACTTAATTACCTCCTAAAAAGTTCCTTAATTTAATTAACTATTAAGCAAAGACCTATGAAACATGATAATTCAATTAAGAATAAAATTAGTAAGGTTCTAAAGATTCTAATGCAATTAAGCCCATGCTTAAATATTAACTGAATTAAGAGAATTGAGCTAATTACTTTCATGATTTACCAAACCTTTGGAAATTCATAATTTCATTAAAGCCCTTATGTTAAGTAAGCACATAAGGAGGATTAATTAAATCAATATTGCTGGTTGTATTAACTATGATGATGATGTAATAAATTTTATTTTTTTATTTTAATTTCTTTGAATTCTATTTAACTATTTAATGAGTTATTTATTTAATTAAAAGGATTTAGGAAAGAACTTGAGAAAAATAATTAGGAGGGGAGCTCATAATTATTTTTCTTAGTCGTCATTACTATTACGATGATTTATTAACCTTCCCCAATTAATTTTACTATTTTCTTAATTTTAATAATTATTAACTCACTTAAAATAGGTAATTAGAGTTTGAAACCATGAAATTTATAATACATTAGGCAAATAAATCCAAGAAAATTATGGGAGCAAGGGACATCTTGTGTAATTGGCATACCAAATCTTAGATTAATTGGCCAAGTAATTAGGGCTTAATTAATGTAATTAGTAAATATTTTAATCCCTAATTAGCTACTGTTCACTAAACAAAACCAAAATATTTTATTTTTCCCAGATTCTCCTTTATTTAGCTTTTCCAAAATGGGTTTATTTGCATTTTTTAGAGTTTTCTACAATTAGTTATGAATTTTTGAAATTTTGGCTAATTAATTACATTTTAAGCCTTAATTATCCCATTCACATATTCGGCACCACGCGGACACTGGCGTGGCAGTGCTTTCTACATGGCGTTGTGGGATTGGTTATTTAAATTGTCTGATGTGGCAATTGACTTAGTGATGGTGGACATGGTTTTGTCTCGATCATTCGATCTCAAATTGAATAGTCAAGATTAATCCTATGATTTTAAAGGGATTAAATAAGAAAATATAAAGTGATTAATCTTGGCAGTCTATTTTAATTACATGGAATGAAAGGTAGATGATCTGTCATCTCGTGAACCCTGGAAGAAGGACACTGTCCACCTTCTGTCGCTCGATCCGAGCTTGTCAGAGCTCCTTCGATGGCAGATTCGATTCCAAAATGATCATGGGGGGGGGGGGGGGTCGAATCTATAGGGATCATATAGTGGAATTCTACGAGAATAGAATATCTTTCAAAAAACACCAACAATCCTATAGTTTTCTATGGTTTGTTAGATTTTACTTTGCTAGAGTTCAAGACTAGTGGTCCAACGACTAAGGTAGTTTTGTCTTGAAGAGAAAGAGAAGAAGCCCAACGAAGAAGATAATGAGCTACCTCCTTGTGGATCGCTCTGTGGACTAATGATGCCTTGAAGGTAGCCAAAGTTGGTCTTGGGGTGGCTTACGATGCTCGAATCTACCGAGAACTGATTAGTTTTACCTCAACAGAGTGTGGTGACGGTGTGGAAGTGGTTAATTTAGTTTTGGTGGAGGTTCGGTGATATTGGACAAATGGACCACTCAAGTGTGGTTAGAGCTTGGTATCACCAGCGATTGTGTTCATGAAGAGCTCAGGAGAAGGCTTAGAACTATTTGGAATTATCTAAGGAAGGTCTTTGTGAAGTTTGAAAGGATGGGGAGGAGTATACTTTTCTCCCCAGATAAACCAAAGCTTGGGATTGGTTCGACCTTTGTATCCTCCGAGTTGGTCACTAGAGGTGGCAGTGTATTGATGAAGGGGAGGTGCTTGAGTGGCCAAGTTAGTTTAGGGGGCTATCATGGCGAAAATCGATGAAGGGGGGGGGGGGGGGTGGGGTGAATCTATAGGGATCATATAGTGGAATTCTACGAGAATAGAATATCTTTCAAAAAACACCAACAATCCTACAGTTTTCTATGGTTTGTTAGATTTTACTTTGCTAGAGTTCAAGACTAGTGGTCCAACGACTAAGGTAGTTTTGTCTTGAAGAGAAAGAGAAGAAGCCCAACAAAGAAGATAATGAGCTGCCTCCTTGTGGATCGCTCTGTGGACTAATGATGCCTTGAAGGTAGCCAAAGTTGGTCTTGGGGTGGCTTACGATGCTCGAATCTACCGAGAACTGATTAGTTTTACCTCAACGGAGTGTGGTGACGGTGTGGAAGTGGTTAATTTAGTTTTGGTGGAGGTTCGGTGATATTGGACAAATGGACCACTCAAGTGTGGTTAGAGCTTGGTATCACCGATTGTGTTCATGAAGAGCTCGGGGAGAAGGCTTAGAACTATTTGGAATTATCTAAGGAAGGTCTTTGTGAAGTTTGAAAGGATGGGGAGGAGTATACTTTTCTCCCCAGATAAACCAAAGCTTGGGATTGGTTCAGCCTTTGGTAACTGTCCGGCCAGAGTTGGTCACTAGAGGTGGCAGTGTACTAATGAAGGGGAGGTGCTTGAGTGGCCAAGTTAGTTTAGGGGGCTATCATGGAGTGTACACTCCTCCTATTACTAGTGAAGTCTTAGTGTCTAGAAGAATCCTAAGTATAGAATGGTGGTAGTCAATCTCACTCAAAAAGTGAGCTCAACATTTGGCTAATAGGAAAGGGGTTTTCATGACTTATTTCTAGCTTAGTTAACCTATTGATCGCAACAAAAAATACTGTGAAGGATGCACTCTGCCATCTTTATAAGATGGGCAGGAGTATGTTCTTCATGAGGCAAATTGCTATATATTCAACCAGATTTCCCTTAAAATTTAGGTTAGGGTTTATTTTGATCTGAGTTCTACTTCCTATGGATGCAAGCCTCCATAGTTAATTACCCCTCTTATCATAGTAAGAGAGCACTCTCGATTAATGTTGGAAACAAATGTATATATTTGATATGTAATTGGTGTCTTATGTTGTGTGTGGCATAGATGACTGTCTTGTGAGAATTAAGAGTGTAATTTTGATCAAGATCTCATGGTTTTGTCAGCCCAGGATTACATTATTCTAGCCTGCCAACATAAGAGGGACATAGCCATAATGTTTAGAGAGTCTAATTAGAAGCCATGGGCTACCTCATTTCAGGCATCTCTTGTAGACTTAGAATTTGTAGTGTAAGTGGTACAAGAGTATTCATGTAGTGATCATATTATAAGGTGTCTACATGGAGATTAGATTGATGTTAACATTGTGAACAAATATCTTACATCCCTTTGGAATGCCAAATTATATGGTTATTACAAGGTGGATGGAGATTAATTTATTCATGTGGTGAACAAATCATGGGATGTTAATATGGTGACAAAATAAATGTTCACATGGTGAACGAATAAGTTGTTCGGCTTACATTCTTTTGGAATGCTAGAAATCACTAAAGTTGTCTATATATTAGATAGACAGAATGGTGATTGCATATCAAATGAGTACAAATTTGATTTTGATTTTTTTTAATGAAAAAAAATCCTTATTTTAGGATCCAAATAGTGCCTATGTCGCATAACACAGGGGTAGATGAGTTGGAGGCTCAGTGCCTCGATCTAAGTAGGCAACATCATAGAGCTGACATTATTGGTCATTTACCATTTGAACATCACTACGATGTCGCTTTGTAGTACTGTGGTGCTTGTCAAGATTCCTATCTGACATGCAACAAGTTTTAAGGGGAAATAATAGACTCAATTTAATGAGTGCTACAGTGCAGGGTTAGAGCACTATGACACTGCACTCTTTTTGTGTGTATCGATTATGAAAATTTATTATAATTAACTCTATTTTTTAACCACATAGTAATCGATGGGATGAGCTAACTAGTGACTCAATGTTGCATGTGGGCATCGCAGTGCTGGGGCTATGTTCTACAACTCAAGAGGATAGTGCCTTGGTGCCGAGGTTGGGCACCATAGTGCTAGGTCCTAATTAACAAATAGTAGCCCAGGCTGTTAAGGATTTTCATTTTACGATCCCTTCCTTTAAGAATTTCCTTTCTTTTCAAGCTCTTCCATTTTCAAATTTAAAATATCAATCATGATTCTTATGATATTTATGGGTTAGAAAAGGGCATCCATCTATGGAAATCGCTTCATTAGCACTATTGCTAAGGAGCAGTACCAACACACTCTCCTCCACAAACATCTGATTCCAAAGAAGGGATTCCAGAATCTAGGTGGCAGCATGGAGGGGATAGTTATGTAGCAGAGGTGGCTCAAGTTAACCTATGACAATAATTCATGCATCATCCCTGTGGTGAGTGAATTCTTTGTAAATGCATGAGATGGCTAAGAGAGCATAACATATGTCTAAGGAAAGCTGGTGAGTTATGATGGTAGTGCTATAAATGCATATTACAATGTTCCTAATATTGAGTATAATCAATATTGCTCCTACTACAATGATGATCCTAATTTCGATGAGATCATTCTTTTTCTTTGTGATAAAAATGAAAGAATTCAATGAAAATGATGGGAGGAAAGGATTATTAACTTTCCTGCAGCTAGTATGACAGTCACCTCTAAGGCTTGGTACTATTTCATTTCTACAAGGCTTATGCCCTCTGGTAACATTGATGAGGTTACTAAGAAAAGGGATATTTAGAATTTTGCTATTCAAAAGGGGTTCTTAATCGATATCAGGAAGGTTATTTTTAATTCAATTTGTAATATATTGAAGGGGAGCACTACTTTTGGGTACAAACACCCTTCTCATATTTATGGTTTCTGTGTAGCAATGGGTACGATAGGGAGGCTTGATGATGAGGTACTCCTTCAAAAGTCTCTTCTAATGAAGAGGGTGATCGGGGAGGGTTGTGTTTAGTAATAGAATTGAAGTGGGAGAGAGTTTACGTCCTCTTCAATCTAGATCCCAAACTCCCAAGTCATTGGTTGAGCAAGTTTAAAAGATTGGCAACTAGGTCTCAAACTTTTGAAAGAGGGTGGATAAGAGTAGTCATAGGGAAGAGATGCTTGAATGCAAATTTGATCATCATATAGATCAATAGCAGATGTAATTCTCCTATATGGCTCAGTTAAACACTTCACTGGTGAATATGTTTTAGAATTGCAATCTTTTAGATCCTAGCTATGTCTCCTTCCTTACAATGCCTTAATATCAGTCCCATGTGATTACCTCGCTAGTATCAAGCATGGAGGAGGAAGAAGAAGAGGAAGAGGTGGGTGTCGACAAGTATGACTACTAGCTTTCCACATTTATATTTTTTTCTTCTTTTCTTTTATTTAAAATTTATAATTTTATTATGAAGAATAGAATAGAAGTGGGGGGGGGGTGTTTAGTAATAGAATGAAGTGGGAGAGAATTGAAGTGGGAGAGAGTTTATGTCCTCTTCAATCTAGATCCCAAACTCCCAAGTCATTGGTTGAGCAAGTTTAAAAGATTGGCAACTAAGTCTCAAACTTTTGAAAAAGGGTGGATAAGAGTAGTCATAGGGAAGAGATGCTAGAATGCAAATTTGATCATCATATAGATCAATAGCAGATGTAATTCTCCTATATGGCCCAGTTAAACACTTCACTAGTGAACATGTTTTAGAATTGCAATCTTTCAGATCCTAGCTATGTCTCCTTCCCTACAATGCCTTAATATCAATCCCATGTGATTACCCTGCTAGTATCAAACATGGAGGAAGAGGAAGAAGAGGAAGAGGAGGGTGGCGATAAGTAGGAATACTAGCTTTCCACATTTATATTTTTTTTCTTTATTTCTTTTATTTAAAATTTATAATTTGTAAATTATAATTTTATTATGAAAAAATAAAATTCTCCTTTTTATTATCTTTGCATTATATGCCTGCATATATATAGTTTTTTTTTCTATTGATTCACCAAGATAAATAATAAAAATTTAAACACCTATAAAAAAATCAAATCTGAGTATAATGCTGCAATGCTACAGGTAGACCAAAGGACCCAAGAAATGGGCCCCACGATGCTGTCTTGCAACACTGTGGTGATGTGGGATATTATTTTATCCCCAATAGAAAATTTTCTAAGTCTTTTTTTGCTTGTAATAAGGTGATACAATGATGTGGTGTTGTCCCCTTAACGCCACATCACTGTTGGATTTTTATCACTTGTTTAATCCAAATATTCTAAGTCATATTTCAGGTGACACATGGGTATGACATCATCACTCAGATACACTAAGGGATTTTTGTTATAGCTTTGAGACACTAATTCTTGGTTGTTGCATTGATATCTAATGCCTCAGCGCTATAGGCCAAAATTTGAATTTAAAGTGCAAATATTTTAAATTTTTTAGAATGTTTGGTAGCATTTCACTTTAGCAGTGTTATGTTTCAAAATTGTATAGTGCAAAGCACTCTTCTCCCTTATTCCAGATCAAAGATCAACGGATGGAAAGAGGTTTTCATATCTCGTTGGAATAAAATTCAACGGCGTAGGTCTTCAAATCTCTAAGTTTTCCATACTTGATCAAATATCAATGATGGGATATATCAAACTATATAAAAAACACAAATTCATTACCGGATTCCTTGATAGCTGACATATTGCTTTCAAACTCTATATAGAGGAAGATTATGCACACTTATTTTCCAAGAAACTTTACCATATAGACAACATACCCATGTATATTTTAAAATGGACTCCTACCTTTGACTATAACATTGAACCACCATTTGTTCTGATATGGTTGAAATTTCCAAACTTAAAACTCCACCTGTTAAATAAACAAATTATATATTCCCTTACTACATCCTTTCGTAAGCCACATAAAATTAATTTATCTACTTTTTATCAATCCAGGCCATCTGTTGTTCATGTCTTAGTCAAAATGGATATAACAGCTCCTCATGCTAATGATATTTGGATAGGAACCCCCATAAATGGCTATTGGTAGCAAGTTGTTATTGAGTAGAAATAACACTATTGTCCCAAGTGCAGGATGTTTTAGCACCTTCTTGAGAACTATTATATTGCTAATCCTGAGCTTATAGTAAGAAATTTTAAACCAAATGAAATAGGAGAGGTCATTATAAAAGTTCTGCGAAGCAAGACTGATAAAACCCAAAAGAAAACTATTATTACTCTGCTCGATGGAATTGCTAATCTAGGGTGAATTAAAATAATTCCACGTGGAGACATATCAGTAAACATAGCTCAAGTTGGAAACATAGATACACTACTATAAGAAACACTCCCTAGTCCTATCCAACATTTCAATCCAATGGATTATGAGACACCATTTCAATCCAATAGATACACTACTATAAGAAACCAATTTGGAGGAGACCTTTAGATGCCATCAACAATAAACTCAACTAGATGATGTATCCTCTCCAACAACCCAACAACTCATGACCAAATTATGAGGAACTTGATAACACAATATAGGACATTAAGGAGAAGTGGTTGATCAAGAAATCCAAAAGGAATAAACATAAGGGAATCAGGGAACTAAGACACATCAACCCAAATGTAGCATCATCCATAAGGAATACTTCCACTACTAGACTATTGGCCAATTAGGATGATAGGGTGGATAAGATTGCTACTAAAGCCTCCAAGGGCTCTAAGAATTCCAAACATGATTAATTTTTTGGTTTGGAATATTAGGGGCATTGTAAATAATGAAACCTTTAATAGGCTCAAGAACCTAATAAAGACACTTAACATTCATATCTTTGCCATCCTAGAATAACTCATTCATCCATAAAGTTCTAAGAAACTTAATAGGAAGTTTAGAAGTTTCAATATCATCCAAAATCATAATAATAAGATTCTATTCTTTTGAAAAATATCTTTTTCAAGTATACCATATAATAAATAATTCCTAATTTATGCATCTATAAATTAATTGCAGCAATTACTCTATTCATGTAACCATTGTCTATGCGGCCTGTACTAGAAAATCCAAGAAAACTCTATGGACAAATATTATTGGTATTGGATAGAGTTTCCATATTGATTGGCTTGTAGGGGGTTACTTCAATATGATTACTAATTCCTTGGAGAAGAAGGAGGAAGAAAACCAAATGAAATGGTGAAGAGGGAATTTGTTGAATACATTGAGGAAACATAGCTAATTGATCCAGAATTTAGTGGTTCTTCTTTTACATGGAATAGAGGTCAGGTATTCGAACGTCTTGATCATATTCCCCTTAATTTATATTGGCTCTCTTAATTTTAGCACTCTACTATCAAACACCTAACAAGAACCTGCTCCAACTATGCTACCTTATTATTATCTATCCACCACTTCTAGAAGCCTGTTAAACAAATCTTTGGATTTTGGAATATGTGGACTAAACATAGTTTATTTATCAACTATCTCCAAAATTCTTGGCAAGCTACAACTAATGACCCTTGCATCAAACTTTGGATTCTACATAAGAACCTAACCAAATCACTCAAACAGTGGAACTGGAATGTGTTTGGTGACATCCATCAACAAATTGAGGTTCACAAGCAAAAAGTTCTCCTTCTTGAAAGAAAATGTATTGATGATTAATCCATTGAAGTTGAAGATGCTCTCAAACAAGTCTGTATTATTTAAAAATAATTTAATTAATATAGAATAATATTTTCTAGCATAAAAGGCAATTATAACTAATCTTGAAAAGGGGATAGAAATACTAGGTATTACAATACTTGCATCAAAAAAAGAGGGAAAATAAAGCTATCATAAAGATCAAATTTTAACACACATGGTTGCATGTTAAAGGAGACATCATTGAAGATTAAATTAACTACTTCAAGGCCTTATTTTAAAAAAAAGAGGCAAATCTGGATATATTTAGTAAAAAATTATTCAATACTAATGGGGTTGATATAAGTTAATTAGACCTTGCATATATTATAGAATATGAAATATGGAACTATCTTAATTTATTTTGTGGAACAAAAACTATAGGACTAGATAGGTATACAACATACTTTTACCAAAACTCATGGTAATAGATCAAACAAGACTTAATAGAAGCTATTCAGGCATTCTTTTAGGGCAAAGACATTCACAAATTTTTTTCTCCCTCAACCATCACACTTATACCCAAGTCTAGCAATAAATACAAATGGGATGACTTTAGGCCCATTAATCTCTCCTCAGTTATCAACAAAATCATCAGCAAAGTCATAAAAATCGGCTTCAACCTTTCCTCCTTGACCTTGTTAAAAAAAATAGCATTTGTTAAAGGAAGTAACATCATTGATAATATCGTATTTGCACATGAACTCATCCAAGATTATGATAGGAAATGTAGAGGGCGGAACATGATTATGAAATTATATATATGGAAAGCCTTTAATACTTTCAACTAGAATTTTATTATGGCAACCGTGAAAGTTGGAGGATTTTAAGAGGGATTTTTCTCATTAGTGTATAGGGTTGTCTTCAACAACTACTATTCTATCTTTATTAATGGGGGAGGCATATGGATTCTTCAAGGTATCTGGAGGCATCAAGCAAGGTGACCTTCTCTCTCCATCTCTTTTCAAACTTATTTTAAACTATCTCTAGATAGATGCATATATAATACAAATCCAAAGGGAATATCACCATTTCCCATTTAGCATTTATTGATGATCTTCTACTATTTTGCAATGGATCCAAGAGATCTATTAAATGAATTATGCACATTCTGAACACCTTTTAAGCTATTTCTTGAATGACTTTCAACAAAATAAAGTGTTTGTTAATCTTGGAAAAATCCTATAAAATAGAGCTAAATTGGATTAAAGATCACACTTGTTTCACACATACCCATCTCCCAATCAAATACTTGGGTATTAATATTTATAAAAGGAGGACTAAGGCTAAATACTTTGATGAGATTATCAATTCTATTCAAACCAAGATAAATTCATGGGAAAATACCTTCTTATCAACTGGAGGAAGAATCATTATTTTGCAAAGCATCCTTAGTTGTATTCCACTATACTAAATACAAACTATTGTCATGCTAAACTTGACAAACCAAAATTGAAAGAATCTTTAAGAGATTCTTATGGAGTGGGCATAAAGACTCAATTCACTGGGCTAGTTGGAGGAAGTTGTGTAAAACAAAAAATGAGGGTGGTCTAGACTTTAGATCGACATTTGATTCAACACAAATTAGCTAGCTAAAATTATGGATTAAAATAAGAAAAAATGACTCATTATGGGCCCAATTTATACTCATCAAATATGGTTAATAGACCACCCATCTATGGTTTAGCAATAGATAATGGACCCACAACATTGGAAGAATCTACTGAAATACAGGGAATTAGATGAAAATTAATTATTCTTGCAACTAGGGAAGGGAGGACTCACCTTTTCTAGGGACCTCTGGTATCTAGATGGATTATTATCAACTTCACTACACAATCTATCCCCGATCAAGTTCTAGTCTCTGAGTTTTGGACTAAAAACACATGGAATATCCCAATACTAAGATAGTACCTTCATGAGGACACAATAAAAGAAATTTCTAGCATTCCAGTTATCACAAATAAAGGATAAACTATTGCTAAAATGTACCAATGGAAATTCTTCCCTATCCAAAACTCTATTCAATATCTTACACCAATCCAGCAAAAATTCAGAGTGCCAGCCTGTCTTTTGGAATGCAGTAGTTAAGCCATCAATTTCCTTTCTATATTCATCTATTCATCTGAGGAGAACATCAATCATCTATTCATCACTTGTCCAATTAGTAACCATGTTAGGGAGGAAATGCACTCAAAATTCCATATTAAAAAAAATTAAGGGAGGATTCTATACAAAGCTATCCAAGAACATGGAACAACTTCAATATTTATAGCAAAAATGAACACATTTTCATCATTCCCCTCATAGTTCTATGGTTCATTTGGATGGCTTGTAATTAAAATAAATATGATAGTTACTGACATTGAAAGGAGAATATAATATTATGCATCCAAAAATACCTCACTAAACTAGAGAGTGCCAACCTTTTCCATATTCTCTCACATAATTTGATGAAACCCAGAAAGCTACCTCCCTTAGTATACTGGAACATTATTGAAGTTGGTTGTATTAAGATAAATATTGATGGCAGTTTCACATCTGATAACAGACATGTAGGTATTTGAGGTGTCCTTAGGAATTACAAGGGCCAATGCATACTCTCATTCTCCATCCCTTGCTATGCAGTGGATGTGCTCCACATGGAGGTCATGGCCTAACTTATGGACTTAAAGATAGCAACCTCCCTCCATTTCCAAAATATTTTGATTAAAATTGACTCTTTGATCCTTGGAAAATACATCAATATTGAAGCTCAATGTCCATGGTATCTTACTTACTTCCTAAAGAAGATCATGCTCCTTATAGAATAATGCCAATTCCTAATTTGTCACACTTGTAGGGAGGGCAACCAACAAATAAACCTTTTGAAAAAAATGGGATCACATTTGGACCAACCTCTTTTATCACGTAACCCATTACCTCAAATCCTCACAGCTCTCAAAGGTGACTTACTTGGCATGCCATATATTAGAATTTTATAACGGTATTTATTTCTCTTTCCTCCATCCCTGGATTGTACTCTTCAACTTGAATTTATAATGGATGTTTCTTGGTTTTTTAAGGAAAAAAATATGCTAGCTCTCCTAAGAATATCACCATGCATCAATAAATGATGGTGGGTCCTAATATATGTGACCACTGATAGTTAACAACATTGTACTAAACACTAAATTTGGTTTCCAATCTTCTGCCTCATGATGTAATATGCGGTAACCAAAAAGTCAGATTGTACCTATAGAAGGAGCACTTTTTGCAACTGATTTGAGTACATTATAATCCCCAAAACTATGGTGATCTATATTTCACTCTAGAAGAATATCATAACTATGTCTCAGCTTCAAATTAATTACCCAGTTAGATGGATCATATCTTAATGGAAGCTATAATCCATGAGGCAGAATATAGGATAATCAAGCGAATAAATCTTTAGACATATCTCTTCCCATCAACATCTCTTGATGCCATAATAAATGATCATGTAATTTAGCTAAATAATGTGTATCATAAGTTTCAATTGAGGTCCATATTTGCACCTCAGTGGGCTTAGCAAGAAGCATGCCATCTGGCCTTTTCAAAATAATCATTGTAGCAGATCTGAAAGAAAGAGGCATATAAATTTTATGGGCATCATAAAAAATAATAATATTAGAACCTATGAGTTGTTATTATGGGCTTTTATTTAGTCTTTTAAACATTTATAGCATCACAATTTTAATATATAATTTTCAATCACTTTTGGACTTGATAGATTCAAATTATATACTTAGATTTAGTTCATTTTTAGTGTATTGAATCTAATTTTATGTTTAGACTCAACCTCTTTGGACATGATAGATCTAGATTTAGATTTAGATTTGACTCCTTTGGATATGATAAATCTAATTTCGATTTAGATCTAGCCTCTTTAGGCATGATAGATATAATTTTAGGTTTATATTTGGTCCCATTTGACATGATCTATCTAAATTTTTGAATTTAGATTTGGTCCCTTTGGACATGATGAATCTAATTTTTTGATTTTGATTCAGGCACTTTGGGAATGAATCTAATTTTTGGATAGACTTGGTCCCTTTGAACATGATGGGTCTAAATTTAAGTTTAGATCGATCCCCTTTGGACATGAAGAATCCATTTTTTTTTTAATTTAGATTCGGTCCTTTTAGAAATGATGAATCTAAATTTAGGTTTAGATCCCACCCCTCTGGACATGAAAGATGTAAATTTAGGTTTAAATTTGACCCCTTCGTGGATGATGAATCTAATTTTTTGACTTTAAATACAATCTATTTGGGCATGATGGATCTAGGTTTAGATTTAGATCTGGCCCCTTTTGGCATGGCATATTTATGTTTTAGATTTTATA
This sequence comes from Cymbidium sinense, assembly GCA_021442155.1. Lineage (NCBI taxonomy): Eukaryota > Viridiplantae > Streptophyta > Magnoliopsida > Asparagales > Orchidaceae > Cymbidium > Cymbidium sinense. The sequence continues at coordinate 33,079,727 of CM038222.1, forward strand.
TCCAGTCCCTTTGGGCATGATAGATCTAGGTGTTAGAATTTAGATCTGACCCCTTTGGGCTAGATGAATCTAATTTGGGTTTAGATTTAGCCTCTTTGGGGATGATAGATCTAATTTATGTTTAGATTTAGTCCCTTTAGACATGATAAATCTAAATTTTTAAATTTAGATCTGGTTCCTTTATACATGATTAATCTAATTTTTGAATTTAGATCTTCTCCCTTTGGACATGATTATTGACCTCATTTTGGGATGAGGTTTAACATCATTTTCTATTCTATTGATTATGATATCTAATCTTAGATTAGTGATTTCCTATTCAAGTACTTAAGACACTATGCTTAGTGACCTAGCGAGTCCTTATATGGGTTAGCCTAGCCTTATAGGATTAGGTGGACCCAAACCAAGCTCAAATCTAAACAAATGATTGAATTAAGCATGTTCTAATTTAAATCTAAATCCAACTGAGCTTAAACAAAGGTTATTGAGGTAGTTAGCCCAAACTAACCTACCTAAGCTCAAAATCTCTTAAACCTAAGGAAATTTAAATATAATAGAAACAAATTGAAATTAAATTAAATGAAAAGCATAAAATCATTACATAAACATAAATGGATTTAAAACTAAATTTAAATAAAACTAAAAAGTGGTCAACCATTTTACAAAGAGTTGACTTTTGTGGTTCCTGCCAAGTCAAAGGTCAACCCACCAAAATTTGACCAAATTAAATTATTCCAAATGCTTAAAATCATCAAATGAACTTGTTTAAACATGAATCTAATCAAATCTAAATATAATAAAGCCTTAATTAGGTTAATTAGATCACTTAATCTAAATAAGCCTAAATGGACTTTATGGAACTTAAACTTAGATTCAATCAACTCAAATTAAATGTCAAGAATCATTTTAAAATCATCTTTAAACATAATTTAATCAATTATGGGGTTTAATTTGATTGATTTGGTTATTTGACCCAATTTAACCAATTTTAACCCATTAAGCCCAATTTGGGTTAGTATGGGTTTAAATTTAAAATTAACTTCAAATAAAATAAAATTAATTATTCTAATTCATCCCAATTACTTAAATAAATATAATTATAGCCTAAGCCTAGATCAAATCCTCCAATCATAATAAATCAAACAAAACCAAACGGAATAAATGCTTAAGTGAACTAACTTAAACTGTTTGTGCCTAAACCCAGTTGAAGTGAGTCGGTTGGACTCATGAATCATTGTAAGTATGATTTTAATAATTAATTACTAATTTAATTGAATGAATAATAATCATTGTTCATACTTAGCCGAATACAAATAAAACTAAAGTCAAATGGACTAAATGTGAGCATGTGAGGTTAAACATAAACTAATCACTTTGCAATACACTAAAAATAATTCTAGGATGAGTCTAAAAGGATTAGCAGCCAAATTTAAGAGAACTTAAAGTTCTCAAATCAATCCAAAAGAAAAGGAATATGCCATGGGAAAGTAATGTGGAACATGAAGAAAAATTCTCCCCAATCCAAGACGCTTCTTCCATTCCTCCTCCACTCATCAATTTAGTTAATTTAGAGCGATCCTAATCAATTGACAATGTCTTGGATTTAGTCCATAAGGGTGGCAATCACCATGGAAAAATCCAAACTAACTTCCTCCCCATATAGCTCTCGACCACTCATGAAAAAATGAGGGAGAGACTTTCTCAAGCTATTCTGAGAATTCACACACTTTCCTCAAGTGAAATAAAGAAGAAACCACCCTTTCTTGGATTCCCATGCCACTAACCTGGTGGATTTTGACCAAAGTTGCTGATGAATAGGAGGAGATTGGCCTATAGAGCAATTAATGAAGAGGCAATTAAATTCTTTACACATAGAGGCTCACTACATCCCCACGAATCTACTAAAAAAATTTTCACTGCTAAGGATTGACATTAGAAAGGCATGTCTCCAACCTGACCTCCTATTGAATTTGGTTTAGTCCTCTGTGAAGGAAGTTTGTTCCTTCTATTTGGAACAAACAACTCTAATCTAGCTACATGATCTGATTTAAATCCCTTAAAAAATAATAGATTTAATCATGAGCATCCAATCTTTGATCAAACAACTATAAATTAACCTGATGTCTCCACCACTTTTGAGCTGGATCCATGTGGATCTAGCTAGTCCAATGGCATAGCTCAGAAAAAACACCTTTGAGGATGCTCTCCACTATCTTTGATGAGATGGGTAGGAGCATATTTTTTGTGAGATAGATTGATAAATATTCAAGTAGATATCCCCTAACATTATGCTAAGGTTTGTTTAGTTTTGGGGTTCTAATTCCTATAAATGCAAGCCTTCGTAGTTAATTACCCGTCTTACCATAGTAAGAGAGCACTCTTAATTAAGATTGGAAACAAACATATCTCTCTGATATGCATTAGTGTCTTGTAGTGTGCATAATATATCATAAATAATTTTTATTTAACTTAAAGTGTATATTGCGGGAGATCATGACACACCCAATCAAGACCATGATTCTGTCATCACGGGCTGTCATGGACCTTAGTCTACTTACCTAGTGAAAATAGCTCCTGACCAAAGAATTCTTATCAACAACTATGGGTTATATTGTCTAAGGTGTTCTTGTAGACTTGGGGTGGTATTTATCTAAGGTGACAAATTTTAAGTCAACTTTAGCTAATAGAAGGCCTTTTTGGCTATTAAATATATTCTATAATTCACGACTCAAGGCAAAAAGCCATTAGAGAACATACGGGCTATTATCATGACCAAAATATAGTGGAGCCATGTAGAAGCCAAGCCACTCAGAAAGAAGGTTTTGGTCGTATCCACATTTCATATGGTGCCATTTGGTAGTAAAACCACGAAGAGAAAGAACAAAGGCCACGCCCTTACTGTAAGAGATTATTTGGGTATGAACATAGATATATTTAATTTGACATTAAGTATTAGTAAGGAAAGATTTTCTTAGCTTATCATCCCTTATAAATAATGATGGATGGGTGTATCATTGTTTACTTTAAGTTATTTTTAATGATGAATTTCATTGAATATATCCCCTCTAAATGAATTTTACAACCAACATGGTCAACTTTGGCAATGATTAGGTTTTATTGATCTAGTCCCAATCATGAGATTTAACTGAAAAATTAACCCATGCAGTATCCTTAGGAATTTAATTTATACTTTTAATATATGTGTCGAGGCATGACGGTAATTCAGATTTATTTTCATCAAGCGCATAGACGCTAAAAATATGGCACCTAAATATTTATTAAAATAGTGCCTCAACTCTAGAAATCTAACACCTAGACACTTGATAGCGATGATAAATTGGTGCCTTAGCATTGAGTGATTACTACAACAGTATTTTAGGGCAGGTATTTGTATATAAAAAAGTAAAGGAGCAATGCCTCGGCCCTACAAACTTGACACTATAGTGTTTAATGTTGGATTTATTTAACTTATTTATTCAGGTTGACTTGACCGATTAGTGTCATGCCTGGCACAACAATTTAGTTTGAGGTGTAGGCGGCGGTAGATAGGCACTTTAAATAAAAGGACTAACTTTTTTACCAGCATTGTGGCATTATGTTAAAGCACCGAGGCCCTACATCAATGTCTGACACATTTTTTGCTTATGAAAATAATGGTAATGTATACCATTTTTGATTGGCATAGTAACTGACTTGACGAGCTGACCGACACCTTGGTGCTATATGTGAGCACTATGGCGCTGGATCCTATTCCAGAACTCGAGATCTTATTATGTAGGCACCTAGATGTGTCACAACAACACTATGATGAGTTTATAAATAAACCCTTAGGCTATAAGATTTTTCCATTATGCATTCTCCATTTTTTAGATCTTTCTATCTCATTCTTTTAACTTTCTCCCATACTAAAGAAATAACCATGTTGTTTAAGAGGCTTGTTAGTTAGATGAGGGCTACTTCAAGTGAGGCTAACTGGTTTATTAGCATGGATGATGAAGAGAGGTATCAACATGACCTCACCCACAAGCATCTCATCCCAGAAAGGAGCTTCTACAACTCAGGTGGGAGAGTAGGAATGATCAATGGACATGACTAGGTGAAGCTGGCTTACCAAAATAGATCATGTGTTGTCCCCATGATGCGAGAGTTCTTCGCCAGTGTGATGGAGCACTAGAACGATAAGGTGTTCATTCAAGAGAAACTGGTAAGTTTCGATAGCACTATTATCAATTCATAATATGAATTGCTAAACATGGCATATGATCTATATCTTTCCTACTATAGCGAGCAGCCTGATTTCAATAAAATCCTTAGTTTTCTCACTAGTGGAAATGCCAACATCCAGTGAAAATGATGGGAGGAAAATATTATAAACTTTCTTGTCACCAACCTAAAAATGTAATCATAGGCTTGACACTATTTCATTTTTGTGAAGCTGATGTCCACTAGTAATATCAGTGAGTTAACTAGGGATAGGGCCATTTTAAATTTTGTAATTTAAAAAGGCTTTATAATTGATATTAGAAAGATTATTTATAAATTTATTTGTAATATGCTTTAGGGTAGTATTATTATAGGATATGGTCATCATTCTCTTATCTATGGTTTATGCAATGCAGTGGGTTTGTTAGGGGAGCTTGGTGAAGAAGTTGTTTTTCAAAAGGCTCCTCTAACAAAAAAGCTTATTGAAGGGTTTTGTTTGAGATATGAAGTGGGGGAGAGCTCACATGCCCCATGACCTCAGCCTTAATCCTCTAAATCATTAAATAAGAAAAATCTTTGATTTAAGGAGAGAGGTGGGTGAGAGTAGTTGTAGGTAGTGGGCACTAGAAAAAAAGTTTGATTATCACATGGATCATCAACAAAATCAATTTTTCTATGTGGCTTAGTTCGATATAGTAATGGTCTATATGTTTGAAAATTATGATCTTAGAGATCCATGCCAAGCTTCTTTTCCCATGACATCTCAATATCCCCCTTATGTAGCTATTTCACTATTGACATCACTTTTGGAGTGAGGATTCAATCTCCCCATCATAGATACAAGAGGCTTCTAGACACTAAGAGCTCCTTAGTCATAGGACACTTCTAGTGACTAAGTGAACAGTTAGCCCAAACATAGGGACTTTAGGAGGGTTTACCATTAGGATTAGGCTAAGCCTTAGGATCCAAGGTGACCTACCCATCCCATGGCCTAAACTAAGCTCTTTCCTATCTCCTTAGCCAAATCTAAATTCCAAATCAATATTAGCCAAATCCCATTCCCAATTATACCCAAACTCTAAACCAAAATCAAAACCAACATGATATAAACCTAAGCCCATGATTCAATCCTATGGACTTAGCCAAACCTCCTCCAACCTAAACCTAAGTCAATTGATTTTTTTCAAATCAATTCAATCCTTTAAATCATCATTACAAACTATATCAAAATCTATAATCAAAACCAATCAAACCAAAATCAATTCAATCCACCTAACATAACCCACTAGATCTAAAATATTCAAATGAGCCAAAACATAATTAAACCCAAACCAATTGCAATCAAAGCCATCAATCAATTCCAAATCAATTATCAAACACAATTTAATTCAACTCAAACCTAATCTAACTCATTTAGCCCAATTGGTCCACTTGACCAAGTGAATGATGAACTCCAATCCTCTTGGATTGGGGATCAACCCTTCAAATCTTTTCCATGATGATTGTTGATCATCTTGGATAGCCTAATTACAATCAATTCAATCAAATCAAGTCAATTGACCCACTTAGGTTCACTTGACCCAAAGTGACCTAAAGGACCCATTTGAGCCAAATTCTAATCCAACCCAAATTGGATTGAACCAACCACTCAAAACCTCTTTAGATGATTATTGATCATCCTTGACTGATAAATTACAATCAATTAGGTCAAACCAAGTCTATTTGGTCATTTGATATAATTAACCCAGTTAACCTACATGAGCCAAAAGAACCAAATCTTATCCTAAGCCAAATCAATTGAAACTAATGATCCATACCAACATAAAATCAATCCTTGAAGATAAAACTAAAATTTTGTTCTTGAATAGGGAGGATCTCCATTCTTACATGATAGGGGAATGCTTGTCTGTGAGGACATCCCTTGTAGTGGAGAACACCTCCTCCCATTGATTTAGCCAATAACTTAATTTCATTATGCATTTAGGCATAATAAATCCCAAAGCCGTTGTCCAAATGATGTAAAAATTTGTAAGATTTTGCATTTGTAGACTAAATCATTGCTCATAACACTCATGCTCTAGCCTCTTAGGGAGTGGGTTTAGGACTTTAGTCTCTTTCCAATTAAATAACAAAGCTTATCCATCTTGCAATTTCATAAGAACAAACTACATGGTTTTGAATCGTAGGAGGTGTTAGCTGGTGGCCACTCTAGACGGTTGTAAGGCCAAAAGTTGGATGGGTTTATTCTCTCTTATGGAGGTAAACCATTATATCCCCTTTTTGCTTAGATTTAGGTCATGCTTCTAGCTTGTGGTAAAGCTCCATAGATTTAGGATCTGAGGTTAATGTATTCTTTGGGCTACAAGAATAAATCCTCACATCTTAGGCATTTCTATAATATTGTGTTGATGGATTATAAGCCCTTACAATCTAATAAAATTTTAACCCAAACAAAATAAATCCTCTCACTTTCAAACATATAAAGCCTCACCATAGGAAAAGTTGGAATGCTTACTAGGCTTCCTAGTATTATAAGCATATTCTACTTATTTTCTTTCAGATTCAGAAAATAAGTCTTTTAATTGAACAATCCCATTTGATTTTTTCAAAAATAATCAATTCTTTGATAGTCTTAACTTTGAAATCTTTGGAGATAATAATTGACTACTTTAATCGAGAGTATTCTTAGGAAATCTCATTTCCTAAGATGTAATTAACTATGAAGGCTTGCCTCCATAGGAAACTTAAGAACCCAACTTAAAATAAACCCTACTTTACTTTTTCATGTAAAGTAGGGGAAAGATCTTTGGTATATTCAAAGACCCATCATGCCTTAAGAGTCTTTATTAGGTGATTAGGTCCATTATAGGGTGATGTTTCTATCTTTCAATATAGTACATCATACCTTAATATCGAACCTGCTCACTACATTAACTACCCCCTACAATCTGTGTGGTATCCGCCCAAACACCTCTTAAATTAAACACCACACTCATCAGAGCCAAAACCAAAGAGGAGAAGGATGACTATGACTACTAGTTTCCCCCTTTTTTTTCTTTTTCTCTTTTCATTTTTTATTTTGTATTTTTTATTCTCTTCTTCTTCTTTTTTTATTATAATAATTTTTTAATATATATTTTTATTTAATAAAGATGTGTTTTTTTTTCTTTTCTACTCCTTTTTGTTTGGTATTGTGTAACGCTCTAATAAAAATTCTATCGAAGTAAAAAAATTTTCTACTCAACATCAGGGGCTCAATGCGTCGCACTGCTAAACTAGTTCCTCGACACTGTTAAGCTGAAATGATAGATTTAGAAATTTGAGAGCTCAACACCTTGATCCTATATTTGTAGCGCCATGGTGATGTCAGGTATAATTTAGATTACATTGTAAATGTCTTAATATTATTATTTATGTGTGGAAATATAGTGTCTCGATGTTAGGATACTAGCACCATGGCGTTATGAGATGCCCGCTTAAGCTTAGATTTCCATAGGACTTGTAGCACCTCAGTGAAATACTTGTAGCTCCTCGATAATGGGATACTAGAGATATGGCACTAGGATACCAGCACCATGGCACTGTGAAATACTTCCCTAAGTTTAATTGTTGGAGGACATAGTGCTTTGGTACAGGACCTATAATGCCATGGCATTATTCCACTGCTGTCTAAAATTCAAAAATTTTGGCAGCATAATGCCTTAAAAGTTCTAGATTTTTACATTTTTTTAATTCATTAGCATTCTTCTTTCTTGTTTCAGATCCAATATCAATGGAGGGAGGGTTTTATTTCACACTGAAACCAAATTCAATAGTGGAGGATATAGCACCTCGGCATTGAAAGGATAGCATTGCGGTGCTACATAAGAGATATGAAACGTGAAAGCTTAGTACTGCAGTGCTGGATGATAGCACCTCGACGCTAATAAAATTGCATCTAAACCTGAGAGCTTAGTGCCACGATGTCCGATTTCTAGCACCTTGGTGCTATGGATAGAGCATTAAACATTTCATTCTTAAAAACTTGGCGCCTTGATGCTGGCCCTCAGTACCTCAGTATTGCATGAAGGAATGCCTACATTAAGCTAACATTTTAAAAACTTTGATGAGTTTTTATGAAAATTTGTTGACATAACGCCTTAGCAGTTCAAGCTTTTTACCTATTTTAGTACAAATTCACTCTTCTCCCTTATTTTGGATCCAAGATCTTCAAAGGGTGGGTGTTCTTCTCGTACTTAAACCAAGTTCAATGGTGGTCTTCAACATTAAAGATTCTAGAGTTTTTAAGTCTTAGGGAGCATTTTTTTTACTCTTGATCTAAGAACGATAGAGATGTTCTCTTTTATTTCTCATCAAACCCAATATTGATGATGAAAATTTGGTTAAACTTAATTTTTAGAGAGAAAATTGCATAAAAAAATATTATTCTAAAAATATTTTACCTAGAGTGGACAGGAGATTGTTCTTGTAGCAGTGGAAAGTATGCCTACAAAAATCATAAATCATCGGAAGTAAGAACTTAACAAGTAGTCAAGAAGACTAAAGAGAGTGAGTGGAAGAAGAAGAGAGAGTTAGGGGGGCTACTCTTCCCTTTTTATAAGAAATTCCCTCTAATGGGGTTATTTTTCTATTGCTGTAATTGTTCCCCCTCCCCTCTCCCCCCTAGGTAGTTATTATTATTAAGGTGGGGATAGTGTCTTTCTTGATTTAAAAAAGTTGAGGATTCAGAACAGCACCTCGGCCCAAGTATCACAACACTGTGGTGTTATTCTATTTAATAAGGCAACCGCTGGGTGTGGTTTGAGTTTCTAGATTCTTTAAGGCAGTAACAAAGTCATGGTGCCCTAGACACGGATGTGTAATTTTTTATCATTTTTTATTCATTTCATCATTCTTTCTTCTTCTTTTTTATGCAAATAAAATTACCCCCCAATGAATGTGTCATGTTAATTGGACATGATGCATTCATTACTTTTTTCTTATTTATTTATTTACAATTATATGCAATAATATAATGAAAAGAGAAAATATATAATATTTTGAAAAATCTCTACTCACTATCACTGATCATATATTTCAATGACATTAAAAATTTGTAGTTATAATTGTTTAGCCTTGATTTATCTAATATAGAAAGAGGCTATATGAGCCCTATAGACCATAGTGGACTGTCTCTCTCTAGCTTTATAAAGATGCTAAAGGGCAACTTTCTGCTTATGTACTAATGAGGAAAGATGCTTCTCAAGTTCAGTCACTTGAGCGTCTGTTTATGAGTAGTCCTCCTCTTTGGCTACGATAGCCTATCTGACTATAAATCTCCTTTGCAATAGTTACTATCTCATCATCTGTAATTCCCTAAATTTGGTTGATATGTCAAGGAGCTCAATTTGTGCTCTAGATAGTTATCTTTAATAGGATCTCAAAACTTTGGGACTGTTCTTGAGGTCTTGATGAACTAGAGAGAATTGATGTTAAGTGGGGCTGAGTGAAGTCTCTATAATAGTGTTTATATCTGACAAGACCTCTTGATAAGTACTGTGTAATGAGAATATCCTAAAATCAACATCTTTGCATAGGGATTCATAAAGTTGTACCTCTCTTGCTTTAAGACCCAGGGCAAGAACACAATCTAATAAAGAGTTTGCTTCCACATAGAAGATAGAAAGCTTAGGTAACACTTTTGAATTAACACTCAAAAGTAGATATCTTAATTCCATCATTATATGGCATTGGCTCTTTGAAGACCTACATTATAATGAATATGAGGGCCTATGGAGTATCCTAGAGATGGAGAATAAGATCTCCAAACTAGATAGCCTATGAGCCATTTCTCTCAAGCTTGGAATATGATGACTCTCGACATAGGAATCAATATCTAAAGAAGCATCCTGAGTGGTGCTCACTATCACTCAAATTGAATCTGACAAGAGTGGCTCATGACTAATCATTGGAGTGCTAGATTCCTCTGTGTGTGGGTCTTCTTCTACATAAATATGTTCACTTCTAACATTCTGAGTATATGTTGGGGAAGTAGCACTAGCATCTATCGATAATACCAATGAGACATCACTATCCATCTATCTTATGGGTGGTTCAACTACTACTGGTGGGATGGGAATATAATTAAGCTCATCTATCCCTATTACTATCATATCATGACCACTATCTAGACTGTGAATATGTCTATCATCTCTCTCATAAGCTAATGAAGCCTTTCATCATCGCTTCCTACTGCTTCCCAACTTATTTGATGTTCTCTTTGGAGTATGAGTCACATGTTGGGGGGAATGTAAATGTCATACTTGTCGATCTCTCCCCAATCTATGACTTTATATATAAAAGTCTAGCTCCAAGAAGAAAGAGTATGTATGATGAATCCATAGTAGCCATAGGTGACTAACTTTTATGTAAGTCTTATATAAAGCTACAGAGAAACTTGTACCAGTCCTTAAGTGGAGTAAGAGAGCCCATGCTATAGATGTTGCTACTAAATGAATAGGCAGTGGGAACATCCCCAAGGAATTATTATGTGCTATATCTAATATCTGTGCTAGTCCATATACGAGTGTAGCCTGAGTGAAGCTGTACTGCCTAGCCATCCTATTAGGATGGTATCCCTCTAATATCACAAACTCCTAATGCCTATAATAATGCCAAGCAGGTCCCAACCTAATAAGGTATTCTGCTATGCATCTATATCCTGGCCTTGATACTAGCAATAGTGTTCCTCTATCAGTGAGAGAATATATAATTTTTTTCCCTAAGCTTTAGGCAAGTAGACTATGAGAGGATGATCTATGAATGATTTGAAAGTGATCCATCATGCGTGATGGAGCAAACATGAAGGTTTAGATTTGATCTCTATCTAAGGAGACTGTAGCTCTACTCCACTGTATGATCATGAAAAAATGTTGCTCTTTGAAAAAGAATGATGTCTCTAGAAAACTAAAATCTTCTGATATATGTGCGTGAATCCATCCATGTAAGTAGTGCCAAGGAGCATCTACATTGTAGTGTCATGAGTCAGTCATCATGCTCACTCTGCCTAATCTACAGTATGAGTAGACTAGTGATTCTAGCACTAATGCTATTGTCTCACCACAAGCAAGAAAGCTTGCCATCAAGAGAGTGGTAGGATGAAAAAGTCTATTGTGTTTTAGAAATACAAAATAGCCTAACCAAGTGCCAATAAAGGCCACTAAAGTTAGCTTCTCATCCATGTTCCAAACTAAGATTTGCCAACAAATAACTCTTTCTTCTAGCTCAGATCTCACACTGAATGACTCTTTAGTTGAATAAATAGATCCTATAATGGAGAAAAATGAGGTAAACATACTTCTACATTAAAGATACTTTCAAACCATGTGTCTATAATAATTGTCCCCAATCACCTACAACTTGATCTTCACTCTCAAAATAATCTGTAGTAGTGAGCTTGGGCATGATAAAGACTTAAGAAGTATATATGACTGCCTCTCTTATGTTGACCAAATGCCTGACACTGAAAGAGCTCATGATCTGGAGGCATGTACTCCTCATAGGAATGCTTATAATAGAGAGAACTGTTATATCCTATAGGTCAGCCAAGGCACATTGAAAGAGCTCATGTTCTTCCAAGGTTGTCGTATATAATATCAATTTGTTTCCTGTTACTGGAGCTATTAGAATTGGCGGATGTAACATATATTATTTTATGTTATCAAACACTTCTTGATAAGCTCCCATATAAAAGGTGCTTCTTTTTTCATCAGTCAGGTGAAAGGTTGACACATCCTAGAAAGATTAGAAATGAAACATCCAATGTAAGCCAATTTGCCTTGTAGTGAGCTAGTTGTTTTAGTGTCTTAGGCATTAACATTTTTATTATTTATTTTATTTTAGAGGGATCAATTTCAATCTATCTATGGTGCATAATAAGGCCAAGGAATCTTCTTTAACTCACACTAAAAGGGCATTCCAATGGATTCAACTTGAACTTGAAACTTTTAATTCTATTAAATACAACTCTTAAGTCAATTATGTGATCATCGACGTAACATTCAACATATCTATGTATGAGGTCCTCGAAGATGCGGGTCACTACCCTTTCGCATGCAGCACCTGCATTTTCAAGCCAAATGGAATTACTTTATAGTAATATATAATGATCGATGTGCAGAAGGATGTATGCTTTTCATCTTTCAAAGCCATTTTAATTTAGTTTTAACTTGATGAATCATCAATGAAAGAGAACATATCATAGTTTGATGTGTTGTCTACCAAGAGTTCTGCATTGGGTAGTGGGAAGTTATATTTTAGGCATGCTTTATCTAGGTCCCTGAAATCAATACAGCCATAGATTTGTCTATTATTTTTTTCTTACTAGGATAATATTGGCAATCCAATCAGCATATTTTTCTTCATGGATGAATCCTATTTCAATGACTTTTTTGGTTTCAGTGATCACTTGCTCTTCAATATTTAATTGCACTCAGCTTGGTGATTGCTTTATAGGTTGTACATCAGGTTTAATGGCAAGCTTATGTATGGCTGCATCTGGTGATTTGCCTAGCATTTCATTATAATTCCATGCAAAGAAATCCTTGTATTCACAGAGTAGTGCTTTTAATTCCTCTAATCATTCTTATGTGAGTTTAGAAGTAACAAAGGTTTGCCTAGGTTCCTCTTCAATACCTTGGTTGATTTATTAGAGTTCATCTACAATGGCTTGATTGCCTTCCTCGAATTCTTTTGGGGCCTCTTTGAGATCGAAGATTATTTCATCTTTAGGTATATTTAGACTTTTATGTGAAACATCCCTTCGTTCCTCTGTAGTTACCACAAGGGATTTTTCTTTATATACTATGGTATAACATGAACTCCTTGAGGGAGATATCGAGGTAATATATCCTAATCTCCATGTGGTGAACTTCCCATATCCTATAAGATTTTGGATATTATCCCCTTGCCAGACCCTCTTAAAACTTGAGCTTGAATTCTTGATTATATAAACCGAATATCTTTTTTTATCCAATTTCTTTAGAGTGGGTGAGAAATATTTAGGAATCATTATTAAATTATCTTATTCTTTAAAATCTTCTTCTTCCAGCAACAATTGTGTGGGATTTGGGGTTCACTCTTCTGTCTTGTAGAAAAGAAACCCACATTCATTATAACTTCTTCTAAGAGGGACATAGAAAGTTTTCAGCTGTCCTATTTTCTCACTTCTTAAAGTTGTTAAGGCTCTTACATGTGCTTTTGACATAGTAGTTATTTTCGTAGCTTTTTGGAAATTTAGAATTCAGGTACCCTTATTAAAGAAACATGAGTTTCCTTTAATTTCTTTGCCACTTTACTAGTACTAGCTTCCTCTTTCTTTTGGCTAGCTTAGGCTTTCTTATGGTGATAAAGTACTAACTCCTTTTCATCATCCTCAATTTTACTACCAAGGTGGGGAATTACCTTGAGTTTCTTTAATTTCTTGGTACGCCTTTAGATCATCATTTTTTAGCATTAGTTTGACAGGTGAAGCCATTTGCTTTTGGGAATTGACTTCCTCTACTTTCTTAAGCATGAAGTACTTGGCATCATCATAAATCTTGATCTCATGTGTCAAGAATGGATTCATGTCTCCATCAATTTGATGTACTTCACCATTTTGAATATGTTTCATACATTAGTAAAGATTTGAAGGTACTATGTCATATTCATGAATCCACGGCCTACCAAGGAGCACTTTGTAAGCAACTTGGGCTTCGATCACATGGAATTTAGCTATTGTGAATAGTTCTTGAAGCATATGTGTAAAAGAAGAGACCCCAAGGTTTGTTATCTTTGTTCATTAAATCCTTGTAGGAATACTGCTTTTTTATCCAGGTAGTGAGCATCTAAAGCTAGCGCTCATTGTATTTTAATTATTATGAGATTGATCAAAACACCTAGATTGATCAATATCCTTTTATGAAAATAGTGTTACTTTCAGTCGTAACATAAAAAGGTCTATTATGTTCAGTATTCCTTAACGGTAGGTGATTCTTATCGAATATGATGTTTGCTAACTTTTACGAGGTTAAGTCCTCTTTCATTTTTTCCTCAGTGGAGAATTCTTCATATAGTTCTGGGTTTTGGAAGGCATTGATTAATATCTCACATATCTCTTTAGATAACATGAGAGCATTGTAGATACTTAGCAAAGCATTGAGCTTGCATAAATGTGCTAGAACATTATAGACTACTCCTACTTTGGTAGATTTTTGAGGTTTAGTTGATGATGGGGGTAAAGTATTTTCATTGGTTTGAATTTTATTGCCTTTATCATTAGCTTTTCATTATGAAAGTGGAAGAAATTTTTTTTCCACTCCTTAACTAGACTTGAGTTACATCTTTTATCTAATCCCCTTTATCAGAAGAGGTATTTGAATTTTGTGTTTTTTTAGAGCTTTTAGAGTTTTTAGAGCTCTTAGAATTACTGCATAGTTTAGGATATAATTTCTTTGATTCTGACTTGACTTTCCATTTAGTAGACTTTCTCTGGGTAAACATAGTTCTTCCTCAGAGTCCATTATATTTGCAATCACACTTATGACACGACACATATCTATCAAAACTTCTTCAAGATTTTTTGTGTTTAGTTGCAGGTGTGCCAAGTATTCTTCTAACTTAATTGGCATTCAAGGAAGTTGTTCATACTCCATTAAAGAGTAAACCATTTTCTATTTTTTAGACTTTGTCTTTTTGGATCATCCATATGGACTTTCACTGAGTCCTCCAAGAGATCATCCTCATCTAGATCAAAACTGACCCTAGCATCCTTGTCATCAAAGCGATCATGCCCAAGGAGTTCCCTCTTCTCAGCAAAGTATTGAGCGAGGATCTCATCTAAAGAGTAGTCTAATCATGCAGGAAGAAACACTTGCTGTGACCGGTAGTAAGCTATGCTCAGATAATACACATTGCATTGCTTTGCTATTATTATCTCTAGAAGGGCTCTCGATAAGTATATGATCAACCACTAGCTCAACACTGACTATGGGAGAATCCACTACCATGGACACTACATATGTATCCCCTGCCCCTTCTACCACCGATGCTACTGCAGGTAGAGACTTCAAGGGTTGATGTAACTGTAATTGCTGTGACTACGGTGGTGACTTGACCACGACGGCCTTGGGTTTCCATTCCTTCTTCACCGTAGTTGAGGTGGGAGGTCAAATATGAGAGATTGTCCTCACTTTGATGAGTGGAGTAGATGGAGTGGGATCCTTGGGCTGTAGTCGGATCACCAATGGTGCTAGTCTCTCCCTGGATGGGGGCTTCTAGATCCTCATTGGAATGGGGGATGCTATGAGCTGGATAGGCGATGGTGGGCGGTGAGTGGAGTGGTGCAGAGGTAGCACTGACTGCCCCTCAACTGTAGTCCTACCTCTCCTATGATGAGTACCACCAGTAAGGATGATGTTGTCTGAATGATCGGCCCTAGTAGGATGATGATTGGGAAAATCCATCAGAGTGGAGACCATTGACTACCTGGAAAACCTCCGTCGCTCGACCCTAGTAGTGCGCAATCTAAATATAACATCAAACAATTTTAAAGACTACCATAAAAAAATAAAAGGCCAATGCGGTCAGGATCCACTGTACACCCCGAAGAGAGAAAAAGAGATGAGTAGCTAAGCTTTACCCTTATACAACTTGGATTACAAAAATAATACATATTATGGGGGTCTTCTTTTCTTCATTTCTTCCTTCTCTTCTTTTTGATTTGATTTGCTCCAAAGGCATCATAGGGCACCCTAGGGACTAAGCCTTCTGGCCACTACTTATCCTAATCCCCATAACCCTAACCTTAATTCCTTAAAAGAAGGAAAGTAAATTTAGCTGCACCTATAAAATAAATGTTAGCTAAACACACCATACAACTCAAGCAACTATATGAATAATTTGGACTTAGCACCTCACACATGGGTAATCAAGACCACCTGTCCTAACGTGGGTTATTCTTAGGGGCGATGCATCCTGTACAGCAAAGATATTTATATTTTTATTACTGCAACCCCTCAAGCACAATCCCCTATAAAAAAGATTTTTAGGCAAATAATAGCCTAACATCCAGTCTATGAGGCATACACCCTAACATCCAGTCTAAAATATTACATCATAAAATAAAACATCCATCACACCTACACCACCTTAACTTAGCACTAGAAGTGGTGACTTAGTATTCTAATGTGTGTGCTTAAAGTGTGTGTGATATGCCTTAATTAGGCATTAATTTTGAAGTTTTCTAAGTGTAAAAGAGTTCAATTTAACATGGAGTGTTGGTTTCACTTTATGTTGTTTAGTTGACTTTGCAAGTTTTAATTTGAGATTCATTTGGTTTCATAAGACCCTACACTTAATATCTAAGTGTTATAAAGAGAAGAAAGGGGATTTCCATCTTTCATCCTTACCTTAAGTCATTTTTTAAAGCATGTTATTATGACTTAGTTCCTTTTAGTGAATGGCTTATTACATGTTTTAATCAGTCCTAGGTTTGGGTTCACCTTAAATAACCTTATTCAATGTGAAAGGCTTCTTAAGAATAATTGGAATGAATTACTATCACATGACACATGTTCATTCATTTCTTTCCATCACATGTAACCTACACATGATTGGATTCTAAGTATACCAACACATACAATATGTCTTAGCACACTTAGATGATGAATGTAATGAAGTATATTTGAATTTTATATTTCATTTAATTATATTAATATGAATGCATGTCTTTTTTTTAATTGAAAAAAGGAGACTTCAATCCATTAGCTACATATACACTTAAATGTATAAAAGTTTTAAGTGGGTACGACGACATTATTTCACAGCAGGGGAGTGAGGTAAAGACCTCCTTGGGGCTACTTAAAGTCGTGCATCCCCAAGATATCTAGACTAATATACCCACTATTCTGATATACATATAAATATATTCACAACTATAAGGATGAAGAGTCATACAAAAGAAGAAACTAATTTGATTGAATTATGACTTTCTATTCATTAGTTACATTGCACATACATATGTGTAAGAGGTATGAGTAGGTAAGGGGTCATTGTTTCATACCAGGTGAGTGAGGTAAAGACCTCCTTAGGGCTACTTAAAGCCGTGCGTCCCTAGGATGTCTAGACTAATATACAACTCTTCTTATATACATATGAATGTACAATTAACCCTAAGAAGAAGAAGTCATGAAAAATGTTGTGTTTGATTCGATCATATTATTTATATATGTGATATAAAATTCTTTCTAAGACTTAGCATAGACATACATAGGAATGGATTTGGATAAATATTGTATTCTTTTCAAATGAACTATACATTTATAAATCCTATGTAAGCCCATGAAAAGTAAACAGAGAAGACTTCATACCACATATCTTAGATAATAAACACATGCAAACTCATAAATGTTTCATAATTAGCATCACTCCATATATTATAAATGATTTATACACTTTTGAAAGTAATTTTTGATTTAATAGTGATAATAGTCAAGCCAATTTAAGTCAACACATTCAATTTGGCATAAAACAAATCATTTTGTTTTATTATTTTTTAAAAGAGATGAATACATGATCATATATGACAAACAACATTTAATATGATTGGAAAGAAATAAAAGAAACTATGCACATAATTTCATTCCATCAAATTAAATACTAAGGGCAATCATATTAAATAAGATCATTGAAGACAAACTAAGGCTTCTTAATGTCATTCTGATTTCATGTTTGATTTGATTCAAGAAATATACGAAGAGATTTGTTAATCCTATTTCATGCCCAATGTTCATGATTTAATTTGGCTTAATAAGAAATAATTAAGTGAATTTTATGAATTATTTAAGTTGGATCCTTAATTAAATCAATTAATTACCCTTACCTATGCTTCTTTAATTTGATTAACCACTTAATTATAAGCCATAAATGACATGAACATGTGAAGAAATAATATTGCAATGCTCTTAAAGAACCCAATGCAATTGGCTCATAATTAAGGATCAATTAACATAAAGAATATAATTAAGTACTTTTATGATTCTCCCATACTTATGGGTTAATCATAATTTCCTTAGAGGGTCTTTATGTTATTAAACACATAAAGTGGAACCCTTAATTTGATTGCATGTATTTAAGGTTTGATTTGATTTGATTTATTTTAATGATTTAGTGAATTGATTTGATTTGATTAGTGTTTATTACATTTGTTTTGTATTTGTTTACCTTTATGTATTTTGATTGATTAACTTTTTAATTAGATGTTTTGATTCAACTAAATCTTGATAATTCAATATCCTTTTAAATTAATATCTAATTTTTTTCTTTGATTATAATTATGTGATTTAATTTTATGTTTATTTAATTTGATTATGGTTTATTTATTTATAGTTTGATTGAATAAAATGAATTGAAAGTTTGCTTTGATTTAATTGAGTTTGATTATTTATGATTAGAATTTCACTTTAATTTCATTCATTTATCATGTTTATTAAATTTTAGTTTATGTTTTGATTTTACATGTTTTAATAATTAGTTAGTTTATCTTATTTAGGTAGGTTGAATTAGATTTAATTTAATCATGTATTATATTGATGAGAGCCTTTCTTTATTTGGTTTAATTTGATTTGATTAGGTTTATTAATCTATAGGTTTGCTTAGGTTCAATGTGATTATATAATTAGTTTAATTAAGAAGTGTGTTTAGGTTAATTATTAGATTAAATAAAGATTTGTTTAATTTTTAATTTAGTTTCATATTTGTTTAGGTTAATGCTTATGGCCCATAGAAGGGAGAAGCAACCTCATAACCTAAATCTAGGGAGCTTTGGTGAGGGCTGAAAGTATGACCTAAATCTAAGGCGACAATGAGTATTTGGTTTGCCTCCATAAGAGAGGATAAACCACCCGACTGCTTGGACCTTAAACTCATTCCATAAGAGACTAGATCATATAAGGGCATGCTTCAAATGACCTAAATCTAATGCAAATCATATTACATTTTATTTTCATTTTTTGGACAATCATTTGACTCGGGCTTATAGGATTCATATGCCTAATGCATGAGAAGTAAGATTATTGGCCAAAATCAGCGAGAAGGGAGGAGGTGTGTTTCGACCATGGCTCTCAAAGGTCAAGCCAAGTTTTTCTGGCAAGGGTGGAAGCCCTCCAATCAAGAGTAAAAATAATATGCATTTTTGCATGATGCTATAAAAGAAGTACTCATCTAGTTAAAGGGGTTGCTAATTCTTTTATCTTGACTTTTAGTCTAAGCTTTAGATGAAGTTATGAATTCTTTCTTTTAATTTTGAATTGATTAATTTGGCAAAATATTTATTTTTTTCCTAAGAGCCTAATCCACATCCAGGCTATACATCAAGTAAGAAAGAAACTAGGAAAATGATGCCATCTTAATGTAGAAGCTAAAGAAATCATCAATCAATTTATAAAGCTAACGTAAAAGAATAAGAGGCTATTTGTGGTTAGGCACCACCGCACAAACCCAAGAACAAATTGGGTAGCTGAGCTCTACCCTTATACAACTCGGATTATAAATGAATTAGGTACAATTAAGCAAGGGATTTATTGTTATTGGGGTCTTCAAGCTTCACTTCTTCATGCTTCTTTTCTTCTTTCTTCTTCTTTTCTTCTTTATTCTTTGGTTTCTTCTTTTGGATAGTTGGAAGGTTGTTGCTCCAAAGGCTTCACATGGTACATAAGATGTAATCTTATGACCAATGCTCATCCTAATCCCCATAATAATCATTCCAAAATCCTAATGGCTAAAATTACATGAAAAATAAAAGTAAATATAGCTAACACATCTAAAACAGAGATTAGCTAAATAAATCACACAAATCCCAAGCATGTATATTAGACTTATCACCCCATACATGGGTGACTAAGTCCACATGACCTATTGAATTATGCTTAGGGGTATAAACACCTGCACAACAAAAGAAATTATATTTTCATTTATTACAGCACCCCTTAAGCACAATCCCAGGCAAAAAATAATGATTAGACTAAATCGTCCTATCATTCATTCTACGTACATCCAGCCTAACATCCAGACTAAAATATATATCATAAAACAAAAGCAAATATCAAACCATGCACTGCTCTAACCTAAAGTTAGAAGTGATGACTTAGTCTAAATGTGTGTGCTTTAGAAGGTTTGTGTGGTATGCTTAACTATGGCATTAGGGTTTATATTTTCTAAATGTGAAAGTGTTCAACTTAGAGGATGATTTCATTTAAGTTATTTTACTAATTTGGGTTGATTTTATTTCATATTTTTATTTGGTTTGAATGAATCCTACAATTAATTATAATGAATGTATGAAAGGCATAAGTGAGTACAACACCATTGTTAACCAGGGGTGTAAGGTACAATACCTACTTAGGGCTACTTAAAGCCTTGTAATCCCAGGATTGTCCAGACTAATATATCGCTTTCCTTAAATACAAGCATATGTACAAAAGAAATGAATGGAAAAGAAAGGATGCAAAAGTTTGTACTTGATTATTTATTTTGTTTATGCAATTTATATGTACAAGGGTAGGTGTCCTTCTTAAGTAATATTATAGGAATGAAAAGAAAATGGAATTAGGCAAGTTTTAGGTTCTTTTCAAATGAACTAAACACTTTTCCAAGTCATATTCAAAACTATACTAAAAGAGAGAAGAAGGAAAACTACACTAAGCACATCCTTATATTTTACTCACATGCAAGATTATAAATAAAATATAAGTAACACACTTTTAGTTTTGGTAATTAATTCATATATTTTAAAAATAATTTGGATTTAATAGTGATAATAGCTACTCATATTTCTATTTTTAGCCAAAACATGTAATTTGACATAAAAGAAACATTTCACTTTCATTTTGATTTTTTGAAAAGAAAGAATGCATGAAATTCATATGACATACACATTTATCATGTTGGGAAGGAACTAAAATGATGAAATCATGTAAACACATTCACCCTAATTAATTCCTAATGACAATCTTATGAAATAAGAAAGCTTAAAAGTAAATCAAATTATTTTTAAAGAAAGTTTGGTTTTTTTTTTAGTTTGATTTAATTTGAAAAATGTGAGGTGAGTTTGCTATTCTTAACTCATTCCCATATGTGTATGATATTTAAGTTCAATTTTAGATGATTAGATCCATTTTATATTTTGATTAGGTTAAGGTATGAATTAAGTGCATTAATTACCCCTTACCTATACCACCTTAGTATATTTAATCAAATAATTATGAGCCAATGAGATGACATAAAATATCACAAGGGATTTAAATTTGCAATGCAACCAGAGAAAAAAAAAGTCTAATGCAATTTGGCTCATGATTAATGATTAATTAAACTAAGAGAGTTTAACTTAATTATTTTCATAACCCCTCTCACACATGTGAGTTAGGTTTTGATTTTGCCTAATGTTCTTAGGCTCTTAAACACCTAAGCATCTATCCAAGATAAATTAATTAAGTTCTGGAAGGTTTTAGAATTTCATGAAATTAATTAAGAGGGTAATTAGTGAATTAACCATTAATTAAAGATGGATTAAGGAAGAAAAGGGGGTTTAGGGAATATTAGAAGGAAAGTATCCCAAAATTATTCCCTAAACCTCAAATTCACTTAATCAAAACTTAATTGACTCAATCAGAGGGTTAAACTACTAATTATTCCCTTAATTAAGATTAATTATATTAAGGGAGTAATTAAGGAATCAACTAGCAATTTCCCTAATTAATCCACCAATAAATCCCAAGAAAATTAGGGGAGGCAGGAGTCATCCCACTAATTAAGCACAAAAAGTTTGAGATTAATCAGAGTAGTAATTAAAGGGTAATTAGCAAATTAACATTCCTAATAAAACCTAAATTTAGAGAAAAAATATTTAAAATCTATTAAAGTTAATTTTAGAATATTCTATATTCAATTATCTTTCAAATGCAATTTATTTCATTTATTTTTAATTTTTCTACATTTAGATATAAATTTTAGAAGGTTTGGTGATTAATTATAATTTATTAAATTTCTAATTATATCATTAATCCCGTTGGTGCCACGTGTGCTGCTGACGTGGCTTGCACTTTACACATTGCATGATGGGATTTGGTATTTAACCCGTCACATCATAGCATTGCATGGCGACAGCGCTCCATCCAATCAAGGATTGGACGGTTGAGATTAAAAGCTGCGGTCGAGGAGAATATATATATATATATATATATATATATATATATATATATATATATATATATATATATATATATATATATATATATATATATATATATATATATATATATATATATATATATATATATATATATATATATATATATATATATATATATATATATATATATATATATATATATATATATAAAACTCATTTTAATCTTGGACGTCCATCCAAAATGTTCAGATGGATGGCTAGAGATCCAAGCCTGCCATTCTCTGTGAGCCATGGAGACCGTCCATGTTTGAAGCCATGATTCAAGCTTGATTGAGCTCAGATTGGAATGAAACTCAACCCACACCATTAACATGCAACCTAGATCACCTATAACGGTTAAGATTATATGGGATTAGCATTCACTTCACAAAGCTCCAAACTATAGCTAGATTAAGCTTGAAAAATGGCTAACCTCATCGGAGGTGATCACCGGTGCTCGATTCCCTTAGAGAAGCTTAGTCTGATTGAGGAAAAGCTTTGTTGAAGGTTTGAGCTCTTAAAATTGAGTGGATGCTTCTATGGACCAACTCTATTTTTCCTTGAGCTCAGTCTTGATCAAGATAGCTCCTCCCTTGCTTTAGGAACTTAGGAAAGAGCTTGGGTGAGCTCGATTGGGGTCCCTGAGGGAGTGTGCAAAGGGAATTTCATTGGTTTTGAGTGTGGAGTGAATTTGGTTTTCGATGGAGCTCCCATGTTTTCACACTATGGAAACCTAGAAGATGAAGTTTGACTTCACTCTAGGAATCTTGAGGAGGCTGAGGAAATGCTTCTTTGACTTCCCTAGGTTCAATCGAATTAAGGAATGTTAAGTTTTAGTTGAATTAAGGGGAGTATATCTCCCCCTAAGGAAATTGGACTGCCGAAGCTTGCCATGCCATTTTTGATCAATTGCTCTAATTAAGTGAGTTTGTTAGGCTGTTAGATGAGTCATTGAATTCGGTTTGGCTAGAGGAATGGAATGGTGAACTCCCCATGTCCTCAAAATAAGTGGAGGAGGCATGATTCCCATGTGGCCATTTTAAGGGGAGTGGTCCGTTTGGCCATTTGGCTAGGTAGGGCTGACCCAAACCCATTGGGTTGGGTGCACCACACTCTCTAGTGTTCACTTGATCCACTAAGAGAGTACGAAGTGGGTATGAAGAGGATTTGATCAAATTCCAAGTGGAATTGGCCAAAATTTACCTTATGTCCTAGTGGTAAATGGTCATTTGACCTTAATTTTAGTTTGGGTGTGTTTGATATGATGAGAAAATAAGTTTGGCCAAGTTTCATTGAATTTGAGATTGGTTTGATGTGATTTGGCTCATGTTGACCCATTTTGGTCAAAATGGTTGGGTCAAACTAAGGGTTGGGTCAAGTTCATATGACCATTTGAAATATTTTCATGACTTTGATTTGATTCAATTTTTTTTAGGTTTGAATTTGGTTCATATGATTTCATTTAGGTCAAATGGGTCAAGTTGACCAATTGGACCCATTTGACCTATTTGAGCTAGGTCATGGGAAGATTTAGGTTTGGTTGGTCATATGAAAGGAATTGGTATCTTTATTTCTAATCAATTTTGGTTAAGTTTGAATTTGGCTCAATTTGAGCCTTTGGGTCAAGTTGGGTTCAAGGTCAATTGGGCTAGGTTAGGTCTAGTTGGCCAATTGGGGCTTTGGTCAAGTTCAACAATCATTTTGGAATGAACTTGACCCATTGATTTCAATTAATTTGGCTTAGATCTAGTTTTGACACATTTTGACTTTTTAGGTCAAGTTGGGCCAACTTTGGTCAAGTGGCCAATTGGGCTAGGTTAGGCTCAAGTGTTGACTTGGTCAACTTCAAACATTAATCATGAATGAACTTAAATTATTGGTTTTAATCAATTTAGCCTATGATGGATTTTGGCCTTGTTGGGTTTCATTTTGGTAAAGTGTTGACTTGGTCAACCCTTAGGTTTGATTTGGTTTGACTCAATTTGAGTGATTTATCATCTCATGATGATTGTTGAACATGATGAGAGGCTTAGGTGAGTTTGATTCAATCCAATTTGGTTAGGATTAGAATTTGGCTCATAGAGGTACTTTAGGTCACTTTGGATCAAGTGAGCCTAAGTGGGTCAGATGGCATGGTCAAAGCTTGATTTGAGTTTGATTGAACTCACATATGGACTTATGATTGAAATATAAATCCATTTGTAAGTGGTTTGAAGTCAAATGGGTTTTGATTCATTTGACACTTTCAAGTTCAAAGGGTGAACATGAAATGGATTTTGGCTTAATTTTTGAATTGAGTTTTGGTTAAGTGATTAAAGTTTTTATTTATATTTAGATTCATGATTGAAGGATTGATTGAATAATGAAGAAAAATCAAGAGTTTGGCTTGATTTGAAGTTGATTTGGCTAAGTTCAAGAATTTGACTTGAAAGGCATAGGTTGGATTTTGATTGAATTTGAGTTTGATTTTCGGAGTTGGTTTTGGTTGTTTGAATTTATATTTCATTTATATATGTGAATATAAATGCGAATATAAATGGGTCATGAGAAAATTTCATGAGTTTGAAGTGATTTGAACATGATCTAGGCTAAGTCATTAGGAGGGAAATAAAAGACTTAGGAAATATTTTGAACTTGGAATTGAATTTTGGATTTAGTTTGATTTATTTGAATTTATATTTCATTTATATATGTGAATATAAATGATAATATAAATGGGTTGTGAGAAAATTTCATGGATTTGAGGTGGTTTGAATTAGATTTGAAGATGATTTAGGCTAAGTCCTTAAGAGAGGATTAAGGACTTAAGAAGGGTTTTGAA
Organism: Cymbidium sinense; assembly: GCA_021442155.1. Lineage (NCBI taxonomy): Eukaryota > Viridiplantae > Streptophyta > Magnoliopsida > Asparagales > Orchidaceae > Cymbidium > Cymbidium sinense. The sequence continues at coordinate 33,104,995 of CM038222.1, forward strand.
TTAGGAATTTGAATTTTGGATTTGATTTGATTGATTTGAATTTATATTTCATTTATATATGTGAATATAAATGGGAATATAAAAGGCTTATGGAAAAATTCATGAATTTGAATTGATTTGAAGATGTTTTTAGGCTCAATCCTTAAGAGGGAAATTAAGGACTTAAGAAATATTTGGAATTTGGAATTTCAGTCATGGGTTTCAGTCATGAATTTTAATCATGGATTTCAATCATATAGCATTGATTTGAGTTTGGAGAAAATCTATTAGGCTTGAATTGATTTAGGTTCCATGTTGATTTGATTTGGAGTTTGACTTGAAGGAAGGAAGTAAGGAAAGTTGTTCAAGCTATAGGGTAGGCAAATTTTCCTAACACCCCTAAGGTATGACCTATTCCTATGGCTAACTTTTCTAAGTCTCTAGGGCTTGGTTGAGTGTCCACCTAATCACTAGATGTATCTTAAGACTAAGGATCTCTTAAAGTCTAAGAGAAGTCCTATGTCTAGGATGGAGGGGTTGAGAGCTCATCCTCAAAATGAGGTCAACAAAGGGCGCCCAATAAGTATGGTGTGACTAACAAGGAACACCACACGTATTGGTGTTGACCAAAATGATCAACAACACCGAACGATCACAAGCACTAACTTAGATGATCTACTCCTAACTCGAGGTATAGAAGGAATCTAGAACTTAGTGTACTGTGGCTCTACTTATGTCAAGGACGTAGGAGAGGGAAGGAGGGATCCACTAGGGATAAAGTATGTGAACCTTCCACTAGGGAAGTAGGCTCATGTCATCCACAACGGGATGAGAAGTCTGATTTGATTTGATTCTCCCTGGGGAGAAATTTGATTTGATTATTTAAGTCCCTCTAGTGAATAGGGTTGAATTTGTTTCAATTTTTAAATTCAAATTTTTGAGATGGACCCTGTTGGTTTGTAATATACTGCATTGAGTAGGAGCCATGGAGGCCTAAACCTAATTCAGATTTACCAATCTAAAAGGGTAGTCTATTAAACATATAGTAGGACTATCCAACCAAAGGGATGCCTTTCAGTATGCAACAATTGTACTAGGAAGAAAGCATAGTAGACTTACATCTTCCAAAATAGGAACTAGTTGCTGGGGTAATCTATTGGCAAGGCAATAGATTGAACCTAACCTAGGGTTGACTATTGGGTGAATGCCGCTAGGGGACATAGATCAACTCAAAGATAGTCAAGATTAATTTCATTTATAGATTTATTTTGATGGATTTTGTTGGTTTACGATGGATCATATTGAGAAGGAGCTTATATCAGCCTAGACCTATCTCAGATTTACTGAACCATAAGGAGTATCTTCCCAGCCAATATGAGAACTATCTGACCAAAGGAGTGCCTTTTAGTTTGCAATGATCAATTGAAGGGAAGAAAGCTAAGGGACTCACATCTTCCACTACAAAAGACCACTTGGGTGATTTGTTACTTTGGGCAACAAACCAAACCCAACCTAAGGCTGCTCATCAATTTGTGATAATCATGCTAGAAAGAATGCGTCATAGTCTTACATCTTTCAAAGTGGAATGACCATCAGGGTAACCTGCTTGTAACAAAATAGATTGAACCCAACCTATGGGCGACTACAGAGTGAGTGCCGACCCGAAGACTTATCTCAACTCAGGTAGTCAGGCAATTCCTATTAAGAGTTTTGCTGACACTGCCCTAAAGATAGGATGCTTGCTTGGGAAAAGGGGCCCTTTGGGTGTTGAATTCCTAATTCACAAGCGAATTAATTTGTTTATTTTGTTTAGTTTGTTTATCATGGTCCTTGTTAGTTTGCGAGGGATCAAACTAAGAAGGAGCTTATATTAGCCTAGACCTATCTCATATTTACTGATCCATGGGAGAATTTGCTCATCCGCTGAACAAATTCTCCAACCACATGGGTGGCTACTAAGAAAGGGGAACTGTCCAATTCAAGAGTAACCCAGGTAGTGTCTACATGGGGTCGCAAAAGATGTGATCCAAATAGAGTGCCCACAGGGGATGGGGCTGCTAAGGGCTTAATCCAAAACCTTAGAGAAGATGACATGGCTATTCATATATCAAATAGGTATTCGGTGGCAAACTCAAGGAGAAAGTGCAGGGACTCACATCTTCCAAGAGTGGTGTATCCATCAGGTGAGTCACTGTCAACATAATGAACATTGACCAACCTAAGGTGTCCATCGATTTGCAATAATCAGCCTAGGAAGAAATCTCGGGGACTCACATCCTCTTATAATAAAACTGATTACTGGGATAGTCTATCTTCGGCTCTACATGCGCTATCTGACCTAGGGAGACTACTGAGTGAATGCCACTGGCAGACTTATATCAACTCAAAAGTAGTCAAGATGAAAGGAGCCTCTGGGGGACTTATCCTGAACCTCAAATATACTTGACCTAGTTAGATCATGATGATTAATTCAAGAAGAAAGCATGGGGACTCACATCTTCTTAAATAAAATCAACACGAGATAGCTTATTGGTTGGACAGTAAAGTCTACCATACTAACAAGGCGATCATTGGTTTGCAATGGTCAAGTTATGAAGAAAGCGAGGGGACTCACATCTTTCAACAAATGATCATTGGGGTGACATATTAGCGAGGTAGTATGTAAGCCCAACCTAAAGCAGCTAATGAGTGAGTGCCACAATGGGCTTACTCCCACACCAAAGTAGCTCAAGACAAAAGATTTGTGTTTATTTTTGTGCATGTGTTAAAAGAAATAGGATGCGTCTCGGGTTCTCTTACACCGACCTTAAACATGCTTGGGGATTTTGATGAAATGGTGCCACGGATGGCAACTGAAAATTCCCACTAAGAAAGGATGCCGCTTGGGTTCCCTTACACCTAACTTAGTTGTGCTAATCAAAATAGGATGCCTCTTGGGTTTTCTTACACCTATTTTAATAACATCAAGAGATTGTGTTTGCATTGTGAAAAGAGGGATAGGATGCCACTAGGGGATTCTTACACCTACCCTAAACACGTCATGGCAGATTCGCATGAGAAGCAAATAATGCTTCGAAAGAAGAGAAGATTTTGATGAAATGGAATCAGATTTTTGTTGATTGATAGAATTATTTTCAAACATGATTTATCTCATGGGTAATATTTCTTTAGATATAGCCCATTAATTGGAAGTATGGGGTGTTCCCCTTTACAATCAATGAGCTGATGAAATCCTCCTAGGTAGGCCTTCTCTATGACATAAGGGCCTTCCCAACTGGGTTCAAACTTGCCTCCCATCTTTCAATAGGCAACAATTGGTCTCCTTAGGACTAACACAAGTTCTCCTACTCAAAAAGACCTAGGGTGGACCAGCTTGTTGTGAGCTTGAATCATTTTAGCTTTGTACAACTCGAGGTTCTAGCATGCCCATAGGTGACTCTCCTCCAAACCTTCAAGCTCTTCTAACCATAACTTTGCATTATGCTATGTAGTGATCTTACTACCCAATGCTATCCTTAATGATGGGAGTTGAACTTCTAAAGGTAGAATGTCTTTGGACCCATACACTAAGAGAAATGGGATAAACTTAGTTGGAGTTTGGTATGTGGTGCGGTAGGCCCACAAGACTTCAACCAACTTCTCGTTCCACTGCCACTTGTTATCATCAAGAGTCTTCTTTAATATTTGGATGAGAGTTTTATTGAATGCTTCCACTAAGCCATTTTCTCTATGATAGTGGATGGTGGAGTATCTCCAATGTATAATGTGTCTTTTGGCGAAGCTGTTGATCTTTGTGCTTTTGAATGTAATATCATTGTCAGATATAATTCATCGAGGCACCCCGAACCTATATATGATATGGTTCCTGAAAAACTGAAGCACATGCTAAGTTGTGAGCTCTCTGAGTGGGATTGCCTCCGCCCACTTGGAAAAGTAGTCAGTGGCAGCTAATATGAATCGGTGACCCTTGGAAGAAAGAGGATTGATCAAACCCACAATGTCGGCACCCCAACACTCCAATGGCCATGACGCCAATGTAGGGTGTAGAATGTTGGGTGGTTGGTGGGGGACCACACCGTGCACCTAACACTGATGGCATCTCCTAGCTACATCCATGCAGTCTGTAATCATCAAAGGCTAGTAGTATCCTAGTCTCTTGATCTTCATCTTCATCTTCAGACTAGATTGATGTGATCTGTATAAACCTAAATGTACCTTGGCTATAATGCCATGAGATTCATGTTTGTGTAAGCAATGTAACCTCATATGGTCAAAGAATCGACGGTACAGGTGCCATCAATGAGAGCATAGGAGAGAGCTCTCTGTTTCACCTAATAGGCTTATGACTTTTCTTAAGGTAGTTTGCTAGTGTTCAAATAGTCTATGAACGGTTGCCTCCAATCTAGCTCCTTATCCTTATAGGCAACAACAACCTCCCCTTCAAGAAAAACTCTCTCGATGAGTTTAGCATCAATAAGAGATAGGACTTGTCTATTTTGGATCCTTATTAAAATAGACTCATCTTCTAGACATGCAAATTCTTTGGCAAGTTTGGCCAAAGCATTTGCTACTGCGTTCTCTACTCGGGGAACCTTGTAGATGGTGACTTCAGGAATTTAGGCCGACAACTTCATGGTATACTCGTGGTAATGACGAAGCTTGGGTTTGAGAACCTTGTAGGACCCAACAATCTAGTTGATGACCAGCTGAGAATCCCTAAAGATGTTGATGCTCTTGACACTGATAGTGATGGCTAACTCCAGACTGGTAATCAAAGCCTCATACTCAACTTTGTTGTTAGTGCAGGGGTTGGAAAGATAGTATGAAAATCTCATCACGTCACGATCTGGAGTTAAGAGAACTATTCCTACCCCTGCCTTTCCTGGAAGAGTAGATCGTGGTACTTCCCCTTTATGAAAAGATGCTGCACCATCAAAATACATCTCCCATCGGTAGTTGTCAACCTCCCCTAAGTTCATGATTTGTTCATCAGGGAGATCATCACTAAGTGGAGAATCAGCAGGAAGTGGGTGTGCTGCTAAGAAATCTGCTAGTGTTTATCCTTTTATCATACGGAGGAGTATGAATGTGATATCAAATTATGAGAGGGTCATGGACCATCGTGCCAAATGTCTAGATAGCATTGTCCATGTCATGAGGTACTACAGTGGATTGGTTCTGGAGATCAAGCTCACCTTATGAGAAAGCATATAGTATTGTAGCTTCTGAGATGTAAAGATCAAAGCTAGGTAATGTTTCTCAATAGGTGGGTAGTTTGCTTCAGCAGGAATAAGACAACGGTTGAGGTAGTAAAGAGAGCTCTCCTTTCCATCATCATTAGCTTAGGCCAATAGAGCACTGAGAGAGTCATCCAATACAGCAGTGTAGAGAATGAGTGGCCTGCCCGGGATAAGGACTGTTAGAACTGACAGCTCCACCAAATACTGCTTGATGTCTTCAAAGGCATGCTGGCACTTATCATCCAACTTGAACTTGGCATCCTTTTTGATAAGTGCTGAGAATGGTTTGCATCTCTTCGATAGGTTGGAAATAAAGCATCTTAGATACACCAATCGTCCTTGGAAGGATCTGAGTAGAGTTAAACTCTTAGGAGGTGGCATTTCTAAGATAGCTTTAATCTTTTTTTGATATATTTCTATTTCCCAATGTCAGACAACAAACCTAAGGAATTTTCCTGAAGCTACTCTGAATGCACACTTCAGGAGATTTATTTTGAGGTTATATTATATTAACCATTCTAAAATTACTCTCAACCTAAAGAGATAGTCTTCCTTTTCTTTGCTCTTGACTACTAGATCATTAACATAGCACTCAACCTGATGATGGATGAGTTCATTGAAGATTTGAGTCATGGCTCGTTAGTATGTAGCACCAACATTTTTAAGGCCAAAAATTATGACCCTATAACAGAAGATTTTGATTGGAGTTCAGAAAGCAGTGCTTCTTTCATCTTCAGGAGAAATCTTGATTTGGTTGTAGCCAGATGACCCATCCATAAAAGAAAAAATTGCATAAGATGAGGCGATGTCCACCATTAGTTTTGGCATAGGAAGAGGGAACTCATTCTTAGGACATGCCTTGTTTAAGTCCTTAAAATCGATGCATATGCAAATTTGACCACTCTTCTCATACTAGTCATCCAATCTTAAGCCTCATAAAGTGTTTGAGAAGAAGCCATGGATGTTAGTAGTAGTGGACAAGAGGAAGAAGTTAGTAAGAGCACAGCTTGACAAGCTCAGAGCTCAACAACCTCCACTCCCACCTCCTCTACCACTACCTCGACCACCACAAAGGCTGCCATAGTAGCCTACATAGCAGTGATACCAATATCAGCCATGAAGTAGTGCTTATCCACCTATTATTGCTGATAAGCTCAACTAGCCATATTCATTCAAGAATGAGGTTGTTAGAAAAATCTCTAAGAACCTTGTTAAGAAGCCTAATTTTTAACTACTTGAGTCTAAAAAGCTAGAGAAAGTGGGTAGGAGTGATGATCCTAATTACTACCCCTACCACTGCATGCTAGGCCATGTCTTAAAAGATTGCTTTACATTCAAAGATTGGCTTGAGCAGAGCTATAAGTCAGGAGACATAGTGATCCCCAATGAATACCTAATGCAACAATCTTCTAGTTCCATTAAAGTAATCTTTGGGGAGATATCTGATCTTCTTAAGATAAAAGAAATTGGGATATCTCTTTATCTTGTACCTCTAAAAATATCATCTATAAAATCAAAAAGCTTCCTTTGTAGGCACCTGATTCATCTTAAACCACCAACACTAAGGAAGGCCTGCCAGTTGTGAGGGACAACTTAGGGAGGGTGGAAGCCCAATAGCAGTAGGAGCCACCACATGCCCGAGATAGTTCCATAGCACCACTACCATCCAAGTCCAACAATCTCTCATCCATCATTGTAGCTATTGCATCTACTAGCTCCACCACCACCAGTATGAGTGTTGTATCCATGGATGAGGGCACCAAGCCACTCACACTGTTTACTTTTCTTGACTTTTATCATGTACCTCCAAAATTGAAGAAATCAATAAAGATGAACAATTCAACTTACGTCCTTTCTATTTCTTAAGATCTTAATGATTTTATTCTTATTGAGAGCTCTCCAAGTCATAATAATAATAATTTAATTAATTCCAATTAATTTCATTCTAATTCAAAAATAGATTGCCCTTTTTAGAATCTCTAGGGTTCACCACTTGAGATAGATTTGGAGTCATTCAACTCTGATGATCTTTTAGGAAAAGCTGTAGATAAACTTGACGAGTAGGTAGAACTTTTCTTACGCTCCTCATTATAAGAAGTCATCAAAGTCAACCACCATAGTGGCAAAGTACTACTTCTTAGGGTGGTACCTTAAGATTAGGATAAACAGGTCATTAGTTCCAGTGATCAGATAGCCTCTCCATAAGATGTTCCACCCCAATGTATTATCATCTATTAGAAAGTTGCCTACTAAACTAAGCATATATGAAGTCCTCATTTTATCTAAAGAAATGAGGGAGTCATTAATCAAAGGACTGCTTGACCCTAAAATATGCTTAGCTCAGTTGCCTACTATTGATCCAGCTGAAGAGGAGGCATGCTTTTTGAAGTCAAGGGAGTTACCTTATCAGATAAAGTCTTACTACTATGGACAATAGAGCACAACCATCCCTTGTACATCACATTAGATGTTGGAAATTTTAGGCTATCCAGAGTATTGGTTAATCCGAGTGCATCAATGAACATTATGAGTTTAAGAACCCTTGTTACTTGAGAATTGACATCTTTAAACTTTAACCTAAAAAGATGATATTGAAAATATTCAATGAACAAGGAGAGAGGGCCTTAGAATCCATAATTTTACCTTTGGAGATAGATGATTAGAAGACTGAGGCGAAGTTTCACATAAAAGACTATGATACATCCTTCAATGCTTTGCTAGGGCGACCCTAGATTCATGAGAATAACATAGTTTCATCGTGCCTACATCAATGCATCAAGTTCATTAGGGATGTCATTAAATATTGTCTCAAAGGAGATCTCAAACTATTTGTAGTACATGAGGTTAGGATTTATGAGGATGCGGCCTATTATCTCCCTAAGAAACAAAATATCTTCTCATGAGAACTCAACCAAAATGAAAAAGGAAAAAAAGAAAAAGAAAGAAGTGAAAAAGAAAAGGAAAAGGAAGATGAAAAAGAAAGAAAAAGAGAGCCAGAAGAAGACATTAAAGAGGAAATAGAGCCTAAGATTAGATTTCACCCACAATTCATTATTCCATTTGAGCAAGTGGGGAAGATGATCTAACCTCCACCAAGACAAGGAAGAAGAAAGTCTAGAGGGAGCCCCAGGGATGGTAGACCTCCATACTTGCGACATACCAAGAGGTTCGTTCTAGTGTCTAGGAATACACCTGCCAAATACATAGACTTAAAATATAGTTTAGAGGATAGGTCCTATATAGGGAGCACACCAGTTACTTCTACACATTAGTAGCCTCCATTGAAGGTGACACTAGAGCCCGACAATGATGAAGACTGAGTCCTCAAGTAAAGCATAAGTATGTCTGAGTCTTCGTTATGCGAAATTATCAAACAATATGTAAGCACTTTATCTCTAACCCCACTTTCCCCATAAAAAGTTAAGGGTTTAGTAGTTAAAGAAGCCCCTAAAACATATAAAAATGCTAAATCTTATATCTCAGAATATCATCCGCAAGCTAAGAAGTTGATGTAGAGCTTGAAGATGAGTCATTCATGAAATTAATAGAATTTCTATTTGATTGGTACTCCCCTTGTATTCTTAAGTTATCAAAGAAAGGTTTAATTCCACATACATGGTCTAAACATAGATTAGAATACTTCAAAAAATTATGGGACAATAAATGCAAGAACTCTTAATCAAGCCCAAACAAGGCTTCGACATAGTAGGCCTAGTGGACGATGATGATTATTGCTTAGCCATCACCAATCATTTGGAATCTATTAAGTTCTTCTTAAATCATATCAACTCATGTGAGGAGGTGTGTTTAGAAACTTCAGATGATCCAGATGATCTTTAAGTCAAAGATGCATAGACATAATTTAAAGAAAAAAGATCAAATCAACCATCGAAGAGCTCAAAAAAATCAACTTGGGCACTGAAGACAATCCACTCCCGACATACATCAGTTCCTTATTGAATGACTCTGAAACAAATAATTAGTTAGGATACTCACTAAATTTATGGATCACTTTGCATGGAGTTTTGAAGAAAGGCCTGGATTAGCTCCTGAAGTAGTAGTTCATAAGCTAGTAATACAGCCTGATGTTAACCCCAACAAGCAAGCTCTTAGATGAATGCAATTGTACTTTGAACAATAAATCATTTCCAAAGTCAAGAAATTGATTGATGATGGTTCCATCTAAGAGAAAAAATACCCCATCTGGTTGGCTAGCGCCATCCTAGTTAAGAAGAAAAATGGCTAAATTCACATATGTGTTGATTTTAGGAATCTTACAGGGCATGTCCAAATAATGAATTTTCACTACCAATACATGAACTGATGGTGGACATCACCTCATCTCATGCAGTCTTTTCTTTTGATATGGGTATAACAAAATAAAGGTGGCCCCTGAGGATCAAAAGAACACTACTTTCAAAACTTTGATCAAATTTTATTGTTATAAGGTCATGCCTTTCGCCTCAAGAATGCTGATGCTACTTACCAGTGGTCCATGAACCAAATTTTTAGTGAGCTCATTCACCACCAAGTTGAATGCTACATTGATAATCATGTTGTCAAAATCAAAAACAAAGAAGACCACCTCTTTGACTTGAGAGTTGTTTTTGAGCGGTTGAGATAATATAACATTAAAATGAACCCTCTAAAGTATGCATTCGGGGTAACTTCAGAGAAGTTTCTAGGGTTCATTGTCTGACACGATAGGATTGAGATTGATCCATAGAAGATCAAAGAAATATTGGAAATTGCACCCCCTAAAACTCTAATTAAACTCAAATTATTTGAAGGGAGGTGGATGTACCTAAGATGCTTTAAATTCAACCTCTCAGGCAGATCTCAACCATTCTCAATACTAGTCAAGAAAGATGCCAAGTTTAATTAGGATGACAAAGGTCAACATGCATTTGAAAGAATCAAGCAGTATCTTATGACATTACTAAACCTAGATGCCCTCATTTAAGGTAAAACCTTCATACTTTACATTATTGCATTAAATGACTCTCTTGGGGCTTTGTTGGCCCAGACCAATGATGAGGGGAGAGAGAACGTACTCTACTATCTTAATCATCATCTAATACCTATTGAGGAAAATTATCCATCCATCGAGAAGCATTTCTTAGCCTTGATCTTCACAGCCTAGAAGATATAAGATTATATGGTCTCTCACAAAGTAAACTTGACTTCTAGAGTTAATCCACTACAATATCTCATGACACGTCTGATTCTATCAGGACGGTTGGCACGATGGTCCATGATTTTATCGCTATTTGATATCACATTCTTAGTCCTCTGTGCAGTGAAAGGATAAGCACTTGCAGACTTCCTAGCAACACATCCATATCCTATAGATTCCCCTCTCAGTGATGATCTTCCTGAAGAAAAAATCATAAATCAAAGGGTTGCAAAGATTCACCATTGGGAGATGTACTTTGATGGTGTGGCTTCCTCTTAAATAGGAGAAGAACCACAATCAACTCTTTCAGGTAAAGCAAGGGTAGGGATAGTCCTACTAATAGTAGACCATGATATGATGACATTCTCATATCATTTGTCTGAAGCTTACACCAATAATGAAGCTAAATATGTGGCTCTGATCGCCAATTTGAAGTTAGCCATCTCATTAGGCATCTAAAGTATCAGTATCTTTGGGGATTCACAGTTAGTTATCAACCAAATCACTAGGTGCTACATGGTTTTAAAGCCCAAACTCCATTACTACCACAAGTACACCATGAAGTTACTAGCTCAAGTTCCAGAGGTCGCAATCTATAAGATCATTCAAGGAGAAAATGTCATAGCTGATGCCTTAGCTAAACACTCTAAGGAATTGGCATGTCTGAACGATGAATTCATATCAATAGAGGTTCACAATAGATAAGTCCTACTTCTTATTGATGTTGAACTCATTAATAAATACACTCTTTAATGGGAGGTTGCTATCACCAAAAATGATGATGAGCTAGATTGGAGGCAACCCTTCATTGATTATCTAAATAAAAAAAACTACCTCAAAAGAAATCTCAAGCCCATCAAGTCAAGCAGAGGGCACACTTCTACACGCTCATTGATGGTGTCTTATACTGACGGTCCTTCCATCATATGTGGTTACGCTATTTAGACAAATGTGAAGCCCATAATATTATGATCGAGGTGCACTCATAACTATGTAGAACTCATCAATCTGGTCCCAAGATGAAAGATAAAATCAAGAGACTTGGGTATTACTGGCTGACGATGATCATAGATAGCATTGATGTAGTGAAGCACTACCACAAATGTCAAGTGCATGAAGTAGTTCTACATCAACCAAATATTTTACATCCTACTATAGCCTCATGGCCATTCAAGGGTTAGGGTACTAACGTAGTGGGTCCGATTGAACCTCCATCGAACAAGGGTCACTTATTCATTATAGCAGCTATGGATTATTTCTCTAAGTGGGTGGAGACAATTTCACTCAGTGAAGTTGAAGCTCAGCATGTGCTCCAATTGTTCATGAATCATATTGTGTATATAATTGGAGTACCTCATCAAATCATATCCGATAATGGTACCCCTTTCAAAACACCAAGATTAATAATTTTTCCCAAAGACATAACCTAAATTAGAGGTACCCTACCATCTACTATCCGTGGGCAAATGGTTTAGCAAAAGCCTTCAACAAAACCCTCATCCAAACACTCAAGAGGATGCTTGATGATAATAAATGGCAGTGACATGAGCAGTTAGTTGAAACTTTGTGAGCTTACTGCACTACCTACAAAATTATGACACAATCTACCCCATTCTCCTTAGTGTATGGGTCCAAATCCATTCTTCCATTAGAATTTCAACTCCCATCATTAAGGATTGTTGTAGGTAGTAAAATCATAATTAAGCAGAACATTGAACAGTGGTTGGAGGAACTGAAAGGTCTAGAAGAGAGATGCTTGCGAGCATGTCAAAACCTCTAATTGTATAAAGTTAGAATGGTTCAAGCTCATAACAACTTGGTCTGTCCTAGAACTTTTCAAGTTGGTGAGATTATTTTATTTATAAGAAGACCAATTGTGGCCAGTCGTAAACTGGGAGGCAAGTTTTAATCTACTTGGGAAGGGCCTTTTGCCTTAGAAAAGGCCTACCAAGGTGGCTTCTATAAACTAATCAACCATAAAGGTGAATGCCTTATACTTCCAATCAATTAGTTTTATCTAAAGAAATATTACACATAAACAATGTCTCAAATAATTTTTCCAGCAATAAAAATTTAATTTTAAGCAAGTTATTCTCCAAGTTTGAATGTTTTTTATTATTGAGCACTCGATGTGTTTAGGATAGATGTAAGAGAACTCGAGTGGCATCCTAATGCTTACTTGCATAATACAAACACAAAATTGCACACAAAAATAAACAAATCAAACATTAATCCAATCACCTCGGGCTACTTCAAGTTGAGATAAAACCCTCAGCGGCCCTCTCTTAGTAGCTGCTCTAGGTCAAGTTTGATTCACCATTTGTATAGTGAATCACCTTAGTTGTTGGCCTTGCTTAAAAGTCCATGTACTTTCTTTCTAGCTTGATCATCACAAACCAATGAACCATTTTTATCAGCTCGATATACTTTACTACACAGCTAATAAGTCATCCTAGTAGCTGATTATGTTTTGAAGATGTGAGTCCTCAAACTTTCTTCTTGGGCTGACTATCTTATGCTGACCGGGTCTGAATATATATCAAAGGGTTAGACCAGTGGCTCCTCTTCCTCTTGACTACTTCAAGTTTGTGTTTAGTCTTCCTTTCTGACTCCCCACTTAGTAGTCACCCTAGGGCAGATAGTATATATCTAGCAAATGATAGACTGTCCTAACAGTCAGTTCTTCTTAGGAATATGTGAGTCTCTAATGCTTTCTTCCTAGATTGATCATCACAAATTGATGGGCACCTTAGATTGACTGGTGTTCACCTTGTTGACAGTAGCCTACTCGGTGGATAACATCGCTCAGGTAGATATGAGCCACTCACTTGCCGACCATCGTATAGCTATAGGCTTTATATATTTCAGGGATTTGGATAAGATTCCCAAAGGAACCTTCCATGTGGGCATTCTATTTTCATCACATCATCACAACCCCTTCTTGAAATGACCTAGGTTACTATCAGATTGGATAGTTCCTCTTTTCTAGTAGCCACCCCTTTAATTGGGAGCTCCGTACTATGACTGTACAGACTATCCCTTGGGCCAATAAATCTAAGATAGGCCAAAGCCACCATGACTCCCTCTTAGTGTGGCCCATTGCAAACTAATAGCACCCACACTAAACAAAAAAAAACACAAAATGAAATCCCTTATGGATTATAATAAGACCCCAGCAACACCTCTTCCTAAATGGGTATTTTATATGTTTGGGTAGTATTAGTAAAACTTCCTATAGAAATTGCCTCTATTATTTAAATTGAGTTAAGACCCTTATAGGCCCTTACTTAGTAGTCACCATAGGTCGGGTTTGACCTATTGCATGAACGCGGGTCACCCTGGTGGTTGATTTTTTTTTAGAAGATGTGAGTCCCTGAGCTTTCTTCTTAATTCAACCATTGCAAACTAATGGGCAACCTTTAGGTTGGATAGTCTCTACCATACAGCTAGTAGACAGGCCTTTGAGTAAGTATGTCTAAGATAACTTTAGGTTTTTATAACCCTTTCCTTAGTGTGACTCATCATAAACTAACTAGTATATTCATGATTAGGATCATGCCTTTGAGGCTCCTTTCCTAAGTGACTACCTTAGGTTTGGATTAAGCCATCATGGCCCCTCTCCTAGTGGTTGCCCCTTTAGGTTGGGTGGTATCATCCTACGGATGAGTGGACTACTCTTTGGGGATGGTAAATCTAAGGTAGGTCTAGGCTCCTATAGCCCCTCTTTAGTGTGGCACATCGCAAACCAACTAGGTTTATATCTTTTCAACAATCAAATATAAATCAAAATCAACAAAAATTACCAAAATAAAAAAAAAATCATCAATTAAACTAATTAACCAAATTAAATCAATCAGATTAAACCAACTCAAATCCAAATCTCATTCATCCTTAACAAGTCCTCATTCATGCCCCTGACATAATTTAATCCCCACTAAATTCTTCTTTTAGTGCTTAACACAAAGATAAACTTTAAACAATCATTCTTGACAAATATTCTTTCATGTCCTTGGCATGACTTAATCCTCGGCAGAATCCTTCTTTAAGTCCTTGACACAAAACCAAACTGTAGATAAATCAAACCAAATTCAAACAATCCTCCTCCCAAGCCCCTTGCATGAAATAAAATGAACCAAATTATATTAAGATTTGAGTTCCTTATAAAACCCTCCATTTAGTACAAACATTCTTCATTAATGCTCATAATCTTCTTGGATGTTATTGATCATCAAGTTCAATGCTAGTACATGCGGTGTGCCTTGTTAGTTACACCTCACCTATTGGGAGTCCTTTTGTTTACCTCATTTTTGAAGTGAGAATCAATCCCTCCAATCTTAGACCTAGGGAGCCTTCTAGACACTTAGAATTCCGTAGTGCTAGGACACTTCTAGTGATTAAGGAAACCCTAAACCTAAGCCTAAAGGCTTATAGGGCATAACCCTAAGCTAAAAGTTTACCTTAAGACTAATAAGTTTCACCTACCCTAAGGCCAAAATCGGACTCAAGCCCATCAACTCATCTAAACTTAAGCTCATTTGATTAGAGCTAACTAACTCAAACCTATTCAATTAATCTTAATTGAATTTTGTTTTCTAATCTCAACTCTAAGCCAAATTAACTTGGGCCTTAACCAGAGTTAATCCACCGCAATCTTATAACTCCATTTAAACCCATTCAAGCAAACTAAACCCAATTTTATTTTTTCAATCACTCTAACTATTCAATGGATCATTTTAAACTACTCTAATAGTTGTAATTAAATTAATTGAACTATGTGAATTTGATCAAACCAAGTAGCCCATTTGACTTAAAAGATTTAAATGAGCCCAAACCTAATCAAGCTCTAATCAATTACAATCAGAGCCACTAATCAGCTTCAAATTTATTATTGAACACATCCCAACCATACATAACTCCAATTGGTCCAAGTTGACTTGACCAAGCCACATAAATTCTCCTATGTCTAAGCTTTTAAAATGTGTTTATTTATATTTTTTAGATTTTTCTATAATTTATTATAATTTTTTGAAGTTCTGGCTATTTAATTAAATTTTAAAACCTTAATTAATCCTTTTAACCTATTAGTGCCACATAGACATTGACGCGATAATGATTTCCATGTGATGTCATGGCATTTGGTACTTAAATCATTGGATGTGGTAGCTGACTCAGCGGGAATGGATGCAGTTTCATCTTGGCCATTCCATCTCAGATCAGACAATCAAGATTAATCCCATGATTTTGAAGGGATTAAATCAAGATTTCTAACATGATTACTCATGGTTGTCCATTCTAATTGAGTAGAATGAATAGCTAGTGATATGTCATTCCGTGAGTGCTGGAAGACAGACACCGTCCGCCTTCAATCACTTGATCCAAGCTCATTGAAGCTTATTTGATGGTGAAATTGACTCCAAAATGATTAGGGAATAAATTTAAAGAGGTCTTATAGTGGAGATCACATGAAAACATGATTCACATCAAGAAAGATAAACATTTAATGGCCAAGACTATGGTTGTCAGATTTTTACCTCTCTAGAGCTATAGACTAGTGACCAACGACTGAAGTAGCTTCATCTTGAAGAGATGAAGCTGTGTTGAGAAGATCTCGAGCTGCCTCCCCGTTGATCGATCTATGGACCAAACCCAGCCTTTAAGCTCATCGGAGTTGGTCTAGGGACATCCTCTAGTCAAATCACTCAGAAAATGATTCATTTTGATTCACTAGAGTAAAGTGAAGGTGTGAGAAGAGTTAATTTGAGTTTGGTATAGGTTTGAGGAGTTTCTATAGATAGAGCTCTTAGATTTGATCGATTGCTAGTGTCCCTGGCGATAGGGTGCACGATAAGCTCAGGAGAAAGTGTGATAT
Organism: Cymbidium sinense; assembly: GCA_021442155.1. NCBI lineage: Eukaryota > Viridiplantae > Streptophyta > Magnoliopsida > Asparagales > Orchidaceae > Cymbidium > Cymbidium sinense. Next base: position 33,121,259 of record CM038222.1, read on the forward strand.
TATGCAAAATGCTCTGAGGAAGCTCTGTGGTGAGTTTGAATTAATGGGGGGAGGAGTATACTCTTCTCCCTAGCTGAACCATGGGTTGGGATTGGTTCTATCTTTGGTAGTCATCCAACTGTAGTAGGTGTCCATAGGTGGCATGGAATGTTGAGGTGGATGAGTGTGAGAGGTTGAGGGGTGTTGTGGACTTCCATGAGGTGAAAACTCTTCCTTAGTTAGATCAATGGTTGCTCATGGGTGAACTCACCCTCTCTTGGCCAAAGGCTAAATCCAATAGCCTTAGGTTAGGTTGGGTTAGTGATCCTTTGTCCTTGAATGGGTCAAGGTGGCTGCTAAGGAGTAAAGAGTTGGAAAACCCTTCAAAATTGGGATTTTGTCCCATTTGGAGGGCTTAGTTAAATGGGTTTGACCCATACCTAGTTGACCATGAGTTGGGCCCACTTGGGTAGGCCCATGGTGACCCCAAGGATGGGTCATATCAAGTTTGGTTGGGTTTGGCTCAATTTGACCCATGCAGGTCAAATGGGTCATGTTGCGCCAAGTTCATCATTTTGACCAAATTGGGTCAAAGTGAGGGTTTAGGTAAGTTTAACCGATCATTTGGAATGAGTGAGTGCAACTGGTTTGATTCAATTTGAGTTAGATTTGGATTTGGTTCATATGGTTTATTTTGAGTCAAATGGGCCATGTTGACCAATTTGACCAAATTGGCCAAATTGGCTTAAGCATGGGTTAGATTTATATTTAATTGGTCATTTGTATTTGATTGAAAGAGTTGATTCACATTGATTTGGACTAGGGAATGATTTGGTTCAATATCACCTTTTAGGTCAATTGGGCTAAGTAGGTCAATTGGGTTGGGTTGACCCAATTGGATCCAATTTAAGGTTGGATCATGTTCAATATTCAATTGGTGACTAATTGAAAGAATTGGTTTAAATTAATATAGTCTAGGAACTGATTTGATTCAATTTGACCCTTTTGGGTCAACTTGACAAATCAGATTACTTAGATTCAACTGGTTGTAGTGGAGTGTTTAATAGTGACCAACAATCATTAATGAAGACATTAGATGGCTTTGTTTGATCCAATGGGGGTTTGGTTGGAGTTTAGCTTAATTAACAAGGCACACTGCACATTTTGGTTTAAAATTTTTATTAAATATCCAGAATGTCAAAAAATTATAATAAATTGTAGGAAAATATAAAAAATACAAATAATCCCATTTTGAAAAGCTTAGACATAAGAGAATTTAACAAAAATAAAATCCCTAATTAACACATAATTAACAATTCTTAATTAAGGTTTGAATCTCAAGATAATTAGCTTATTTATGGCCAAACTACTTGGCTAATTAATTCAAAAAAATGGTGGGATGATTTTGTGAGAAACACTATCGCCTATAATTTTTTTGAAATTATTTTCCATGAGGTTCGAAGAGTGTAAAATTTTAACCCTAATTATCCTCTTTAATTAATTAAATAATTGATAAAATTAATGACAGTAATAATTAAGCAATTATTATTAATTAATCAATTTAAACAGTGGATATGATGAAGGAAATAATTAGGACCCCTTTCCTAATTATTTTCCAAAGTGTACTTCCTTAAGAGGGTTTAATTAATATGTTTAATAATTAAAGAATAATTAAAAAAATTAAAGATAAAATAAAATTTGAAATTGATTTAGATAACTCAAGTGCAACCCATTAATCCCTTTACGTGTTTAATAACATAAAATCATTAAGGAAATTATGATTTTTCCATTTGTGTTAGGAAATCATAAGAGTATTTAACTTAAATTATTTTCTCCTTTAATTTAATTAACTCTTAGGCATGGGCCTAATTGCATTAGACTTCTTTATGTGTATTGTTGAGTTTATTTTCTTAAAGCATATCATTGAAGGCTAATGACCAAGTGTTTAATTAAATTAAAAAAGGTTGGGGAAGGGTAATCAAATCGATGTGATTAATGGCTTGAACCTAATCAACTCATAAAACATATTTAATTTCTATCCTTAATCAACATGGGATGGGGTGAATCCAAAGTATCATTTCTCCTCTTTAGGTTTTAATAACTTAAACATTAAAATTAAATATTACAAAAAATATGGTTAATGTCAAGGAATGTTTATTTGGCTTAATTGTCTTTAAGATTCAATGAACTTGAGTATGTTATGTGGTGAAATTAGATTACTTCCTTTAAATTATCATAAATGTGCATACCATTTGTTTCATGTGCTCATGTTTTTAAAAAGAAAATTAAAATACTATGATTGCACTGAAATTGCATGAGTTGAATAAATGTTGTTGTATGTGTTGGTTATTATCACTAATAAATCTCAAATTATTTTAAAATAATAAATTTATGATGATTCAAATAGTATAAACTTTAAATTAGTGTTCATTGTAAGTACTTAATGAAGTCTCTACTTAGTTGTAACTTAAAGATACTAATAGATTGTTTTTATCTTTATGTTTTATGCATATTTTTGAGTAGTCCCAAGGAGGTTTTAGATAATCTCACTTCCCTAGTTTAACAACATCATGTACTTGCTTAAATTTCTAATACTTACTTTCATATGCTTAGCTATAAGATGAAATATTTCTTTTCTATCAAATTCATGCATTAACATTCATTATGTGTGCAAATATTGCATGTATATATGTTGAATCAAATATTAAAAAGATTAACAATGAAAGAATGTGAATGTTATTGATAATGAAAGGAAGTAGTGGAATATTACTCATGTGACGGTGAATTAATTTCATTAATCCTAAGATGCCTTTCATGTTTGAATAAAATTCCTTGAAACTAATCTAAACATAGGCTTAATAACAAAAATTTAGAAGTGGTTCACTAAGAAAACTAAAGCTATATTAATTTTCTTTTAGAAAATAACTTAGGGTAGGGATGAAGGAGGCTAAGCCTCTTTCTTCCCTTTATAATTGTTGGATGCTCAATGAATATTGAATAAAATGAGAACACACAAATTAAAATCAATAAATATACTAAAAGATTTGAGGTAAAACCATCCCTAACAGTCAATCTAAACGATTCTAAAGCTTTAGGCAACCATACTTTACAGGCTTCACCAAAATATACAACTTAGGGTAGGGATGAAGGAGGCTAAGCCTCTTTCTTCCCTTTATAATTGTTGGATGCTCAATAAGTATTGAATAAAATGAGAACATGCAAATTAAAATAAATAAATATACTAAAAGATTTGAGGTAAAACCATCCCTAACAGTCAATCTAAATGATTTTAAAGCTTTAGACAACCATACTTTACAGGCTTAACCAAAATATACCACACTAAACTTTAGACACAAATTAGAATTCTAAGTCACCGATTATAGTATTAGGTTACGCCGATGTATGTTATGGTGATGTGTTTTATTTTATGATGTAATATTTTAAACTGTATGTTAGGATTGTTTGTGCATAGACTATATGTTAGTTCTTTATTAGCCTAATGATGTCTTATGTAGGGGACTATGCTAAAGGGGAAGATGTAATAATAAATGAATATAAATTTTCTTGCTTGTAGATACTACTTATTCCTATAAGCATAATCCACTTAGGATAGGTGGGTTTGGCCAGGCAAGTGTAGGGTCCTAAGTCCAAATAGGTGAAATGTAATTGCTTTCCAAGTATGTTTGTTTAGCTAATATTTATTTTGTAGGTGTAGTTAGACTTTATTTTTCATGATTATGCAATTGTTATAATAGGATTAGGATTAGTGCTATATGATTTAAGATGAGCAGTGGGTAGAAGGCAAAGACTTGGGAGGCCCTGTGAAGCTTGAAGTAAATAGATCCAAAGAAGGAAAGAAGAATATAAGTAGTACAAGAGACCCCAAGGTTTATTATCCTTATAGGAATACTATACATTTATCTAAGTAGCGATCATTTAAAACTAGTGCTCATATCATTTTAATTGTTATAAGATTGACTAAAGTACTTGGATCAATCAATATCCTTTTATTTGAATAGCATTATTTTTAGTTATAACATAAAGGGGATGATTATGTTTGATCATGCCTAATAGCAGGTCATTCTTACTAAATGTGATTGTTGCTGTATTTTGAGAGGTTAAGTCCTCTTTCAATTTTTCTTTAGCAAAAAATGCTTCATTTTATTTTGGGTTTTAGATGCTTTGATTAATGTCTCACGTATTTCTTTGGACAAAAAGAGAGCATCATAGATACTTAGTGAAGTAGAGAGCTTATGTACATGGGCCACAACATTATAGTATACTCTTATTTTAGTATACTTTTGAGGCTTAGTTAGTGATGGGGGGTAAGGCATCATCATTAATTTGAATTTCTTTGCCTTTATCACTGGCTTTCCATTATAAAAGTATTGTGATTCATTTTGTACTCCTTAGTTGGACTTGGGTCACTTCTTCTATTTGATCTGCTTTATCACAAGAAGTCTCTGAATCTTATGCCCTCTCAAAATTCTTAGAAGTTTGAGGACTTTTAGAACTACTGCCTAATTTAGGAAGTAATTTCTTTGAACCTGACTGGACTCTTTGCTTTATAGGCTTTTCTTTTGGAAAGTATAATTCTTCCTTAGAGTTAGTTGATGTCATGATCAGATTTATGGAATGATATGTTTCATTCAAAATTTCTTTTTTTGGTTCTTCTGTGGCGATCTTTAAATGGGCCATGTATTCTTCTTGCTTAACTGACCTTCAAGGAGGTTGTTTGTATTCCTCTAAAGAGTCAATTATCTTTTGAGTTTCAGAATTTAGCTTTCAAGCCCTCCTTTTCTTCCTTCATTTATGCGGCTTCGATGAAGAAGATTAATTAATTTTTGCCTATTTCTTCATATTATATAAAATTGCCCCTTATTGGGAAGAGCATTCTTGGATCGAGTTCACAGTCTAAAGAATTCTTCCATTGAATACATCCTATTGCTAGAAGAATATTGATCATTCTTTTAGTCTTCTTTGAGATGAAGGTCTCTCAACCACCTTCCTCTTCTTCTTGTGTTTGGTGGGCTTTGTCATTATCATTATTCATGTTCTGAGTTCCAGCTGGCTCAACACTTTAACTTTTTGCATCCTGGATTGGGTACATTGTAACAACTCTCACTTTTTTCTTTTTAGGATGTATTAGTATAATGTCTGATAAGGTGAGTTCTTCATTTTGATAACTCTTTTCTACCCAATCTTTGAAGAGGAAATAATCCTCAATTAGGTGGCTTATGAGCTTGTGAAATGGACAATAGTTGGGATCATCAACTTTGTCCACTTAGTTTAGCTATCGTGGCTCTAGCAACTATAACCCCAACTTTAGGGCATGCTTAAAAATTTTAGCAGTACATTCTTGTTTGAATGAGTATAGTTTAGTCATTTTCTCTTGGAGGGTAAGCCCTTTTTTCTTTTCCTCTAACAGCTTTGTTATTGGTCATGAGGATGCCGCTAGTCGTGAGGTTGTCACACATCCATTTGACTTCTTGTCCACTATGAATATGAATGTTATATTCACATAATACCTTTTTAAGTTGTCATACTTTGGTTGTTTTCCTTTTCCAAAGGGGTTGTTAATGTTATAACTGATATTATCCCATTTTGTTTTGGCAACCTTTTGAATTTGGTAGATCAAGTAATTCTTGGAATGAGTTAATGGTAGCCATAGCTAGATATGGGGCCATTTGATCATCGATATTCTCCATGAGGAGTTATACTGCTTGCTTTTCTCTAAGTTGTTGATCACATCTCATGCTTAGATTTCTCCATCTAGTATTATACTTGGTAACACTTTTACCTTTCCTTATCTTTTCCAAGGCAAGATCTACAATTATTATTTTTTTGTTGCCCTTACAAATCTCTTGACAAAAAGTGTTTATAGCTCGGTGAAGGTTTTTACTGAGTCATTAGGTAACTCAACATACCATTCAAAAGCTATGTGTGTAAGCATGCTAACGAATTATCATAGCAGTAGGGAATCATTTCCTCTAACATTTTCACATGATGCTTTAAATTGAACTAACTACTACCGTTGATTTTCTGTTCCTAAAAAGGTATTAAGCTGTGATAAAACGTACCCTTTAGGGCACTGTAGTTGGTCATATTCGGTCAGATACGGTCAGCCTTTTCCAATTAATTACTCAATAATTTCGAAAGCTATCACTACTTTGACCTTTTGATTGATGAGAACTTCCACTTAGGATTTATTGATAACATGAGCTTCTTGATAAGTGTCCACTATAGCTTCTCATCGAGGTTCATTATTTTGTGTTGTAGTTATTGGTAAATTAGGCAAAGCATTTTGTACACCTCTCATTTCAACTATCAAATTATTCATTTCCATAAAATTTCTTCTAAGTATCTGCTATGTTGTAGTTCCTATGAGGTTGAGCTGACCAAATAGCTTTTTTATCAACCCATTTATCTCATTGTGTCAATTATTGAGATGACTTATTTATTGATCTCTCCTTTAAAGTTGGGAACCAATCTACTATTGTAACCTTATTACAATGTCTGTTAACTCTTCAATCACTTTCAATTCAAGTAGAGCTTCTCTTTTAGGCTCTTGGTGGCTTGAGTTCCTTTGTTGCTCTTCTTGATTCTAATGATCAAGTACCATGCCTTTATTTTCTATATGCATGTCAACCATACAAACAACTTTGATCTCCATGTGATCAATGTCTTCAATATTTTGGTGACCAGAATTTTATTCTTCTTTGGCTAGGAGATCTTTATCTTCTTAAAAAAGTTGGTCATCCATGTCATCATCCACTGGCCAGCTCTTTTCAGACTAACATTTCTAGTTGATTATAGCAGAGTCTATTTCTTTGTCATCTGGTGGGGTTGGCTTATCAGTGATGACTTGGGATTCTTTTGGCACCCAAATTGATCAGGACCTTCCATTAGTGGTTCTCTAGGAATATATCATAGATGTCACACCCTGTGTTCACCAAATTTCTGTGGTGGCTACTTGGACCTCCTAACAACTGACCAGTTAGTGTCTATATGTCTAAGGGTTCATTGTCAGTGTTCACCAACTATAGTTCTTGTATACTTTGAGTCTTGCTACAAACATGCATGGTAATTTTGAATATTCCCACCCCTTTTAGGATAGGAATTTTTTGGGTTGGTGACCTGGCTCACCAAATTCTTGATTTTTCTCTGAAGGTTTCTATTTTTAATAGCCTTCAAAACTTTGTAGATTTTGGTTGAAATGATCTCCATCTTCTATGGTTGAGTCTATGGAATAGGATGTGCATGTATATCCCAGAATGATTTTTTTATAGCTCCTCCTGAGCTATTTGTTTTGACCCATCAGATTAGATCAAAGTTATTATTGGTGGGTATATTTGCTTCCACCTGTGGGTCATATTGTTGTTTAACATAAACAAGAAATCCAATAGCTCTACAACTAGCATTATATTTTCTATGAGCCCCCCTAGGCATTTTGTTACATGAGGAAGAAGTTTCATGGCCATACTTTCTTGAAGTAATGATAGCATTATGTGGGGTAGTATGTTCCCCTAATGCGCTGTTGATTGGATTGATGATAATAGACTTCAATTTGGGCCTGACAACTATCTTGTCCTTAACAAAAGTAGTTGGAATTGCCTTTGAAAGTCTATCAAAGATGGTACCTATTTTTATGTTCAAGGTTTAGGGTTGGGGTCATTCAAAATTATCATGTTCGGCCTATTTCTCTTGTTAAATACCTTTGGCAATACGATGCCCTTTAATTACCCCTCTTATCACAATAAAAGAGAAATCTTGATTAAGGTTGGAAATAAAAATATATTTTTGATATATAATGGGAACATATCTTCCTGATATAGCCATGTCTATTAGTGTAATATGGCGTAGATGACTGTCTAGGTAGAATTCACATGGCGAATAAGGAGATTGGGCAAACACCTCTTTTAATGCCAAATGTAATTAACTTATTATTCTCTTTTAACTTAAAGAATATGTTGGATGGAATGATGATGCGCTCGATCAAGATCTCATGGTTCTGTCATTCTTCAGCTATCGTGGTACCTAGCCTACTTAGTCAAGGAGAAATAATTGACCTGACCAGGCTGAAGAATCCTTGTCAGTAGCCATGGGTTGTGTTGTCCAAGGTGTTCTTATAGACCTAAAGTGATATTTATCTAAGATGATAAATTTAAGTCAACCTTAGCTAACATAAGGCTTTTTTTCTATTAAATATATTCCATAATTCATGGCTCAAGGAGAAATGTCATTTGAAAATATATAATATATTATCATGATAAAAATATAGTGGAGCTATATGCATGCCAAGCCACTCGGTTAGAGGGTTCTGATCATATTCAGATTTCATGTGGTGTCGTTTGGTGGAAAAAACATGCAGATAGAGGATACAGGTGACATCCTTATTAGTATGAGATTCTTTATGTATCAACATGGTGATTTATTTAATTTGACATTAGCTCTTTTATGAGCAAAGTTTTCTTAGCTTATCATCCTTGACAAATGGTGATGGATGGATTGATGATTATTTGCCCAACATATTTTGAATGATAGACTTCATTCAGTTTTTAAAATATCCCCTTCGGTTGAATATTTAATCAACATAACCATCATCGAGCAATAATTAGGTTTTGGTAGCCCAGACCTAATCATGAGACCCAACTAGGAATTTTATCCCATACAGTATTCTCAGACATTTAATTTGAATTTTTATGCATACGTTCAGGCACATATGGGTGATTTACATTCATCTTTTTTTATATTAACCCATGAAGTATCCTTAGTCAATGGACTTAGGAAATTATTATTGTGCAGGGGCCATGCGGGTAATTTAAATTTCTTTTATGCTAAGCGACTCAGCACTAAAAAATATGGCACCTTGGCATTGCATGGTTAGTGTCGTGGAGTTACTATTATTGGTCATGTTATCTGTTTGAACAATACCTATGCGTTGATGTTTTTTTACCGTAGTGTGATCAAAATTTCATTCAGGATAACTAACAAGCATACATTCACTTTAAAGGTGCAAAATAGAATTTTTTTTTAGTGCATTAGCACTCTTCTCCTTTGTTTCAGATATAAAATCAATAGAGGAAGGTTTTCGTTTCACACCAAAATTAAGTTCGATGATAAAAAGACTTATAGACATGGCACTTCGGCATTATGGTAATGGCACTATGTTAAATAAATGAAACCCGAGAGCATAGTGCCTCAGCGCTAAGTATCTGATGCCATAATGCTATGAGACAGAGCACCAAGGACTTTATTCTTGAGAGCTCATTGCCATGGCACTAAGTCTTAGTGCCATAGCACTGTGAGATAAAAAATGCACATATCGAATGAGAATTCTTGAGTATTCTTGTAATTTTTATGAAACTTTTGGCAGAGTAACACTTTAGCAATGATACATTCTAGATTCTCGTGTTTTTAATATAATTTTATCTTATTTTGGATCTAAGATCAACATATGGATGTTTCATTTTCTTCTCATGCAAAACTAAGTTTAACGGTGGATGTTCTTTCAGAATTATGGGATTCTAAGGGTTGGAGGCATTCTTTTCACTCCATATTGAAGATAGATGGAGATACACCATTTGATTTGCCACTGGATCTAAGATTGGTTATAATATCATATAATAAACCAAAAAAAATTTTACATGGAGATTATAGTGATGGACTTAGGTCTAATCTTATGTAGGAGGAAAACATCCTCAAATAATCACTGACCATCTACTGTTGAAATTCTCCTTATAGTTCTAGTAAGGGAGCTGTGAAAAATTAAGAGTAGAAATCCCACATTTTATAGAATTTTAATTAGTGGGGTGATTAATTAGGGATTGAATTATTTCAATAAAACCTAAATTAAGCCTAAATTAAAAGGAGTTAACAAGGGATTTTAATTTTCTTGAATTCCTCTATGAAAGATGCATCCATGGAAGGTTCATTTAGATTTTTTTGGAAATTTGGTTGATTTGTTGTTATTTTTCAAAATTCAAACTATTTAATTGGATTAATTAATTTAATTAATTACTTAATTAGGTCATTTTGGGATTTTTGATTTTTCAATGAGTTTTAAAAATATTTTTAAACTCATTAAAGTTTATTATGATGATTTGAGTTAATTTCATATTTTCCTATAATTTTATGACATTCACATTAATTAATTTCATTAAATTAATATTCATAGCTTGAAAATTTCATATCCATGGAATTACTTTCCAATAAATAATAAAAAAATTATCTTAGGTGTGTTTTAACCTTAATTACATTTCCCGAAAGTTTGAAATTAATTAGATTGAACGTTTGAGATTAATTCAAGTTTTTTATTTTTATTTAAACTATCATTTACCCAAAAACACCCAATAAATTTTGGAGATTTTGGATTTAATGGATTCTCCTCTTTGAGATGAATCTATAGAGCCCTTATTTGTATTTTTTTTGTTGAGTATTTTATTTTCTATAAATTTTTACTATTTATTAATGAGAAAGATTAACTTTCCTAGTCATCCACGTGGATGATGACACCATGTGTGGCAAAACACCACTAGACCACGGGGGATCCATGCAAATCTCACATCTAAAAATGGCACTGATGCAAGATTGATTAGTGCCATCCAATAATGGATTGAACGTACCATATTTGATCCTAATTTTTTGAATGGATTAAATCGAGTAGTTCAACTAAATTAGAGCTGTCCATTCTAAAAAGTAGGTATGGACGGTGGAGATTATCTTTCTTTCCTCCACTAGAGAACCAAGGATTGTTCACCCTTAGTGGATGATCTTCGAAGATTAGAGAGACAAAATAGTGCCATTTTAATTGCAAATCAATCAAGAATCAATTTCCAATACATATAAAAACTTGATTTCAATTTAGGTCAATTCGACTTTACAAAGGACCATGTTATGCATGAGGGTGGTCTATTTGAACTCATACCTCACTAGTGTTGATCCTCGAAGGGTCAATTTAGGGGGAGGAATGGTCCTCCCTAGTTTCTATGTTTGGCCGAGAGCCTACCCGCCAGCTTTGGCCAATTCCTGGCTCGCCAATGACTATGACTCCAGTAAAGAGCTCAATTCTTTCTTTCTTCACTTTAGGAGTGTGTGAGGATGCTAAGATTGCCAAGAGGAGGCTTCCTCCTCTCTTTTTATCTATGACTGAGAGCCAGGGAAGAGGATTTGGAATGACCAAAATCTAGCCAATGGTGGCGAGAGCTCTGGCCAGAGGGATCGGTTTGATCTCTCTTTCCCTTGTTAGTGTGTTGGGTTGAGCCCCTTGAGGAGAGGGAGCCTCCTTCCTTCTTTCCTTGATTTGGCCATGAGCTTCCCATGGAGAAGGAAAAATTAGATTTTCCATGGTGACTTTCACCTCTAGAGGCTTGCTCCAAGGGGTAGTCAACTGATTGTAGAAGGTCCAAATCTATTATGGTGAAAAGGTGGATGAGGTGTGGAGGAGAGAAAATGGAATTTGATTTCTTCACATGGGTTTCTCTCTCTCTCTCTCTCTCTCTCTCTCTCTCTCTCTCTCTCTCTCTCTTGCCATTGCTACACCTCATCCCTTTTGATTTCATCTCGCATGGCCTCTCTTAGATTTTGGCACCTCCATAACATTGAATTGGGCTAGTCATTGGTTAGCCAAGTCAAACCTTCATTTGAGTTGGGTATGGTGATTGGACTTAGTATAATGCTATTTGGATTTAAAATGATTTAAATTGATTTAATTTCATTTGGATTTAGATTTGAGTTTTAATTAGTGTTGATTATATAATGGATAATCTGGAGTTCAATTACTCCATGCCATATGAGGTTTAATTTGGTTTTAATTTAATTTGACCCATTTTGACTTAAATGGGTTAAGTTAAGTTCAATTGAGTCAAATAACCAATTGACTCAATTAAATTATATATATACTCCATTCATGTTTAATCAAATGCATGGAATGATTTGGAGTGATTAAATTTATTTGGTTTGAAATTGATTTCAATTTTGATCCATTTAAACCCAAAATGGGCTTAATGGGTTGGGTTGAACTCATTTGGGTCAAATGGCTAAATTGGTTAAATTAGAGCCAACTATTGATTGGATTGTGTTCAATGATGGTTTCCATATGATTTTAAGTAATTTATATGGATTAATTTCAATTTAATTCTAATTTTGATCTTAATAAGGTTCATTTGGGTTTATTTAGGTCAAGTGATCTAATTAGCCCAAACAAGGCCTTATTTGGTTGAGAATTATTTGATTCATGTTTAAACATATTTATTTTATGATTTTGACTCATTAGAATGACTTAATTTGGTCAAAATTTGGTGGGTTGACCTTTGACTTGGTGGGACCCACATAAGTCAACTCTATGTCAAATGGTTTACAAACTTTGACCATCATTTAGATTTAGTTTTAAATCCATTTATTTTTATGGAATGAATTTATGCTTTTCATTTGATTTAATTTTAATTTGTTTGGAATTTATTTGAGTTTGGTTTGGGAGTTTGGTTTTGATTTTGATTTCAAATTTAATTTGAATTTGATCATGAAAGATAGGAAAATATATTCCTGAATTTACTTTGATTTCAAATGATTTATTCTTAAAAACTCATATCGCCTAAGTTTCAAGAAGGGTAGGGGTTATTAGGAAAGGACTCAATGAGGAATCTAATCTTAAAATAGAATCTAATCCTTACTTGTTAGTCAACATTATTTGATTTAAAATTATTTTGGTTGAGAAATTTTTGTAGAAATGATGTCACTATGGATACTTACTCTTATATAGAGATAATAGTTGGAGAGCATGCCAACATGGAGATGTACTCATAACCAAACTATGTGAATTTTAACTAGAAAAAGATACCACTAATAGATTTTCTCTTATAAGGTTAATTATTAGGAAGAAGTTTTTAAAGACTTAATTTCAACCTAAAAAGCTAAGATAAGGAAGAGGGGCTTTTAATAGCTTAATTCCTAATTCTTATGATTTTGACTAATAAGTAGGGATCATATGGACTTAATTCCTAACCTAAATAGTTCACAGGAATGGGGCCTTCAATGACTTATTTCCACTCCATAATATTATTTATTTTGAGTTAGAGAAGGGGTCACACAGACTTGAGTCCTAATCTAATAAAATTTAGCTAAGAGGAAGGGGTTATCAATGGCTTAATTCTAATCTGGATAGCTTAAAAAAGGAAAGGGGTCATAATGACTTAACCTTATCCAAAATTTTCTTATTAGGATATCAGCTAAAAGACTTACTCTGATAAGATTAGCTATCAAGAAGGGACCTTCCATGGCTTAATTCCTTCTTAAATAGATACAATGAGGAAAAGGGGCCTTTAATGACTTAGCCCTAAACCTTAAATTTTTGACTAGTAGGAAAGGGGTCTTGGTGACTTAATCTTAACCATATACTCTATTTAATAGGAAGGGGTCTTGGTGACTTAATCATATCCTTATCTTTTAGGAAAAAAATACTTACAATGAGAATTACTTCTTTCTAATTAGCTATTAAGAAAGGGTATTCAATGAATTAATTCTTTCTTAAATAGCTATAATGTGGGAGAGGGGACTTAATGACTTAATCCTAAACCTTAAATTTTTGACAAGTAGGAAAGGCATCTTGATGACTTAATCCTAACTTTGTAGTCTACTTAATAAGTAGGGGTCTTGGTGACTTAATCCTATCCTTATCTTTCAAAAAGAATGCCTATTTAGAGGCTTACTTCTTTCTAATTAGCTATTGAGATGGGGACATTAATGGCTTAATCCAACCTAAATAGCTTAGTTAAGGAAAAGGGTCTTGATGACTTAATCCTAAATCTCAAATTTTGACTAGTAGGAAAGAGGTCTCGATGACTTAATCCAAATCCTTGTCAATTAAAAGATGCCTACTAAGGGACTTACTCCTCTTTGGTTAACTATTAGAATAAAGCCTTTAATGGCTTAATCCAACTTAAATAGTTAAAAGGGAGGAAAGGTGTCTTGAAGACTTATTCCTAAACTCAATTTTGACTAATATGATAAGGTTCTTGATGACATAATCATAATCTAAAAAGTTTAATTCATAGGAAAGGGGTCTTAGTGATGTAATCCTATTCTATGAATAGTAAGAATGGTACTTGAAAGGCTTGCTCCAAACCTATGGCAATGGTGCACAAAAGCTTACTCCAAACCTTGGAAAGATAGAAGAAGGGTACCATGGAGGGCTTGCTCCCAACTCAAGATACATATTAGAAATATTCCATGGAGGGCTTGCTCTTAACCTATAGATGACATGAGTGAGGAAAAGGGATCTTTAGTGACTTAATTCCTAATACCCAAGTCATTTGACTAATAAGTAGGAGTCACATGAAGTTAATCCTAACTTGATTAGTCTAACTATTGAGAGGTGTTGAAATGATTTGGTTCTATTTCATGGTTTCACTAATGCTTCTTACACATGAAGAAGTTTAGTGAAGAAAATTTCAAAGAGTTGAAGAATTCATTTTTTTTTTGAAGAAAGATTTGGGCACATTTTTTACCCAATGTATAATATGCCAATGCCATAGGCATAAAATGTCATCATTCATTTTCAATCATCTCAAAGTTATATACAGCTATATCAGATGTCTAACCCACTTTAAGCAAAACATCTTATGGTATCAACCCGAGGAATTTACTTTTTTGAGCTTCCATGCGACTTTCTAGTTCCTAAGCAGCAATAACTAAAGTCAAACAATGCTTATAAAATGATGGATTTTTTTAATGAAGCTTATATGAATGGTAACTTGAGTTAATCAAGCTACAATTGATATGTATTCCATTTTTCATTGATATGAATCTATAGCTTATAAGTACTTCTCTTTATTTTCTTTATTGATTTGAGTTCAATAAAAATCAAGAGATTCTTTTAAAGCTATAATTGATATAGTTTTTAAGAATTAATGAGAATCAAGATAAGTAAGCTCTTAGATTCTTCAAAGGTATTTCGATAGCATTTTTTGTTCTAATTATCCCTAATCAATAAAGAAATTGAGAGGTTGAATTTGACTTATTTGAGATATCAAGCTTCTTGTGATAATTTCGAGATAAATTTTCTAAAGTTAGATTATCATTCTTTAAAGATTTCTTAAAATGATATTTCATAGATAGCATTAATTAATTATTTATTTTGTATTTACCTTTAATACTTCAAAATTCTACTAGAAGTTCCTTGAAATTACCTCAAAGGTATATTTTAGGGATCCGCATATAGTGATATGATCATTTTCAAGTAGTAATAAATTTTCTTTTCTTTCTCTTCTTTTTTTGGCAATGTTTTTAATATAAAATTCACCTGATTAAGAGTGAGGTTATCAAAAATCTTGATCATGACCTTTGGGTAAATTATCCTAACAATTTGAGACTAACCAATACGATCATGTAGCAGAATATCCTAGTAGGGATTTCGAATGCATGTGCTTTTTTAATTTTAAGAGTTGTCTTGATTTTCTTATATTCAGATAAGTCATCCCTAAATATAGATAATCATATATATATATAGAAGCTTTATCGATTCTGAAGTCAAGTATGGGTAATAGAAACCTATCTTCAAGATAAAGCCTTGTTTGAGTCTTAAGATTTGACACATGCAGATTTGAACCTTGTCTTTTATTTTTTTATTATAAAGTTTATTTGTAGTGATGATGTTAGCTAATCTATAAGAATATTTTCTTCCCATATAAAGCCACCATCGACCAACTTTTAATTTAACAACATCTTTCTTTTTCTTTGAAGTCTGATCACATACGTCAAGGGATTTAGTTAATTAAAATGACATCAAGCTTAATCTTGAACTTATAAACCATTACATATGGGGACAAAAGAAACACTTCATCTTGGTTCTAGATAAAATAGTTCTTAAACTCTAAGAATAGCTTAATTAACTCATTAATGTTTGATTTACTAAAGTATGAGCTTATTGATGTCAAATATAGATTAATTTCTATGGTAAACTTATTTCTCTTAACTTGTCAATTATGGATTTAAGTTCCTCTTCAAATTCTAGGGGTCCTTCCTGAACATGAAGGTTGTTTAAGTCTTCTGACACATATAAACAATACTTGTTTAATATGTTAGAGTGCCTTTGAAGAGAAAGTCCGAATTTTGACTATTAAGCAATTCTCATCTTACAATAGCTCTACAATACTGAACCTTAAGCTGACTTCTTAGTTTCAATTTCTTTAATACTTTATAGCTTTTCTTATTTATGGCTCATATTTATAGGCCACTTGCAAGGGATTGATTCTTACTTGATTGAATTTTTGATAGACAAAAGGATACCTGAAAAAGGCAAATCCATTTTCTTTATCTTCACTGTTTACATCTTTTATCAAATTTAAAGTTGAAGATGCAAAATTGATTTATTTTATTTTATCACTGTTAAGTTGGTGTCAACTTTTGACTTCTAACTCTATCATTTTGGTTTTAAATAGAGAAGTTAGAATTAAAATGTCCATATACTCATAAAAATCAGACTTCACCCTTTAGCTATTGGATATAGTCCTTCCATCCTTTTTATTTTTTTTATTTCTTTCTTTATTTCTTTCTTTCTTTTGTTAACATTTCAATAGCATTATAACTTTTGGTAATATGTTACATTTGATATTTTCCTAAATACAACATTCACTAATACACTGGACACATTCAACTCTTTATCTTAATACAAGATTTGTTACAAAACTTTACATACTCAATTCTTTTCTTATTTTAAGTGAACACATTACTTAGCAAGACTTTTCTCAATTCTTTGACTAAATATAAGATTTGGTTATGCACTAAGTAAATTTTAAACTTTCTTTTTCTTCTTTTTCTCTCTTTCTGTAGTGCCTTATTCTTATAAGACTAACAAAAGAAAATGATATTCCTGAGGACTCTAATCCCATGAATATAGAATGGATGTAAATATAGTTTCATAATGATTATTATTTTCTTCTTCTTTTTTTTGTTGGATAAGACCATCCAAGAGTATTAAAGATGTTCCTGAATTCCTAAGATTTCACTTCAATGTTTGAATTATCAATCTCAATCAACATTATGATTGAGATTAGGTTTTCCAAATGAGTTTCCAAGATTATCTTTTCTTGAGTTTATAACTCCTTTCCTTTTTCTTATTTGAATTCACACAGCACCATCATATCAGAATTAGATTAGAATTACGCATGTGTATATTCATTTTCATGTATGTTTATAATTGATGTTGACCGATGCACACCCAAATCAACATTCTGCATATTGAAAATTTGCATTCTAGATATTTCGCAGGACTTTTCACTTTGACTGTTATATTAAAGTTTATTTTTATTCAACCATTTCTACCTGTAGATCTTCATCACAAAAGATAACCCAAGGATTTTTTCATAGTGGAATGCCACTTTAAAAATTGCTAATAATTAAGGAAGGCCAATTACAAAATTACATAATGCCTTGATTAATGATTCATTTTATTTTCATTCTTTATAGCATTATGATGCTTAATTTTGTAAGCAACTTCTCTAGAATTGGCAAAAACACTATAATCATTATTCTCAAATGAATTTAATTTTTTTTTTCCTTTTGTTTTCTCTTGAGATGAATTATTTTCCATTTTGTTTCAATGTTATATGAGGTAGTAAGACTACCATTTTGAATTTAATTTTAGTAATTCCCCCTAATACAAATGGAGGGAGAGTATGGCTAACTCTATCCTTAATGGATCTTTGTGTTCTTCTATCAACCTATCAAAGCTAAAATCTATTAATTTAATATTTCATCTTTTTCACTATAATCTATGTAATTATCTCAAAGTCATGAGATTTGAGAATTATTTTAGAAAGATCAAAGTATTTATTGATTTTTCTTTAGAACTTATCCTTAAAATCAACTAAGGCTATCTTTTAATATCATTCATCCAATAAAGGATTCCCATCAATATAAGTTTATAAGATTAAATTTCATTTATTTCAATCTTATCATGAGAACTTAAATTTTTTTTATTGCCCTCTTTTTTTATTGATTAGGAGCAAACATGAAATTTGATTATGTCATCTTTGTTCATCTTTCCCTTTTGACTCTCTCCTAAACTCTTAAGGATTTAGGGTTTTTGGAGTGTCTAAAAGAGGTTATCTCTATGTCACTCCCTAGAATTATTTAATTAGACTCAAACGATTGATTTCCAAGTTCTTGGTGGATGTTGAGATATAAATTTATTAAGACTAAAGCTAAATTGCATTTGTGCATATGAAAAATTGCCTTCTATAAAGGTAGAAGGCTCATAATTGATTTCCTTGGTCGACCTATGCCCATGGTCAACAAGGCATTTTTTTGGGATTATACTTATCCCTATTATTAGAATTTTCTTTTAAGTTATATCTTTTTAGAATGCAACCCAAACTTCAATCATTGGGATAAGGAGGGAAACAGGTAAAACTCATCCATTTCCTTTAATACCATGACTTATCCTCAAAAATGGAAAGAACTCCTTCGTTTCAATACATTCTCAGGTGTTTTCTAGTTTTGAATGTATTAAAACAAAAGGTATTAATTTAAGGACCTTGTCCTAACTATCTCTAGCTTTTGCACAAAGCTAAGATAAAATCAAGGACAAAGAGGACTTTATGATTTTCTTTTTCAAAATTTGAAATTTCTTTTGTTTTTATGATTTTTAATATTTTTTTGAAAATGATGTTTCTCTTTTATTGTTACATGATATCAAATCTATTTTGACCAAAAATTAAGTCTAACAAAAATGACTTCACTTTAGTTTGTCTGAATCTCATTGAAAGTTTTATAGGGTTGGTTCTAGGACCCAGTCATTCAACTATGATAAATGAAGAGTCCTAGAACCACAAGTTAAGGATGTTAGAATAGCTCTACAAATGATGAAATGGAGAGGAATCCAACGAAAAGAAAAGTATTCTTGACACGTGAGTGGCACAAGTATATTGCCAATGTATAGAAATAGAAATATATTTCTAAAGATGGAGAGAGAAATTATTCCCCGACCGAGAAGCTAGAAAAATTTATTAGAATTTTTATTTGTTTGGACACCACGCAGATCTTAGGGTACTTATTTAGGTAAGAAAATATGTCATTGAGGGATATGTCAATAAGGAAAAAATATATTATCTCGAAAGGTAAACATATTACCCTATAATGGATTTGATTGCTTAATAAGGGCTCTTAAGCTTGATTGGTCTTCGATATACCATAGATTCTTCTCTTGAACTACATAAAGAAGTAGAATGGGGTTTATTTTATTGTTGGGTTCATAGTTTCCTATAAGGACAATCCCCTATAGTTAATTACAATCTTAAGAATGAAAGATATCTTCCTTAGAATACTCTCAATTTTAGAAATAGATTTTCATCTCCATGAATTTCAAAGCTTGTCTTAAAAGGGTGCTACTTTAAAAATTCAAAAGGCAATAGTTTCAAAGGGGAAAGAGTTCTTTTGGAACCCAATTGAGATTAAATAGGAAATGCCTATAGATATTGGGATGCCCATGTGGGGAAAATTTATGTTATAACATAGTATTTAGAAACTTCTTATTTAGATGATCAAATGCATCATTAAAGAGTAAGCATATTATCTTGAAAGATAAATATATTATCCTATAATGGATTTGATCATTTAATAAAAGATTCCTAAAGCTAATAGGTCTTTCATGTACCAGAGAGTTTTTCCCTAAACTACATGGTAAGTAGAGCATGGCTTATTTTAAATCTGGTTCATGGTTCCCTATAACAACAAGCCTTTATAATTAATTACACTTTAGGAATGGAGGACCTCTTCCTAAGAATACTCTCGATTAAAGAAATAAGCTATTATTTATATGAATTTCTAAGCTAATTTTTTTTTAAAAAAGTGAGAATTTGGAATTTCAATTGGGAATGATCCAAAGTGAAAAAACTTATTTTTGGAACCCAAGCAGGATTAAGTAAGAAATGCCTCTTGATATTGGGATGCCTAGTAGATATTATAATTATCCTATCATTTGGTTTTAAATTTTGGGATTTAATTTAGATTTTAAGTTGACATTTTCTTAGAAATATATGGCTTAGATTCTAGAAGCACTAAAGTATATAAATGCCTAAGGTTGAAAACTTACTCTAGTAGGATGCTTCAGAACCTATATCTATAAGTGCTTCTAACATAAGTCAAAAGCTAAATCTAATTTCATTTTAAAAATTATTGGCCATTCCTCTCACTTGAGGGAGCAAACCTATGCCTGACTCATTTAGACTTTTAACCCACCTGGAAGAGCTGCCAGTAAACACCATATAACTACATTTTAAATTTATGATTCTAAGTCTCATGTATGAAAGATGGCTAGGCTATTATATTTTAGAAAAGTAATCTAAGAACCTAGACTCACTCCCTAATCCCTAAGATCATGTATGGAATGAAATGCATCTAAATAATGCACATTTTTAGCTTTTTAGATATTTTGTCCCAAGAATCTTTTAAGTTATTGAGTATGCTTTTTTATGCCTAAATACCAAGCAATTAGAAATAATTATGGGCCAAAATAATAAAAGAGGCTAGACTTTCCCAAGATTGTTGTCATCCTCATAGTTTAGATGCCCCTTATGTGCAATGGATGAAGTGCCTAATTCAAAATTTTAGAGAAACATGATTGCATGATTTGCAAGAGCTAATTATTTCTAGTTGATTTTAGTTTATTCCTAGGGCTTTAATTTATATGAAGTTTCAAGCTTATTTATTTATATATTTGAGTTAATTAAATTTAAGTTGGGTAGAAAATTTAGTGTTTCTTAAGAACCTAATCATCCAAGCATTCATCACAGAAAACACAACATAGAAAAAAAACTAAAAGAATAAGTTGATTCTATTACACACCCAAAATAAATCAAGCCAATTGTAAATTAAAGAAAGGCCAATGCGGCCATGTACCAGTGTACACCTTAGTAGAAAGAAAAAAAATGAAAAGCTGAGCTCTGCCCTTATACATCCTAGCCTATAACTATAGTTCAGATATATGGGTCTTCTTTCTAGGATCGCCTTCTTCTTTGAGGGATCTTCATTGGGTTTCACAGAGGACCACTGCAACCATTTTTTGGTAGGGTCAACTCCTACTACTCCTAGATCCCATAGATCTAAACATAATTCTAAGCTCTAATTTACATTTCAAATTCAAAAATAACTCCCAAGCCTTACAAAATAGATATTAGGAAAATATAAATAGTACATAATAATTATATTTTATAGGGCTTAGTATTAGCTGCTTGCTAAGCCCACCTGTCTTATTAGGCTATGTTTAAGGACTTAAGCATACCTACAAGAAAAGAGAAATTATAATTTATTTATAATGACAGTCCTTTTTAGCATAGCCCCCTATAGAAGATAACATTAGTTCCAAAAAAAGTCCTACCATCTAGTATAATGGGCAAACAATCCCAGACATGTAGTCTAAATTAGTACACCAGAAACACATACATCACATCATAACACAGAATATCACAGAGTATCACAAATTGACCAAACCTAAGTCTAGGGTCCATCACCTGATGATATAGTGTGTGAAAAAAATAGGTTTGTGTGGAAAGACTTTGCTAGGCCTTTTTAATTCAAATTTCAATTTGGATTTTTAAGTTTGTTTGATTTATCATTTTAGATGATTTCAATTCAAATGATTTAATGACTTGTGATTTTATTTTTATTTTCAAATTCACTTTTATGCTAAATTGGATTTAGTTTTCAAGAATGAAGAATAAAATAGATTCCACTTTTGGGTGGAACCCATTCTACTCAACATCTTAAATCCTAATATAATGGAGCCCTAAAGGACTAATTAAGATCTTTAGGTATCTTAATTAACTTCTTTTTTATTCATTTGTGATTTCAATTTGAATTAAATTTTGTAATTTTAATTCTTTTGAAATTTGATTCTTCTTTTAATTTTTATTGATTTGATTATGTGTTCCTTCTTGGTTTAATTTATATTTTAATTTGATTTATTTTATTTGGATTGAATTGGTTTAACATTTATTTCATTAATGTTTAATTGGTATTATGTTTATGTCTTTTGAATTTATGTTCATTTAATTTAAATTATGTTAACCTAAGACACTTAGGTTAGTGTTTTAATTCATTCTTAAGTTACATTAATTATGGATTAAGAATTTATTAATTATTTCATTATGAGTTTATTAGCCTTAAGGTTTAATTAAACTTAATATTCATTATTATTTTCATTAAACCTTAAATATGTAAGTGATAAAATTCGTTGATTTAGGATGTTGGAGAATTATCCTCAAATGTTCTGATGTTGGTGAAGGTGCTTCAACTTATTTTTATGAATTTTATGATTTGTGATTATTTTTTATTTATTATTTGATATATATTGATAAAGAGATTTATAAATTTAATAAATGTCAATCCAAAGGTCAAATGGGGTTGAAATGTTTTATGGCAAGTGGTGTTTCATGCTAATTTCATATTTCCAAAGTTTCATTTTAATCAGATTCATTATTAGGTGTAATTAAGGTTTTAATTATCTCATTAGAACCTAAATTAAGCTTACTTTAATGAGCAATGATTTGGGTGGTTCATTCATATTTTTTAAAAACTTGGTTGATTTATTATAATTTTCCTATGTTCTCGTTAATTAAGTCAATTAATTTCCCAATTAGGCCATTTTGTGGTTTATTAAGTTACTATGAGTTTCATTGGTGTGTTTAAGTTCATTGATATTTGTCATGTTAATTTAAAGTGATTTTATCAATTTTCATGATATATTATATTTAATACTAGTTTATTTCATTAAAATAGAAGTTTTTAACGTCAATTTCAGTTCCCCAAAATTTTATTTTAATTAGATTAATGGTTTGTGAGTAATTTAAGTTTGAATAATTTCATTTAAAGTAAAATTAATCTAAAATTACCTAAAATTAATTGTAAATTTTGGATTTAATGGATTCTACTCATTGAGATGAATCCATAGAGCCCTCATTTGCATTTTTTAGATTTATATTTTAAGCATTACAATTTTTTGAAATTTCAAGCATTTTTTAATAATTTTTAAATAATTTAAAATAAGAAATACCATTTTAAATGGTTGTGTCGATGTGACGCCATTAGCACATTGCCACATAGGATCCATGCAACGAGCATGTCAAGTGCGGCGGCCATGCGGGATTGATCCTAACCATTCGATCAAAGATCGAATGGTCCTAATTTCACCCATGATTTTCTATAGGGATTGAATCAAATCACGGGGCTAGATCTCAACCAACTATTACAAATTGATGGAATGGACGATGGAGATCATTCTCTATTCATCTTTAGCGAATGGTCACCTCAACCTCTAAAATATGTTGGGAAGTTAAATTCAAGGTGAAATACTCTTCTTCTTATTTTGCCATTGGAGGCTGAGAGATTGGACACCGTCTTTAGCCAAATTGTGGCTTGCCAGTGGCGAGTGGTGGGGGGAATGCTCTCTTTCTTTTCCTCTTCACCTTGGAAATGTTTTGGGATGAAAGGACGGAGATAATATGGCGTCTCTCCTTTCTTTCCATACATGGGCGAGAGCCATGTATGAAGGCTTCTAGGTGGCCATATTTTGATCACTGGTGGTGAGTGGCTTGACTAGAGGGCAGGATTAGTCCCTCTTAGTCTTGTGAGTGTGTTGGGATAAAAAGTTTGAGAGTAGGAAGTCATTTCCTACCCTATCCTAAACCTCACCTTTTTTGTTTTGACTAATAGGATAGGGGTCTTAATGACTTTATCCTAATCTCATCATCTTAAAAGAATGCCTACTATATGACTTACTCTTATGTGATTAGCTATTAAGATGGGTCCTTAAATGGTTTAATCAAACTTAGATAGCTAAAGAAGATGAAAGGGGTCTTCATGACTAAATCCAATCCTCAATATGTTGGATAATAGAAGAGGGTTTTCCAATGACTTATTCTTAGTCTAAATAGCTAGTATGATAGGGAAAGGGGTCATAGTGACTTTATCCTAACTTATCATCTTAAAGGATGCCTTATTTAGGACTTACACATATATGGTTAGCTATTAAGATGGAGATTTGAATGGCTTAATCTAACTTAGATAGCTACAAAAGAGGAAAGGGGTCTTCAACACTTAATCCAATCCTCAAAAGTTTGGCTAATAAGAAAGGGGTCTTCATGACTTGTTCCTAACCTAAGTAGCTTATGTGATAGGAAATGGTTCTTCATGACTTTATCCTATCATATGAATAATAGGAATGGTGCCAAGAAAAGCTTGCTCCAAACCTATGAAAAGTTATAGGAAGGGTACCACAAATGGGCTTACTCCCAACTCAAGGAAAGAAAAAGTTATGCAATAAAAGGCTTACTCTAAGCTTATGAGAATGGTGCATTATGGCTTACTCCAAACTCATAGGGAAGATTTCAGAAAAGTGCCTTAGAGAGCTTGCTACTAACTCAAGGTATATATAGGAAAGGTGCCACAAAGGGCTTTCTTCGAACCTATGGATTATATGAGTGAAGACAAGGGACTTAATTCCAAATCCTCAAGTCTTTTGCTTAATAAGCAAGAGTCACATGGACTTAATCCTTATTTGATCAATCTGATTAGTAAGAAGTGTTGGAAAGTTTGCTTCCATTTCTTGATTTCACTAATGCTTCTTATACATGAATAAGTTTGGTGAAGAAGGTTTCAAAGAGTTAAAGTATATTTTTTAAAGAAGGATTTGGGTACATTTTAGACCCAAAACATAATATGCCATAAGCATAGAATTTTGTCATTTGTATCTCTCTTTTTATCTCAAAGTTACATATGGCCATGTAATATGTCTAATACACTTTAGGCAAGGCATCATATGGATTAACTTGAGAATTTTACCTTTTGAGCTTACATGTGACTTTTTAGTTCTTTAGGTAGTAAAAACCAAAGTTAAAATTGCTTGTCAAATGAAATATCTTCTTCTTAATGGTATGGATATGCATTTCATTTTTTTTTCTTTGACATGAATTAATAGCTTATAAGGTCTTCTCTTAAATTCAATAAAGATCAAGAGATTCCTTTAAGTTTTCAAAAGTGATTGAGAATCAAAGAAAGCAAACTCTTAGATTCTCTTAAAGACAATTTATATTCTTTTATCCCTAATCAACGAAAAAATTGAGAGAGTTAACTTGTTCAAGAAATTAAGATTCTCCTCATTAGTTTGAAATAAAATTTTCTTAAGTTAAATTATTGTTCTTTAAAGGTTTTATTGAATGGAATTTCATGGATGGCTTTAATTAATTCTTGTTTTTTTTATCTTTTTTATCCTCCTAAATCTCACTACAAGTTCCTTTAAATTACCTCAAAGGTATATTTTAGGAACCTATATGTAGTGATATGATCATTTTCAGTTCATAATGAAGTTTCATTTCCTTTCCCTTTTTCAACCATTCATTTTTATCATCATTTTTGGGCAAGATTTTTAATATAACACTTCACTTAATCAAAAAGTGAGGTTATTAGAAACCTTGATCATGAGCCTTTGATAAATTGTCCCAATATTTTGGGACTGAATGGTATGACTATGTAATAGAACATTCTGGTAATGATTCTGAATGTCGTATCATATGCTTTCAATTCTCTTTTATAGAATTATTTTAATTTGATAATATTTAGATAACTTATCCTAAATGAGGATAATCTTATGCATGAAATATTTATAATTTTTGAATGAAGTAAGGGTAATAGGAATCCATCTTCAAGGTAAAGATTTTATCCTAGTCCCAAGATGTGGCATATGTGGATTTGATCTTTTTTTTTCTTCTTCTTTCTCTTTTTTTATTCTAATTCTAATGATGTAAGACAACTAAGAAGAATGTTTTATTCTCATGTAAGGCCATCATTGACTAGCATTTAGTCTACCAAGATCATGCTCTTCTTTTGAAGTTTGACTGCATTTGTCAAGGGACTTAGCTTATTGAAATGGCATCAAGTCTGAGCTTATAAACCACTACATTTGGAGATCATTTCATTTTATTTCAAATAAAGTAGTATTTAATCTTTAAAAATAGATTGATTAAGTTATCAATATCTGATTCATCAAAGAGTTAAATTATTAATATAAGTTGTAGATCAACTTCTATTTGTAGACTTATTTCTTTTAGCTTGTCAATTTGGAATTTAGATTCCTCTTTAAATTTTAGGGGTGATTCCTAAACTTGAAGATTATGTAGATCTTTAGGCACATCTAAACAATATGCATTTAATATGTTAGGGTTTCTTTGAAGAGAAAGTTAGGACCATGATTATTTAATAATTTTATCTTGCAATGACTCTATAATACTAAATTTTAAACCAACTTATGGTTTCAATTTCTTGAATGGTGCATAGCTTTCCTTGCTTATGACTCTTATCTATAAGCCACTTGTAATGGAATCAGATTATACTCAATTGAATCTTTGACATACAAAGGATAAGGATTATTAAATAAGAGGATCCATTATCTCTTTAACCTACCATATGAGCACTCCCAACATGGCAGAGGCCATGATCACAAAGTATCAAACATGTGATTGTTTTAAAGTTAAGGGCAACTCTTGACTTCAAACCTTCCCACTTTGTTTTGATGTTGACAAGTTTAAAGTCAAAATGGCCACATACTCAAGAATTTCAAACTCCATCCTTTTCCTCTTAAATATAGTCCTTACATCCCTTTTATTTTCTTTTTTTTTATCAACATCCTAATAACATTTCAATTCTTTGTAAAATATTACATCTGGCATTTTTTCTAGATACATCATTCATTAAGACACTAGATTGATTTAACTTTTTCTCTAAATGCAATATTTGATGTGACTCAATTGATTGATCATATTACATGATTTGACACTTTCTAATTCTCTGATTCAATATAAGATTTAGTGAGGTCATTTAAGACTAACAAAATGACATTCCTAAAGACTCTACATTTATGATTACATAATTGATATAAACATCCTTTCACAATTATTTTTCTTTTTTTTTATTTCATTTCATTCTTTTTTTTATTTAGTCTAGATAGGACCATCTAAGAGCATTAAAGATGTTCCTAAATTCTTATGATTATTTTTCAATCTTGAATTCTCATCTTTAATCAATAATATGATTGAGATTTAGTTCTTCTTCTAAATTGAGTTTTCAAGATTAAATTTTTATTCAATTGAAAACTTGTTTCTTTATTTGATTGAATCCACATGGCACCATCTTATCAGAATTAGATTAGAATTGGACCAAAGTATATTCACTTTCTTGATTACAATTGGTGTTGACCGATGCACCCAGTTCAACAAGTATTTTGAAAATTTTCTTTTAAAATTTTCCACACTGATTAAGATTTTGATAAGTTCTTAGTAGTATATCTTCTTCACAAAAGATAACCCTAGAACTTCTTTATACTGGAATGCCACATCAAGAAGTTATTTATAATTAAAGAAGGCTAATTACATAAATATGTAATGCCATGATTAATGGTCATTTTCATTTTCATTTCTTTTAATTTAATTTTCATTTTTTTCTTCTTTTCTTATAGAGCATTTGATGCTCAATTTTGCGAGCAACTCCTTTAATATGGGAAAAACATCATATTTAAAATTTTGAAGTGAATACATTCTTTATAATTTTCTTTTATTTTGAGGTGACTTATTTGCCATTTTTTTAATGTTATTTGAGACAAAATGACTCTACCATTTTGAATTTAATTTCAATAATTTCCCTTTTGGTATAAATAGAAGGTAAGTCTAACTGTATCCTCAATGGATCAATAGACCCCCATGAAGTCGATATCCCAACTCTCAAAAAGGGTCAAAAGATAAAGTCTCAAACTAACGATAACAATACCTTATCATGGATAAATGAAGTCAATTCTTTATTGTTTTTCTTTGATGATGCTTCATCATCAAAATATAACTCCTAAGTGGCATTAGGTTCACCTTCTAATGTCATGATTTGTTCATTTAGAATCAAGTGGAAGATGTGCCATTAAGAAGTCAGCTACGACTTGAACTTTATAGCACAAACAGGATTAAAGATTATCTCAGATTGCAATAAAATTTTTGGCCACTTGCTAGACATCAAGACAATGTCAGGCAAGTCATAAGATATTGCAATGGATTCACCTTTGATTCACTTTGTATGGAAGAATATAATGCTTTAGCTTCTGTGCGTAGAAAACTAAAGCTTTCTTCATTAATTTAGAATAACAAAGCTCCAGGTAATTCATCTATTAATCTACTAGAGATAGAATTTTTATATTTTCACTTTGATAGATAGAAATATCACCCTTAAACAATCTTATGGTCATGATTTTTTAAAAAGGATTGTAATTTTCATTATTTTTTATTTTTAAGATTTCTCCTTAAAATTAATTATGGCCATTTATGAAATATCAATCATTCAATGGGAGAAGACTCTTGTTAAGAAAGTTGATTTAAATTTATTAGGTTTAAAATTTAGTCAATTCAACTTTATCAGGAGAATCATAATTCTCTTTCGCTACTATCTCCCTTTTTTTTGATCAGGACAAAAAGTAAGATTTTATCATGTCTTTTTGGTTCACAATATCATGTCATTTTTTATTTTAATTCTCTCCTAAACTCTTAATGATTAAAGGTTTCTGGAGGGTCTAAAAGAGGGTTACCTCCAAGTCACTCTGTAGAATTGGCCAATCAACTCAAATAACTGATTTTACAAAATTCTATTGGATGTATGGAGATAAATTAAGATTAAAGTTGATTTTTATTCATGTAAATTTTTTTGTATAAGGATAGAAGACTCACATTTAATTCCTTAATCAACCTTTACCTAAGGCCAATAAGGCATTATTTTAGAATGATTTTTCATATCTATCCTCTTTTATAATTTTCTTTTGAGTTGATTCTTTTTTAGAATACAATTCAAGCTTCAATCATGGTGGTATGGGGCAATATATAAGACTATGCCCACTTCTTTTGATTTCTTGGATTTACTTATGATTTGAAAGAACTCCATCATTTCAATATACATCCTTAGGTGTTTTCTACCTTTGAATGCATTAGAACTAAGGGTATCAATTTAGGACCTTTTTTTGGCTCTCTTTAGCTTTAGTACAAAGCAAAAGTAAAACATAAGGACAAATGTAACCTTAAGATTTATTTTTGAGATTTACTTTTTAAAATTAGAGGTAATTTTTAAATTTTCTTGAATATAATATTTCTTTTTCATAATGGAATGATATCAAATCTGTCTTGACCAAACTCAAGCCTAACAAAAATGACTTTATTTTATTTGTATCATTTTAAAAGGGGTTGGTTCTAAGATCCAATCATTTAAATGTGGCAAATGAAGAGTTCTAGAACCTTAGTTCATGATGTTGGATGAGCTCAACCAAGGGTGAAATCAAGAGGCATCAAATGGAAAGAAAGGAAGTCCTAACTTGTAAGTGCCACACATACACTGTTGATATATAGAAATACCAACTTATTTCTATAAATGGTAAGAGGAACCATTCTCAAGTGAAGTCTCTAGAAAATATCTCTGTGGGAAAAATTTATGGCACCATATAAGATTTAAAATTTTCTTATTTGGGTGAACAAATAAATCATTGAGTAAAAATATTATCGTAGAAGATAAATAAGTTAACCTATAATGGCTTCGATCATAAAATAAAAGAATCCTAAGGCTAATGGGTATTTCATGTACTAGAGAGTTTTCCCTTGAACTATTTGGGAAGTAGAGCAGGGTTTGTTTTAAACTGGGTTCATGGTTCCCTATAAGGGAAATCCCTTATAGTTAATTACATGTTAGAAATATAGGACCTCTTCCTAAGAATACTCTCGATTAAAAAAATTAGCTATTATTTCTATGAATTTCTAAGCTAGTTTTCAAAAATAGTGATAACTTGGAATTTCAATTGGGAATGATCCAAAGTGGAAAGACTTATTTTTGAAATCCAATCTGGATTAAGTAAGAAATGCCTATTAATATTGGGATGCCTAGTAGGCATTTCAACTATCCTATCATTGGGCTTTAAATTTTGGGATTTAATTTAGATTTTGAATTGACATTTTTTTAGAAATCTAGAGCTTAGATTCTAGCAGAACAAGATTGGAAAATTGCCTAAGGTTGAAGTTTTACTTCTGTAGGATGCTTTAGAATTTAAGTCTATAAGTTCTTTTGACATAAGTTAGATGCTCGACCTAATTCAATTTTGGAAATTATTGGCCATGCCTCTTACTTGAGGGAACAAACCTATCCTTGACTCTTCTAGACTTGTAACCCATCTGGAAGGGCTGCAAGCTAACACAACCTAAGTGCATTTTAAATCAATGATGCTAACTCTTATGTATGCAAGATGGCTAGGCTATTGTATTTTAGAAAAGAAATCTAAGAACCTAGACTCACTCCCTAATCCCTAAGATCATGTAGGGTATGAAATGCTTCTAATTAACACACATTTTCATTTTTTAAGATATTTTGACTCAAGATTCTTTTAAGGTCTTGGGTAAGCATTTTTATGCCTAGATTCCATGCAATTAAAAGTAATTATGTGCAAAATCTATAAAAAAAGAAAGACTTCCCAAAGAAGGCGTTCATCCTCATAGGTTAGATGCCTTTATGTGTAATGGGTGAAGTGCCCAATTCGAGAATTTAGAGTAATATGATTGCATGATTTGTAAGAGCAAATTATTTCTTATTAATTTTTATTTATTATTAAGGCTTTAATTTATATGAAGTTGTAAGTTTCTTTATTTTTGTGTTTGAGTTAATTAAATTTAAGTTGGGTAGAAAATTTAATTTTTCCTAAGAGCCTAATTGTCAAGGCATTCATCATGTTAAATATGACACAAAAAGAAACCTAAAAAAGTAGGTTGATTCTATTACGTAGCCAAAATAAATCAAGCCAAATTTAAATTAAAGAAAGGCCAATGTGGTCGGCTACCGCTATACACCTCAAAAGAAAGGAAAAGTGGGTAACGAAGCTCTACCCTTATACAGCCTAGCTTAGAACTATAGTTTAGATCTATGGGTCTTCTTCCCAAGATCTTCTCACTCTTTAAGGACCTCCATTGGGCTTTACAAGGGACCACTATAACCATCTTAGTAGGGTCAACTCTTGTTGCACCTAGACTTTATAGATCCTAACCTAATTCTAAGCTCAAATTTACATTTCAAATTCAAAAATAACTCCTAAACCCTATAAAATAGGTGTCATGAAATTACAAATAGTACATAACAATTATATTTTACAAACATACGGGCTTAGCATTAGCTGTTTGTTAAGCCCACCTTTCTTATTAGACTATGCTTAAACACTTATGAATACCTACAAGAAATCAAAATTTATAATTTGTTTATAATGGTAGTCCTTTTTAGTACAACCCGCTACATAAGATAGCATTAGTTTTAAAAAAAAACATCCTATTATCTAGTCTATTAGGCAAACTTTCTCAAATATGTAGGCTAAAGTAGTACACCGCAAAGACATACATTGCATCACAACACAAAATATCACAGAGTATCACAGATCAACATAACCTAAGTCTAAAGTCTATGACCTAATGATTTAGTCTGCGAAGAAAATAGGCTTATGTGGCAAGACTTTGCTAGGCCTTTTTAATTCAAGTTTTAATTTGGATTTTAAAGTTTGTTTGATTTAACTTTTTGGATGGTTTTTATTTCAAATGATTTAATGATTTCTGATTTTATTTTAATTTTTAAATTCACTTTTATGTTAAATTAGAATTTAGGTTTTTAAGAATGAAGAATAAAATAGATTATACTTTTATGTGGAACCAATTTTATTCCACATCCTAAATCCTATTATAATGAAACCTTCATCCTAAAGGCCTAATTAAGATTTTTTAAGTACTTTAATTAACTTCTTTTTGATTCATTTGTGATTTAGGTTTCAATTAAGTTTTGTAAGTTTAATTCTCTTAAAATTTTATTCTTCTTTTAATTTCTTTTGATTTGATTATGTGTTTCTTCTTAATTTAATTTATTTTTTAATTTGATTTATTCTATTTGGATTGAATTTGTTTAACATTTGTTTCATTAATGTTTAGATTGAATTATGATTATGTTTATTGAATTCATGTTCATTTAATTTGAATTATCTTAACCGAATATTACTTAGTTATAATACCCAAGAGGGGCGGGGGGTGGGGGCGGTGTGGTTGAATTGAATTTTAAAAATAAAATTCAGAAAACTTAATTTTAATTTTTGTACAAACTGAAATACTTAATAATAATGCCTTAGTGAAATGAAACAATAAAAAGGCAATAGTAGAAAACTAAAGTTCATGATAGTAAAGAAAAAGAACACAGAGATTTTTATGTGGTTTAGTCAAACCCCAAAATTGGACTACGTCCACGCCTAACCACCTATGGTGTTTTAATTTGGAGTAATGTGGACACCACATAGATCTTAGGGGGTACTTATAAAAGTGATCACGTATAAAATTAAGGTATGATATACCATGTCGAAAGATGGAGACATCACCCTATAATGGACCTAATCACCTAATAAGGACTCATAAGGTAGATGGATCTTCATATATACTAGAGATCTTTCTCCTATTTTACATGGAAAAGTAAATAAGGATTTATTTTATGCTAGGTTTTTTAGTTCCCTATGGATGTAAGCTTCCATAGTTAATTACATCCTAAGAAATGGAAATTTTTTTAGAATACTCTCAATGAAAGTTAATCATATCTCTAATGATTTCAAAGTTAGACTATCAAAGGATTGGGTATTTTTAAAAAATAAAGTGGGAAAGTTCAATTTGGAAGACATATTTCTGGAATTCAAATGAGGATAGGTAGTGAGAACCCATGATTCTAGGAAGTCTAGTGCGCACTCAAATCTACCCTATGGGGAGGTTTTATATGTTTAAAAGAAAGTTTATTTTAGTTTGAGTTGGAATCCTTATTAGAATGTTAGGGATTATAGTCCATCAATGCAAGATTGTGAAAATACCTAAGAGGTGAGGATTTATACTCATAGCCTAAAGGAAACAAGCAACCTTGGATCCTAAGTCTTGGATGCTTTAACACAACCTAAAAGAATGACTTAAGTCTAAACAAAAAGAGTGACATAATGGTTTACCTCCACAAGAGGGGGTAAATCTTTCTCGACTCTTCTAGACTTACAACTACCTGGAGTGGTTACCAGCTAACACCTCCTACATATCAAAACTATCTACGCTAGTTTTATGAAATTGCAACACAACTAGATAGTTATTTAATTTGGAAAGGAGACTAAAGTCCTAAACTCAATCCCTAAGAGAGTAGATCATGACTGGTATAAAATCATGATTTAGACTAAATGCAAAATTTATACTTTTTATATCATTTTGGACACATTCATTTGGATAAAGGCTTGGAATAATTATGCCTAAATGCATGATGAAATATAGTTATTAGCTAAATCAGTGGGAGGAAGTGTTCTCCACTACAAAGGATGCCCTCATAGGTAAAGTAGTCCTTTATCGTGCAAGAGTGAGACCCTCCTTATTCAAGAGCAAAATAATATGTTATGTATGATGTCAAAATATACATCATTCAGTTAAGGATTGATAAATCTTATAATTATCTTGATTATAGCTTAAACTTTAAAGTGAGGTTTTGAGTTATTTTAAAATTAAATTATGAGTTATTAATGGGGGTAGAAAAATTAATTTTATCCTAATGATTCTACCGCATCCAAGATGCACATTAGGACATCAACCTTAGGAAACTTATAAAAATCATGCAATTTCAATTGCATAATTTAAATACAATAATCAAATATTTATAGTTTATCGTGAAAGAATAAGATGCCGGTGTGGTCGGGTATCGCCTTACAGCCCAAAAAAGAGAAGTAATTGGGTAACCGTGCTCTACCCTTATATAACTCAGATTACAATTGAAGGAAAATGTTATGGGGGGTCTTCATCCTTCCTGCTTTCTTCCTTTTGATTTGATTTTCTCCAAAGTTTCACAGGGCATCCTAGGACTTTGCCTTCTAGCCACTACTCATCCTAAACCCCATAGCACTAATCCTAATTCCTATTATATAATTGCATATTTGGAAAGTAAAATTTAACTACACCTGCAAGATAGATGTTAACTAAATCAACCAGTCAAATCCAAACAGTTATATTCCATAATTTGAACTTAGCACCCTATATGTGGGTAACTAAGCCCACATGTCCTATTGTGGATTATGCAAAGGGGTATAAACAACCTGGAAGCAGAAATATTTATATTAATTTTATTTTCAGCAACCCTTTTAACATAATCCCCTACAAAAAATATCATAATACTAATAATGACCTAACATCTAGTCTATGCATAAATAATCCTAACATTTAGTCTAGAATATTACATCACAAAATAAAGCACAACATCATAACATACATCATCCTAACTGAAAGCTAGAAGTGGTGGGTTAGTATTCTATAGTGTGTACTAAGGCTTAGTCCGGTGTGTCATAGCTAGGCTTTAGGTTTATAATTATCTAAGATATAGAATTTTCAAGTTACACATGAGGGTAGTTTCACTTCAAATCGTTAAGAGGGTTTGTAAATTTTAATTTGTGTTTTGTTTTATTTCATTTGATATTCTCTTAACATCTAAGTATTGTAAAGAGAAGAAAGTGGCTTAACCCCTTTCATCCCTATCCAAAGTGATTATCTAAAGGAATATTATTATGACTTTGTTTCTTTTAATGAATGGTTTATTAGGTATTTTTTAATGATCATATGTTTAGGTTAATCTTAAAGGATTTTATTCAACATGAAAGACATCTTAAGATTAATGAAATTGAATTTCCATCACATAGATGTTATCACACCATTCCTTTTCATCATTATTAACATGCATATGATTTTGAATATAGGATACCTATACAAGTAATGTATTTTTTTCATGCTTAAATGATTATGAACGCATACACTTTTGGTAGAAAAGAGGGATTTTCATTTGTTAGTTAAATAGACATACACATGTATTAAAGATTTAAGCAAGTACATGTTGTTGTTTAAACCAAGGAAGTGAGATAATCTAAGACCTCCTTAGAGCTACTTAAAGCCTAATATTTTTGAAATGTCCAGACTATATACTTGATATTATAAATATATATGAATGTATACACAACTATGAGAATGAGAATCATGCAAAAGATTATATGTTAATAAATTTATTTATTCATGTAAAGTAAAGTTCTATCTAAATTCTAGTATATGTACACATAAGAATGAAATCAAGTAATTATATTTCATTATTAACCAGGAAAGTGAGGTAATCTAAGACCTCCGTGGGGCTACTTAAAGTCTCATATTCTCAAATCGTCCTGACTATATACTAACTATTATTCAAACATATGCAAACATACACATGAATCATGAAAATAAAATAATACTTTAGCATGTTTAAGCTATAAAAAATTGTAAATCAAATTGAATATTTAGAGCCAACACAATTAAAATCTTCATTTATAATTTTGAAAATAGTTTTTCTGAAATTTAATAGTGATAATAGCCACACATATAAGAGGATTAATCCAACACATGCAACTTACACCTAATTAAATTAAATTGATTCTTTTATTTGAAAACATGAATGGATGATATCAAATGATATACAAAATTTATAATGGTTGAAAAGGAATAATCAAACACTTCCATATAATCCATTCAACTACATTAACTCCAAAGGACGATCATATTAAATAAAATCATCTAAAATCAACCAAAGCTTCTTATAGAATTTGATGTTTATGTTTGAATTATTAAACTTAAAGAGGAGAAATAATATTTGTTGTTTTTTCCCCATCCCATGTGAGTGATTTAATGTATTTAAGGAAAAAGTGATTAAATGAATTTTATGGGTTGATTAAGTTCAAATCATTAAGGAGATGATTTAAATTTCCCTTTCTTATGCTTCTTAATTTGATTAATCCTTCAACCATGAGCCTCCAATGATATGCAAATGAGGAATTAAAATTGCAATGCACTTACAGACCTAATGCAATGAGGCCCATAATTAAATATTAATTAAATTAAAGAAGGGTCTAATTAAGTCCTTATATGATTTTCCCACACCCTTGGGTTAACCATATGTTCCTTAAGGGTCTTTATATTATTAAACACATAAAGAGGAACCCACAAATTCAAATTAAATTATGTGATTAAATTATCATTTTAATTTGGTTTAATTTCATCATTAATTGCTTAATCATTCCTTTAATTAAATCATGAGTTAATTAACCTGCCTATAGAAAATGATTTAGAAAAATGGCCAAGAAAGAGGCCTTGGTCATGAATCCTCATCATTTCCACTATTAATAGTGGTTAATAATCATTAATAATCAAACTTTTACTATTTAATAATTTTAATAATTATGAAATTAATTAAGGAGGGTAATTAAAGTTAAAATTCCAAATTCTCCTAATTACCTAGTCGATAAATTCGAAGAAAATTATGGGAGGCAGGGGACATCACAAGGAATCAAAATTTCAATTTGAGATCAATTGATCAAGTAATTAAGGCTTAATTAAGGTAATTAAAAAAATTCAAACCCTAATTAAGCATTATTCACTATTCAAATATTAGAGATTTTCTTTTTATTAAATTCTCCTCCGTTTACCCTTTCCAAAATGGGTTTATTTGTATTTTTAGGAATTTTCTACAATTAGTTATGAATTTTAAAGTTCTAGCTAATTAATCACATTTTAATGCCTAATCAACCTATTAACCTGTCGGTGCCATGCGGGAGCTGACGTGGGGATGCTTTCCATGTGGCGCCACAAAATAGGCCAGTTAAATTATCCACCGTAGTGACTGAGGCAGCGGCGATAGATGCACTTTCATGCCCGCCGTCCGATCTTAGTTCAAATGTAAAATATTAATCCCGTGATCTCTAATGGATTAAATTAAAAAAAATCTAATGAATTAAATTATGGTCATCTATTTTAATCACATAGAATGGATGACGAATGATCCTTTGTCCCCCGAGTGATGGAATACAGACACGATCCTCCCTTCTCCGCTCGAATAGAGCTCGTCAGAGCTCGTGAGGAGTCGGGATCGACTCCAAAACATTTAGGGAAGAGATCTAAAAGGATCCTATAGTGGAAATAGTACAAATTTATAAAATATTTCACAAAAGACCAACTCCTATTGAATTTTATATGGTTTACCAGAATTTATCTCATCGAAGCTCAAGACCAGTGGTCCAACGATTGAGGTAGTTTCATCTTGAAGAGATGAAGCCTTGTTGAGAATCTCATGAGTTGCCTCCCCACCGATAGCTTTGTGGACCAAATGTCATTATAAAATTTATCGGAGTTAGTTTAGGAGTGGTATCCAATGCTCGAATTGATTGGGAATCAATTCATTTTGACTCAATGGAGCTTGGGGATGGTATGGGAGAAGTTAATTGAAGTTTGGTGAGGTTTGATGGGGTTGGATGGACATAGGGCTCAGTTTGGTTCAGCTTTGGTCTCACTAGAATAAGGAGCAAGAGAGGGATCATGGATGCTCTAGGGATGCTCATAATCTTTTAAGGAAGATCTGTGTGCGGTTCTAATTAGATGGGGAGGAGTATACCCTCCTCCCTAAATGATTCGATGGTTAGGATAAATTTAGCTTTAAGCAGTGGTCTGGCCAGTGTAGGCAACTGGAGGTGTCAGTGATGGGCTGAGGTGGAGGGTCTTGAGTGGTTGGAGGAATGGTAGGGGCTAAGGTGGTGTGTATTTCCTCCCTTAAGTGTTCTAATGGGAAGCCATGGGTTAACTCACACTATCTTGACCCATTGTTGAACCCAATTAACTTTGGGTCAGATGTGTCAGTGGTCCATATGTCCAAAATGGGTTAAAGGTGACTGTCAAGGGTTAGTGAGTAGGTAAGACCATCCAAATGAGAATTTTGTCTCATTTGGATGGGTTTACCCAATGGGTTTTGGCCTAAACCAGGTCAAGCATTGGTTGGGTTCATTTAAGCTAACCCATGGTGACCCAAGTATGGGTCATTCTAAGTTTGGTTAGGTTTGGGCTTACTTTGAATGGGTTCGCCCTAATTTGACATATATGGGTCAAATGGGCTAAGTAGATCAATTTGGTCAAATTGGCCAAATTAGCTTGGGTGGAAGGTTGGTTTAGGTTCAAATGATGATTGTGTCATGCTCAATGATTTGTTTTGAACAAATTGGGTTCAACTGAAGAATGTGTCATGCTTAATGACCAGTTTATGATTGATTGGGGGCATTGATTTGAATCAATTAGGTTTGGAAAGAGATTTGAATCAGTTTGGCCCTTTAGGTCAAATTAGGTTAACTTGGGTCAAGGGATCAAATGGGCTTGGTCAGATCCAATTGGTGGTTAAATCATATTCAATATTCAATTCATGATTGATTGGACGTATTGGTTTCAATCAATTGAGTTTAAAATGATGTTTGGCTCAATTTGATTCAAATAGGTTAATTGGGTCAACTTGGGTCAAGTGATCAATTAGCTTGGTTTGGCCCAATTGATTGTAATTGGTCAAAGAAGAATGATCAACAATCATTTTAAAAGGCATTGAATGGGTTGGTTCAATCCAATTTGGGTTGGATTGGAGTTTGGATCAAATGGGTCCTTTAGGTCACTTTGGATCAAGTGGACCAACATGGGTTAATTGAGTTATATTAGGTTGAGTTGGGTTGAATTGAGTTTAATGATGGGTTTAGGATTGATTGATAGCTTTTATTACAATTGATTTGGATTTAATTAGATTTTGGCTCAATTGGATCCTTGGGTCAAATGGGCTAGGTTGGGTTAATTGGATTGGTTTAGTTCAATTGGCTTGATTATGGATCTTAAAAGGGTTTGAAATAGAAGTTTGAAAGGTTGGAATATTTTTGTAAAAATCAATTGGATTGGTTTCAATTGAATAGGCTTGGTTTGGATCTATAGGATAATGGTGGAATTAGTTTAGGTTAAGGGCTAAGTTAATTTGGCTTGGAGCTTGGATATAAATAAAAACCCAATTAAGGTTGATTACATTAGTTTGGGGATGGTTTTGAATGAATGGGCAAGCATGGGTTTTGGTTTAGGCCATGGGATAGGTAGGACATATTTACCCTAGGGTGTGACCTAAGCTAAGGGTATGCCTTCTAAGTCTCTAGGCTTATATTTAGTGTTCCCATAATCACTAGAAGTATCCTAAGACTAGAGAAATCCTAATGTCTAGAAGATTTCTAAGTCTAAGGAAGGATGAGTCAATCCTCACTCCAAAATTGAGGTGAACATCATCCAAGCTAGGAATTCCCTAAACAAAGTTGAGATTACAAAAAATCACCCGTACTCTCATTCATGGGCAAATACAACCCAATACATACTCTCCTTAACGGGCAAGTACAACCTAGCACATACTTTCATTAGCAGGAAAGTGCAACCCAATAAGAGAACAAGAGGAGTATGAAAGTATCTAACTCTCAATTTTATAACAAGTTTTCTCTCAAAACCCAACTACAACAATATTAAGGCAAGTGAAAATATAGTAAGAAAGATAGCTCACTTTAATTGATGTTTAAATTTGAATGCAATGATTAAGCTTGAAAGTTCTTATGATGTGAAATAAACTTTAAAAATATTTGAAAAGAAAGTAATAACTTGAAATGAAAGTGATTTAATTAATGATTTAAAATGCAGGAAAATGATGATATAAAAACTTTACCAATCAAGTGATTATAAAGAGACTTGAGTTTAGGAAGTGTCACAAGTGTATGCAAAATGAAAGCACATAAACTAAAATGAATTCTTTATCAAGGAAATTATTATTTATGCAAAATATGAGATGATTTAGAAGAAATAAAACTTATTACTCATAAATGTTTTATATGAAATAAACACAAAGATAATAATCTCTCTTTAGAACATGTAGGAATAATAAAGATAAAATAACTTGCAATAATACACTTTAATCAGTCAACCATAAACCTTTCAGCCAACTTAATAAAGTATAGAAATTGATGATTTAAACACAAAACAAATTGACCAAATGCATAAGAAACTCAAGCCAAGAAGGAGTACAAGGTCACATAGCATGTAAAATCACAAACTAGAAAGAAAGCACCTTGTTAAGCTTTTGGCCACAAGGAAATCCACCAATCCTCGAAGTTATTTTGTACAAACTTGAAAGAAATTGCTTGAAAGAAAAAGAAGAAGAAGAATGTTGAAGAGGTTAGCACTTGATTCACCAAGACAAATCTCTAAGGGAAAACTTTTTGCAAGGGTTCAACCAAGAGGAGATAATTCAAGAAGAAGTTAACCCTAGCCTTAAGAGAGGCATATATAGGATAAGAAGTTAATAGGGTTTTCCAAAGTAAATGAAATAGGAGGGAAAGCAAACTTGGAATTTATTAAAACACAAATCAAATAAAAATAAAAGAAATTTGAAGGGTGATGGGTTCAGCCAAGGCAAAGAGAGGAGGGAAACCTATTTGGTAAGAAAGATTGATTTGAATCAATCAATTTAAAATTCTATTTGCATGAGATGGATTTTAGCCAAGCCA
This sequence comes from Cymbidium sinense, assembly GCA_021442155.1. Taxonomy (NCBI): domain Eukaryota; kingdom Viridiplantae; phylum Streptophyta; class Magnoliopsida; order Asparagales; family Orchidaceae; genus Cymbidium; species Cymbidium sinense. Next base: position 33,161,724 of record CM038222.1, read on the forward strand.
AGGAAGAGGGTAATCCAAATGGTAAGTAATTCAATTTAATCAATTGAATTTATTTAATAGGATAAATTAAGCCAAGGGTGGATTTTTTAAAAATCTAATATTTTATTAAGATGGGTTGGCATTCTAGGATTGGCCAAGGAGTTTCCAAAATAGGATTCAATTTTAATTCAATGCAATATCATATAATAATCAATCAATTAAAATTGATTGAATGAAAGATATTATTCTAGAGCATTTTAAATTAAATCCAAATGGAATTATGAAAATTTTGACCAAAATACATTTCAAATATAGAATAGACATATTTTAATGTGTTTAATTCAAATTAAATGATAATGGATCAGATCTTAGGAGAGTTTAAATCAAATTTCATTAAGAGATTAATTTGAATTTGAATAAAGATATGATTGGCCAAAGGAGGTTTCAAAAAATTGAATTTATATAAGAGGAAAGAACATAATTTTATGGTTGATTTTAAGGGATATTAAATTAGCTCAAATAAATTCAAATTAAGTCAAATTAAATCAACAAGATTAGCATATTATCAGCCACATAACATTCCATAAATATGGGAGTTCAAATTTGCATATGTAATCAAAGGAATATTTAATTTGAATTCAAAAATAATTCAAATTAAAATTTCAAATAAATAAATTATTTAATTTAGAAAAATATGGGATAATTATAGAAATAATTTGAATAAGTCCAATACAATTTATTTAGCAAATAATCATAAAACAATTCAGCCAAAAAGGTTTAGGATTCAAAATAATATAGGAGAGAGAAAACTAGAATATTAGGAGGGAAAAATAATACAAAGAATAATTTAAAAATAATTGGATTCTATGCATATAATAAATGAATAATGTATATATTTTTAGCATGGAAATAGTTTAATGAGATGTGAGTTTAATTTAACTTTCATTGAAGCACAATAAATGTAACATGATTTATGCATTTAGTTCACATTATTCAAAAAATGAATAATTTTAAAGAATAATTGTAAATTTGAAATATAGTGTTTATGAATAATTTTAAATAGATTGATTTAAAATGAATGAATGAATGATAGATTTATTTTAGTGAGAATTTCATTTGCCTTAATATAGTTATTCCTAATAAAATTCTCAGCTAGTCCATGTCCAAAAGCTTTAACAATCTTATATAATTGAAGAACAAGGAATTGAAGAATTTTTCATGCACACTTTAATTTAACATGATTAGTAGCATTTTAACATGTATTTCTTATCAACAAAATCAATCTCATATGAGATGGGGCTCATGAAGTCAACACCTAAGACACTTAGGTTAGTTTTTTAATTCATTCTTAAGTTACATTGATTAGGGATTAAGATTTTATTAATTGTTTGATTATGAGTTTATTAGCCTTAAGCTTTAATTAAGTTTAATATTCATTATTATTTTCATTAAACCTTAAATATGTAAGTGATAAAAATCTTTGATTTAGGATGTTGGAGAATTATCCTCAAATGTTCTAATGTTGGTGAAGGTGCTTCAAGCTATTTTTATGAATTTTGTGATTTGTGATTTTTTTTAATTTATTATTTGATTTATATTGACTTAAGGATTTAGAAATTTAATAATTCCAAATCCAAAGGTGAACTGGATTTCAACTTTTTATGGAAAGTGGGGTTCTTTTTCAATTTCATATTTCTAAAGTCTCATTTTCATCAGATTTATAATTAGGGTGTAATTAAAGTTTTAATGAGGAATGAATTAGGGTTTTATTTTTCCTTGATTCATCTCTGAAAAATGCATCCATAGGGTTCATTCATAATTTTTTGAAACTTGGTTGATTTATTATAATTTTCTTCACTTCTTGTTAATTAAATCAATTAATTACCAAATTAGGCCATTTTGTGCTTTATTAAGTTTTAGTGGGTTTCATTGGTGTGTTTAAGTTCATTAATGTTTATTATCTTAATTTAAAGTGATTTGATCAATTTTCAAGATTTATTTTATTTAATACTAATTTATTTCATTAAAATTGAAGTTAAGAGTTTGAAATTTCATATGTTTTGATTTACTTTGAGATAAATCATGAAAAGTTTTCCTAAGGTGACTTTTAACCTTAATTTCAATTGGATTAGTGGTTTGTGAGTAATGTAAGTTTGTTTAATTTCATTTAAAGTAAAATTAATCCAAAATTACTCAAAATTAATTAAGGATCTTTGGCGATTTCTTAAAGGGATTGAATCAAATTATGCAGCTAGATCTCAACCATCAATTCCAAAAGGAAAGAATAGACTGTGAAGATCATTCCCTATTCATCTCTGATGAGATATAGACTCTGATGAGTTTCCAGTGATCCGAGACCAATATTTACATGATTTTGATTTCCAAATGATTAAGGATCAATTTGCAATCGACCTATATAGTTTGATCTTCTTGGAGATCAAATTCCATTCATAGTAGACCAAACCAGATGCTATAGAGGTCAATTGTGAGGCACACCTCGTCAACGATGATCACCAGTAGTCGCCATGCTCTGAACACCTTTGCTTCTTAGGGATGAAGCCGTGGGTGTGATTTGGTGGCTTGCCTCCACATCAAATGCTTTGTTGATCAACTTACAATCATTTCCCATCGAGTTTGACTGTTCTCTAGCTCACCGATGGAGAAAAGCCTCAGTGAAGGTTCATTTTAGGTTACCTTGACCTCTAGAATGTGTTGGGATGTTCAATTTGAGGTCACTCTCTAGTTTTTCCATTGGAGGCTAAGGGATTTACAATTGACATGGCCAAATTTTGGCTTGTTGGTGGCGAGAGGTCTTGGGAATGGTATTTTTTTTTCTTCACCTTGTGAATGTTTTGAGATGAAAAGATGGAGAGGAGATGGCTTATCTCCTCTCTTTCTATACATGGCTGAGAGCCATGTATGAGGCTTCTAGGTGGCCAAATTCCAACCACTATGTGTACTTCGTTCAGTTACGTATTGCTGGTTTGAGTCCTTGGCCTTATAAGTGTGGTAAGATAAAACATTTGAGGGGAGAAAGTCATTTTTGTCCCTTTCCTTCCCTGGCTGAGAGAGTGCTCATGGGTGTTAATGCTTGCTTTCTTCTTTGCTATCTCTCATAAGGATGTCAATTTCCCCTTTTTTAAATGGCTGGCTACTTGATTTCAACCCTTTGGAATCATCTTATAAGAGGTGTTCAAAATGAATTGGATAAAATGTAAGGGAGTTTGGATGATGGGAGGAGGAGGAATCATAAAGGCATCTTTACTTAATGAAACTTCAAGTCATCTCCTTTGACTTTATTTACAGCTTCTGGCATCACCACTGTAACCTTTATGCTAGTGTTTAGCTGTCCAAATCAAACCCAATGTGAGTTTGAGGTTGAATCCAAATCCATTTGAATTGGATTGGAGGTTTGAACCCAATTCATGCCATTTGAATTTAAAGTGTTTTAACTTTATTTATTTTATTTTAATTCATTTATTTTTGGTTTAATTATGTTTAACTGATGAAACTTAATTCCTTTAGGATTTGAGTTGCTTTTAGATTTCATTTCATTTTAACCCGTTGAGGTTTAAATAGGTTAGGCTTGATTTTAATTGGGTTAAAATGACCCATTTGACTTAATTGAATTTTTTCAAACTCCAATCATGCTTGATCGCATGTGTGAGATGATTTGGAGAGGTTATTTTTTATTTCAATTTTATTTTAATTTGAAGTTATTTGATCCAAATTAGGTTTAATGGATTAAGTTTGGGTTTATTTGAATCAAATGACTAATTTGATCAAATTAGGCCCAATAATGTGTATGATTATGTTTTATTATCATTTTTAAATGATTTTGAGCAATCAAATTGAGTTGATTTCAATTTGATTTTGGTTTGAACCTAATAGGACTCATTTAGGTCCATTTAGACCAAGTGGTTTAATTAACTTAAGTAAGGACTAAATAAATTTGAATATTTTTAGATTCATGATTAAACATATTTATTCTATCATTTAGACCATTTAGAATGATTTCATTTGGTCAAATTTTGGTGGGTTGACCTTTGACTTGGTGGGACCCATAGAAGTTGAACCTATCTCAAAAGGGTTGACTAGATTTGACTTTGATTTAGATTTGGATTTATTCATTTGATTTAATCTAAATTTATTTTGATTTATTTATATATTTTTTAATTTAATTCAAGTTTGGAATTTGGTTTGAGTCTACCTAAACCCATTTGGTTAGATCAAACTTAAGGAAGATACACTAGGACTTTAGGTATAGTGTCTTAAGCACTTAACTAAGAGGTTCTAAATCTAAGATTAGGTATCCTAATTATTAATTTTAAAAGTGATGTTAACCTCATTCTAAAATGAGGTCAATAGTCCAGTAAGAATTTCAACTACCCTACCATTAGGCTTTACAATTTTGGGATTGAATTTATTAGGGTTTGAATTGATATTATATTAGAAATCTAGTACTTAGATGCTAACAGACACGTGACTACAAAAATGCCTAAGGTTGAAAACTTATTTCTAGGATGATGCTTCATAACCTAAGTCTACAAGCATTTCTAACATAAATGAGAGGCTTGACTTGGTTCAACTTTTAAGAATTATTGATTCTTTACCTCACTTGAAAAAATGAACTTATCCCTAACACTTCTAGACTTATCACATACTTAGAAGGGCTACCAACTACCACCACTTAAGTGAATTTTAAATTCATGATGCCAATCTTTATTCTAAGCTAGATGGTTTGGTTATTGTTTGTAGGAAGGAAACTAAGAGCCTATAATCACTCCCTAATCTCTAAGATCATGTAAGGTATGATATGCACCTAACTAATGCAATAAAGTTTATTTTTTTATGTTTTGACCCATATTTCATTTTATGTAATTTTATGCCTACAATGGTATGAAGTTAGAAGTGGTAGTGGGCTAAATCAGAAGAGAAGGCATACTTCCCAATAAGGGTGGTCATCCTCAAAGCCCAGATGCTCCTTGATGTGTAATGGTGAAGCACCCAATTCAAGGAGTATGAACAATATGATATCATATTTCACAAAAGGTAATTATTTCTAGTTTCTTTTAAGTTGTTCCTAAGGTTTTAATTAATATGAGATTATGTGTTTATATATTTGTTGTTTAAGCTGTTTAGATTTAGGTTGGGTAGTAAATTTAGTTTTTCCTAAGAGACTAACATTTCAAACATTTATCATAGGAAATATGACGCAAAAAAACTTAGAAAAGCAAGTTGATTTTATTGTGCACCCAAAATAAATCAAACCAACTTAATTAATAAGAATAGGCCAGTGCAGCCACGTACTACTGTACATCTCGAAAGAAAGAGAAAATGGGTAGTCGAGCTCGACCCTTATACAGCAAAGCCTAAAACTAAAAGTTTGATCTATGAGGGTCTTCTTCTAAAATCATCACCTTCTTTAGGGACCTCCATGGTCTTCACAGGGGACCACTTAGACCATGCACTAGTAGGGTCAGCTCCTACTATTCTTAGACCCTATAGATCTTATCCTAATTTTAGGCTCAAATTACATTTAAAATTCCAAAAATAAATTCCTAAACCATACAAAAAATATATTAGGAAATACACACAAAACACTAGTAGTTATATTTCAAACATATGAGCTTAGCATTAGTTTCTTGTCAAGCCCACCCATCTTATTGGGCCATGCTTACAGACTTAAGCATACTTGCAAGCGAACAACAATTATATTAGGCTGAAAAAATATCCTACCATTCAGACTAGCGAGCAAACAATCCTAGTTATATGGTCTAAAATAGTACACCACAAAACAAGAAAGACATTTCACATCACATCACTAAATATCATAGAATATCAACCTAACCTAAGTCTAGGGTTGCTGACCCAATTTTCTAGTGTGAAGAAAAATATTGTAATTCAAGTGAATCCACTTAAGTTAATATTGTAATTCAAGTTTAGTTCAAAAGGTTTTCATTTTAATTAATTGGTTGATTAATTAGGAATTTATCAAACTTAAGGTTTGATTTTATTTTATTTCTTTACACCCTAAGTATCCCTTAGCTTCATAGAGTTAAAAAAAATTCTTCAAGTGTTGTGATGTTAATTGAAATGTTTTAAATTAATTTTATGAATTTTTATAATTTTATAGTTTTTTATTTATTATTTTACATAAATTAACCTAAGGATTAGAAATTCAACAACTTCTAATCTAAAGGTCATTTGACTTTGAATTTTTATTGACAAGTGGGGTTCCTTGCCAATTTAAGTTCTCTAAAGTTTCACTTAAATCAGATATATAATTTAAAACTAATTAAAGTTTTAATTATTTTAATAAAATCTTTTAATTAGAGATTTTAATTTTCTTGAATTCCTTTATAGAAGATGCATCCACAGAGGGTTCATTTATAATTTTTAAAAATTTGATTGATTTATTGTAATTTTTCAAAATTCATATTATTTAATTGAATTAATTAATTCAAACAATTACTTAATTAATTAAGTCATTTTGAGATTTATGAGGTTTTCATGAGTTTTAATAATATCATTAAAGTTTATTATGATGATTTGAGTTAATTTAATATTTTTCCATAATTTCATTAAATTAATGTTCAAAGCTTGAAATTTTCATATCGATGGTTTAACTTTCCAATTGTTTGCATCAAAAATGCAAAAAGTTAAAATTTTTTATTACATTGTCACAATGCTATGATGTTGGCATCATGGTGCTATAACTATTAATTGATTTATTCAATTGACAAGCTAATGGCCTAACTCTGTGATGTTGACATGTGAGCATTAAAGTATTGTGAGCATGATCTACAATTTAAAGAAGCAAGTAAAAACCACCCTTCCTACCTCAAGTATGCTAAACCATGCATGGGAATGGGGGAACAGTTATGGGGAAAATAATTACCACATAGTTGAAAGAACTCTATAAAAAGTGGGGGAAGGGCGGGGTGGAAATTGCTCCCCCCTTATTCTTCTTCTTTCTTCTCTCCAATTCTATGTGTATTCTCTATGTTTTCTTATACATTCTTACTTCTGTGTACCCACATTTGCTATAAGATCAACTCTCGCCCTTACTAAAGCTGTCTTTCATCCACTATAGGTAAAGAATTCTCTATAATAATATTTTTTGAATTCTTTTACTTGGTCTTTCTTTTTTTGCACGAGTTTTTATCAAAGAACGTCCATTGTTGAACTTAGTTTCAATGAGAGAAGAAAAAAAACCTACCTCCATTGATCTTAGATCCGGAACAACGGAGAATGACATTGAAATATGAGAATCTAGCATTGCTAAAACATCACACTACAAAAATGTTCATAAGATTCACTAGATTCCACAAGACTTTCTCTCTAAAAGGTGCATTCCAAACTCTTGGCACTGTGGTGCTAAATTTCAACATCGAGGTGCCATGCTCTCAGGAAATATAGCCCTATAGCTCTACATGTTGGTTCCATGGTGCTGACTACTTAGTGTCGACTCGTTTGGACTCTCGCACTTTATTCAACACTGCAAAGCCATTCTTTAAGCACCAATGCACCATGCCTTAAAACTTATTTTGCTATTAAACTTAGTTTTGGCATATAACAACCCCCCCCCCCCCCTCTCCATTGATCTTAGATCTAGAATAAGGGAGAAGATTGCCTTGTAATAAACATATATAAAAAAATCTAGCCATGTTAAGATGTTACACCACCAAAATTTTTAATTACAGGAATTAAATGAACAATGCTGTGGTACTAACTTCTTTTGTTATGGACATATAGAAAATACAATTAGCACCTTGATGCCATATAACAAGCTCCATGAAGCTTTAACATTTTAATGCTTTTAGGACATTTTAGAAAAAAAATATACACTTGAGTTTTTCCTACAACAGCGACGTGGTGCTGAGCTATGAGCATTGAGGCACCACCAGCTTGGGTAGAGGAACAAAATGAACCTCTACAGGGCATCGGGGCCCTACATAATGAGCACTGAGGCACCATCTGCTCAAGTAGATGAAGAAAATGAACCTCTATAGGGTGGCACAGTGCTACATAACGAGCAATGAGGCACGCCCACTCAGGTAGAGGAAAAACAATAATCTCTACAGAGCACCATAACATTGAATAATGAGCATTGAGGAGCTACACACTCGGATAGAGGAACAAAATGAACCTCTACATAGTGTCATGATGCTGTATAATGAATGACGAAGCACCGCCTTCTTGGGAAGAGGAAATAAATGAAACTCTATAGGCATAATAAGCACTGAGGCACCACTTTCTTAGGTAGAAGAGCAAAATGAATATCTATAGCACTGAGGCTCCTATGGTGAAATTATTATTTTCATTCTTCATCTATCATTTTTGAGAAAAGTAAATGACGAATAAAAATAACAACTTTCTTATGTTGTACACGTAGATCCGTAGATGTTCTCATTAGGGTGATCGGGTATGACATTGATGAATGATGTACTATCTCGAAAGATAAAAGTCACCATCCTACAATGGACCTAATCACCATAATAAGGACTCCTAAGGACAATGAGACTTCGGATGCACCAGAGATTCTTCCCCTACTTTACATGGAAAAGTAATGCAAGGTTTATTTAAACTAGGTTCATTAAGTTCCCTATGGAGGTAAGCCCTCATAGTTAATTACATCTTAAGGAATGAGATTCCTTAAGAATACTCTTGATTAAGATAAATGATCTTATTTCCAAAGATTACAAAGATAAGACTATCAATCAATTGATTTATTTTTAGAAGATCAAGTAGAATTGATCAAGAGAAGGGAGTTATTATCGTAACCAAAGGAAGATAAGTAGTGGATTCTTTTGATACTAGGAAGCCTAGTAAGCATCCTAAACTATCCTATGGTTAGGCTTTATATTTTTAAATTGAAGTGATTTATTCATTTGAGTTGAATTTTATTATAAGTCTAGGGCTTAAAATTCCACAACAGAAGATCATGGAAATGCCTAAGAGGTGAGAATTTATTTCCAAAGCCCGTAAAGGGAAGCAGCAATCTCTGAACCTAAATCTAGGGAGCTTTAGTGAGGGCCAAAGCATGACCTAAATCTAAAAAAAATGGGTATTTAGTTTACCTCCACAAGAGAGGATAAACCACCTAACTGTTAGACTTATAACCGCTTGGGAGTGGCCGCCAACTAACTCCTCCTATGACTTTAAATACATGTAGGAAAGTCATATGCTTTCGCAAGATAGTAAGCTGTTATTTATTTAGAAAAAGACTAAGCCTTAAACACACTCTGTAAGAGATTGGATCATGTAGGGCATGATTAATGAATTAAATCTAATGCAAATTTTTATTATATATTATTTTCATTTTTGGACAATTGATTTGACATAGGCTATGGGATTCACATGCTTAATGCATGTGAAATTGGATTATGTGCCAAAATTAGCAAGAAGGAGGTGTATTTCCACCATGGCTCTCAAAGGTCAAGCCAAGTTCCCTAGCAAAGGTGGACGCCCTCCATAAGCAAGAGTGAAGAAATATACTTTTTTATGCATGATGTGAAAACATACAACATCCAGCTAAGGGTTTGCTAAATATTTTATCTTGATTTATAACCTAGGCTTTAGGTGAGGTTATGAGTTATTAATTTTTAGTTTTTAGTTGAGTAATTGGATAGAAAATTTATTTTTCCCTAAGAGCCTAATCGCATCCAGGCCATTCATCAAAGCAAGAAAGAAACTAGGAAAAATATGCCATCTTAAGGTACAAGCTAAACAAACATCAAACAATTTATAAAGTTAGTGTAAAAGAAAAAAGCGGTATGGTGGCTCCACGACAAACCCAAAGAAATTGGTAGCTCTACCCTTATACAACCTGGATTACAAATAAATTAATTATAATAAAAAAGGAATTCATATTATGGGGGTCTTCATTCTTCATTTCTTCTTTCTTCATTTCTTCATTGCTTTCTTCTTTCTTCTTTCTTCTTTCTTCTTTTGGCTTGGTTGGAATATGGTAGCTCTAAAGGCTTCACATGGTACATAAGACATAGTCTTATGACCAATGTTCATCTTAATCCCCCATAACATTCATTCCAAATCCTAATTGCAAAGTTACATGAAAATAGAAAAAGTAAATCTAACTAAAACCTATAAAATAGAGATTAGCTAAACAAACCAAACAATCCCAAGCATATATATGAATAAATTGGACTTAGCACCCCACACATGGGTAACCAAGTCCACCTGGCCTATTTTGGATTATGCTTAGGGGTATAAGCAATCTCATAGCAAAAGCATTTATTTTTTTTATTATAGCACCCCTTAAGCGCAATCCCCTATAGAAGATAATGATTAGACTAAGATCATCCAACCATTCAATCTACGCACATACACCCTAACATCCAGAATAAAATAACACATCACAAAACAAAATCAAGTATCAAACCATGCACCGCCCTATAATATAAATGATGACTTAGCCTAATGTGTCTGCCATTTAATGCTTGTGTGGTATGTCTTAACTAGGCTTTAAGGTTAAGATTTTCTAAGTGTGAAAGGGTTCAACATAGAGGGTGGTTTCATTTAAGTGATTTAATTGATTTGGTTAATTTTATTTTATGGTTTGATTTGGTTTGAATAAACCTACACTTAATTACAAAGTGTTGTAAAGATAGGAAAAGAGAAGAGAACTTCTCTTTCCTCCCTACATTAAGTAATTTCTAAAGTAGATTCATAAGTAATTCTTCTTTAGCGAATGTTTTATTATGTATTTTAATTAATCCTAAGTTTAGATTTTCTCTAAATAAACTAATTGAAATAAGAAAGACATTTTAGGACTAATTAAAGTTAATTATTATCATAAAACACACCACACTTTATTTCTTTCCAACATGTGTATCATGCATATGAATAAATCCTAAGAATGTCTATACATGTAATACAAATATTTAGCACACCTTAATGATGAATGCTAAGGGATGTTGCTTAAGAAAATTTGGATGCTTCATGATGCATGATTTTGGTAAGTAGAAAAGAGAGGGATTCTTTTATCCATTAATCAAGTGCACATTTACATGTATGAAAGACATAAGTGAGTACGATGCCATTATTTTCTACACCAAGGGTATAAAGTATAAGACCTTCTTAGTGCTACTTAAATCCTCACAACCCCGGGATGTTCAGACTAATATACCACTTCTCTTAAATACTTGTGCATATACAAAAAGAAATGAATGAAAAAAGAATCATGCAAAAGGTTTCTGTTTGTTTGTTTGATTTTGGTTGTTTAATTTATATGTGTAATGTGAAGGTCCTTCTTAAATGATAACATAGGAATGAATAGGAATAGATTCAAGCATGTTTTGTGTTCTTTTCAAATGAACTATACACTTTGCAAATCCTATTCAAAACTATGTTAAAAGAGAAGAGAAGGAAAAGTCATATAACACATTTTAAGAAATATTCACATGCAAGCTTATAAATACTTATAAGTAGCACATATTCATTTATAGTCTTTGATTTATAAGTTTTAAAAAATAATTTTTGATTTAGTAGTGATAATAGCCACACATATTCTTACTTTAGCCAAAACATGCAATTTGACATAAAGAAAAACATTTCATTTATTTTGATTTTTCAAAAGATATGATTGCATGACTTTCATCTAGCACACAAAATTTAGCATGCTTGGAAAGAAATAAAGTGATGTAAACATGTAACTTCATTTACCCTAATTAATTCCTAAAGACAATCTTATGAAATAAGATCATTTAAAGAGAATCAACATTTCTTAAAGAGATTCTTATTTTTGTTTTGAGTTTGATTTAGGAAATATGAAAAGGGTGTTTTCTGGTCCTAACCCATTTCTCTTATGTGTGTATTATTTTAGTTTAATTTTTAGAACCATTAAGTTGATTTTATGTTTTGTTTAGGTTAAGGTGTAAATTAAATCCATTAATTACCCCTTACCTACACCTCCTTAACATAATTATTCGAACAATTGTGAGCCATCATATGATATGTAACCACATTGAATTTAAATCAGTAATGCACCTAATAAAGAAAGGGGTCTAATGCAGTTGGCTTACAATTATTGATTAATTAAGCTAAAGGGTTTAATTAAGTACTTTCATAACTTTCCCACACATGTGGGTTGGAAATAATTTCCTTAAATTTACCTTATGCTTTTGAACACCTAAGGATTTTCCCAACAAAGGATTGATTAAGTTCAGATTGATTTTGAAATTTTGATTAAGCTAATTAAGAAGATCATTAGTGGATTATTCCTTAATTATATTTGGATTAAGGAAGAAAGGGGGTTTAGGGAATGACTTAGGGAAAATACCCCAAACCCATTCCATAAACCTCCTCTTCACTTAAACTATGTTTAATTATCTTAATTAACTGATTAAATCATTGTTCACATGCTTAATCACCCTTAATTACATTAAGGGAGTGATTAGGGATTCATTAATTTATTTTCCTAACTAACTCATTAATAAATTCCAAGAAAATTAGGGGAGGTAGAGGTCATACCACTAAATATGCCTAAGAAGTTTAGAATTAATTAATGAAATGATTAGGGAGTATTTAGGATTATTAAGATTTTAAATAAACCCTAATTAAGGAAAATTCATTATTCAAAATCAATTAAAAATAATTTTATATTATTCCTCATTGAATTATCTTTAAAATGAGCCCAAATTTATATATTTTTTGAATTACTTTACATTTAATTATGTATTTTTGAAGTTTTAGTGATTAATAGGTCATTAAATCCCCTAATTATATAATTAATCCCATCGTTTAACGTGAGAGCTGGACATGCGGCATGTCCATGTGGTAGATTGGTTATTTAAGTAGTCAAATCAAATCTTTGCGGTCGATGACACTACACTTTCCCGGATCGTCCATCTTTGATGGACGGTCCTAATCTTCCTTGGTTATGAAAGGATTAATCAAAGGATCTAATTAGATTAATTTGGACTGTCCAACCAAAACATACAAGATGGATAGTCCATGATTCATCCCTACCCTCGCTTGCGGCAGACGGAGGCCATCTGTCCTCCATGGCTTGATCTAAGTTCTCTTGAGCTCAGGTTGGGCTAAGATTCAACACACACCATTTAAGAGCAAAGAGAAAGACATCCAATGGTGGAATTCTATTAGGATTACACTTCCCTTCACAAAGGACCAAAGAATTTTATTCATAAGCTTAGTTTTGAAGCATACCACACCGAAGGCTAGCACCGGTGCTCCCAACCAACGTACCTTCATCTAATGGAGACGAAGCCCTGTTGAAGGCTTGAAGGCTTGAAGGCTTGAGATGGAGTGGATCTTCTAATTGGCCAAAGTTTCCTTCAATTGCTTATGGCTTTGATTGAACTCCTCCTTTCCGTGGCTTGGTTGCTTAGAAAACACATTGAGTGAGCTTGACTTGCCTCCCTGATGGTGCTTGCAAGAGGAATTGGACTTTGGTGAAGTGTTGAGCAAAGTGGAATTCTCACTCACCTCCCTTATTTTTGGCTTAGGCAAAATCGATAATGGAGAATTGGGAAGAGCTTGGAAATTGCTTGAGAGAGCTTAGGGAGCTTCTTCTGGGTTCCTAAGGCTTAATCGAATGCAAGTGTGCTGAATTGAAATGAAATTAAGGGGAGTATATCTCCCCCTACTTGGATCAGATGGCCATGAGCCTCTTTTTCATTTTGATCAAATTGATCTTATTGAATGAGTTTGTTTGGTTGTTAGGAGCTTAACATGGTTTGGTTTAGGCAAGGGAGTCTAGTGGAGGAGTTCCCCATGTGTTAAATGAGAGTATGGAGTGACTCCATGTGCTCATTTTCCATTGGGTGGTCAGTTTTGGCTTTGGATTGGGTTTGGCTGACCCAAACCCATTGGTTCATGTGCACCACATACCTTGGTGTCCAAATGCACCACTAAGAGGATGCCAAGTCACCATGAAAAGGACTTGACTAAATTCCAAGTGGAATTGGCCATAGGTTACTCTTTGACCTAGGGGTAAAATAGTCATTTGATTTAGATTTTGATTTAGGCAGATTTGGAATAATTGAAAAATGGGTTGTGCCAATTTTCAATGAAATTGGTGTTGATTTGATATGATTTGGCTCATGTTGACCCATTTAGATCAAAATGGGCCAACTTGAGTCAAGTTGACCAATTGGTCAAATTGGTTCAAACCATGGGTTTGGTCAAGTTCATATGACCATTTGGAGTGGTTCGGTATCATTGGTTTGGTTCAATTTGGTTTATATTTAATTTTAGTTCATTTGATTTCACTTAGGTTAAATGGGTCAAGTTGACCCATTTGACCCAATTGGTTAGGTCATGGGTTGGTTTAGGTTTGCTTGGTCATTTGAAATATTTTGCAAGCTTTGGTTTCAATCAATTTTTGTTTGATTAAGTTTCAAGTTGATTTGACCATTTAGGTCAAGTTAGGTTCATAGTCAATTGGGCTAGGTTGAGTCTAGTTGGCCAATTGAGGCTTTGGTCAAGTTCAGCAAGTGATTTACAATGAATTTGGCCCATTGGTTTCAATCAATTTGGCTTAAATCAAGATTTTATATATTTTGACTTTTTAGGTCAACTTAGGTAAACTTGAGTCAAGTGTCCAATTGGGCTAGGTTAGGCTTAAATGATGACTTGGACAAGTTCAATCATTGATCATGAATTGGTTTTGATCAATGGTTTCAATCAATTTGGCCTATGGTGAATTTTGGCAAGTTTAGTTTTCATTTGGGTCAAATGTTGACTTGGTAAAATGCTAGGTTTGACTTGGTTTGACCCAATTTGAGTGATTGATCATCGTATGATGATTGTTGCTCACAATGTGAGGCTTAGATGGGCTTTGTTCAATCCAATTTGGGTAGGACTAAAATTTGGCTCAAAAAGGTGCTTTAGGTCACTTTGGGTCAAGTGAGCCTAAGTGGATCAATTAGCTTGATCAAGGCTTGATTCAAGTTTGGTTGAACTCACATATGTGCTTATGATTGAAATATAAATCCATTTGCAAGTGATTTGGAGTCAAATGGGTTTTGATTCATTTGACAATTTCAAGTTCAATGGATGAACATGGGTTTGATTTGGGTTTGAGTTTTGAATTTAGTTTTGGTTTGATGATTAAAGTTTATGACTAAATTTTGGTTACGATTGAAGGATTGATTGAATCATGAGAAAATCCAAAGGTTTGAATTGATTTGAGTTTGATTTGGCTAAGCTTAAGAATTTGACTTGAAAGGGTATATAGGTTGGTCTAAGGTTAGATTTGGATTTCTGTTTTGAATTGGTTCTAGGTATTTGAATTTATGATTCATTTATATTTGTGAATATAAATGAGAATATAAATGGGTTATGAGAAAATCTCTTGAGTTTGAAGTGATTTGAATTTGATTTGAGCTAAGTCCATAAGCTGAAATCAAAGTGACTTAGGCAAGATTTTTGAATTTTGGAATTCAATCATGGATTTCAATCATTTGGAATTGATTCATGATTTAGAAAAATCCATTGGAATTGATTTGAATTTGAAGTTAGTTTGGATTTGAGAAGATCAATTAAGTTGGAATTAATTTGAGATTTGATTTGGAATTGGTCTGAGTTTGAAGTTGATTTGGATTTGAGAAAATTAATTAAGTTGGAATTGATTTAAGTTTGAAGTTGGTTGGATTTTGGAGTTTGACTTGAAAGAAGGAAGTAAGGATTTATTTTAAGCTATAGGTTAGGCAAGTTTTCCTAACACCCCTAAAGCATGACCTATTCCTATGGCTAACTCTTCTAAGTCTCTAGGGTTAGGTTAAGTATTCACCTAATCATAAGAAGTGTCTTAAGACTAAGGAAATCTTAGTGTCTAAGAGGAGTCCTATGTCTAAGATGGAGAGGTTAAGAGCTCATTTTAAAAATGAGGTCAACAAAGGGCTCCCAATAGTTGTAGTGTGACTGACAAGATACACCACACGCATTGGTGTTGACCGAGACAATCAACAATACCGAATGATCACAAGCACTAACATAAATGGTCTACTCCTAACCCAAGGTGTAGAAGGAATCAAGATCTTAGTGCAATGTGACTCTACTCATGTCAACAATATAAGAGAGTGAAGGAGGAATCCACTAGGGACTGAGTATGTGAACCTTCCACTAAGGAAACAGGTTCAAGTCATCCACTGTGGGATCAGAGGTTTGATTTAATTTGAGTCTGACTGGGGAGAAACTTGATTTAATTTGTTGAATTATGATTTGGTGCTCCGCTAGGGATGAAAAAGTGTACTCTGTACTAGGGGAGCAAGTGCAAGTCATCCACTAGGGAAAGAGGTTGTGAAATCCATTTGGGGATTATAATTCTAGATCCGATGGGGAACTAGAAAGATTTTCATCTCACTGAGGAGAAGCTGCTTGATTTGATTTGCTTGATTATTGTGATTGTTTGATTTGATGTCATTGAGGGAGGTTGATTGGATTTATTTTGTTTATTTAGTGTGACTCCACTGGGGAGGAGGGTTGAATTTATTTTAGATTTTAAATTTTTAGATTTTGAGATGGACTCTGTTGGTTTGTGAGGGATTGCATTGAGTAGGAGCCATGTAAGCCTAGGACTAACTCAGATTTACCAATCCAAAGGGGTAGTCTACCAACCACATAGTAGGACTATCCAACCAAATGGATTTCCTTTCGATGTGTAGCAGTTGTACTAAGAAGAAAGTGTAGTAGGCTTACATCCTCCAAAGTAGGGATCAGTTGCTGGGGTGATCCATTGGCAAGGCAACAGATTGAACCCAACCTTAGGCTGACTATTGAGTGAATGCCACTGGGAGACTTAAATCAGCTCAAAGATAGTCAAGATTAATTTCATTTTAATTATTTTTTGATGGATCCAATCAGTTTACGATGGACTATACTGAGTAGGGGCCATGTTGGCCTAGGGCTAATATAGATTTACCAATCCAAAGGGGTAGTCTACCAACCACATAGTAGGGCTATCCAACCAAAGGGGTGCATTTAAGTTTGCAATGGTCATGTTTAAGAAGAAAGCACGGGGACTCACATCTTCCAAAATAAAGAACCACTGGGGTAATTGGTTGCTTGTGCAACAAATTGAACCCGACCAAGAGCTGACTATTGAGTGAATGCCACTTAGGGACATAAATTAGCTCAAAGGTAATCAAAATTAATTATATTTTTTAATTATTTTTTATGGATCCTATCGGTTTGCAATGGATTGTACTAAGTAGGGGCCAGGTAAGCCTTGGTCTAACATAAATTTACCAATCCAAAGGGAGTAGTTTCCCAGCCAGCTAACTCCTCCTATAACTTTAAAACCATGTAGTCTGGTCTTATGAATTGCAAGATAGCTAGAGTAGTTAATTAATTAGAAAGAGATTAAAGTCCTAAACACACTCCCTAAGAGACTAGAGCATGAGTGGTATGAGCATATGACTTAATCAATAGATGCAAAATTATTTCAAATTTTATTTCATTTTAGACACATCATTTTAATAGAGGCTTTAGGATTTCTCATGCCTAAATGCATGATGAAATAGGTTATGGGTCAAATCAGCTAGAAGAAGGTGTTCTCTACCACAATGGATTCCCTCACAGATCAAGCATTCTTTTATCGTACAAGGATGGAGATTCTTCATGTATAAGCGAGAAAGAATATGCATGCATGATGTGAAACATACAACAATATAGCTAAGGGGTTGCTAAATCTTTTAATTATCTTATTTATGTTTTAGGCTTTATGATGAGTTTATGAGTTGTTTAAAATTTAGTTATAAGTGATTAGTTTGGTAGAAAAGTTATTTTTATCCTAAGAGCCTAATCATATCTAAGCCACACATTAAAGCATAAATCATTTAAGAAACTATGAAAAACATGTCGTCCTAATGCATAATGTAAACATAACATCAAACAATTATATAAACTATCATAAAAGAATAAAATGTTATTTCGGTTGGGTATCACCATACAACCCGAAGAGAGAAAAGATGGGTAGTTGATCTCTACCCTTATACAACTTGGAATATGAAAGAATAATTATAATTGTATTAAATGCTATGGGAGTCTTCTTTTTTTTATATCTCTATTTTTGATTTGGTTCCTTCTTTGATATGGATGGTGCTTGCGTTAAAGGCATCATAGGTTGCCATAAGATAAAGCCTTCTAGCCACTGCTCACCCTAATCCCCCACAACACTAATCGTAATTCTTATTGCAAAAATTACATTTATGTAGGAAAAATAAATCTAACTATAATTGAAAAATAGAGGTTAGCTAAATATACATATAATCCCAGGAAGTTGTATTTATAATTTAGACTTAGTACCTTACACATGGGTAACTAAGCCCACCTATCCTAACTTGGAATATACTTAAGGATTTAAGCAACCTGCAAAAAGAGCATTCATATTTATTTTTAAGCATCTCTTAAGCATAATCCCTTGCAGAAAACATGATTATGCTAATATTGGCCTACCATATAGTCTATGAAGCATACATCCTAATATCCAATCTAAAATAATACATCATAAAATAAAATATACATCACATCATATACCGTCTTAACATAGAGCTAGAAGTGGTGACTTAATTCTATTGTATGTATTAAGGCTTGTGTGGTAAGTCTTGTTAGGCATTAGTGTTGTATTTTTAAGTGTAGAAGGATTTAATTTAACATAAAAGGTTGATTTCACTTGAAGTAGTTTAATTGATTTAAGAATTTTAATTTGTGTTTTTTTTTTCATTTGATTACACTTAGCAATTAAGTATTATAAAGAGTGGAAAAGAGGATTGCCCTCTTTCATCCCTACCTTTAGTCACTTTCTAAAGTATATTAATTTAATTTAGTTATCTTTAGTGATTGGATTATTAAATGATTTAATTAATCCTAAGTTTAGGTTCACTTTAAATAATCCTATTCAAAATGAAAGACATCTTAAGATTAATATAATTCAATTACTACCACATGACATATATCAAATCATTCCTTTCCATCACATGTAACATGCATATGATTTAATCCTAAGTGTATCTATACATGCAACATATTTTAGCACACATAAATGATGTATGTATGTGTACGTTTAGAATTTATATTTTATTTGATTGAATTATTTAAACATATTAATTTAAAACTTCACCCAAATTCTTATACAAAAAGGACATAAGAATGAAATTAAATAGACATGTGTTGTTGTTAAAATAGGGAGGTGGGGTAATCAAATGACCTCCTTAGAGATAGATAAAGCCTTGTATTCTCGGGATGTCAAGTCTATATACCCATTTGCATTCAAACATATGTAAATTTGTACACATGAACATAGAAAGTAAGCTCCAAATCATATGGATAATTAATTCATCCACTTAGTCAATTATGAATGCATGCAATTTTAATGTAAAAGGGGATTTTCATTAACTAATCACATAAGCATATACATGTACAAAGATATAGGCCAGTATATTTCATTGTTAAACCAGGGAAGTAAGGTAATCAAATGACCTCCTTGGGGCTAACTAAAGCCTTGTATTCCCGGGATGTCCAGACTATAAACTTGCTTTTATTGGACACACATGGATGTATACATAAATGAGGGAAAGAAAGTCATGCACAGACTGTATTTTTTTATTGAATCATTTATATATATGAATTAAAGCTCTATCCAAATTCTAATATTGAAATACATAAGATTGAAATCAAATGGGTACGTGCCATTATTAAACAAGGGAAGTGACGTAATCAAATGACCTCCTTGGGGCTAGCTAAAGTCTCGTGTTCCTAGGATGTCCAGACTATATACCGATTACCATTCAATCTTATATAAATCAACACATGAATGGAGGAAAGTGAACTCAACATTCATACACTTAAGCTTTAAGCACATGCATTTCTTATGTATTTATAACTAGCATAATAACACATATTATTATTGACTTATAAGCTTTTGAAAAATACATTTGGGTTTAATACTGATAATAGTCACACATATATTAAATTAAATCATCACATGAAAACTTACATAAAGGAAATCCATTTTATTTTATTTTATTTTGAAAAGATTGATGCATGAATTTAAATGATATACAAAATTTAACATGATTGGAAAGAGGACAATCAAATATAAGCATGTGATTCATTCAAGTAAACTAGTTCTTAAGGATAATCAAATCAAATAAGATTATTTCAAGTAAACCAAAGCTTCTTTGTTAATTAAGTTTTGGATTCGATTTGATTTAAAGAGGAGTAGAGAAATCATCACTTGCTATTTTAGACCCATTCTCACATTAGTGATTTAATTTAATTTCAGGAAATGTAATTAAGTTGATTATATAGGTTTATTAAGTTGAACCCTTAATTAGATGAATTAATTACCCTTACCTATGTCACCTTAAAGTAATTAACTAAATAATTATGAGCCAACATGATATGCATAGAAAATAAACTTGCAATGATCCTAGAAAATAAAAGGGGCCTAATGCAATTGGCACTTGATTAATAGCTACTTAGATTAAAGGACTTAATTAATTACTCTTATGGTTTTGCACATGTTGACTAACCATAATTTCATTAAAACTCCTAGGTTATTAAACACCTAAGATCTGATTTAATTTTAATTAAGGTCTGATGTGATTATGATTTTAATTTGATTAAGTGATTTAATTAATTAGTTAAATTTTAATTAATTTCATTTTTAAGAAGGGTGAAATGAACTTAGGGAAAGGGTCTCAACCCTATTCCTTAGTTCACTTACTATTCAACAATGATTAATAAACTTAATTAACCAATTTATTATTGTTCATGGGACTAATTAATCATTAATTAACTTAAAAGAGGAGTTAAGGTTTAATTAGTCAATTTTCCTAATTAATGAGTAATAAATCCCAAGAAAATCATGGGAGGTAGAAGTCATCCCATTATATTAACCTACAAAATTTGGAATTAATTGCTCAAGTAATTAAGGAGTAATTAAGATAATTAATTTTATAATTAAACCTTAATTAAACAATACTTACTATTAAAAATTAGTCAATATCATTTTTAATTAATTATCCTCTAAAATACCTTTAAAATAAGTATTTATTTGCATTTTGTTTATTTTTCTATGATTATTTATGATTTTTAGAAGTTTTAGATATTAAAAATGATTAATTATGCCTAATTAATGCCTAATCTTGTTGGAGCCACGTGATGTGCTGACGCGGCACGACGTGCTTTTAAAACTTATCTGACTTAGAGCCTACATGGCAGCAATAGATGCCCTTTCTCCTTTGCCATCCTATCTAAGAACAGATGGCTATGATTAATCCCATAGCTTAATAGGATTAAATGAGATCGATCTAGCGGATATAATCATGACCATCCGTTCTGATCATGCAGAACGGATGGTGCGTGACCTAACATCATGTGAGTGAGGGAGAATGGAGTCTGTTTTCCATTGCTCACTTAATTAGAGCTTACCTGAGCTTGGAATAACTCCAAATGGATCTCACACCTTCAAAACATCAATCAGAGGGGATCCAATGGTCAAGATCACATGAGATGCAAGTTTTCTTCAAAAAGCTCCAACCCATTTTTGCCTAAGGAATGATTTTGGAAGCATACCTCACTAGAGTTCAAGATTAGTGGCTTGAATGATTAAGGAAGCTTCATGTAATGGAGATGAAGCCCTGTTGAGTGGGAATTGGATCAATTCTTCGATAATCACTCGAAAGGTGATGAACCGATGATTTGAAGCTCGACTTTGATCGAAGTCCCACCTCCAATGCTCAAGAAGCTTGGGAGATGATTTGTTCTTGCTTGACGAGGCCTAGGGAAGGTGCGTGCAATGTTAATTTGAGTTTGATAGAGAAATGTGGAAGCTAGGTTGAAAATGAGATTGTCTTATTTCGAGATGGACGGGAATGGCATTTTTCAAATGAGGAACGAGCTTGGGAGCTTAGGAAATGGCTTTAGCAACTCATCTTGGGTAGCTAGGGCTCTAAGAAATGATTTTTGTGTGTGCTTGAGTGGAAATGAGGGGCTGCATACCCCTTTTCATCTTGATCAGACGATGGGATAGGGTTTGGTTTCTAGTGGTTGTTCGAGCATCTCAGGGAGTCGTGGGTGGTAGGGAAGAGGTTAGTTGGCTCTGCTTGGTTGGTTGAAGGTGTGGAGGTGGCTGCCATGGAGGAATCATGGGTGTCCTATGTGTTTCAAATCCTCCAATGGGGAGAGTGAGGTGTTTTCACCTCCCATGGGTCATGGCCGAACCAACCACCCATTTCATCAACTTCGATAGTGTCCTAGGTGCCTAGGTAGACCATTTGGAGAGTACGAAGTGGCCAAGGAATAGAAATGACCACTTAAATGTGTGATTTGTCTCATATGATGCCCTTGACCCAAGGGTAGAATGATCATTTGACATTGGATTTGATTTATGCATATTTGAAATGAGCCGAAAGTGGATTAGACCAAATTTCAAGTCAATTGGAATCGATTTGATTATGTTTGGCTCAATTTGACTCATTTAGGTCAAATTAGGTTAGGTTGGGTAAAGTTGACCAATTGTTCAAATTGGGTCAAACCAAGGGTTGGGTCAAGTTCATATATTCATTTGGGATGTTTTGGATTAATTGGTTTGGTTTAGTTTGGCTTAGATTTTATTTTGGCTCATTTGAATTCATTTGGGTCAAATGGGTTAAGTTGACCAATTTGATTGATTGGCCAAATTGGCTTTTTGTTAGTTTGGGTTTAGTTGACCAATTGAAGGTGATTGTAGGATTTGGTTTCAATTAGTTTGTATTTGGTTTTGATTTAGGCTAACTTAAGCATTTTGGTCAATTTGGGCTAAGAAGGTTAATTGGGTTCAATTGGGTCCAATCATGGCTTTGGTCAAGTTCAACAATCAATTTGGAATGAACTTGATCCATTGGTTGATATCAATTTGGTTTATATTTTGATTTGACCCAATTTGGCCTTTTAGGTCAATGTGGATAAACTTGGGTCAAGAAGGCTAATTGGGTTTGGTTTGACTCAATTGAAGGTCAAGTCATATACAAATATTGATTTTGATTTGGTATGAATCATTGGTTTCAAGGGATTTGGCTTAGGTTGAAATTTGGCTAGTTTGGGTTCATATGGGTTAAGGGTTTTACTTGGTCAAATGACCAAGTTGTTGGTTTGACTAATTTGGGATAATTGATCAACCTAGGATGATCAACAATCATGATGGGAGGTTTTGATCAGCTTGGTTTCAATTTTGGTAGTGATTAGAACTTGGCTCAAATAGGTCATATTAGCCACTTTGGGTTAAGTGCACTAATTGGGTTTTCTTAATTTTGGATTGAGTTTGATTTTGTTGAGTTTACATATGGATTTTGGATTGATATATAAATTCAATTGCAATTGGCCTAGGTTCAAATGGGTTTTGGTTCATTTGAATATTTCAAGTCAAAAGGGTAAAGTTGGGTTTGACTTGGGTTGATCTTTGTTTGGCTTGATGATTCTAGATTTCATTTATATTTGTGAATATGATTAAAGGTATGATTGATTCATGAAAAAATAATTGAATTTGGGTTTTGTAATGAAGGAATTTGGCTAAGTCCATGGAGTTGGGTCAAGTGCCTTAGGTTTGGATTTTGATTTTTTTTGATTTAGTTTTGATTATTTAAATGTTTATTTCATTTAAATTTGAGAAGATGATTGAAAATAAGATTGATTTGTGAGAAAATCAATTGAGATTGACTTGATTTGGATTAAGATTTAGCTAAGTCCATGGGATAGGTCATATGGCTTAGGAAGGGTTATGATTTAATTTGATTTATTTTGATCATTTAAATGTAGATTTGATTTATATTTAAGAAGATGATTGAGATATAAATTGATTCTGAGAAAATCAATTGATTTTGGATTAATTTGGATTAAGATTTGGCTATGTCCATGGGATAGGTCTTATGGCTTAGGAAGGGTTTCAAGTTTGGATTTGATCATGGGATTCAATCATTTGGTTTTGGAATTTGGGTTTGGATTTGGATTTGAATTTGATATTTGAATTGAACTTGAGGTTTGGATTGAGAAGGTGAACATGTATTGGATTTTAGTTGTAAGGTAGGTTGATTATCCTAATCCTTAAGGCATAACCTATCATATGGTTATCCTTTCTAAGTCTTTAGGCTCAGGTTAAGTGTTTACCTAATTATTAGAAGTGTCTTATGACCAAGAAAGTCTTAGTGTCTAGAAGACTCCTAAGTCTAAGATGGGAAGATTGAATCCCCACTCCAAAAGTGAGGTCAACAGGCCTGAGGCTCCATAGTGTTGCCTTTGGAGATAGATGATTGGAAGAAGCCAAGTTTCATATTATATACTCGGATATATCTTTTAATGCTTTGCTTGGGAGACCTTGGATACATGAGAACAACATAGTTCCGTCCTCTCTACATCAGTGTATGAAGTTTGTGAGAGGAGGGATTGTCTACTATGTCAAAGGAGATCTCAAGCCATTTAAAGTTTAGGAGTTCAACATATATGAGGATGAGCTTACTACCTCTCTCAAAATCACCAAGTCTACTATCCTGAACTTGGCCAAAGTTTAAAAATAAAAGAAAAAAAAATAAAAAGAAAAAGAAAAGAAAATAGAAAACTAAGAAGAAAATAGAAGAGAATGAAAATGGACTTGGTAGAGGAAGTGGAGCCTGACATTAGATTCAACCCACAGTTCATTACTCCATTTGAACATATGGGTAATGGGTAGGATGATTGACCTCCACCAGGTAGTGGAAGAGGTAGTTTAGAAGCAATCCCATTGGTGGAAAACCTCCTTATTGGCCTCCCAATAGAAGATATGTCCCAGCTACTTGAAGTACACCTGCTTTCTATATAGATTTGAAATCTTGTTCTTAGGATGAGTCTTATATGGTTTGCACATCAGCTAGCTCTTCTCAGCAATAGATTCCCTTGGAGGTGACACTTGAGCTAGATAGTGATGAAGATCGGGCTCCAAAGCAAAGCATAAGTGTATCCAAATATATATGTGAAATAGTTAGGCATCAGTTGGGAACCTTAGCTCTAACTTTTCTCAAAAAGGCGGGGTTTGGTAGTTAAGAAGCCCCTAAGTCATCCATAGGTGTGAAGACTCAGAGGTTCTTTCTGGGGGCTTCATCCTAAAGTTAAGAAGGTGATGTAGAACTTGAGGATGATTCATATAAATGTTTAATATAATTAATTTTTGATTAGTACTTGCCATGTGTTCATAATTTAGCAAAGAAAGGGTTAATCCCACATACTTGGTCAAAGTATAGGTCAGACTATTTTGAAAGAATATGGAAGAACAAATGAAAAAAGCTCTCAATCAATACCGAGACTAGGATTCAGTATAGTGGGTCCAATCGATGATGATGATTATTTCTTAGTCATCACCAATCATTTGGAATCTGATAGGTTCTTTTCAAATCATATTAAATCATATAAAGAGCTGTGCTTAGAAACTTTAGATGATCCATATGATTTTGAAGTCAAAGATGCACCACGAGAGTTTGAAGAAGAGATCAAGTCAACCATCAATGAGCTCTAAGAAATCAAATTAGGGCGAAGAAGATCCATGACATACAGTTCTTTGTTGAATGAAATTGAAATCAATTACTTAGTAGGCTATTGATTGAGTTTAAGGATTACTTTGCATGGAGTTATGAAGAGATGCCTAGATTGGATACTAATGTAGCAGTCCATAAATTAGCAATAGAGCCTATTGCTAACCCTATCAAGCAAGCTCCTAGATGCATGTGATTAGACATAGAACAACATGTCATTTATGAAGTTAAGAAACTGATCGATGTTGGCTTCATCTGGGATGAAAAATACCCAGTTGCTTGACATCATCCTAGTTAAGAAAAGAATGGCCAAATTCACATATGTGTCAATTTTATGGATTTAAATAAGGCATGTCCAAAAGATGAATTTCCACTACCAATCTCGATGTTGATGGTGAACATTGCCTCATCAAATGCAGTCTTCTCTTTCATGGATTGCTCATCTAGATATAACCAAATAAAGATGGCCCTTGAAGGTGAAAGAAACACTACTTTTAGAACCCCGATCAGAATCTATTGCTATAAGGTCATGCCTTCCATCCTTAAAAATGCTGGTGCCACATACTAGTGGACTATGGCTTGAATCTTTGAAGAACTCATTCATCATCAAGTCGAGTGTTATATGTCATGATGGTCAAAACTAGAGAAACAGAAGACCATCTCTTTGACTTGAGAGTAGTTTTTGAATATTTAAGATAATTTAACCTCAAAATGAACCCCCTGAATTATGCATTTAGAGTAGCTTTAAAGAAATTCCTTAGGATTATTGTCTGACACTAGGGAATCAAAATTGATCTAGAGATGATCAAGGCAATATTAGAAATGCCACCCCATAAAATTTTAACTCAACTTAGATCATTCCAAGGGTGATTGGCATATCTAAGATGCTTTATTTCCAACTTATCAAAAAGATGTCAACCATTCTCAACACTTATCAAAAAGGATGCCCAGTTCAAGTGGGATGACAAGTGTGAGCATGCTTTCGAGGACATCAAGCATTACCTGATGACATTGTCGGTTCTAGCAGCCCCTATCCTGGGTAAGTGACACATACTTTACACTACTATGTTAGATGATTCTTTTGGTGCTTTGTTGGCCAAAGTCAATGACAAAGGGAAGGAAAATGTACTCTACTACCTCATCCATCATCTAATTCTTGATGAGGCTAATTATCCACCCATTGAAAAGCATTACTTAGCTTTAATCTTTGCATACCAAAAGCTACAGCACTACATGCTTCCTCATAAGGTAAACTTAATCTCTAAGATCAATCCACTATAGTATCTCATGACATGGCCGGTGCTATCTGAATGATTGGCATGGCGGTTCATGATCCTCTCATAGTTTAACATTACCTTCGTACCCCTCCGTGCGGTGAAAAGACAAATGCTAGTAAATTTCTTAGCAGCACACCCACTTCTTGTTGACTCTCTGCTTAGTGATGATCTCCCCGATGAACAAATCATGAGCTTAGGGGATGCTAGAATTCATCGTTAGGAGATATACTTTGATGGTGTGACTTCCTCTCATAGAGGAGAAGAACCACTATCTACTATTTTAGGAAAGGCAAGGGTAGGAATAGTTTTCTTAACTCAGGACCGTGATGTGATGGGATTCTCATATCATCTTTCTAATTCTTTCACCAATAATGAAGCTGAATATGAGGCTCTGATTGCCAACCTAGAGTTAGTCGTTACTCTAAGCATCGAGAACATTAACATCTTCAGGGATTCTCAACTAATTATCAATCAAATTGTTGGGTCCTATAAGGTTATAAAGCCCAAGCTCCATCACTACCACAAGTACACCATTGAGTTGTTAGCCCAAATTCCAGAGGTTACCTTTTATATAATTCCTCGAGGAGAGAATGTCATAGCGTATGCTTTAGCCAAGCTTGCCAGGGAGTTGGCATGTTCGGAGGATGAGTCCATATCAATAAAGGTCCAAAATTGACAAGTCTTACCTCTTATTGATATTGAACTCATCAAAAAGTACTCTACTGAAGGGGAGGTTGCCATTGCCAAGAAGGACGAGGAGTTAGATTAGAGGAAACCATTCATGGATTACCTTAATAAAGGTAAACTACATCAAGAGAAGTCTCAAGCCCATTAGATGAAGCAGAGAGCACTTTCCTATGCTCTTGTGGATGGTGTCTTGTACCGGCGATCTTTTTATCATATGTGGTTGCATTGTTTAGATAAGCACGAAGCCCATTAGATTATGATCGAGACACACTCAGGATTATGTGGAGCCAACCAATATGGTCCGAAGATGAAAGAAAAAATCTAGAGACTAGGATACTACTAGCCATCAATGATCAAAGATTTCATGGATACAGCTAGGCGATGCCACCAATGTCAAATATACGGTGTGGTCCTACACTAACCACCCAACATTCTACATCCTACATTGGCCTCATGGACATTCAAGTGTTAAGGTACTAACATAGTGGGTCTAATTCTTCTTTCTTCCAAGGGTCATTGGTTCATCTTATTTCTTTTACTTTTCCAAAAGGCGAAGCGATTTGCTCAGAGAGGTCACAACTTCGGCATGTGCTAGTTTTTAAGAACCATGTCATATATAGGTTGAAGTGCCTCGATGAATTATATCGATAATGAGTTTGCATTCAAGAGCATCGAGATCAACAATTTTGCCTAGAGACACATCATAGATTGGAGTTATTCTACCATCAACTACCCGAATGCAAATAGCTTAGAAAAAGCCATCAATAAAATGATCATCCAAATTCTAATGAAGACACTTGACAACAATAAGCAATAGTGTCATGAGCAGTTAGTTGAAGCATTATGGGCCCATTGTACCATATATAGAACTCCAACTCAGTCTACTCCTTTCTCCTTAGTGTAAACAAGTTGGTCCATCACAGAGCTTTTCAAATTGGGAGAGCTTATTTTAGTTAAGGACTAATTATTTCCCATCGTAATATGGGAGGCAAGTTTGTACCCATTTGGGAAGGCCCTTTTGACATAGAGAAGTCCTACCAATGAGGATCTTATCAACTTATTAATCATAAGGGAGAGCACCCAATGCTTCCAAATAATGGGCTCTATTTAAAAAAATATTATAAATTAGGTTTGAAAATAATTATCATAAAAAAATTCCATTTTGAATTCAATCTCTTCCATGTTGAATGTATTCTTGTTTGTGAATCCACCACGATGTGTTTAGGTTAGGTGTAAGGAACCCGCATGACATCCTATCTTTCATCGACAAAACACAAACACAAACTACACACAAACATATAAAACAAACATATCTTTTATCTCGGGCTACTGTGAGTTGAGATAATGCCCCTAGTGACCCTCACTTAGTAGCTACTCTAGGTCGGACTGACGTGCTACCCTGTTATTGTGTCACCCCAGTGGTCTACTTGCTTTGGAGGATGTATGCCTGCTATGCTTTCCTTCCTTATTTGGCCACTGCACATTGATGAGGGCCTTGTTAATTAGGTAGGCCTTATTGAATGATTGGTAGGCTTCCTCATGTTGGCTTCATTTAAGAGGATGTGAGTCTGCTATGCTTTCTTCTTGGATTAGCCTTCGTGCACTGACTGGGTCGAGTATATTTAAGGTTTAGGATAAGTCTCCTAGTGGCTCCTTCCCTGTTGACTTCTTCAAGTCTGAGTCTAGTCCTTCCTTAGGCCTCCCTTCTTAGTAGTCGCTCTAGGTCAAATAGCATCTGTCTCATAGACAACAGACTATCCTGATGATCAGTTTCACTTAGAAAGTTGCAAGCCAACATTTTTTCTTTCCAGATTGATCATTGGATGCCGACAGGCACCTTATGTTGGTTGGTTCTCACTATGCTGACGGATACACCACTCATGCTGATGGATACACCATAAGTTGGTTGGTTCTCGCACCTTAGGATATACCACTCATGACAAATGTAAGATTTTTATGCTTTCTCCTTGAGTTGGCCACCGTACACCTATAATATTTCTTTTTAATGGCTCAAGATAATGCCACTAGAAGCACCTCCGATGTGAGCACTATATTGGGATCACATCCTTTGGGACCCCATTTAGACATTACATGGGTTACTATCAAATTGGACAGTTCCCATTTCCTAGTAACCACCCCTATGGTTGGATAATCCATCCCGTGGATGTACTAATTCTCCCTTGGTCCAGTAAATTAAAGATTGGTCAAGGCTAACATAGCCCCCTCTTAGTGTGGTCCCTCACACACCAACAGGGTCCATGCAAACATATAAACAAAATATATATTCACTTCTGGATTAAGAGGACACCCCTAGCTATACCTTTTCCCAAGCAGGAAGTACATAATGGCATTCACTCAGTAGTCACCCCTAAGTCGGGTTCAATTTGTTATGCTACCACAGGCAACCCCAAAGATTGTTCCCTACTTTAGAAGATGTGAGTCTATGCTTCTTCCTAGCATTACAGAAGGTAACCTCTTTGGTTGGCTAGCTCTACCCCATGACCAGTAGACTATCTTTTTGGATTTGAATCTAAGATAGGACAAGTCTGATATAGCCCCTTCTCAGTGGGTCCATCACACACCGACATGGTCCATAAAATAAATCTATCAAATTTGATCGAGCTCACATCCCCAGTGGGTATGCCTTTTCCAAATCAAAGTAAACCAAATAAACCATATTAAATCACATGAAATTAATATAAAATTAATCCTGACTACTTTTGAGTTGACATAAGTCCCCGGTGACATTCACTTAGTAGTCGTAATTGGTCAGGTTTGATTTGTTGTGCATCCAACA
The DNA here is from genome assembly GCA_021442155.1 of Cymbidium sinense. NCBI lineage: Eukaryota > Viridiplantae > Streptophyta > Magnoliopsida > Asparagales > Orchidaceae > Cymbidium > Cymbidium sinense. Next base: position 33,191,993 of record CM038222.1, read on the forward strand.
GGTCACCCCAGCGGTTGGTCCTAGCTTTGAAATATGTAAGTCTTTTATGCCTTCTTCTGACCATAGTCATTGCACACTGAAAGGGAACCCCTTAGGTTGGCTAGCTCTACCCCACAGCCGGTAGACTATCTCTTTGGATTTGTAAACCTGAGGTAGGTCAAGGCTGATATAGCCCTTTCTTAGTGGGTCCATTGCACCAATGGTCCCCTTAACTTCAGATTAAATTAAACCAATCTGATTTTCCCCAGTGGAGTTAAATCACACCCTTCTCCCTAGTGGAGCCCCAAATTACATATAAACAAGTTAAGAAAATAAATTAAATTCAAAACCAACCTTCTAGTGGAGCCAAATTAAACCAACTCACCCAATAGAGTCTAAATCAAATAAATCTAACCAAACTCTTATTCTCAGTGGATACAACCCCAAACAAATTTATGAAATCAAACTCAAATACCAATTCTCAGCAGATAGCCCAAACCTGCTTTTCTAGTGTAAGGTTCATATACTCGATCCCCAACAAACTCAAGCTCATATCTCTAGCAGATATGCCTCCACATTAATTAAAACAAAACAAATTAAAGTTGATTAGATCTTAATCTTTGGTGGATCATAGATTCTTATCCCCAGTAGATCTTCTTTCCATGATTCATATAATCAAATCAAATTTAAACCATATCCCCACCAGATCTTCTTCTTCTATGCCCTCCACATAGACCCCTCACATGTTATGTCCAATGCATGTGTGATCCCATAGTAGATCTCCCTCCAGATCCTTGACATGGAATTCTCATCAAATCTTATTTCTTCTCTTATGCACACCTTTAATACTTCAACCAAAAGCTAACAATTTATTCATTCAATTACATCATCTTAACATTGTAATCAACATTTTATGAATTGTGATGAAGCTCAAACTAACTATACAATATCAAGCTAAACATATTATAGTGTGAACTAACACACTATATTATATTATAATATATGATGTTATATTATAATTTTCTATAATATAATATAATGTCTAACATTAGACCTCATTAGAATCACTTAAAAGGAACAAAAAATAATATTTTCTCAAAATATGAATACTGTTCATTTTGGATGTAAAATTAATTTTTTTCTATTAGAAATGGTAGAAAATAGCATAATTTCTATGTTACTTCTTGGTGTGTGCTATGAATTTGGCTAAATTCATCCATCTCAACCTTCAAATTAACATTTTTGTGAGTTTTGACCCAATGTATTATAACAAAAGTAAAACATACTAAAATGTACAATAACATTTAGTACACCACCATATTCATATATATGTGAAGTTATGTTGTTATGTACATTATATTTTAATATGCTTTCATATAATATATTATCTTACATTACACCTTAAAATGAATCACTTTAAGCAAAAAAATTATAAAATTTGGTTGAAAAATAAATATTTATTTTGGATGCAAAATTCCATTCTTTTGATTAAATGACACACCATAGCACACCCCCAATGATGTTCCCTAAAAACTTACCATAAATTTGGCCAAATCCCATCATCTCTATAAATTCGCATTTTTATGAATTATACTAGCAAAAATCTACGCATCATAATATAACAAACTAAAATATGCTAAAAACAAGTAGTAATACACAATAGTATGTTATAATGCATGATGCTACACTATGTTATGGCATCCTATTTTATAATACACTATAACATATTATATTTTATTATATTGCATATCAAATCAGAAGGGATTACTTAAAATAAAAAAAATCATAAAATTAGTCTAAATAATAAAAAACTATATATTTTAGTCGTATCACTTACATATTTTAAATTTAAATAATATATTATGATGCCATGCTCTACCTATTATGAATTTGGCCGAATTTCATCATTTTAAAGTCTAAATCAACATTTTTATAAACAATTCTAGTGTAGGCTTGACTACATGATTGTAAAATACTAAAATAATTTAAAATGCGCAGAACAATATATTATGATATATGATGCTATACTATGCTACAACATATAATATTTATTTTGAACACAAAATTTTACTTTTTAGACTATAAGTGGTGTAGCACACCTTTGTGTACTACTAATTCCACTTCAAATTTAACAAATTTCATCATATGATTTATTAAATTAATATTTTTATGATTTATATTAATATAGACTATAGGGAACAATACCATAATATACTAAAATATTTCAAAACATCTTACAACATCCAAAACACATTACTACATGCTCAAATATATGATGCTACATTATACTATAATATATGGTATAATAATAAAATTTAGGGTTAGGGTTAGGGTATTCAAGTCTGTAATAGTCAAGGGAAAGTCTCTTGAAGACATTTTATTTATCTAACATAACTATGTTAGGATTAGGTCATTATTTAGATATACTCTTAATGACATATTTTTTAAATGTTTAGGGTTAAGGCTTTAGGGTTAGGGTTTAGGGTTAGTTTAGGGTTTATGGTTTAGGGTTAGTTTAAAGTTTAAGGTTTAGGGTTTGGCATTTAAGATTTAGATTTTATGGTTGTAGGTTTTATTATTTAAGATTTATGGTTTTAGGGTTTAGGGTTTAGGGTTTAGAGTTTAGGGTTTAGGGTTTTAGGGTTTAGGGTTTAGTGTTTAGGGTTTAGGGTTTAAGGTTTTGGGTTTAGGGTTTAGGGTATAATGTTTAGGGTTTAGGGTTTTTAGGGTTTAAGGTTTAAGGTTTAGGGTTTAGGGTTTAAAGTTTTTTTTTTTAACAGAGAACAAATTTAGATTCAATATTTCTTGTTTTTGATTTAATCAACCAAGTAGCACCCCAAGTTTTCTAAGACACAAGTGACTACATAGATAAAAAATGAGCACCCATAGAGCAAATTAAAAATCTTAGATAAGTAGAACTGTCTCTACTATAAAGACAGTTCCATAAGCAGCAGATCAAATTGACCATTCTTTAGTTTCTCTAGTTCCCATCAAAATCATCCCTGCCTCTCTTGTAGCAGCATCTGCCATCATATTCCCTATCACTCCTTACACCACCACCATAGTTGTAACCTGGTCCTCTCTCATAACCACCTCTGTACCCTCCATATCCATAAGCACCTCCAAATCCTCCACCATCACTGATAATCGTCTCCTCTACCTTCACCTCCACCGCTAGATCCAGACTGAGCCTAGTTAATAGTGATGTTCCTGCCATCAAGGTTATGCCCATTCTTAGGGTTTAGGGTTAGTTTAGGGTTTAGGGTTTAGAGTTTGGGGTTTAGGATTTAGGGGTGTAGGTTTTAGGGTTTAGGGTTCAAGGTTTTTGGGTTTAGGGTTTAGGGATTAGTGTTTAGTGTTTTAAGGTTTAGAGTTTAGGGATTAAGATTTATGGTTTAGGGTTTAGGGTTTAGGGTTTATGGTTTTAGGGTTTAGGGTTGTAGGTTTAAGATTTTTATGACTTTTTTTTTAAATTAAGTAAATTAATAGGTTTAGGTTTATTTAGTTTATTTTTTATTTGAGTTTATTTTTTTATTTATTTGAGTTTATTTTATTTTTACTTTTTATTTAGGTTTATTTTTATTTCTATTTAATTTAGTTTATTTATTTTAGGTTTATTTATTTTAATTTAGGTTTTTTATTTTAATTTATTTTTTAGGTTTAGGTTTATTTCTTAGTTGAGTTTTTATTTTATTTTATTTTTTAGGTTTAGGTTTTTTTTTCTATTTTTAGGTTTAGCTTAGGTTTTTTTTAGGTTTAGCTTTCAAGTTTTTATTTTAGGTTTATTTTTAGGTTTATTTTGAGTTTAATATATAGTATTTAGTTTAGGTTTAGATTTAGGTTTAGATTTAGGTTTAGGTTTAGTTTATTTTAAGTTTAGGTTTAGGTTTTATTTAGTTTAGTTTAGTTTATTTTAGTTTAGGTTTAGGTTTATTTTATTTTATTTATTTTATTTTTATTTTAGGTTATGTTTTTTTTAGTTTAAGGTTTAGGTTTTATTTTTATTTATTTTTAGGTTAACTTTTCAGGTTTAGATTTTTATTTAGTTTTTATTTTATTTTATTTTAAGTTTATTTTATTTTTATTTTAGGTTTAGTTTTTATTTTATTTAGGTTTTTTATTTTTAGTTTAGTTTAGGTTTTTAATTATTTTATATTAGTTTAGCTTTTATTTATTATTTTATTTTTTTTAAGTTTAGTTTTTGGTTTTAGTTTATGATTTTATTTTATTTTGGTTTAGGTTTTTTGATTTATTTTATTTTTAGGTTTTATTTAATTTTAGGTTTAGGTTTTTCAATTTTTAGGGTTTAGGGTTTATGGCTAGTTTAGGGTTTAGGGTTTGGGTTTAGGGTTTAGGGTTTAGGGTTTAGGTTTTAGGTTTAGGGCCTATGTTTTAGTTTAGGGTTTAAGGTTTTTTTTACAATAGAACAAATTCATATTCAACATTTCTTCTTTTCGATTTCATCAAAATAGAACCCCAAGTTTCCTAAGACACAAGCGATGACATACATAAAAAATGAGCACCCAATCAAAAATTCTAGATATTTAGAACCATCTCTATTATAAAGACACAATTCCATAACCAGTAGATCGGATCGGCTATTCTTCAATTTCTCCAGTTCCCACCAAAACCACCTTGACGTTTGGAGTAGCGGGATCCGCCATCATGTCCCGGATCTCTCCCTCTTCCACCACCACTGCGATAACCATCACCTTCACCTTCGCCTCCACTGCTAGATCTAGACTGAGCCTAATTAACGGTGATGTTCTTTCAATCAAGGTTCTGCCCATTCTAAGGGTTTAGGGTTAGTTTAAGGTTTAAGATTTAGGGTTAGTTTAGGGTTTAAGGTTTAAGGTTTGGGGTTTATGGTTTAGGGTTTAGGGTTTTAGGTTTTAGGGCTTAGGGTTTAGGGTTTAGGGTTTAGGGTTTAGGGTTTAGGGATTCAAGGTTTAAAGTTTAGGGTTTAGGGTTGTAGATTTAGAGTTGTAGGTTTAGGGTTTATTTTAGGGTTTAGGATTTAAGGTTTAGGGTTTTGGATTTAAGGTTTAGGGTTTTTTTAAAATTAAGTAAACAAGTAGGTTTAGGTCTATTTTATTTATTTTTTATTTATTTGAGTTTATTTTATTATTTTATTTTTATTTAGTTTAGTTTATTTATTTTAGGTTTATTTATTTTAGTTTAGTTTTTTATTTTTGTTTATCATTAGGTTTAGCTTTATTTTTTAGTTGAGTTTTATTTTTCTTTTACTTTTAGGTTTAGGTTTTATTTTTTATTTTTAGGTTTAGGTTTAGGTTTTTATTTTATTTTTTAGGTTTAGGTTTTAGGTTTATATTTTAGTTTTAATTTTAAGTTTTATTTTCTAGTTTAGGTTTAGGTTTATTTTTAGTTTAGTTTATTTTATTTAGCTTAAGTTTAGGTTTAGATTTAGGTTTAGTTTATTTTAAGTTTAGGTTTAGTTTTTATTTATTTTAGTTTAGTTTATTTTAGTTTAGGTTTAGGTATATTTTATTTTATTTATATTATTTTTATTTTAGGTTTAAGTTTTTTTTAGTTTAGGGTTTAGGTCTTATTTTTTATTTATTTTTAGGTTTTAGTTTTTGGTTTATTTTTTTGGTAAAGGTTTTTATTTAGTTTTTATTTTATTTTATTTTAGGTTTATTTTTTATTTTATTTATTTCTTATTTTTTTTAGTTTAGTTTAGGTTTTTATATATTTTATTTTATTTTAGTTTTTATTTTTTCTTTTTTCTTTTTAGGTTTAGGTTTACGTTTTAGTTTATGTTTTTTTATTATATTTTATTATTTTATTTTTATTTTGGTTTTTTTATTTAATTTATTTTTGGATTTTATTTAGTTTAAGTTTAGGTTTTTAGCTTTTTAAGATTTAGGGTTTAGGGTTAGTTTAGGATTTAGGGTTTAAGGTTTAGGGTTTGGAGTTTATGGTTTAGGGTTTAGGGTTTAGGGTTTAGAGTTTAGGTTTTGGTTTATGGTTTAATTTTTAGTTTAGGGTTTAGGGTTTAAGGATTTTTTTATTTTAACAAAGATAAATTCAGATTCAACATTTCTTCTTTTCGATTTCATCAACCAAGTAGCACCCCAAGTTTTCTAAGACACAAGATGACATAGATCAAAATGACCATAGAAGCAAATAAAAACCTAGATAACTTGAACCATCTCTATATAAATAGTTCCATAAGCGTGAGATGGGATCGACCATTCTTCATTTGTCAGTTCCCATGACCACCACACCTCTCGGCGGTGGGATCCACCATCATATTCCCGATCCCTCCATCTGCCACCTCCATGGATGTAACCTTTGTCGCTCCTCCTACCTCGATAACCACCAATGCTTCGACCACCACCTCCATATCCACCAGCAACTCCATATCCCCCACCATCAGTGTCACAACTGCCATCTCTACCTTCACCTACACCGCTGGATTTAGATAGAGCCTAATTGACGATAATGTTCTTTCCATCAATGTTCTACCCATTCTTAGGGTTTTGGGTTAGTTTAGGGATGAGGGTTTAGGGTTTATGGTTGTATGTTTTAGATTTTAGGGTTTAGGATTTAGGGTTTAGTGTTTAGGGTTTTAGGGTTTAGGGTTTTAGGTCTAGGGTTTAGGGTTTAGTGTTTATGGTTTAGGGTTTAGTGTTTTAGGTTATAGAGTTTAGGATTTAGGGTTTAGGGTTTATGGTTGTAGGTTTAGGGTTATAGGTTTAGGGTTAGTTTTGGGTTTAGAGTTTCGAGTTTAGGATTTAGGATTTAAGTTATAGTTTTTTTTAAAAAAAAAATCAAGTAAAGGTTGGTTTAGGTTTATTTAGTTTATTTTTTTATATGTGAGTTTATTTTTTTTTTATTTTTATTTTATTTAGGTTTATGTTTTATTTTCTTTAGTTTAAATTATTTATTTTAGGTTTATTTATTTTAGTTTAGGTTTTTTATTTTAGTTTATCTTTTAGTTTTAAGTTTTCTTCTAGTTGTGTTTTATTTATTTTATTTTTTTTTTTGGTTTACATTTTATTTTGTATTTTTAAGTTTAAGTTTAGGTTTTATTTTATATTTTAGGTGTAGGTTTTTGGTTTTTATTTTAGGTTTATTTTAGGTTTTATTTTTTAGTTTAGTTTAAGGTTTACTTTTAGTTTATTTTATTTTTCTAATTTAGGTTTAGGTTTAGGTTTAGTTTATTTTAGGTTAGTTTAGGTGTTATTTATTTTAGTTTATTTATTTTTACTTAGGTTAGTTTACTTTATTTTATTTATTTTTTTTTATTCTAGGTTTAAGTTTTTCTTTAGTTTAAGGTTTAGGTTTTTATTTATTTATTTTTAAGTTTGTTTTTTTAGGTTTAGGTTTTTATTTAATTTTTATCTAATTTAATTTTAGGTCTATTTTGTTATTATTTTTCATTTTGTTTTTATTTTATTTAGCTTTTATTTAGATTTTATTTAGGTTTTTAGATTTTTAGAGTTTAGGGTTTAGGGTTTGGGGTTTAGGGTTGTAGGTTTTAGGGTATAAGGTTATGGTTTATTTATTTATTTAAGGTTTAAGGTTTAGGGATTATTTTTTATGTTTAGGGTTTATGTTTTAGTTTATGGTTTAGGGTTTAAGGTTTTTATTTTATTTTAACAGAGAATAAATTTATATTCAACATTTCTTCTTTTCGACTTTATCAACCAAGTAACACTAAGTTTTCTAGGACACAAATGATGACATAGTTAAAAAATGAGCACGTATGAAGCAAATCAAAAAACATTAGCTAACTAGAACCATCTCTACTGTAAAGATACAATTCCATAAGCAGTAGATCGGATTGACCATTCTTCAATTTCTCCCATTCCCATCAAAACCACCCGACCTCTATTGGCGGGATCCACCATCATATCTCGATCTCTCCCTCACCACCACCATGGCTATAACCTCCATTGCTCCTCACCCATAATCACCACTTTTCGACCACCACCTCCATATCCCCAGCACCTCAGATCTCCACCACCACTACGATCACTACCGCCTCTGCATTTTCCTTCACCGCCAGATCTAGATTGAACCTAGTAGATGGTGATGTTCTTGTCGTCAAGATTCTACTCATTCTTAGGGTTTAGGTTTATAAGTTTATTAGGTTTTTGGGTTTAGGTTTATTTTTTAATTTATTTAGTTACTTTAGGTTTAGATTTAGGGTTTGGGGTTTAGGGTTTAGGATTTTATTATTTATGCTTTTAGGGTTTAGGCTTTAGGGTTTAGGTTTAGGGTTTAAGATTTAGGGTTTAGGGTTTTGAGTATTTTAGGGTTTAGGGTTAGGGTTTAGGGTTTAAGGTTATAGGTTCAGTGTTGTAGGTTTAGGGTTTTGGTTTTTTTATTTTTTTTATTTTTTTTATTTTTAGGGTTTAGGGTTTAGGGTTTAGGTTTTAGGTTTAGGGTTCAAGTTTTAGTTTAAGATTTAAGATTTTTGGTTTTTTTAATAGAGAAAAAATTTAGATTCAATATTTCTTCTTTTGATTTCATCAACCAAGTAACATACCAAGTTTCTAATACACAAGCGATGACATAGATAAAAATGAGCACTCATAGAGCAAATCAAACACCACTAAAGAATCATCTATTATAAAGGCATTCCATCATAAGCAGTCGGATCGAGTTCTTCAATTTCTCAATTCCCATTAGAACCACCCGGCCTTTTGAGTAGCGGATCTAGCATCATGTCACGATCACTCCCACCAACCGGCATACTATAACCTCCATCACTCTCTGCTTCCATACCACCACTGCTTTGACCACCAGCTCCATATCCACCAGCATCTCTAGATCCCCTACCACCACTACGATAACCTCCACCTCAGCCTCCCTTTGCGGATCTAGGGCTTGGTTTACGGTGATGTTCACGCCATCAAGGTTCTACTCATTCTTATTATTTAGGTTTTGGTTTATTAGGTTTTAGGGTTTACATTTATTTTATAATTTATTTTGTTACTTTAGTTTTATGTTTAGGGATTGGTGTTTAGGGTTTAGGGTTTAGGGTTTAGGGTTTAGAGTTTAGGGTTTAAGGTCTTTTTGGTTTTAAGGTTTAGGGTTTAGAGTTTTGGGTTTAGGGTTTTGTAGGGTTTAGGGTTTAGGGTTTAGGTTGTAGGTTTAGTGTTGTGGGGTTAGGGTTTAGTGCTAGTTTTAGGGTTGGGTTCTTTTTTTTTTTTTTATATTTTTTTGTTTTTAGGGTTTAGGGTTGGTTTTAGGTTTGGGGTTGAGTTTTAGTTTAGGGTTTAGGGTTTTAGTTTTTTTTTTCTTAATAGGAACAAAATTCAACATTTCTTCTTTTCAATTTCATCAACCAAGTAACACCCATGTTTTCTAAGACACAAGCGACATAGATAAAAAATGAGCATGCATAGAGAAAATAAAAACCTAGATAACTAGAATCTCAAGAATAGAACCACAGTTCCATAAAGATCAGTCGATCGTTCTTTAGTTTCTAGTTCCCATTAGAACCACCACGACCTCTCAGTAGCGGGATGCACCATCATGTCGTCGATCTCTCCTTAGCCACCACCATGGGTTGTAACCTCTATTGCTTCTCCCCTCCATAACCACCTGCGACCACCACCTCCATATCACGCACTTCTAGATCCCCACCAACTAGATAGCGCCACCTCAGTTCTCTCCTCCATCAGAACTAGAATGAGCTTGGTTGACGGTGATGTTCCTGTTGTCAAGGTTCTACCCATTCTTAGGTTTCAAGTTTAGGTTTATTAGGTTTTAGGGTTTAGGATTATTTTTAATTTATTTAGTTACTTTTGGTTTAGGTTTAGGTTTAGGGTTTAGGTTTAGGGATTAGGGTTTATGGTTTAGGGTTTAATGTTTAGAGTTTAGGGTTTAAGGTTTTAGGGTTTAGGGTTTAATGTTATGGATTTTTTAAGGTTTAGGGTTTTGGGTTTAGAGTTGTAGGTTTAGTGTTGTGGCTTTAGGGTTTAGCATTTTAGGTTTAGGGTTGTAAGGTTTATACATTTAGGGGTTAGGTTTAGGGTTGTAGGTTTATGCTTTAGGTTAGTTTAGGTTAGGGTTTAGGTTTTAAGTTTATGGTTTTAGGATTTATAGTTTTATAGTTTAGGGTTTATGGTTTATAGGTTTAGTGTTGTAGGTTTAGGGTTTAGTTTAGGTTTAGGGTTAGTTTTAGGGTTTAGCATTTAGGGTTTAGGGTTTAGAGTTTAGGGTTTAAGATTTAGGGTTATTTTTTTAAATTAAATGTAGGTTTAAATATTTAGTTTACATAGTTTATTTTTATTTATTTTAGTCTATTTTATTTTTATTTTTATTTAGGTTTATTTTTTATTTTATTTAGTTTAGTTTATTTATTTTGGGTTTACTTATTTTAGTTTAGGTTTTATTTTAGTTTATTTTTTAGGTTTTGGTTTAGGTTTAGGTCTATTTTAGTTGAGTTTTATTTTTATTTTATTTTTAGGTTTAGGTTTTTAGGTTTTTAGGCTTTAGGTTTTACGGTTTTGGGTTTTGGGTTTTGGGTTTTAGGGTTTTATAATTTAGGGTTTAGGGTATTTGGTTTTTTTTAACAGAAAACAAATTCAACTTCAACATTTCTTCTTTTCGATTTCATCAACCAAGTAACACTCAAGTATTCTAAGTCACAAGTGATGACATAGATAAAAAATGGACATGCATTGAGCAAATCAAGAACCTTATATAACTATAACCTTCTCTACTATAAAGACATAGTTCCATAAGCACCAGTTCGGATCGATTGTTCTTTAATTCCTCCATTTCCCATCAGAACCACCCCGGCCTCTCGGGTAGCAGGATCCACCATCATATCCCTGATCTCTTCCTCCGCCACCACTACGGTTGTAACCTCCATCGTTCCTCCTACCTCTATAACCACCACTTCTCTGAACACCACCTCCATATCCGGCACCTCGATCCCCACCACTGCGATAACCTCCACTCTCCGCATCCTCCGGATCTAGATTGAGCCTAGTTGACGGTGATGTTCATGTCATCAAGGTTTAGCCTATTCTTAGGGTTTAGGTTCAGGTTTAGGTTTATTAGGTTTAAATGTTTAGCTTTATGTTTTAATTTATTTAATTACTTTAGGTTTAGGTTTAATGTTTGTGGTTTAGGGTTTAGTGTTTAGGGTTAGGGTTTAGGGTTTAGTGTTTAGGGTTTTAGGGTTTATGGTTTAGAGTTAGGGTTTAGGTTTAGGGTTTTGGGTTTTTTAGGGTTTAGGGTTTAGGGTTTACTGTTTAGGGTTTAGGGTTTAAGGTTTAGGATTTGGAGGATTTTTTTAATAGAGAATAAATTGAGATTAAACATTTCTTCTTTTTAATTTCAACAACCAAGTAACATTTTTCTAAGACATAAGTGATGACATAGATCAAAATTGAGCACATAGAGTCAAAACCTTAGATAACTAGAGCTCTATTTTAAAGACATGGTTCCATGATCATTGATCATTCTTTAGTTTCCTTGGTTCCCATCAGAACCACCACTCTCGTGAGATCCAATCATATTCGATCTCCCTCCACCACCATGGGCAGCCTCCTCCCAACCACCACTGCTCGACCACCACCTCCATATCCAGCCTCTAGATCCCCACCCAGTGATAGCCACATTCATCTTCACCTCCATGGATGTAGGCAGGCCAGTTGTGATGTTCGCCATCAAGGTTACGCCCCTCTTAGGGTTTAGGTTTAGGTTTATTAGGCTTTAGGGTTTAGGTTTATTTTTTAATTTATTTAGTTACTTTAGGTTTAGGTTTAGTGTTTGGGTTTAGGGTTTAGGGTTTAGGGTTAGGGTTTAGGGTTTAGGGTTTAGGATTTAAGGTTTTAGGGTTTATGCTTTTAGGGTTTAAGGTTTAGGGTTTAGGGTTTAGGGTTTAGGGTTTAGTGTTGTAGGTTTAGGGTTTAGGGTTAGTTAGGGTTTTGGGTTTAGGGTTTAGGGTTTAGGGTTTAAGGTTTTTTTCAAAAAAATTAAGAAAATCGGTAAGTTTAGGTTTATTTAGTTTATTTATTATTTATTATTTATTTATTTTATTATTTATTTTTATTTATGATTATTTTTATTTTTATTTAGTTTAGTTTATTTATTTTATGTTTATTTATTTTAGTTAAGTCTTTTTATTTTAGTTTAGTTTTTTTTAGGTTTAGGTTTATGTTTATTATGTAGTTTAGTTTTATTTTTATTTTATTTTTTTAGGTTTGTTTATATTTTTAGGTTTAGGTTTTTTTAAGGTTTTAGGTTTTAATTTTAGGTTTATTTTTAAGTTTTATTTTTTAGTTTAGGTATAGGTTTATTTTTAGTTTATTTTAGTTTATTTAGTTCAAGGTTTTTGTTTAATTTATTTTAGGTTTATGTTTAGATTTTTATTTTAGTTCAATTTTTTTTTTTTTTTTTTTTTAGTTTTGGTTTAGGTTTTTTTATTTGTTATTTAGGTTTAGGTTTTTTTTAGTTTAGTTTAGGGTTTAGGTTTTTATTTATTTTTAGCTTTATTTTTTAGGTTTATGTTTTATTTAGTTTTTTATTTTATTTTATTTTTTTAGTTTATTTTTTAGATTTATTATTTTTAGGTTTATTTTTTTTTTTAGTTTAGAATTTATTTATTTTAATTGAGTTTAGTTTTATTTTTATTTTATTTTATTTTTAGGTTTTTTAGGTTTAGTTGTAGTTTATGTTTTATCTTATTTTTATTTTATTTTATTTAGGTTTAAGTTTTTTTATTTTATTTTATTAGGTTTAGGTTTAGGTTTTAGATTTTTTAGGATTTAGGTTTATTTATGGTTTAGGTTTTGGGTTTAGGTTTATGGTTTAGGGTTTGGGGTTTAGTGTTTAGGGTTTAGGGTTGTGGGTTTTAGGGTTTAGGTTTAGGATTTAGGTTAGGGTTTAGGGTTAAGAGTTTTAGTTTCAGTTTAGCGTTTAGGTTTAGGAGTTTAAGTTTAGAGTTTAGGTTTGGTTTAGGTTTAGAGTTATGTTTAGGGTTTAAGTTTAGGGTTTAGGTTTAGGGTTTTAGGTTTATAGTTTAGGGTTTAGGTTTAGGTTTAGGTTTATTTAGGTTTAGGGTTTTAGGTTTAGTGTTTAGTTTAGGGTTTAGGTTTAGGGTTTAGGATTTAGGGTTTAGTTTAGGGTTTAGGTTTATGGTTTTATTTTCTATTATTTTATTTAAGGTTTAGGGTTTAGGTTGATTTTAGGGTTTAGGTTTAGCGTTTAGGATTTAGGTTTGTTAGGGTTTAAGGTTTTAAAATTAAGTGGGTTTAGAATATTTAGTTTATTTTAGTTTATTTTTTTATTTATTTTTATTGATTTAGTTTGTTTATTTTAGGTTTATTTATTTTAGTTTAGGTTTTTTATTTTAGTTTATTTTTAGGTTTAAGTTTAGATTTAAGTTTATTTTTTTAGTTTAGTTTTATTTTTATTTTATTTTTTAAGTTTAGGTTTTATTTTTTATTTTTAGGTTTAGGTTTTTATTTTAATTTTTTAGGTTTAGTTTTTACATTTTTATTGTAGGTTTATTTTTAGGTTTTATTTTTTTGTTTAGATTTAGGTTTATTTTTGGTTGATTTTATTTTATTTATTTTAGGGTTTAGGTTTAGTTTATTTTAGGTTTAGGCTTAGGTTTAGGTTTTATTTATTTTATTTTAGGTTTAGCTTTATTTTATTTTATTTATTTTATGTTTAGGTTTTTTTTAGTTTAGGGTTTAGGTTTTAATTTTTATTTATTTTTAGGTTTATTTTTTAGGTTTAGGTTTTTATTTAGTTTTATTTTATTTTATTTTAGGTTATTTTTTTTATTTTAGGTTTATTTTATTTTAGGTTTATTTTATTTTATTTAGTTTAGTTTAGGTTTTTATTTATTATATTTTAGTTTAGGTTTTATTTTATTTTATTTTTTATGTTTAGGTTTAGGTTTAGGTTTAGTTTAGGTTTTATTTTATTTTATTTAGGTTTAGGTTTTCTAATTTATTTTATTTTTAGGTTTTATTTAGTTTTAAGTTTTGGTTTTTAGGTTTTTAGGTTTTTAGGGTTTAAGGTTTAGGATTTATGCTTTAAGGTTTAGGTTTTAGGGTTTAAGGTTTGGTGTTTAGGGTTTATGGTTATATGGTTTATGGTTTAAGGTTTAGCATTTAAGGTTTAGGGTTTAGGGTTTAGGGTATATGGTTATAGGTTTTAGGGTTTAGGGTTTAAGGTTAAGCTTTATGGGTTTAGGGTTAGAGATTGTTTTTTACATTTATATATATATATATATATATTAAAATTAAACAAATTGATAGGTTTAGGTTTAATTATTTAGTTTATTAATTATTTATTTTAGTTTGTTATTTTTATTTCCATTTAGGTTTATTTTTAATTTTTTATTTTATTTTAGGTTTATTTTATTTTTATTTTAGGTTTAGTTTTTATTTTATTTAAATTTTTTATTTTATAGTTTAGTTTAGGTTTTTATTTATTTTATTTTAGTTTAGTTTTTATTTTTATTTTATTTTTTTAAGGTTTAGGTTTTAGTTTATGTTTTTATTTTATTTTATTTTTTTATGTTAGTTTAGGTTTTATTTATTTATTTATTTTATATTTAGGTTTTATTTAGTTTAGGTTTAGGTTTTTAGCTTTTTTGGGTTTAGGGTTTAGGGTTAGTTTAGGGTATAGGGTATAGGGTTTGGGGTTTAAGGTTTAGGGTTTGGAGTTTAGGGTTTAGGGTTTAAGGTTTCGGTTTTAGGGTTTTATGGTTTAGGGTTTAGGATTTTGATTTATTTTTTTAATAGAGAACAAATTCAAATTCAACATTACTTCTTCTCGATTTCATCAACCAAATAACACACCAAGTTTTGTTAGACATAGTTTCATAAGCAAATCAAAACCACATAACAAAATGTCTCTCTATAAAGGCATAGTTTCATAGCATGGATATCGTATTCTTTAGTTTCTCAGTTCCCAGAACCACCCGACCTCTCTCGGTAGTGGGATCCATCATCATATCCCCATCTCTCCTTCACCACCACCGGATGTAACCTCATCACTCCTCCACATAACCTGCCTGCTCCATTCATCTCCATATCCACACCTCTAGATCCCCCACCACCACTTGGGGATACCACCTCGCCTTTGCCTCTAGATATAGGCACGGTTGATGGTGATGTTTCTATCGTTAAGGTTCTACTCGTTCTTAGGGTTTATATTTAGGTTTAAGTTTATTAGCTTTAAGGGTTTAGGTTTATTTTTTAATTTATTTAGTTACTTTAGGTTTAGGTTTTAGGGGGTTTTAGAGTTAGGTTTAGGGTTTAGGGTTTAGGGTTTAGGGTTTAGGATCTAGGGTTTAGTTTTCTTTTTTTTTAAATTAAGTAAAACATAGGTTTATATTTAGTTTATTTAGTATATTTTTTATTTATTTTTGTTTATTTTATTTTTTTATTTATATTTAGTTTAGTTTATTTATTTTAGGTTTATTTATTTTAGTTTAGGTTCTTTTATTTTAGTTTATTTTTTAGATTTAGGTTTAAGTTTAGGCTTATTTTTTAGTTGAGTTTTATTTTTAATTTATTTTTAAGGTTTAGGTTTTATTTTTTATTTTTTAGGTTAGGTTTAGGTTTTTATTTTATTTTTTTAGTTTTAGTTTTAGGTTTTATTTTATTTATATATTAAAACCTAAACCTAAATAAAATTAAATTAAATTAAAACCTAAACTAAAACTAAACCATAAAATAATATAAAATAAATTAATAAAAAAAACTAAAATAAAATAATAAAAACTAAAACTAAAAATAAATAAATCTAATTAAAACCTAAATCTAATAAAATTAACGTAAAATAAAGATAAAATAAACTTAAAATAAAATAAAATAAATAAATAAAAATCAAAGATAAAAAAATAACAAAAATAAAACTTAAAATAAATAAAATAAATAAAATCATAAACTAAAAAAAAAAAAACTAAACTAAAATAAAAAAAATAAACAAATAAAATAAACTAAACTAAACTAAAATAAACTAAACTAAAATAAATAAAACTAAACCTTAACTAAATATAATAAAATAAACTAAAAATAAACTAAATAAAACTATAAAACCTAAACACAAAAATTAAACTAAAGTAATAAAAAAAATAAAACTAAAAAAAATCTAATCTAAAGTAAAATAAAGAAACCTAAATCTAAAATAAAATAAAACTTAAACTAAGAAAATAAACTATACTAAACTCAAACCTAAACTAAATAAAATAAACTAAATAAAATAAACTAAACTAAACTAGAAATAAACTAAAATAAAATCTAAAAGAGGTTTAAGGTTTAGGGTTTAGAGTTTAGGGTTTTAGGATTTAGGGTTTTAGGTTTAGGGTTTAAGGGTTAGGGTTTAGGGTTTAGGATTTAGGGTTTAGTGTTTAGGCTTTAGTGTTTAGGGTTTTTAGGGTTTAAGGTTTAGAGTTTTTTTAAATTAAGTAAATTAGTAGGTTTTCATATATTTAGTTTATTTTTATTTATTTTAGTTTTTTATTTTTTATTTTTATTTAATTTAGTAGTTTATTTATTTTAATTTAGGCTTTTTATTTTAGCATATTTTTTAGGGTTTAGGGTTTAAAGTTTGGGGTTTAGGGTTTAGGGTTTAAGGTTCAGGGTTTAGGGTTTAGGTTTTAAGATTTGGGATTTCAGATTTGGGGTTTTAGGGTTTAGGGTTTAGGGTTTAGGGTTTAGGGTTTTCAAGGTTAAGGGTTAAGGGTTTAGGGTTTAGCTTTTAGGTTTAGGGTTGAGTTTTAGTTTAGGGTTTTAATATTTTTTAATAGAATAAATTTAGATTCAACATTTCTTCTTTTGATTTTATCAACCAAGTAACACAAGTTTTAAGACACAAGCGACATAGATAAAAATGATCACACATAGAATAAATCAAAACCTGTTAACTAAAGCGTCTACTAAAACAGTTCCAAAAGTAGCAAATCGGATTGAACGTTCTTCAATTTGTCCGGTTGCCATCAGAACCACCCCAACCTCTCGAGTAGCGGGATCTACCATCATATCCCCGATCTCTCCCTCATGCCACAGTATGTAACCTCCGTCACTCCTCCCATCTCCATTTTGCCCGATGGCCTCCATATCTGTGCACCTCACATTCCCCACCACCATTGTAACTATCGCGTCCACCGCCTCCAATGCCGGTCTGGCGAGCTGGTTGAGGTGATGTTATTCATGAGGTTCATTCTTAGGTTTAGGTTTAGGTTTAGGTTTATTAGGTTTTAGTATTTAAGTTTTTTTTTAATTTATTTAGTTTCTTTAGGTTTAGGTTTAGGGTTCGTGGTTTAAGGTTTAGGGTTTAGGATTTAGGGTTTAGGGTTTAGGGTTTTATGTTTTATGCTTTTATGGTTTAAGCCTTAGGGTTCAAGGGTTTTTCAGGGTTTATGGTTTAGGGTTTAGGGTTTTGCATTGTAGGTTTAGGGTATAGGGTTTAGAATTTATGGTTTTAAAAAAATTAAGTGCGGTAGGTTTAGGTTTATTTATTATTTATATTTTAGTTTATTTTATTTTTATTTTATTTAGGTTTATTTTTTATTTAGTTTAGTTTATTTATTTTAGGTTTATTTTTTATTTTGTTTATTTTTAGTTTAGGTTTAGGTTTAGGTTTATTTTTTAGTTTAGATTTATTTTATTTTATTTTTTTTTTAGGTTTAAGTTTAGGTTTTTATTTTATTTTTTTAGGTTTAGGTTTTAGGTTTTTATTTTAGGTTTATCTTTAGGTTTTGTTTTTTAGTTAGGGTTTAGGTTTATTTTTAGTTTATTTTATTTTATTTTATTTAGGTTTAGGTTTAAGTTTAGTTTTTATTTATTTTAGTTTAAGTTTAGGTTTATTTTATATTTATTTTAGGTTTAGTTTTTTTTAGTTTAGAGTTTAAGTTTTATTTTTTATTATTTTTAGGTTTTATTTTTAGGTTTATTGTTTAGGTTTAGGTATTTATTTAGTTTTTAATTTATTTTATTTTAGGTTTAGTTTTTATTTTATTTAGGATTTTTATTTTTTTAGTATAGTTTAGGTTTTATTTATTTTATTTTAGTTTATTTTAGTTTTATTTTATTTTCTTTTTTTAGGTTTAGGTTTAGGTTTTAGGTTTTATTTTATTTTATTTTTTTTGTTTAGATATTTTATTTATTGTATTTTAGATTTATTTAGTTTAGGTTTAGGTTTTTAGCTTTTTAGGGTTTAGGGTTTTTTGGGTTTAGGGTTAAGTGTTTAAGCTTTAGGGTTTAGGGTTTTTATGGTTTAGGGATTAGGGTTTAGGGTTAGCTTAGGGTTTAGGGTTAGTTTAGGGTTTAGGGTTTAAGGTTTAAAGGTTTAAGCTTTAGTGTTTAGGGTTTTTATAATTTAGGGTTTTGGGTTTAGTGTTTGTTTAGGGTTTAACATTTCAGGGTTTAGGGTTTAGTGTTTAGGATTTAGGGTTTAGGGTTTAGGGTTAGGGTTTGTTTTATATATATATTTTTATATATCTTTATTTTTTTATTTTTAAATTAAGTAAACTAGTAGGTTTAGGTTTATTTTATTTATTTATTATTTATTTTAATTTGTTTATTTTTGTTTATTTTTTATTTTATTTATTTTAGTTTATTTATTTTAGGTTTATTTATTTTAGTTTAGGTTTTTTCTTTTACTTTATTTTTTAGGTTTAGGTTTAGGTTTAGGTTTATTTTTTAGTTTAGTTTTATTTTTATTTTATTTTTTAGGTTTAGGTTTTATTTTTTATTTTTAGGTTTAGGTTTAGGTTTTTTTTTTAGGTTTAGGTTTAGGTTTTATTTTAGGTTTATTTTTAGGTTTTATTTTTTAGTTTAGGTTCAAGTTTATTTTTTGGTAGATTTAATTTTATTTATTTTAGGGTTTAGGTTTAGGTTTAGGTTTTATTCATTATAGTTTAGGTTTAAGTTTATTTAATTTTGTTTATTTTAGGTTTAGGTTATTTTTTAGTTTAGGGTTTAGGTTTTATTTATTATTTATTTTTAGGTTTTATTTTTTTGTTTATTGTTTAGGTTTAGGTTTTTATTTACTTACATTCAGTGATGAAGACTTACTCCTAGGGACGACTGAGCACAACCGCCTCTTTACATTATAGTGGAATGTTGGCGGATCTGAGGCTATCTAGAGTTGGTTGACCCAGTGTATATCGGTCAACATTATGAGTCTAAGAACCCTTGCCGAGGATCAACATCTCCAAACTCAAAAGAAAGGATGATGTTGAGAGGATTCAATGAACAAGATGAGAGGGCCTAAATGCATGATGAAATAGGTTGTGGGTCAAATCGGCTAGAAGAAGCGTTCTCCACCACAAGGGATGCCCTCTAGCATTCCTTTATCATGCAAGGATGGAGATCCTTCATGTTCAAGAGAAAAGAACATGCATGCATGATGTGAA